>NC_069497.1:8483902-8524682 GCF_026875155.1 Cherax quadricarinatus | reverse complement strand
TTGAAAAAAAAGGGCTCATAAAAATAAAAAAAAATAAAAATACATTTGGTTTTTATTACTCGAGGTTTTATTAAATTAAATTTTTATAAAAATGATTTTGAATAATAATCTCAGTAAAACTCTAGTTTTTTGCTCTTTTTCCTTTGCTTATAGTATTTATTGTTTTTAATTTAAAACATTTCGTGATTATCTATATTATATTAATTATATTTACGCTGCTACATTTTCTGGGTATCATAATTAATGTTAAAGTTGACAGTAGTTGTTGTACTTACAAACTTCCTCCTGAACCTCATCATGATGATCCACAAAGATTCTCTTTGTAAAGAAATATTTCATGGATTCATTTTTTTCGATCATTTCTTCTAGAACTTAATACTTTAGAGTTCGTACCATTAATAAGAGCATAAGAATGGAGGAAGACTGCAGGAGGCCTACTGGCCCATACCAGGCAGGACCATCTCAAAAGCAATCATTCCCACTTTCTTATTTTTCCAACCTATTTCCAAAACTAACAAACCTTTCACACTCCTTTATCTGACCTATTTTTAAATTTCTCGATGGTTTTAGCCTCTATGATCTTACTTGGTAGATTGTTACACTCACCGACAACTCTGAAAACCTGTACTTTCCTACGTGCATTCTAAATTCAAATTTATTCAATTTATAATCGTTATTTTGAGTTCTTTCCAGATTCAATTTCTTTGGTACTTTGTTTGTCTTGCCTTTGTTTATGTTTGTCTTCTACGTATATACCTAAATGTTAATATCCTCTTATTTTAGGTCTCTGGAGTGAAGGTTCAAGACTCTCAGTCTGTCCTCGTATGAAACATGTCTCATATTATGGATTTTATTTATGATTTCATTCTGTGAATGTTCTCCAGTGCATTCATATCCATTCTCTAGTATGGTGACCAAAACTGAGCTGGTGAGTGTTGATAAGTGAGTGTTGATAAATGGTTCAGAGAACCGACAAAGATCTGATAAATTAGACACATGTGCAACACTTGGGTATCTTGTGGAAACGTTCCGCCACACAGTGGCTTCATCAGTCCAATACAAAGAATAATGAAGATCAGAGAGAGATTGAGGTAATCAGTTCTTCAGTCTGGAGTCAGGTATTAAGTCCATCATTCGTGCAAAGAATATAGAATATGCACGAAGAAGTGACTGCAGACATACAGTAGCATGTAAGTTCTTTCTTCGCTCATATTCTGTATTCTTTTCAAGACTGATGGACTGATTACATCGAGTTCAGGCTGAGGAACTGATTACCTAAAACTCCTATTGATTTTCACCATTCTTCTTTGTATTGGACTGATAACGCCACTGTGTTGCGAAATGTTTTCAAAGTAAGGATACTGAAGTGTTGCACATGTGTCTAATTTATCATACTCTATGTGAAATCTTACTAGTGATGTATGGACCTGTAAGCTAACTTTTGAACACCTGTTACTTAAACTTTTTGCTATGAAAACCAAGTAATCTGATAAATTTATTGCATACAATTAGGCAGTGTTATCTTGGATTCAGATTTCTTCATTCGTCGCTCAACCTTTGGGACGAGCGGACGTGAGCTGAGCCTGCCCTCTGCTGTCAGCCGGTGACAACTTGGTTTTCTCAAAATGGCGCAGCAGGCAAGAAGAAGGGTAAACACTGTCGGCATAGAAGTGGTGCGTGGGGCTGTGCATGCCCACTCAGCTCAAGTTTTATTACCTGCCATCATCAGGGACACATACGACATTGCCAACGAAGAGCTGTATGGTGTAGCCTTGAACGGGGCATATAGAATTTTTGTGAAATTTCTCAATGCAAGTGTATATGAGGACATAGTCGCCAGGTTCCAAGATCTTTGTGTACCAGTGATCCTGCAGTGACGGTAAGGCTACATGAGGGTGTCCCCGCCATTATACGTGGGTGAAGATAAGAAATGTACCCTTTGAGGCTAATGAGGCAGACCTACGTGCTGTCTTCGAGAAGTTTGGGACTGTTCATATGGCGACATTGGGGAAATGGAAGGAAGGATCGTATCTGGATGCCTGAAGGAAGTTTTTTCCTTAAAAATGACATTGAGGCATCCAAATTCCTTCCTATATTTTCCTAAAAGACTTCAGGACTCAAGTAATGGTGACTTACGCAGGGCAACAACGTACCTGTCATTATGCGGTGCCTATGATCACATTGCTGCGCAGGGTGTTAAACAACAGGGTACACAGGCGATGGAGCAGCATAAGGAGGCACCAGAGGACCTTGAGACGTTGGATTTGGCCGACCTGAGTCGGTTTCCTTGAACAAGGCTTGGAGTTGGGGGTCGAAGGAGGCCTTGAGGGAGGAAGAGTGTTTAACTCTTCGAGAGAGACATGCACTGCCGGGCAGGCACCGGAGACCAAAGATGTGGTGTCACTGGGGGGAGGACAGGGCCGTGGGGCTACCATTGATTCAGTCCTCCACACCTGTTAGGGCCCCCAGGAGAGTCACAGTTTGAGGGGCTTGTGGGTGCCCGGGATGCTGCGGGGGTTCCGGGTGGTGAGAGGGGGGGGAGGCATGTCAAGACCCAGGTTGTGGCTGGATTGCAAATTGGCACGGTGGTGGCGGAAGTGCACGGGGATGGCTTCCAGGTGGAGGCGGGGAGAAAGGGCTCGAGTGTCACGGAAGAGAGCGGGAGTGCCTCGGACGTGCACGATGTGGATGTGCTCACTCCGGCACAGCGTTCGGGCAAAAAGGGTTTGGGCTGAAGTGGTTGAGCATGGACCTGGGGGTCCAGGGGCAAGGGGCATGTGAAAGCAGATCACAGAATGGTGATTGAAGATCAAAGGCATATAAAGGGGAAGGGGGATAAAGGTGGTGCAATACGTAAAGGCAAACCTCCATTGACAAATTCAAGAGTCTCTCTATAAATTTTAAATTTGGTCTGAAAAATTCTAGGAAGTGTGCAGGGTTTTTCATGAGATGCTCTTTTAGGTTATGGTGTAGATGTAGTGTTTGTGCAAGAGCACAACCACAAGCCGGGTTGTATGTTGATGATTGAGGGGTATACTGTATATGCGGCACACTCACGAGATTGAAAGGAGGAGTGGCTATTTTGGTGAGGGAGGCTAGCCCGTTTACTGTACATCATTGTGAGGGGGGGTGAGGGGAGGGTTATAAGAGGGGATGGGACATGGGGAAGAGATAAAAATGTCTTTTGTGTGTGTTTAGGTCCGGCGGAGGGGGACATCCGAGTGAAGAATGAGTTTGTACGTGAAGTGTTGGTGTATCATTAAGGTCGCTTCCAGCATTAGCTGTGGTGGGAGGGGACGGGAAATTGCGTTATACGCCGCAAGGATGTGGAACCTAGGGGGAGGCAGGATATTGTTCTGGCGTTCTGAGGGACCTTTTAAACCCGGGGTGGGGTTGGGGGGATGTAGAGGGGGGGCGGCGTGGGAGGTGCAGCACACCTTTGTGAGGCAGGGGTATGCTGCACGGCTGGACAGGATATACGTGACAAGGAAAGCTGTGGTGCGGAGTGTAAGGGTTTTGGATGTCTTTTTTCTGATCATAGAGGTGTTTTGGTGGATTTAGGATGGGAGGGTCGGCCGAACAGGTATAAGATTATTGGAAATTGAATGTTCGGTTGCTTCAAGAAGTTGAGGGGAGGGTCCTATTTGCACAATGGTGGAAAGGCTTATGGGAAGGGATGGAAGTCAAGGGGGATGTTTTGAGTGGTGGGATGTGACGGCGAAGACGAGGATTCGAGAGTTCTATGTCCGACAGGGAAGGCACGAGAATCAGTGGCTTATGGGCTTATTAGGTATCTTGGGGGGCAGTTAAGGGAGTTTTAAATGAGAGAGGAAGGGGGGGGGAGGGGAGCCCTGTGGCTGACATAGAAGGAGTGAAGAACGCCTAATGGAAGTGCAAAATGAGAGGTTTGATGCGGCAAGGGTTTTAGGGGGTTGGAGGAGGCCCATGTGGGGTGATAGACCATCGGCGTGTGTCCTGGGGAGGGCAGGGGCGTCGGCGCGTTGCAATGGAAATGGGGGGTTTGAGAGTTCTTGAGGACATCGAGGGGTATAGGGAGGGACAAGATTTGGTGACAACGGAGGGGATGGAGGGTATGTTGATTCTTGGCTTAGTGCACATATGAGGAGTGTGGGTGTGAGAGAGGGGGCTTTTAAGAGACAGGGGGATGGGTGCGGAGTGTGTGGACGGGGAAACGACAGGGAACAGTTAAGGGGCCTATTGTGGGGAAGAGGTTGGAGGGCTTTTTAATGAGTGAGCAGGGGTAAGGGCAACCGGGGTAAGAGGGGGTGCCTCCCGGAAGTTTTACAATACAGCATGGGAGTATTAAAAGATTTTTGGTGCAATTATTATATCTTTAAAAGAAGGGGGGTGGGTTGGGAAACCTTTGGCAGGCGACAGCACTAGTAGTTTTGGTGCCAAAGGGTGAAAGTCAGTGCACAGTGAGAGATTACCGGATGATAATTCACTCATGTGTGCAGAACTACAAACTTTTGCAAAATTTTGGGTAATGTATAAAAAGGTCATTGGAAAGGGTAATAGTGAGGGGTCAATATGGGATCCGGGGGAGACAATGTATGAGGGCATGGGTTATTAAGGTTTATTAAAGGGTCCAACAAGAGGGGGAAGTGGGGTATTGCTTTGGATTGGAGACGGCATTATGAACAGTGTCGAGAGGGAGGGCTGTGGAGATCATGGAGTGGCAAGGGTTCGGGAGACATTGTGAATTGGGCACTTTACTTTATATAGGGGAGTGGGATGTGTGACAGATAAATGGGAGGGTGGGGTTGCATGGGGAAAATGGGCAGGGATTGAGGCAGGTTGCCGTTTGTCACAAATATTATTTGCATTTTTACAGAATCCGTTTTAATAGGGCAGTGGAAAGGTGCATACAGGAGGGGGTAAGGGAGAAAAACGAGGTGGGAGTCCAGTACATAGGTTACTTGATGACACAACTGCCCAGGAGTGGGAGGGAGGGATTGAGGGTCTGAGAGAGTTATAGACGTTTTTGGGATGGCAACGGGTATGGCATGAATGTGCATAAATCTAGCCATGATTTGGGTGAATGGGTTTGGGAGGAGGGCGGGGTGGGGGGGGGGTTTGGGTTTGGTGTGTGGGACCGGTGGAAAATTTGTGGGTTGGTGTTAGGGGTTTAATGCTCAGATGGCGAGGGGAATAATTAAAGGGTGTGGGTAGATAGGGTTTGGGGAAGATTGTCAGGATTGAGGCCGACACATCTTACGCACACCGAGGGTCATTGGGTCAAGTGCTTGCACAGTAAAAAGCATGTGGCAGCTTTGTACCCTTGGGTGTATGGGGATGTCCGGGATTGTTGAGCAGAGTTTTCCGTTTTATCTGGGGTTCGGGTGCGATTGGTAAAAAGAAGGGTAACATTTCCAGTGGCCTGAGGGCGGGGGTTTTAATTCTTTGGAAAAAAGTTGAATTTGTGTATATTTTAAACATGGGTGCTAAGGGCTCGGGGGGGGGGAGTGGGGGGTTTTGGGGATGCTGCAGGGAGATCTTCGGAGATGGTGGAAGGGCAAGATTTGAGAGATGTGAGGGATTTGTTTGCGTCTATTTGAGATGGTCAAGAGCCGAGAAACATGTGGTAGGGTCATGGAGAGGAAGATTGGCTGGGGTGGTAGTGGCAACGGAGGAGTGTACCCGATTGTACTATGGGAAAGACATTTGGGGCCGATTAAAAGGTTTAGGGCATCCGGCAGCGGAGGGAGGAAATGTTAAAATTTTTCACGGAATATTCCGTCTGGGGTTTTGTTTTACAAAAGGCGAAAAAAGGGAGGGTGGGTTGTGTCGGGTTTGTGGGTAGACGAATCAGCTTTTTATGTCGTTTATTTTTGTGAAAGCCTGGGATTGGCGGGAATGGTTAGGGAAAGTAACCCGGGTATGTGGGGGGGGAAGGGTGTCGGTTTGAGAGTGTTAGGTTTAGATGTAGGTGGGGGTTGGGTAAAGGTTCAAAGGGCATGGCTTACTTATGTTGATTTTGTTTATTATCAGGGCAAATGAGAGAACAAAGGGGAGGAACGTAGGATGGCCATAGAACATTTTTATAGAACAAAGTGGTTTACAAGGAAAATTGGTAGGAGTGGGAGAGGGATTTCTCGGAGGGCTACAGGGACTTTTTCTTTTGAGGATTTATGGTCTTTATAAGCGGTCGGGGGCATGAACGGGCTGGCCCTTTCCCCAGGGGAGGGGGGGGGGTTGTGTGTGTTGCAGAGGACGATTGTGGTGAGTGTTTTGTGGAATTGTGTGGAGGAAAGAATGTTGAGGTGATATCAATGGGGAAAATTCAATGTAATGCCCTTTGTTTTAATTGTGAACCCCGGATGATTATAATTTATCTAAGGATTCCTTCATGTTTTGTAAGGATGTACATAAGCATGTTAGTATATAAGCAGATTTTAACCTGTAATATATACATGTCTACCTATATATGAGCAATTTAACTTGTCATAAATAATGAGGTTTCATACCTGTTTTTTAACTATGGAACGTTTTGGTATTGTATATAATGTAAGATCTTGCCTGGGGTGTTTTTGCTTATATATGTTACTGATGTTTTTTTTCACATTTTCATTATATATGTTCAGTGAATGATTTTTTTGATCTTGTGTATAGCCAGGTGAAACTGGTCAGTTTTTCATTGGGGGGGGGGGTTAGGAGTTTAATTTAATCTCTGAAATTTGCAGGTATGTGACACACAGTCATATTATTTTAGATGTCTAATGTGTCCATTCTCTGTAGGTGTGATGTATAGATTATCTCCGGCAGTGTAAATAATCTGTCTGCAGGAGGGAATAATGTGAAAATTTTATTTATTATTGTGGTAGGTTATGTGTGTGTAGCGTTTTTTTTAGGGTGATATATTATAAGATGCTAATTACTATCAGGACTGTTGGTGGTTATGAGTGGTGACGGCAGACACAGTTACTAGGCATGTGGGGGGGGGGAAATGTCAGCGGTAGTGTCTTAAACCCACCACCGTGCACGATATTAATTATTACCATAGGGTATATGAGGGTGGGTGGATTGTGTTCTATGGGGGATGTGAGCCATCAGGTTCAGACATTCCTTGTATTATAGTGTCAGCCGTTTAGCTGGCTGGATTGTGTTTATATATATATTGTCATTTAAGTTTTTAATGCTTTTTGCAAGTGTGTATGTATGAGAGTTTTTTCACTGTGTATTTTAAAGGGGAAAGTGGCACGTTTTCATGGGGGGGGGGGGGAGTGTAAGCTTTACTGGGTGGGTTGTGTATATATTATATAATATATATATATATATCTATATATATATATATATATTATTATATATATATAAAATATATATTTTATATATATAAAAATATATGACCCACCTTTTCATGTAAGCACAGTACGTACAAGCGGTGTTTGATTTGAGTGCAGCAGCCAGTTCTGTCATTATATATGTGCTTCTTCAGTACTGTGTAGTCACAGTTGATTATTGTTCACTGCCTGTATCTTGTTACATATTGATTATGTACCCATATATTTTTGTACCTGAGTTTTAAATAAAATAAAAAAAAAAAAAATATATGCACGAAGAAGTGACTGCAGACATACAGTAGCATGTAAGTTCTTTCTTCGCTCATATTCTGTATTCTTTTCAAGACTGATGGACTGATTACATCGAGTTCAGGCTGAGGAACTGATTACCTAAAACTCCTATTGATTTTCACCATTCTTCTTTGTATTGGACTGATAACGCCACTGTGTGGCGAAATGTTTTCAAAGTAAGGATACTGAAGTGTTGCACATGTGTCTAATTTATGTAACTCTATGTGAAATCTTTTCTAGTGATGTATGGACCTGTAAGCTAACTTTTGAACACCTGTTACTTAAACTTTTTGCTATGAAAACCAAGTAATCTGATAAATTTATTGCATACAATTAGGCAGTGTTATCTTGGATTCAGATTTCTGCTGACCATAACTCCCATAATAGAAGTTTATCAGTGACCTTAACAAAAAGACGTGTTGTCCAGGCTTCAGAATTGTCTGCTAAAATTCTTTTTGTCCCAATATCACGTCTCCCGAACTGAGAGACTATTTTTTTTTCTCAAAGAGCTTTTTTTAAATGTTTTGGGGATGGTCATTGTTGTTTATGTTAGCAAAAAAATGGTGAAAGAAATTTAAGCGTGGAAGAATTACTAAGAGAGAAAATCTTATTAAAAATTTTTTATTAATTATTTAGGGTAAATCACTATCTTTCTAACGAGTATTCCACAAGAGTTTTCGTTTTAGTTTTATGCACAACTTTACATCTTACTTTGAAGGTCTTTTGATTACTGTAAACAGGTATATTTTGATAGGGAACAATATTATGCTTAGGAATCTTTTTTGATAATGTAACCATAGTGACCCAACCCAGCTGGAAAGTAATCCTTAATATTGGAAGAATACTTCTGAAACTTCTAAACCCACTGAACCCACAGTGACGTCACTGCTGTGGGAAGACTAAAACTACCGTCGCTACTAAATTGATAGTGACCTCAGTTTATTTGGGAAAACATTAAAACTATCGTAACTACTGAAACATTAAACAGAAATTTTGTCCCGTATAATTATATCTTGCTTTCCCTTTCATCTTTTCTCTTGTAAACAGACAAGAATAACTAAAACAAAATAAATGATTTGTTGTGAAGGACATGACTTATTATGTTTAGTAAAACAAGTTATCACTGCATAAAACAGCAGTATAGAAGATAGTAACAATGAAACAAATAGCCAGGTTGTGGGAGTGGCTGACACAATTTTTGTAGCAGAACGAGACATGATGGGCGAAACCATACCACGGGGGGGGATAGAACCCGCGATCAGAGAGTCTCAGAACTCCAGACCGTCGCGTTAGCCCTGAACAGCTAGCCACAATAAGATTCGTCCAACAGGTGTATTTCTACACCATAGGAAGGTTAGCATAGGCACGACGGTCTGGAGTTTTGAGACTCTTGATCGCGGGGTTTTCTTCCCCCTCCTTGGTATGGTTTGTTTGCAATCGTGTCATTACGATTTGTGAGTCATGTTAACGGCTTTAAAGGGGGCTTGAGCTAGAGTTCGTCACGGCCACGCTAGCTGGAGATTCGTCTGTAAAAACTTGCATTTGTGGGCACAGTGGTGCCTATGCTAACCTTCCTATGGGTGTAGAAAATACCTAGTTGGGTGAATCTTACGTGGCTAGCTGGGCCAGTGGGTAACACGACGGTGTGGAGTTTTGGACTCTCTGATCGCGGGTTCTAATCTCCCCCCGTGGTATGGTTTGTTTGCAGTCGTGTCATTAAAGATTTCGTGAGCTATGATGGACGACTTTATTTTCTTGCACTAATTTTGTTGTGAATGTTTTGGGAACTTTGTCTGGGGTGGGCATGAATGTCAATATTAGAGACACTATTATGGAAGTTACAGTGGAAAGTTTGGTGTCAATAACAATATGCAACCTCAAAATTACCTCAATAATACAGCAAGATGTCAACATGCAATAACGGTAAATACACACAAAAAATTAAGCAACACGGAAGAACAGTAATGTAATTTACCCAAAAAGTGTAGTAATACAATAAAGCGGAAAAATAATGTAAGGGACCTGGGAGTAGTAATGTCTGAGGATCTCACTTTCAAGGATCACAACAGTAAACCCCGATTTGCACGTGCAAAGAAAATGATAGGATTTTATAATGAGAACTTTCAAACGAGAGATGCCAAGCCCATGATGATCCTTTTCAAAACACTTGTTTTTCTCTAGGCTGGAATACTGCTGTACATTAACATCTCCATACAAAGCAGGTGAAATCGCAAAATCTAGAGAGTGTACAGAGAGCTTTTTCTGCACGTAAAATTCTGTCAAGCACCTTAACTACTGGGAACGCTTGGAAGCACTTGACTTGTGTACTCGTTTGGGAAAGCAGGAGGGAGAGATATAAACATAATCTACACTTGGAAAATCTTGGAAGGAATGGTCCCAAATCTGCACACAGAAATCACTCCCTACGAAAGTAAAAGACTGGGCAGGCGATGCAAAATGCCGCCAATTAAAAGTAGGGGCGCCATTGGTACACAAGAGAAAAACACCATAAGTGTCCGGGGCCCAAAACTGTTCAACAGCCTCCCATCAAGCATTAGGGGAATTGCCAATAAACCCCCCGGCTGCCTTCAAGAGAGCTGGACAGATACCTAAAGTCGGTGCCGGATCAGCCGGGCTGTGGCTCGTACGTCGGACTGCGTCGGCCAGCAGTAACAGCCTAGTTGATCAGGCCTGATCCCTCCGGAGGCCTGGTCGTGGACCGGGCCGCGGGGGCGTTGATCCCGGAATAACCTCCAGGTAACCTCCAGGTAACATAGCGACACATTAAAAAAAAGCAGAGTAACACAAAACTGTAGAGTAAAACAGTACAATAACTCACGTAAAATAACTCATAATAACAATACATAAATACAGAGAAGCAGTAGTGTAACACACAAGTATAGTAAATTATTAGAACAAGAAGTAAGACTGAACTTAAGAACAATAAGTAAGATTGAACTTAAGAACAATAAGTAAGATTGAACTTAAGAACAATAAGTAAGATTGAACTTAAGAACAATAAGTAAGATTGAACTTAAGAACAATAAGTAAGATTGAACTTAAGAACAATAAGCAAGATTGAACTTAAGAACAATAAGTAAAATTGAACTTAAGAACAATAAGCAAGATTGAACTTAAAAAACAAAAAGCAAGATTGAACTTAAGAACAATAAGTAAGATTGAACTTAAGAACAATAAGTAAGATTGAACTTAGAACCCAAAAAGATTGAACTTAAGAACAATAAGCAAGATTGAACTTAAGAACAATAAGTAAGATTGAACTTAAGAACAATAAGTAAGATTGAACTTAAGGATAATAAGTAAGATTGAACTTAAGAACAATAAGTAAGATTGAACTTAAGAACAATAAGTAAGATTGAACTTGAGGACAATAAGTAAGATTGAACTTAATTAAGGACAATAAGGACATAAGAATAATACAGCAATACACAATAAAAATGCAGTAGAACAGTTAAGTATTACATAATAAAAATACAGTAATATACAGTAGAACAGCACAGTAACATATAATGGAAATACAGTAAAATGCAGTAGAACAGTGCATTAATACATAATAAAAATACAGTAACATACAGTAGAATAATACAGTAATACATAAAAATACAGTAACATACAGTAGAACAGTGTAGTAATACATAAAAATACAGTAACATACAGTAGAACAGTGCAGTAATACATAAAAATACAGTAACATACAGTAGAACAGTGTAGTAATACATAAAAATACAGTAACATACAGTAGAACAATACACAAGTACAGCACAAGAACATACAAAAACAAAACAGTAAAATAGGGAAACACTGGAGCAACATACTAATACATAAAACAACAAACAGTATTAGATACATTAACAAAGAGTTGTAGCAGCCAGGTTGTAGGATCCACACCTGACATGAAGAGTTGTAGCAGCCAGGTTGTAGGATCCACACCTGACATGAAGAGTTGTAGCAGCTAGGTTGTAGGATCCACACCTGACATGAAGAGTTGTAGCAGCCAGGTTGTAGGATCCACACCTGAAATGAAGAGTTGTAGCAGCCAGGTTGTAGGATCCACACCTGAAATTCTTTTTCGTCTAGAGGTCGAGTGTCACAGTTTCTTGTCCTTATTTTCTTGCCGGAGATATTTTTTGTGATTGTCATTATGAATATTTTTCTAAATATAGAGAAGGTGAGAAAAGTGAACACATGAAAAATGGGAAAGTGGAAGAGACTTTAATTGTTCAGTAATTATTTCTGGTGACTTCTTACCATCCATAAGGAAAAGTTCAAAAAGTGTCTTTTTTGCTTTATCCAAGACAAGTTTATTTCAATTGTAGCTTCTATACATCTTCCCATTTCATGTAAAGAAATGGGAAGCTATTTATATTCAAGAATTTTCTCATTTCCCTCTCATTTCCTGTGTAAAATAATAGAATTTTTACATCTGTGTGAGACAGCGCAGATATGTGCATGAGAATGTTCACACAAGTGTGAGACAGCGCAGATATGTGCATGAGAATGTGCACACAAGTGTGAGACAGCGCAGTTATGCGCATGAGAATGTGCACACAAGTGTGAGTGATATAAGACTCAGAATATTAAACACAGTAAATGTGCTTGGGAATTTGTATTTATATACTTGTTAGACTTGGACGAGAGTATTATGTGTTGTAATTTACGTTCCTGTTTGTGTGTGTGTGTACTCACCTATTTGTGGTTGCAGGGGTCGAGACTCAGCTCCTGGCCCCACCTCTTCACTGACCGCTACTGGGTCCTCCCTATCCCTGCTCCATGAGCTTCATACCTCGTCTTAAAAACTATGTATGGTTCCTGCCTCCACTACGTCACTTGCCAGACTATTCCACTTCCTAACAACTCTGTGGCTGAAGAAATATTTCCTAACATCCCTTTGACTTATCTGAGTCTTCAATTTCCAGTTGTGGCTCCTTGTTTCTGTGTCCCATCTCTTGAACATCCTGTCTCTGTCCACCTTATCTATTCCACGCAGTATTTTGTATGTCGTTATCATGTCTTTCCTGACCCTTCTGTCCTCCAGTGTCGTCAGGCCGATTTCCCTTAACCTATCTTCGTAGGACATTCCCCATAGCTATGGAACCAGCCTTGTTGCAAATTTTTACACTTTCTCTAATTTCTTGACGTGCCTGACCAGGTGTGGGTTCCAAACTGGTGCTGCGTACTCCAGTATAAGCCTGACGTACACAGTGTATAGATTCTTGAACGATTCTGAGGTATCGGAACGCTATTCTCAGGTTTGCCACGCGCCCATATGCTGCAGCAGTTATCTGGTTAATGTGTGCTTCCGGAGACGTTCCTGGCATTATGCTCACCCCTAGATCTTTCTCCTTGAGTGAGGTTTGCAGTCTTTGGCCACCTAGCCTATACTCTGTCTGCGGTCTTCTTTGCTCTTCCCCGATCTTCAAGACTTTGCCAATTGCTGGACCACGCGTCCAGCCTGTCTAAGTCTCTTTGTAGTCCTGTCTGATCCGCATATGGTTTAATTCTCCTTATTAACTTCACATCATCTGCAAACAGGGACACTTCTGAGTCTATCCCTTCCATCATGCCATTCACATATACCAAGAATAGCACTCGTCCCAGGACTGACCCCTGTGGGACCCCGCTCGTCACAGGCGCCCACTGTGATACCTTATCACGTACAATGACTCGCTCTTGTCTCCCTGCCAGGTAGTCTCTGATCCATTGCAGTGCCCTTCCTGTTATACGTGGCTGACCCTCTAGCTTCTGCACTAATCTCTTGTGAGGAACTGTGTCGAAGGCCTCGTTGCAGTCAACCCACCCCTCCCTCTCATGTCTTACTTCAGTTGCCTTGTCATAAAACTCCAGTAGGTTTGTGACACAGGATTTACCTTCCATGAATCCTGCCGGCTGTCGTTTATAATCTTGTTCCGTTCCAGGTGCTCCACCACTATCCTCATGACAATCTTCTCCCTACTTGCTAAGACTCACTGGTCTATAGTTTAGTGTCCGTTCGTCATCCTTTCTTAAAGTGGTAATTGCACTCCATATCTTAGGTAGTTGCCCAGTTCAAGGATGTTTTGATATGTGGTTAGTTGCACACACAGTATCTTGCTCCCTCTCTAAGGCTCACTGGAGATGTGGTCCACCGCCTTTGATTTATCAAGTTCACTTAGAGCCTTCTCACCTCTTCCTCGGTTGTTAATATTCATCCAACACTTGTTGTTTTAATCCCTTGGTGTGACTCCTTTGTTTGTCTTCCCAGTGTCCCTTCTGCCTCCACTGTAAATCTGTCCTTTAATCTCGTGTTAACACCCCCCCCCACGCCCCACCCACGGTCCTCTTACACCCCCCCTCTCACCCCCGCCCCACCCACCGGTCCTCTTAACACCCACCCCTCCCCCCGCCCACCCACCGTCCTCTAACACCCACCCCTCCGCCCCACCCAATATGGGGTAGACAAGGCCACCAAATTTACAGAAAGCGGATAACAGGAAAATAGGAGGTATGATAGCCAGCCCTAAGCTTTTCCTAATATCTGAGAACAGTCATGTGACATAAGAGAATACGTTGCAATAAAGGATAATACATATACGGAATGAATGCACTTTTATCATTTTTAAAAACCGTTTGTCCCGGTTTAGAAGTTACAGGGAAAAAAATCGCAAATATCTCTTTATATTTTTCCTCATACTCCCACCAAAATTTTTCAGTATCGATTAATATGCTGTTTATTTTTGCTCTTCTATAACATTCCCATTTAAAATTCCATTTCGAATATCCTTTAACACCACTGAAGGCCGAAACTCTGTTAATCGGCCCCCTGGCTAAAATTGCAATCCCATGTTGCAATCACCAGTTGCAAACCCATATTCCAAAACCATTTGCAATCACCCCAAAAACCCATGTTTTCCCCAAAACCCCTGTTGCAACACCATGTTGCACCCCCATTTAAAACCCAATCCCCCAATGTTGCAATCCCCCCATTTTCAATCACCATATTCCAATTATCATGGTGCAATCACCATGTTGCAATCACCATGCTGCAATCACCATGTTGCAATCACCATGTTCCAATCACCAATCACCATGTTGCAGTCACCATGTTGCAATTCACCATATTCCAATCACCATGTTGCAATCACCATGTTGCAACCACCATGTTCCAATCACCATATTCCAATCACAACGTTGCAATCACCATATTCCAATCACAATGTTGCAATCACCAATCACCATGTTGAAATCAATATTCCAATCACCATGTTGCAATCACCCTGTTGCAATCACTGTTCCAATCACCATATTGGCAACACCCATGTTCCAATCACCAATCAACATGTGCACAGTCACCATTGTTGCAATCACCATATTCCAATCACCATGTTGCAATCACCATGTTGCAACCACCATGTTCCAATCACCATATTCCAATCACATCGTTGCAATCACCATATTCCAATCACAATTGCAATCACCAATCACCATTTGAAATCAATATTCCAATCACCATGTTGCAATTTCACTTCCTGTTGCAATTCCCTGTTCCAATCACCAGTTGCAAACACCAATTTACATGTTCAATCAACATGTTGCAATCGAAACCATATTCCAATCACCATGTTGCAATCACTATATTCCAATCACAATGTTGCAAATCAACCAATCACCATGTTTGCTATCACCAATGTTTGCAATCACCATATTCCAACAGTCATGTTGCAAATCACCATGCTGCAATCACCATGTTGCAATCGCCATGTTACAAATCACACAATATTACAATCACCAGGTTAACAAATCACCATGTTTGCGATCACCATATTCCAATCACCATGTTGTAATCACTATATGCAATCTACCAATCACCGTGTTGCAATCACCAATGTTGCAATCACCAAGTTGCAATCACCATGTGTAATTACCATATTGCAATCACCAATCACCATGCGCAATTCACCATGTTTATGCAATCACCATATTCAGTGAAGAGGGGCTAGTGAGCTGAGTATGGGACCCCTGCTACACAATTAGGTGAGTACACACACCACGCATAAATATAATATAATATATATATATATATATATATCATATATAGATATGATATATATATATATATATATATAATAATATGCATAGAATTCGCAAAAGAGGCGAAATAAACACAAACACTGTTCTCCAGCCTGAAGGAGACTCGAACCTACGAACCTTGGAACAGGGTACGCAGTGCATTACCATTCTCCCTGAAAGAGTGATATTCGATAGCTGGCTTATCCTCATGATCAACGTCTAGCTCAAGCTGGGACGCCCAAGGTTTGGTCCATTGGTGAGAAATGGCACTGATGAAGGATGACTGATGTGACATGCGCTGTAACTTTGTTTAAAGTAAGGAAGAGTTCGCATTTCGTCGACCTCACTCTCTCGTCCGGAGCCATCTGAGCCAGTAGCAAGACAAATCGAGATCGAGGTGACTGGAGATGGGATCGGATGCAGTGGATGACCAGGAGTCCATAGATCCTCATCGTGCCCTTAGCGCTCCAACAACGCACTGCGTATACCTTGTTCCAAGGTTCTAGGTTTCGATTCTCTTTCAGCAGAGATCAGTGTTTGTGTGTATATAAAAATATATATATATATATATATATATTATATATATATATATATATAATATATATATATAATATATAGTATATATAATATATATATATATATACAACACACACAACACACTACAATTACACTACAATGATCACTACACCACAGTCCCTACAACCACAATCATCACTGCACAACTATCACTACACCACAATCAACCAAAACCACAACTACTACACCACAAATAATCAACTAAACCCTACTACGATCGTCCACTTCGCCACAGTCTCACTACAAACACCACAATAATCATAACATCACATCCTCACTACACCACTATCATCACTACACCACAACTATCACTACAAAACCACAATCATCACTACCCAACTATCACTACAATCATCACTACACCACAGCAACAGCCATCATAACATCACAATAATCCTTCAACCACAATATATCTGCACCTACAATAATCACTGCACAACAATGATCCCTACACTACAATCACAACCACCTCACCACAGAATAATCACTACCACCACAATAATCCACTACACCACAATAATCACTACACCACAACACTACGCCACACTATTACTACAGGTCTTAACACCGCTATGTATCTTCTATCACTAAATATCTTCTCCATGTTCTATACTTGACAGTTCAGTAAGTAACTCAGTAAGTAACAGAACAAGATCTCTGTGCAGAGAAAAGATTAATTTTCATTATCAAAACTTGTGATTCTCGTTTCCTAGTATATACACAGCTACGGTTAGTTTGTTGTTTAATGGGTAACAATGGATTCCTGATGCTGATGTCGTGTAGGATCTTATCGTACCAAGGAGAGGGCTCCTTGGCGAGGATCTTACGGAACGTTTTATCTTGTTACATAACCGCGACGAACTAGCAGCTCTGAAGACATCATAATGTCGACAAAAAAAGGATAAAGCTTTAGAAAAAAATATTGTTCAAGCTTCCTCAAGGAGGCCAAAATTCTTCAAGCCCTGAAAGGAGACCTGGTGGCGCCCCAGTTTCTTCTTTCACGGAATTCAAGACACCTTCTGCAATGCTCATGTCCTACAAGGGCAGCCAGAACCTTCTTGACATCTTATCAGGGTTCTACATACAACCTCCTAATGTTGGAATCCCAGATTGGCAAGAAGTTGGCGAGGAGATCCACAGAAGCTGTTTTATCCATAGACGATTTAAAGGAAGGATAACATAATCAACGATGGATACAGCTGAGGAACCTCAAGGTTGAGCATAATTGACTACCGGACTGGCGTGTCCTAAAGACGTATTATCTTCATGAAGGTGATCTCTGAGACTTTCCTGGTGTGGCTCCAAGATCCTTTGCTGGAAACCATCCACTCCAGCTACTGATGTTTTCTCATATGGGTATGTGATTGTCATTAGTCCCCTAAAGCACTGAAGAGCTGGCCTAAAGGGTTGGATAACGTAGACAGTGCAGGCTATGGATCCTAAACACCCAAAACAATCGACCATCACTGCTGGAATTGTTTGCGTCGTATTGATAAATGTCCTACGACCCCGCTGAGGAGGCAGTGCAAGCAGAAGAACCATAACACCAGTGCAACAATCTAAGAAACAACAGTAAAAAAAGCAGAGGGAAGAAAGTAGAAGACGAGAGGGAGAAGAGGATGAACCCAAAAAGATGGCAAAAACGACGAAGAAAAGAGGAAAAGAAAACGACGAGGAAAAGACGATAATAAGAAAATGATGAGTTACTTTCCATTCTCTACTTCATGGCCGACGCAAATTATGATAAAAAATTAATTAAAAAATTACACAAAAATATAACTGACAGATCATAAACAATATAAGATAAAGATAAATAAAAACAGCGAATTGACACTTAAAACAAAATATAAAGACAAAATATAATAATATACAAGAAGAAACAATAAGCAATGAAGCAAGCAAAAAATAAGAAGGAAATCAGTCGTAAGACAAAACAATACAGAATAAAAAAATCAAACTAATGATGAAAGCAAGTATTAAATACAACTAAAATCAAGCATTTTATATAAACAAAACGAAATAAACAAGAATAAATGAAAAAAAAACTTAGGTACGCTTTTAATCCCAATATTTTATATTTTTGATCTTTGTTAACAAAGGAAAGGCGTAATTTTTTTTGTTGTCTTTATTTAACAAAGGAAAGGTGTTTAATTTTCGTGAGTTATATGTCCTAATTACACCTAGTTAACATGACTCCACGAAATCGTACTACACGATTGCAAACAAGCCATACACGGGTGGGGTAGAACCCGCAATCAGAGAGTCGAATACTCCAGACCGACGCGTTAGCACTAGAACCACTTGACTACAATATCAAAATATGTGTACATATACACACCTAATTGTGGATGCAGGGGTCGATACTCATCTCTGGCCTCCGCCAGTAGCTTAATGTGATCGGTTAGACTCGACTGAGACTAAGATGAACTAACAATCTACCGCAAAAAGGCAATATAACTGTTGCTTGAATAACTAATTCCGATCACAATCTAATCGAAGTCGCAGAACGTACATGCCATAGGGTCCTGACCCAAGAATGCCATGTAACCTGTGAAGGGTCTTCACAAATAAATTTCAACAACAAGAACATCACTGGGACGCAGTAACCATGTCCTAAATGAAACAGTTGGAAAGATTCTTAAATGACATGGATCCAAACCAGTGCCCTTGAAAGGACAAAACTTCCTGGCAGCCGAAGCATGTTCTAGGCATATTCTCCCTAAGGAAAGAAAGAAGAAGGCAGGAGTAAACTGAGGAGAAGAAAAAGACGCTCCCTCTACAGAAGACGACCGAAGAGTCACTGAGGCCCTCAGGAGGTGCTAGAATATCTGATACACGAAAGGAGGCGCTGACCAGGAGTGAAACTATCGAACTTAGCTAAATGAACTCTTACAGGAACCAGGAGAGGCAGGAGGGAGCTTAAAGCTATTAGTGAAATTGAAAGAAATTCAAAATATTTCTTTTCATAATGCCAAGAAACAAGGCAAATACCACAGCTTAGTATCGGGTCGGGCCCTTACTCAGATCAGGATGAACTTACACATATAGACAACAAGAAATGATGAAATATTGAAATCCCCAGTACGCTCAACGCAGTTGAACCGGCCGATCCATTTACCAATTAAGAAATAAGAGTCTAATGACAAACATCTTCCTCGACGGTCCTCATTCACAAAGTAGACAACAACCTAAGATTTCAAGTTTATCGAAAACCTACCAATAAAAATGATCTCACACACTTTTTATTCCGCAGTCAAGATACTAAGACCAAAAGAGCACCATCATCGGGTTTTTTCCTAAGAGCATAATACCGAATTTGAAGCTTGAGTTTCTTGACGAGGAATGTACAATAATATTCACCAAACATTCACTTGAGTTACATTTCCTTTCCTTTTTCATCAAAGACTGCAAGAAAAGAGCATCTTCAGTTTTAATTCTCCACGCATCATCACCACATCCCAACAAAGTTATAATTCTTCCCAACAGCCAGGTTGTACTGAACGTGTCTAAAGTACTTTTCACAAGCAACACCAGAGTCCGCCATCGCTTCTTAGCACTTCAATATAACCAGGATCTAACCAGGACAAATCCAAGCACCACGACCAGTCTATGCAGAGTTTACACTATTTCCCTGTGGAGCTGTGACAAGATTATGTAGGGTAGTATAACACACATAGGCAACATTAGGCTAAAAGTTGCCTTGTGTCTTATCTGACCACCTGTCTGTATTGTATACCATTTGATAACACTCAATCAAGATTTATGTAGGTGAAACAGCAAGAAACCTCGACACCCGCCCTCAATGAACACATTTCGCATGTAGAACGACAACTTGAACAACGCCTGTGTACAACACTGAAATTCTCCCAATCATCTCATAAATTCAGGGCCGTCCCTATTAGTGATCAAAGAAACTAATTACGCAGACGCAGTGCCTCGAGTCAGCACTAATCGCTGTTTCAGAATAGAATTAAAACTAAACAAAGCAGCTGCATCACCATCGTCTGAAGTCTTAGCAAGAATCCTCCTGAAAACCAGTAAACCCTGCCTTCACATAGTCTCTTCCAGTTAATACTACGCAAGCACATTACAGAGTGAACACTGAAAACAGGTCTAATTTGTCTAACCTATTTTTTATTTATGTGACCCAAGTAAAAGCTTTTATATCCTTTTTACGTCATGTACGAGTTTATTGCTCTATCCCCTATTGTGTTACTAAACTTATGTCACTACTACTACTACTACTACTACTACTATCTTTCCACTAGATTGCACCTCACCTGAGCCTTTATATACCTCTGTGCCCATCTTACTGTTTGTAACAGCTGACAAAGCTCCTGGAAAGCGAAACGTTGCCAAATAAAATGTCACATTAGTTGCACTTGTGGTCCTTTTACTTTACACATAAAAAGCTTAATTAAAAAGATGCGTGAGAAATCTTGATTATCTAACAAGGGTACTTATGTGCAGGTAATTTTCAGGACCAGTGAAAGAGATCTAGATATGAAAACTTAAAGATGATAATTATTGTAAATAATAAGTTGTAGAATTACCGACGATGTGTAAAGTAAAAGGACACAAGTGCAACTTAATGTGACCATTTTTTTAATTGGGACAACGTTTCGCTCTCCAGAACTTTTGTCAAGCGCGTATTACTAAACAGTACATGACACCGTGGGTATATATAGGCTCAGAGTGAGGGCAGTACTAGTGGAAGTATAGTAGTAGTAGTAGTAGTGTAAGTATTAGTATTAGTAGTGATCTAAGTATTAATACTACTACTACTACATGCTTAGATCACTACTACTACTATCAACTAGTTACTGCACCTCACTCTGAGTCTCTATATCTACCCTCTGTGGTCCATGTACTGTTTCGTATGGGGAGGATGCTTCCTTTTCACGACGGCCTAGTTTAGTCTTCAAGGGTCGAAATTCCATGCATTGAGTTGGGTTGCTGATGAGAGTTTCTGCAGTATGGCAGGATTCTCTGCACCCATCGTCTGGCTGAGGGGATGCTCTGCCGTAGCATGCTGTCTCGTCGTTGGTGTCTTCCAGGCCTCACAATTCTTGTGACTCTCAAGGGCATCGAGGGTTCCAGGCATGAGGTGTTTCTGCCTGCAATTCGGGCATCGTGGTAGTAGGTGGCGATGCATTCTTCAGCTTTGTGATGCATCCTCGGTATGGGGTGGGGCTGCTGCAGACACCGCAGATAACTCTGTTTCGGGACAGAACACCCAGGTGTCCGTAACGCTGGCACTTGAAACAGTGAACTGGTTCAGCGTGAAGGTTCCTGATATCGTACCTTGGCCCCAAGAACCGAGGCCAGCTGGATGGCAGCGGTCCACATGCTGAATGAGACCTGCCGGGATGGTGGAAAAAAAAAAAAAAATAAAAGGGGAAATTGGGGGAGTTTAGGGGATATTTTTAAATAACATTGCCTGCTGATTTTCCTTGAGACGCTGAACTGACACGACACTGGGTGGAGCTGCTACTGCCTTCGATGGGCATCACACGTATCGCATCACTCACCCTGTGGTGACCTTCTGGCCGAGGAATTCCAAGTTCCTCCAGGGTGAAGGAGCGGTCTGTCTCCATGACTTTTATTCAAGGTGATAGGCATTTCCCTGTTGTAGGATCAGTATTGGTTTTCTCCCCTCAGTTGAACCATACTTGAACCTCAGTTGTGCCGTGTTTTCCAGGTGTGTAACCACGCATATTGGGTTTTGTGTTCCCCATAAGCCTTTTTTTTTTTTACATTGAATCTGTAAGGTGATTTGAGCTTGGTTTACCTTAACCTGCTCCTTGGAGGACGCGAGTCTATAATTACTGTTTCACATTGATCCATCCTTCCGTATTCTCTGGCTGCATGGTTTAGGCTTGTCAGAACTGGAGACTTTTCCTCTGATACACTGCGGACGAGTGGTTTCCGCAACTTCTCGCTAGGATTGCGCCCCCACATTTCTAAATCCGGAGTCCGTCCATTTTCTAAATCCGAGTCCTTCCGTTCGTGTCCCTGGAACGTCGGTGACCTCCTCCTTTTCGGCAGAAGCCATGTGTCTATCTTGTGATATGGTAGCGAACTCCGTGAAACTGAGTGTGTCCTGAGTCGATACGCTAATGCCTAATTACCGAAGAAACAAAACATGAGGGAACAAGCGGCGCACAGGAAACATCTGGGCAACGCAATCAAGCAGACGGCACACACGAGCCCCCACCGGCCTCTTCCAGCTGTGCCCACTTGAGCTGTGCACTACGCAGGCTGTGCCCTGTTACCTCACCAGCAGAAGGCCGTGTTACACAACTTGGCATACAGCAACAGGCCACGGTGTGCACATGAAGAAATAACAACCCTCAGCAATTCCCACAGATTACAACAGCCCAGATAATATCCACTGCTTCGAACCCACCGATCAACGCCGCCCTCAACAGAAAGATCTCATTAAACACTCATCAAGGCATTCACGTATATTACTGCTACACAGTCACCTCCACGGAACAACAGAGCATGTTCTGGCAGATGGTCAGCACACTCCTGCGGGTAATGCTTACTGACAGAGCAGGAATCAGTGGATGCCGATGAAACTGCAGATTATCAGAGCGGACAGAGCCCAGTCCTCAGCTCAGGAAACAGCTGAGATGGGGTAACGCTCAGTCGCTTATGAGGAACACTAGCTTAACAGTCCCGGAACAGTGTCTTGAAGCAGCATAATATGCCTGCAACAGTGAAAATCAATTCCCGCCTTCAGGAGCCGAGAGACGAGTCATATCCTCAAGATTAAGACGCCGTGCAGGAACCTGTCTCGGCCGAATTATACATACTGCACTGTTTCGTCGTCTCCTGGCCCGTCGTGCTCTGACCGATCACACAGTTCTCTACACTCAAGAAAGCCTCCCTTCGACCCGCCAGGTGGGAATTTATATTCACAAACTCACATCCTTTTCACAATCTGTCGCATCGTGTTAAAATCAAGCCTGTGAATGATGCAATAAATGACTCCTCGAAGTTAGCTTAGCTACCTCGTTAAGGACCTGCCTGCAGGCCAAATTGAACGCGCAATCCACTCTCTGAAGGACTCCCTTCATTGTCGTCTGCACAGACGACATGGAAGGCATCAAAAATATATATTAATTGGCGACACTCAGCCCAGAATCTACAAACACAACAATTACACTGCATATCCGTCCTCCATTCTTTGAAGTCGAAACGTTCGGCTCATTGTGAAAAGACTGGGCAATATCGTCATACCTTCTCCTCTACTGAAGCACTGAAGACATCTATTGAGGAAACAAAACCCTGGGACCTCGGTAGACAGCTATCTCCAAACCTCAGCTGACGCCCTCATCTATTCTAAAGTTTTTAACAATTCTCAGACATCTCACTGTGGTCTGGCCATCTCATAATTACCACATTCACGTGGCCAAGTCATATAGAACAAGAACTTTCACATACATCCCCACTGCAGGACCTGCTACTCCTATAAACACAACCACCAAGGACTGTGCCCCACCAAGGACAAGAAGTTTTGCTCAAAAATGTGGGAATGATGACACGAATTTCAGATCCTGCAACCAATTACTACAGCAACCAACATCTCATAACGTGCAAGGGTGGATCATCATACACCTTGCAGCTAAGTGCCCACATCAGGAAAGAAACCTTGAAGAAAACGAAAGTTGCCGAAAACACCTCCAAATCACCGACATAACGCTGCATTAATCAACCACAAGACCTACACCACCAAAACTCTACATGTTAATCTACAGCAACCATCGCCCAGCAACTCCCTCTCCCCCTCCCCGACGGTGCTTCCTCCAAGGTGCTGTGCTGCATGGTGTAGCACACCTTGCAAATGCAGCAAACCCCAGGCACTATCAACACCACTATTAACAACTATTCCGTTGAACCACAGCCCTGCCTTCAATTTTCCGACTTCTACACCTTTCTAGCAGAAATTCTCAGAGATCCTTTCCCAACGCCCTGAACTTTACTGCACCTCAAAAAAGAGGAACCTGTCTCCTGCCCAAGCAACAGCATCCAGTAAACTCTATAACCACTTCCACCACCGCTGACATAACGTTGATCCTGCCACCATCAACCACTGTCCTCGGTGGCCCGGTGTGTCTGGTGGCTAAATCTACCCGTTTCACACAAGGAGGCCCGGGTTCGATTCCCGGCGGGTGGAACATTTCGACACGGTTCCTTACACCTGTTGTCACTGTTCACCCTAGCAGCAAATCGGTTACCTGGGTGTTAGTCGACTGGTGGTGGGTCGCATCCAGGGGGACAAGGATAAGGACCCGCAGGGAAATAAGTTAGACAGTCCTCCGATGACGCACTGACTTTCTTGGGTTAATCCTGGGTGGCTAACCACCCTCGGGGTTTAAAATCCGAACGAAACCTAACATATCTGTCTCCACCTCTCCCAGTCTTCTGTTACTCAACCGTTACTCCTCTCCACTGCTCCTGTTGACCTTCATCCACCTCAGTCACACGCTACCCTACCACCACTGTAGATTTGCCAATGAATCCACTCCAGAAAGAGAAGATAGCGACGACTCCAGTAAACTCCTCATGGAAAAACTTGCCTTCTACACTTCTCCTTCAAATACTGACACCATGACACTGTACTGAACTACTACAAAAAGCCTCGGTGCGGAACAGTCAAGAATGCATGTTATCACCGCTTCACTTCACACTCACCCAAAGTTCTTGAGGTTCATCAAGCCTCTACGTTTCCACCTTCCAGTAACAAGGCTAAACTAATATACCTACCTATCTAGAGAGCAGCTTCAAAAAAGTTTCTAATGCTCCATTGCTATCGCTGCCTTCTCAGTTACTCCCTATAATCCCCTATGTGTTCTAACCCTCTTGATGTGGACCTAGCCTGCTGCCTAGCTACTCAAGATTCAAGGACTTCAACTACAAGGCTCGATGCACAGTCCCTGCATTCCTGTTCTCAAGTCTGTCCCACGATCACCTTAGGCTGCTGGGTAAAGGCCTTGGCTTCTATTTCTCTAAGAACACTCCTCTCCAGCACTATTCATTCATCATCCTGCCGTCTTCCTCGCTCATCCATTGGGAACTTACCTGAACTTTTGTCTGCTTTTTTGCTATGTACTTTTGTAACGGCTTGACAAAGTTCGCTGGAAGCGAAACGTCAGCCACAATTAAATATGTCACATTAGTTGCACTTGTGACCTTTACTTTACCACTAATAAATCTTACCTGACTTGTTTTAAAAACGTTGGAATTCTGCGAGTAGTAATGGTTGCTCCATAGATCAGATCAGTAATTCTATACAAAATCATTGAAAATTTTTTCTTTGTAGTGTTATTTTACCTAATACTTAGTGTAAAAAATTGCCGTACCTGAGTGTGAGTGTGCAGTGTCAGGTCAGGAAGCATGACGACAGTTGGGTATAAAGCCAGAGCATCAACAGTTCTGTTACCTGGAGTTACCTGGAGAGAGATCCGGGGTCAACGCCCCCGCGCCCGGTCTGTGACCCAGGCCTTCTCGCTGGTGGAGCCTGTGAAAGGCAAAGTGTTGTGGTGAATGGAAATAAGTCACTGTCTGAACTTTTTTGGTTATCCTAGTTCTCTACACAAATTCTGCTAAATATGAGAAATCTATGTAACAATATTTTGGTGTATAACCTAAATATACTTGCTCAGTTACACCAGTTAGATAAAGTTTACAAAATATCCTAGTCCATCCTCAAACTTAAGTTTTTACTTTTCTTTTTGCAAAGAAGAAAACGTATTAGTTTTAAAGGGTAACTCAAACAGATGTTGGCATTAAGTTGATTGCCTAAATAATACCGTTACAGTAACAAAAACGTAAAATGTACCGAGATTCGAAATACATACTCAGAAATTGTGATTGACATTGACCTTATCAACAGTTTCCTTCCCTCCAGCACCAACACAGTTTTAATTCAATTTTCCAACTTTTGGAATTTAACAAGAAAAATCTATCTCATTTTGACCATCGTTCAGTTAATAGAAGGGAGAATTTTCTCATGATAAAGTTATAATATCTGTAAGGTGAAGGATCCCCTCAAATCTGCACACAGAAATCACTCCCTACGAAAGGAAAAATTCAGCAGGCGTTGCAACATCCTGCCATAGGCGCCATGAGTACTCCGCCCCTGACCCACAGTATCATTGGCCCCTGACACTTACTGTGTCAGGGCCCAAGACTGTTCAGTTGCATCCCAGCATGCATAGGGGGATTACCAATAAACCCCTGGCTGTCTTCAAGAGGGATCTGGACAGGCACCTAAAGTCATTTCCCCGACCAACCCGGGTTTGTGGTTCATACTCGGTCTGCGTGTGTCCCAGCAGTAACCACAGAACCTTGTTGATCAGGCTCTGATCACTGCGAGGCCTGGTCATGGACTGGGCCGGTTAGGCGGTTGACGTCCCCAAACCACTCTTTACAGAGTTATACTCTCCCCCAGGATGCTACGCCACACCAGGTACTACTTATTGTTAGTGATCAACAGGGCAGCAATGTACGGAACACGCACATTTCTGCCAGGGAGTCGAACCCTGGTCCATCATTGTGTGAACTGGGGACGCTACCAACTGAGCGGCGAGTCACCTCAACACAGAAACAACAGACTTTAAAATACTAGAATCCTATTTAAGCATCTGAATCAAATCTTTCCAGAGAAGAATAATATACTTATTGAGCTATATACCATAATATACCACCTTGTAATGCAGTACCTTGAATACCAATAAAGTTTTGATCCAATAATTTTTTGTTTTATTTATTTAAAACACAATTCATAGCTTAACATAAAACCCCTTAAAAAAGGGTTGATATACATTTAGTATAAATGCATTATGAATCTAAATCCCTCAGGACTTACAATATCAAATAAACACAATATTACCAGACCCAAAGACAGGGTACACAAATACAACACTAGAAAATATCGCTTATGACAGAATTTAAACATTATTTTTTTACTGTTATTATTGTAGCAATTATATTGCTCAACTTATTATATATAACAAATCATATCTTACTCCCAAATCAATATTACATCATAGTGATTAACTGCTTTAACTTTGTTTAACAGTTACTTATTTAGTCCCTTATTATTTTTTCTCCTTTATTTTAGCTTTATATAACAATCTAAGTTCATATATTCACAATTGTTAAAATAATCAAGGTGCTATTCTCACAGGTGCTAAAATGTAATAATTTCACTATTTTCCATTATAATTCATTTATTTGATTTATCACTTTTTTGTTCACCACAAATTATTTTAGTCTCTTTTATATTGTCTCCTTTATTTAGCTTTAAAGATTACCTTAGTCATATTTTTAAACATTTGTTAAAATAACTCAGGTGCTGTTTTATAACTTTAGATATTTACTTTGTCTTATACTTAAATCTAACTATCGATTCACTATAAAGCTTATGATAACAAGCATTGATCCTGATATCCAACCTCTTTTTGAATGAACTTAAATGAATCAAACAATAACTGTAATTACTAGCACAGCAGAACAATCAAATGCACTTCTCGGAGGCCAAACAACAACTAACTATCTTTAAACTACAATATCAGATCTTTAAAAGCAAGCATTACGATGACCTCAACGCACAGCAATTCTAATTCCCTGCATGCCAGTATGTCCATCCTTACACTAACTGAAACCTGGCCTAAATGCCAGAAACTACAGATGTCATGGCCATTCTTGGTTACAAAACACACCATACACAACTTGCGTAGGCCAGACCAACAAGGGGGTGGCACACTATATACTACTTCAGACTCAACTAGAATGTATCACTAATACTTCACAAGCGATGGAATCTGGTGGAATATATAATAGCTTAAATTCGGATCCAAATACCACAAAAACATCTCACAGTTGATAAACATCTACAGAGTACCGACAGGTCAAACATAGCCTTTTATTGACAACCTAGGAAGTATGATAACTGATGCACGTCATGAACAAATTGATAGAGTCTCTCTGGTGACTTACTAGTATTAAATCTCCCTCGAAGACCATGATCCACACTTACTGAATTCACAAACACTATAGAACTTCATGGTTGCTTACCAACAGTAAACAAAAGCCTACAAGAGTTACCGAGACTAGTGTTTCCCTATCAGACCACATTGGACCAACACCATATCCCCTTTAAAATCAGGCATAATTACAGATAATACCACAGACCAATTACCCTACTTTCCTCATAACAAACTTTGCAAAATTACCCCAAGACATCTAATAAAGTCACTTTTCAGACTTCACAATGAGGCAGCCATTCTAATAACTTCACAACAGCAGTAACAAACATTGACTGGCACACTTGAGCTAGGAAATCTATACAGATATTGACGAATGTATTAAAATTCTACTAAAAAAGACCAGTACCTCTATAACAAGCACTACCCCCCTAAAAAAACTAAAGAGTATGACTGCGAGAGACTGAATCAGTCCCTGGCTAACGACCCAGCATTACTCAATCCATAAAAACAAAACGACCTATATGAAAAACAGTACAGAAGGGACCACATAACTCAAAAACAAACAAAACGTTACTCGTCATTCCTAACCACCGATAAGAAGGGCAAAAATTTTATTATGAAAGCAATTTATCCAACTTACGAGGTGACATAAAAAAGGACCGGAAAACCCCTAACAGAAATACTAGGAACAGTAAAAAAGATAACACGAAATAGCGAAATTTAATTATACAAAACCAGATGAACCCAATTCCCCGACCTACCAAACAGCAACAACTTCAATGATTTCTTCTCCACTATAGGAAAAAAAAACCTTGCCGATGGAAATCTAGCACCAGATACCCCAGCCCCTCCACCAATGACAACCTCACTGGGCAACTACCCGAACACACTGTTCTAGTCTCCCACTAACCCAAATGAAGTCTCCCTTATTATCAACAAACTAAAAAACAAGACAGGAGATTAAAATACCTTACCACCCATTATATACAAAAAAGTGTCAACAGGTGCTATTCAACTAAATGCACTAGGAAGACAAAAAGAATGCAGATATAATATATACAGACTTTGCAAAAGCCTTCGACAAGTGTGACCATGGCGTAATAGCGCACAAAATGCGTGCTAAAGGAATAACAGGAAAAGTCGTCGATGGATCTATTAATTGTCCTCACTAACAAACACAGGAGAGGTAGTCGTTCACGAGAGTAAAGTCCGAGGCTAGCTACTGTGAAAAGCTCTGTTCCACAAGGCAACAGTACTCGCTCCCATCTTGTTACCTCATCCTCATATCCGACATAGACAAGGATGTCAACCACAGCACCGTTGCTTCCTTTGCAGATGACACCCGATATCTGCATAGACAGTGTCTTCCCATTGGCAGACACTGCAAGGCTCCAGGCGGACATCAACCAAATCTTTTCAGTGGGCTGCAGAAAACAATATGAAGTTCAACGATGAGAAATTTCAATTACTCAGATATGGTAAACACGAGGAAATTAATCTTCATCAGAGTACAAAACAAATTCTGCCACAAATAGAGTCGAAACCACTCCACGTCAAAGAGGCTGGAGTGATCATGGGGTCCGGAGGATCTCACCTTCAAGGACCATAACATTGTATCAATCGTACATCTGCTAGAAAAATGACAGGATGGATAGATGAAACCTTCCAAAACTAGGGAGGGCCAAGCCCTATGATGACACTCTTTCAAGTCCACTTGAGTTCTATCTAGCTGGAATATTGCTTGCACACAAACAGCACCTTTTCAAGGCAGTTGAAATTGCTGACCTATAAAATGTACAGACAACCTTCACGGCGCGCATAACGGAGAAAAACACCATCAATTTCTGTGGAGCGCTTGAGGTTCCTAAAACTGTACTTCTCTGAACGCAGTAGGGATAATACATGATTATATACACCTGAAAATCCTAGAGGGACAAGTACCGAACTTGCACACGAAAATAACTCACTACGAAAGCAAAAGACTTGGACAGACGATGCAACATCCCCCCAATGAAAAGCAGGGGTGTCACTAGCACGATAAGAGACCATAACAATAAGTGTCAGGGGCCCGAGACTGTTCACTGCTCCCCAGCATACATAAGGGGGATTACCAACAGACTACCCTGGCAGTCTTCAAGCTGGCACTGGACAAGCACCTAAAGTCGTCCTGACCAGCCGGGATGTGGCACGTACTTTTGGTTTGCGTGCAGCCAGCAGCAACACCTGGTTGATCATGCCCTTGATCCACCAGGAGGCGATGGTCACAGAACGGGCCCCGCGGGGGGCGTTGCCCCCGAAACTCTCGTCCAGGTAAACTCCAGGTTAATCCCTAAGTATTCTGAGAACAGTCATGTGACGTAAGAAATACGTTGCAAAAAGGATAATACTATACGGATGAATGCACTTGTTTATCATTTTAAAAGCCGTACGTCTCGGCTTTTAGAATGTTACAGGAAATACTCGCAAGTATCTCTTCATATATTCCTACATACTCCCTACCAATATTCTCAGTATCGATTAATATGCTTTTTTATTTATGCATCTTCTATACATTTCCGATATATTTCCGATTTTCGAATATCCTTTAACACCACTGACAGCCGAACTCTGTAATCCACTGGGCTAGTTGCAATCACCATGTTGCAATCACCATATTCCAATCACCATGTTGCAATCACCATATTCCAATCACCATGTTGCAACCACCAATCACCATGTTGCAACCACCATATTCCAATTATCATGGTGCAATCACCATGTTGCAATCACCATGCTGCAATCACCATGTTGCAATCACCATGTTCCAATCACCAATCACCATGTTGCAGTCACCATGTTGCAATCACCATATTCCAATCACCATGTTGCAATCACCATGTTCCAACCACCATGTTCCAATCACCATATTCCAATCACAACGTTGCAATCACCATATTCCAATCACAATGTTGCAATCACCAATCACCATGTTGAAATCAATATTCCAATCACCATGCTGCAATCACCCTGTTGCAATCACTGTTCCAATCACCATATTGCAATCACCATGTTCCAATCACCAATCACCATGTTGCAGTCACCATGTTGCAATCACCATATTTCAATCACCATGTTGCAATCACCATGTTGCAACCACCATGTTCCAATCACCATATTCCAATCACATCGTTGCAATCACCATATTCCAATCACAATGTTGCAATCACCAATCACCATGTTGAAATCAATATTCCAATCACCATGTTGCAATCACTCTGTTGCAATCACTGTTCCAATCACCATGTTGCAAACACCAATTACCATGTTGCAATCACCATGTTGCAATCACCATATTCCAATCACCATGTTGCAATCACTATATTCCAATCACAATGTTGCAAATCAACCAATCACCATGTTTGCTATCACCAATGTTTGCAATCACCATATTCCAACAGCATGTTGCAATCACCATGCTGCAATCACCATGTTGCAATCGCCATGTTACAATCACCATATTACAATCACCATGTTACAATCACCATGTTGCGATCACCATATTCCAATCACCATGTTGTAATCACTATATTGCAATCACCAATCACCGTGTTGCAATCACCAATGTTGCAATCACCAAGTTGCAATCACCATGTGTAATTACCATATTGCAATCACCAATCACCATGCTGCAATCACCATGTTGCAATCACCATATTCAGTGAAGAGGGGCTAGGAGCTGAGTATGGACCCCTGCAACCACAATTAGGTGAGTACACACACACACGCATAAATATAATATAATATATATATATATATATATATCATATATAGATATGATATATATATATATATATATATAATAATATGCATAGAATTCGCAAAAGAGGCGAAATAAACACAAACACTGTTCTCCAGCCTGAAGGAGACTCGAACCTACGAACCTTGGAACAGGGTACGCAGTGCATTACCATTCTCCCTGAAAGAGTGATATTCGATAGCTGGCTTATCCTCATGATCAACGTCTAGCTCAAGCTGGGACGCCCAAGGTTTGGTCCATTGGTGAGAAATGGCACTGATGAAGGATGACTGATGTGACATGCGCTGTAACTTTGTTTAAAGTAAGGAAGAGTTCGCATTTCGTCGACCTCACTCTCTCGTCCGGAGCCATCTGAGCCAGTAGCAAGACAAATCGAGATCGAGGTGACTGGAGATGGGATCGGATGCAGTGGATGACCAGGAGTCCATAGATCCTCATCGTGCCCTTAGCGCTCCAACAACGCACTGCGTATACCTTGTTCCAAGGTTCTAGGTTTCGATTCTCTTTCAGCAGAGATCAGTGTTTGTGTGTATATAAAAATATATATATATATATATATATATTATATATATATATATATATAATATATATATATAATATATAGTATATATAATATATATATATATATACAACACACACAACACACTACAATTACACTACAATGATCACTACACCACAGTCCCTACAACCACAATCATCACTGCACAACTATCACTACACCACAATCAACCAAAACCACAACTACTACACCACAAATAATCAACTAAACCCTACTACGATCGTCCACTTCGCCACAGTCTCACTACAAACACCACAATAATCATAACATCACATCCTCACTACACCACTATCATCACTACACCACAACTATCACTACAAAACCACAATCATCACTACCCAACTATCACTACAATCATCACTACACCACAGCAACAGCCATCATAACATCACAATAATCCTTCAACCACAATATATCTGCACCTACAATAATCACTGCACAACAATGATCCCTACACTACAATCACAACCACCTCACCACAGAATAATCACTACCACCACAATAATCCACTACACCACAATAATCACTACACCACAACACTACGCCACACTATTACTACAGGTCTTAACACCGCTATGTATCTTCTATCACTAAATATCTTCTCCATGTTCTATACTTGACAGTTCAGTAAGTAACTCAGTAAGTAACAGAACAAGATCTCTGTGCAGAGAAAAGATTAATTTTCATTATCAAAACTTGTGATTCTCGTTTCCTAGTATATACACAGCTACGGTTAGTTTGTTGTTTAATGGGTAACAATGGATTCCTGATGCTGATGTCGTGTAGGATCTTATCGTACCAAGGAGAGGGCTCCTTGGCGAGGATCTTACGGAACGTTTTATCTTGTTACATAACCGCGACGAACTAGCAGCTCTGAAGACATCATAATGTCGACAAAAAAAGGATAAAGCTTTAGAAAAAAATATTGTTCAAGCTTCCTCAAGGAGGCCAAAATTCTTCAAGCCCTGAAAGGAGACCTGGTGGCGCCCCAGTTTCTTCTTTCACGGAATTCAAGACACCTTCTGCAATGCTCATGTCCTACAAGGGCAGCCAGAACCTTCTTGACATCTTATCAGGGTTCTACATACAACCTCCTAATGTTGGAATCCCAGATTGGCAAGAAGTTGGCGAGGAGATCCACAGAAGCTGTTTTATCCATAGACGATTTAAAGGAAGGATAACATAATCAACGATGGATACAGCTGAGGAACCTCAAGGTTGAGCATAATTGACTACCGGACTGGCGTGTCCTAAAGACGTATTATCTTCATGAAGGTGATCTCTGAGACTTTCCTGGTGTGGCTCCAAGATCCTTTGCTGGAAACCATCCACTCCAGCTACTGATGTTTTCTCATATGGGTATGTGATTGTCATTAGTCCCCTAAAGCACTGAAGAGCTGGCCTAAAGGGTTGGATAACGTAGACAGTGCAGGCTATGGATCCTAAACACCCAAAACAATCGACCATCACTGCTGGAATTGTTTGCGTCGTATTGATAAATGTCCTACGACCCCGCTGAGGAGGCAGTGCAAGCAGAAGAACCATAACACCAGTGCAACAATCTAAGAAACAACAGTAAAAAAAGCAGAGGGAAGAAAGTAGAAGACGAGAGGGAGAAGAGGATGAACCCAAAAAGATGGCAAAAACGACGAAGAAAAGAGGAAAAGAAAACGACGAGGAAAAGACGATAATAAGAAAATGATGAGTTACTTTCCATTCTCTACTTCATGGCCGACGCAAATTATGATAAAAAATTAATTAAAAAATTACACAAAAATATAACTGACAGATCATAAACAATATAAGATAAAGATAAATAAAAACAGCGAATTGACACTTAAAACAAAATATAAAGACAAAATATAATAATATACAAGAAGAAACAATAAGCAATGAAGCAAGCAAAAAATAAGAAGGAAATCAGTCGTAAGACAAAACAATACAGAATAAAAAAATCAAACTAATGATGAAAGCAAGTATTAAATACAACTAAAATCAAGCATTTTATATAAACAAAACGAAATAAACAAGAATAAATGAAAAAAAAACTTAGGTACGCTTTTAATCCCAATATTTTATATTTTTGATCTTTGTTAACAAAGGAAAGGCGTAATTTTTTTTGTTGTCTTTATTTAACAAAGGAAAGGTGTTTAATTTTCGTGAGTTATATGTCCTAATTACACCTAGTTAACATGACTCCACGAAATCGTACTACACGATTGCAAACAAGCCATACACGGGTGGGGTAGAACCCGCAATCAGAGAGTCGAATACTCCAGACCGACGCGTTAGCACTAGAACCACTTGACTACAATATCAAAATATGTGTACATATACACACCTAATTGTGGATGCAGGGGTCGATACTCATCTCTGGCCTCCGCCAGTAGCTTAATGTGATCGGTTAGACTCGACTGAGACTAAGATGAACTAACAATCTACCGCAAAAAGGCAATATAACTGTTGCTTGAATAACTAATTCCGATCACAATCTAATCGAAGTCGCAGAACGTACATGCCATAGGGTCCTGACCCAAGAATGCCATGTAACCTGTGAAGGGTCTTCACAAATAAATTTCAACAACAAGAACATCACTGGGACGCAGTAACCATGTCCTAAATGAAACAGTTGGAAAGATTCTTAAATGACATGGATCCAAACCAGTGCCCTTGAAAGGACAAAACTTCCTGGCAGCCGAAGCATGTTCTAGGCATATTCTCCCTAAGGAAAGAAAGAAGAAGGCAGGAGTAAACTGAGGAGAAGAAAAAGACGCTCCCTCTACAGAAGACGACCGAAGAGTCACTGAGGCCCTCAGGAGGTGCTAGAATATCTGATACACGAAAGGAGGCGCTGACCAGGAGTGAAACTATCGAACTTAGCTAAATGAACTCTTACAGGAACCAGGAGAGGCAGGAGGGAGCTTAAAGCTATTAGTGAAATTGAAAGAAATTCAAAATATTTCTTTTCATAATGCCAAGAAACAAGGCAAATACCACAGCTTAGTATCGGGTCGGGCCCTTACTCAGATCAGGATGAACTTACACATATAGACAACAAGAAATGATGAAATATTGAAATCCCCAGTACGCTCAACGCAGTTGAACCGGCCGATCCATTTACCAATTAAGAAATAAGAGTCTAATGACAAACATCTTCCTCGACGGTCCTCATTCACAAAGTAGACAACAACCTAAGATTTCAAGTTTATCGAAAACCTACCAATAAAAATGATCTCACACACTTTTTATTCCGCAGTCAAGATACTAAGACCAAAAGAGCACCATCATCGGGTTTTTTCCTAAGAGCATAATACCGAATTTGAAGCTTGAGTTTCTTGACGAGGAATGTACAATAATATTCACCAAACATTCACTTGAGTTACATTTCCTTTCCTTTTTCATCAAAGACTGCAAGAAAAGAGCATCTTCAGTTTTAATTCTCCACGCATCATCACCACATCCCAACAAAGTTATAATTCTTCCCAACAGCCAGGTTGTACTGAACGTGTCTAAAGTACTTTTCACAAGCAACACCAGAGTCCGCCATCGCTTCTTAGCACTTCAATATAACCAGGATCTAACCAGGACAAATCCAAGCACCACGACCAGTCTATGCAGAGTTTACACTATTTCCCTGTGGAGCTGTGACAAGATTATGTAGGGTAGTATAACACACATAGGCAACATTAGGCTAAAAGTTGCCTTGTGTCTTATCTGACCACCTGTCTGTATTGTATACCATTTGATAACACTCAATCAAGATTTATGTAGGTGAAACAGCAAGAAACCTCGACACCCGCCCTCAATGAACACATTTCGCATGTAGAACGACAACTTGAACAACGCCTGTGTACAACACTGAAATTCTCCCAATCATCTCATAAATTCAGGGCCGTCCCTATTAGTGATCAAAGAAACTAATTACGCAGACGCAGTGCCTCGAGTCAGCACTAATCGCTGTTTCAGAATAGAATTAAAACTAAACAAAGCAGCTGCATCACCATCGTCTGAAGTCTTAGCAAGAATCCTCCTGAAAACCAGTAAACCCTGCCTTCACATAGTCTCTTCCAGTTAATACTACGCAAGCACATTACAGAGTGAACACTGAAAACAGGTCTAATTTGTCTAACCTATTTTTTATTTATGTGACCCAAGTAAAAGCTTTTATATCCTTTTTACGTCATGTACGAGTTTATTGCTCTATCCCCTATTGTGTTACTAAACTTATGTCACTACTACTACTACTACTACTACTACTATCTTTCCACTAGATTGCACCTCACCTGAGCCTTTATATACCTCTGTGCCCATCTTACTGTTTGTAACAGCTGACAAAGCTCCTGGAAAGCGAAACGTTGCCAAATAAAATGTCACATTAGTTGCACTTGTGGTCCTTTTACTTTACACATAAAAAGCTTAATTAAAAAGATGCGTGAGAAATCTTGATTATCTAACAAGGGTACTTATGTGCAGGTAATTTTCAGGACCAGTGAAAGAGATCTAGATATGAAAACTTAAAGATGATAATTATTGTAAATAATAAGTTGTAGAATTACCGACGATGTGTAAAGTAAAAGGACACAAGTGCAACTTAATGTGACCATTTTTTTAATTGGGACAACGTTTCGCTCTCCAGAACTTTTGTCAAGCGCGTATTACTAAACAGTACATGACACCGTGGGTATATATAGGCTCAGAGTGAGGGCAGTACTAGTGGAAGTATAGTAGTAGTAGTAGTAGTGTAAGTATTAGTATTAGTAGTGATCTAAGTATTAATACTACTACTACTACATGCTTAGATCACTACTACTACTATCAACTAGTTACTGCACCTCACTCTGAGTCTCTATATCTACCCTCTGTGGTCCATGTACTGTTTCGTATGGGGAGGATGCTTCCTTTTCACGACGGCCTAGTTTAGTCTTCAAGGGTCGAAATTCCATGCATTGAGTTGGGTTGCTGATGAGAGTTTCTGCAGTATGGCAGGATTCTCTGCACCCATCGTCTGGCTGAGGGGATGCTCTGCCGTAGCATGCTGTCTCGTCGTTGGTGTCTTCCAGGCCTCACAATTCTTGTGACTCTCAAGGGCATCGAGGGTTCCAGGCATGAGGTGTTTCTGCCTGCAATTCGGGCATCGTGGTAGTAGGTGGCGATGCATTCTTCAGCTTTGTGATGCATCCTCGGTATGGGGTGGGGCTGCTGCAGACACCGCAGATAACTCTGTTTCGGGACAGAACACCCAGGTGTCCGTAACGCTGGCACTTGAAACAGTGAACTGGTTCAGCGTGAAGGTTCCTGATATCGTACCTTGGCCCCAAGAACCGAGGCCAGCTGGATGGCAGCGGTCCACATGCTGAATGAGACCTGCCGGGATGGTGGAAAAAAAAAAAAAAATAAAAGGGGAAATTGGGGGAGTTTAGGGGATATTTTTAAATAACATTGCCTGCTGATTTTCCTTGAGACGCTGAACTGACACGACACTGGGTGGAGCTGCTACTGCCTTCGATGGGCATCACACGTATCGCATCACTCACCCTGTGGTGACCTTCTGGCCGAGGAATTCCAAGTTCCTCCAGGGTGAAGGAGCGGTCTGTCTCCATGACTTTTATTCAAGGTGATAGGCATTTCCCTGTTGTAGGATCAGTATTGGTTTTCTCCCCTCAGTTGAACCATACTTGAACCTCAGTTGTGCCGTGTTTTCCAGGTGTGTAACCACGCATATTGGGTTTTGTGTTCCCCATAAGCCTTTTTTTTTTTTACATTGAATCTGTAAGGTGATTTGAGCTTGGTTTACCTTAACCTGCTCCTTGGAGGACGCGAGTCTATAATTACTGTTTCACATTGATCCATCCTTCCGTATTCTCTGGCTGCATGGTTTAGGCTCCAACTTATCATACTCATTGTCCTCTGTCGTGTCTTTAATCGCCGCAATACAGAGGCGGATTGCTTATCTCCCCATAAAACATCTTCCAATCCACCTCTCATTCTCTCACCATCAAATCTTGCATTCTGCATTTCCATCAATTGCGCTTTGATGCCCTCAATCTCTTGTACTGGATGAACCTTCATAGCACTGTTTCAACTGCCCTTCCAAATATCTCTGTAAGCCATATTTCCATTGACTTACCTCCTTTCCTTTCCTCATATAAAAATTTTTGATTCCTGGTTTAGCATATTCCTCCCACCATCGTAGTATATCACCTCCTTTTCTCCCCTTGGTCCACTCATTAGTCCACCACTCAACAAAACTATCACCGTCCTCCAGCTCATCTAACAATCTCACATTAAGTTTCCAATAACTCATGTAACGCTTTGGTAAACCTCCCCATCCCACATCCACGACCACTCCTCTATGATCTGAAAACACAACATTTATAGTTTCTGTTTTAGCAACCTGTAACCCGGGAGAAGCATAAATACGATCTAGTGCCGCATATCCTCTCCTCACTTAAGTATGCTCCACGTTCCACCCCTCCCCCCTCACTACATCCCCTAAGCCTGCTCCCCCTAAAACATCCCGTAGGACCCCCAAAACACACCCTGCACCCCTCGGCTCCACATCTTTTCTACGTATCACACTATTCCAATCCCCTCCAAATAATGAATAAACAGGTAAACCCGGCATTTGATAAATTAGTGTGTCCCTTACAAATTCCTCTTTAACACGTCTATTTATGAAATCACCTGTTTACTGTGATCTTATTGCATATAAGTAGTCATAATTTCTACAGGGGGGTCCCTTCCGGTTTAGGGCCTTCCACTGAGCGAGGAACTTCCGGTTTAGGCCTTCTACTGGGCGGTGTATCCGGTCTAGGACCAGCGGCTGGAGGGTCACCTTTTCACACCTAGGTGTTACTTCCGGTTTTGACCATGACCTCGCCCTCGAGACTACCTCACCCTTGACCCCCCAACCAATACCCCCTCCCACGACCCCCCCCCCTTCGCGACCCCGCCGTCGCGCCGCGCGCCGCCCGCTCGCCCGCCCGCGCCCCGCCCGCGCGCCCGCCCGCGCCCTTAGCGACCCCCGCCCGCGCCTTCTGCTGCGCCTTCTGCAGCGTCATCCGGATCGCCCCCGCGCCTCGAATTTTTTTTTTCTTATGATCTCCTTGGATCAAGGTTTTTGGATTCCCCCCTATGGGGTTTTCGAAATTCTCCAATTCCTCGGATCAAGTTTTTTGGGTACCCCTCCTTTCACCCCCCATCCCCAAAAAATTTCTCAATATCAAAGTCTCCATCTCCTCGGATCCCCCTCCCACTTTCACCCCCCAACCCCAAAAATTTCTCGACAATACCATGACTCCATCTCCTCGGATCAAATTTTTTGGATTCCCCCCTATGGGGTTTTCGAAATTCTCCATCTCCTTGGATCAAGGTTTTTTGGGTACCCCTCCTTTCACCCCAAATTTTCTCGACAATACCATGACTCCATCTCCTCGGATCGAGTTTTTTGGATCCCCCCTATGGGGTTTCCGAAATTCTCCATCTCCTCGGATCAAATTTTCTCGACAATACCATGACTCCATCTCCTCGGATCAAGTTTTTTGGATCCCCCCTATGGGGTTTTCGAAATTCTCCATCTCCTTGGATCAAGTTTTTTTGGATTCCCCCCTATGGGGTTTTCGAAATTCCTCGGATCAAGTTTTTGGAATCCCCCCCCTCTGGGTATAAGCATTCAAAATAGACTCCTCCTATGGGGGCATGCTTACTACAGGTCTAATGAAGGGTGTTTACTCGGCGGTCAGTGACGTCACGTGTTGACCCAGCACACAGGTTGAATCTTGTATACCCTTTTAATTAATAAGGGGGCATAACAGTGACGTCACGCGCACACAGGCTGAATCTTGTCGATCCTTTTAGTTCATTCAAGTTAATAAGGGGACACATTTTTTCGTTAATACCCACAATTTCTTTACAACACAAGTCTAGACATTTTTTAACTATTTCATCTCAGGTCACTCCCCACGAAGTAACCTCCTCCCCACCCTCCCAAACCCTCACACTCCAACCAACACCTCACAATTTTCACTCATAACCCCCAATTTTTCTCGTTTTAACCCTTTTAGTTCATTAAAGTTAATAAGGGGACACATGCATCAGAAAGTCACCACATCGCTTACATCCACTTTCGTTAAATTCACTACTCACAATTTTACATATTACGAAGTTAATATTAAATAGCACTTTTTCT
>NC_069497.1:8426081-8483402 GCF_026875155.1 Cherax quadricarinatus | reverse complement strand
AAATTTCCCACCAACCCGGACAGCTCGACAGTAGATGCAGGAAGGAATTTTACGCCCAGCAAAGTCACTGGGGGGGAAACCCGCTGACTCGGGGGAAGGGGGGAAGGGATTCCACCTAGGGACACAAGTGGATCCGGAGAATGATCCGGGGAAGGCACCGCCGACCTTAGGTAAGGGGGGAAAGGGGGGGAGACCCCGGAGCGAACGGAAAATTTCCTAGATACAAAATTTGAGGAATGTTTTTTGGGCTGATTTTGGGTTAAGTGGGGAAGGGGGAGAATCGGGAGCAAAAGGATGGATTCCGGGATACATGAAACGGGGAAACCCCGAATACTAGCATTGGGGCTGCCCTTGAGTAAGGGGGAAGGGGAGACATCCGGGGCGAGGGATGGATTCCTGGTTACATGATCCTGGGGAAGGCAAGAATACAGCTGACTCGAGGAAGGGGGGAGGGAGTCCACTCAGGTGACACAAGTGGACTCCTGGAGACACTGATCCGGGGAAGGCACTGACCTAACTCGCTGACCTTAGGTAAGTGGGGAAGGGAAGACATCCGGGAGCGAACGGATGAATTCCTGGATACATGAGCTTGGGGAAGGTTGTTGTTGAGGCTGACCTTAGGGGACGTGAGGAAGGGAAGACATCTGGGAGCAAAGGGATGGATTCCTGGATACATGAACCTGGGGAAAGCAAGAATACAGGTTGGTGAGGCTGACCTTGGGGAAGTGAGAAAGGGAAAGCATCCGGCGGCGGACGGATGGATTCCTGGATACATGGACCTGGGTAAGGCTGAGGCTGGAAGGCAGAGAGAGAGAGAGAGGCGAGGCTGACCTTAGGGAAGTGGGGAAAAGGGAGACATCCGGGGGCCCACGGATGGATTCCTGGACACATGAACCAGGGGAAGGCGAGGGGGGGGCGGACCTTAAAGACGAACCACTGGCCTCCACGTGGCAAGGTCTGGTAACTCAGAGATAACTCTGAGGCTGACAGTGGTCGCAAATAATATTATATTTTTCTAATAATATTGTTAATAATTGTTATCTAAATTCAATATTTATATTCCAACTGTAGCCTCTCTGACAGTAGCCACAGTGGTGTTATTCCCCACTGCAGCCTCCCTGACAGTAGCCACGGTGGTGTTATTCCCACTCCAGCCCCCCTGACAGTAGCCACAGTGGTGTTTTTTTCCACTCCACCTCCCTGACAGTAGCCCCGGTGGTGTTATTTCCCTCTCCAGCCTCCCCTGACTGTAGTCACAGTGGTGTTATTTCACTCCAGCCTCCCTGAAAAGTAGCCTCAGTGGTGTTATTCTACTCCAGCCTCCCTGACAGTAGCCACGGTGATGTTATTCCCACTCCAGCCTCCCTGACAGTAGCCACGATGGTGTTATTCCAAATCCAGCCTCCCTGACAGTAGCCACAATGGTGTTATTCCCACTCCAGCCTCCCTGACATAGCCACCGTGTTTATAATTTTTTCTGAAATTCATATCAGTAATAAATCGAAACAATTATAGCAGCCCTGTCATCCTTTCTTTTTTACTTCCTTTCACAAGAACAGCATTTAATATTTTCCAATTCACAACACTTGGTTCCCAGGTCAGTAAACAAATTAGAGGATAGCATATAAACTCAAAATAGTAACTTTCACTCTCTCCTCCCCTTCAAGTAGGTTCGGAAAAATCGCCTCTATGGAACTGACCACAGGGGTGATGTTACAACAGCTTGGTCCATCCTATTCCCTCCCTCGGCATAGTTTCTTATACAGTTGCAATTTCCATTGCTGCTTCCCGTCATATTTTTCCCGTTCACCTCTGTGCATGATCACTGTTAACGTAGATCATGTCTGCTGTGTTTAGGCGTCGGGGGGAGGGATTGCTGGACTTAATTAAAGCGGAGGGTCAAATGTGTCTTCATTTAAGAGGGAGGTGATGAGGGAAGGTGTGGGCGGAGGGTGGGTTTGGTCAGAATCATGATAGATTGAAACGAATGTATAGAGGAGTTGAGTTGTGTGAGTGTGAAACCGTTTTGAGGACAATAGCGTGGGCTCGAGATAGGTAGATTTGTAGATTTTTAGTGGGGAGGGTTTGTGGAGCCTGTAGAGGGAATTTTCCCATGTATACACGGGAAGTATATGGGATGGTTAAGTAGGATGAGGTTACAACCTCGTGCTCGTGACGTAATGTATCATTTTCCACACGGCATTTTGCAGTGGGGGTGTGGTTCTACGGGATAGACGAGTGGATGAGGAGGGGAGGGGGGTCGATATGTGGTGGGGAGGAGTCGGCGTTTCATGTAGTATATTTCTGTGAAGGAATGAGGCGTTGTCGGGCATGCAAAGAGACGTAACCTTTATTCGGCGCATGTACACACCCTCATTTTACAGGCTATCTCCTCAACCAGCAAACCAGGTTGCTAAGAGTTGATGGGCCCCGTCGTTCAACTAGTGACCAGGTCTAGCCAATAAGAAGATGGTTTTGGCAATTGCAGAGGTTATGTGGGTACCGCTCCCTGTCTGCCCTTGTCATTCCCATTCTAGAGCTGGTTGAAAACACGGTCTGCTATCTTGTGGCTTCTATTCTGCCTTGCTTACCGTGGAGTGCACTATACTTACCACTGTACATAGTGTACATATTGCTGTTCTAATTGGTGAAGGATAATATAAGTCTAAACTTTTTCTGCTGAGTTTATTTTGCTCCCATTACACCCGGGGCAACAGGCCATTTGGAATCCTGGGGTTTTAATATGGGGGCCTGTCCGGGAACAGGAGCTGGACTTAGAGAAATGGTTGAGCTTAGGGTGAAGCTCATAGCAGGAACATTGTGCAGCTTGCTGTCTGGCATTGCTTTGCAAATTTGCGTGTCAGTTGCTTTATGGTCAGCCTTGCTATGTGTGATCGTTCAACAGCTCGCTTGTTCGGTGTGCTCGCTTCGCTACGGTAAAATCTTCTAAAAGAGTGTAGTGTCGGGCATTGCTTTACAAATTTTGGTTCAGTTGTTACTACCTGTTCGGTGGGAGAATTTTGCAGTCAGCTTTGCTTGCATGCTTTTCTGCAATCGTACTGTGCATAGTAAGCGGTTCTGAAAATTAACGTGTTAGGGTGGGGTTTCTGCAAGTATGTGCATAGCGAATAACTTATCCCCCTGACGAGTCAGACTCTGGTGCGGCAATACTTTCATAACCACCAAAATTTGTCCCTACAGCGTTGTTGGAAATTGCTCGTTCCATTGGCAATTAATACAAACGCACTCTCACAGCTGTGAAAATGCGTTCTTTGATTGCTGACAAACTTATAGAAGAAGAGAGGCACTTCAGACTCCTCCCTTACGGGAGCTGGGGAAAAAAAACCCCTATGTTCTGCAGGGGGAAAGTGATACACTACGGAGCAAAATGGTCAGTTAGGCAGCTGGGTTGTCTCAAGGTGAATCAGCGTCGTTGGCATTTAGTGGCAAAAATCAATCTTGAGCAAATGGGGAACAGAGGATTCGCAAGGGAAAAAATTTGATGGGGAAAGAGAAAAGGAGGCAGTTTTGCAATTTCGGAAATGATTTTAGTTTAAAAAAACCCAGTACGCTTGTTCCCCGCTTCAATGAGCCGAACCCAGAACAATTTTTCGAAAGTTCGAAATAGGCTCGAGCTTGAGGTGCCGGAACAGCATTGGGCACGTTGGTTCATACAGCATTTTTGGGAAGGCACGGGAATTTACGTAAAGTATTAAATGACGCTGAATTTTCTGATTATCAAGTGTAAAACCCACAGGGGGGGGAGCATTTACATTTTCCCCAGCCAAAAACCGTAAAGCTTTTTAAAAATTAAGGGCGGCAGTTGGTAAACCCCTAGTGGACTTTGTGAACAGAAAACCAAAGTTTTTACCAGCGGGTTAAAAAGCAATGGGTTTTACCTTTGAGGAGTTTGGTAAAGTTTATTTTGTTGAAAACCCTGCTGGGTCTGGGGGACCAGAGGTTCGAGTCTTTCTGCGGGATCGTGCTTAACACTGCTTTGGAGGCAGCAAGGGGGCTGATACCTTCGAAACTAACCGCTCTTTGTCGGCGGGCCCGTCTCTTTTTCAACAGCCTGGCATGAGCAGAGTGCAACCTTGGGAACAAATGCCGCGGGGAGAACGTCTACGTAGCCAACTAAGTCACCCGGGGAGCCCGCTTTAAATTATGGCCACCCGGAGAGGGAAACTATCATGGTGCATTCGACAACATTTCAGGAGACACCAGCCAGAAAGCCCATTTGCAACTCAACAGGGATAAAGGGCAAGCCTGTCGTCTGCTTCTGTGAAAAAAGTAGGTACATCCGTCCAATGCCCCCAAAAAACCCCACCCTTTTTGTCTCCGACTTTTCCAAATTTTTCATTACGGGTTTAGTTGGAGTCTGGGGGTTGGGGCAGTATATTACCCCAAAAAGAGAAAGAGGAGTTGCAGCTGTGCTACTTTTCAGCAAGTTCCCGCCAATCAGAGGGCACTCTACAATTTAAAAAAAGCCCCCGCGCTGGACTGGGTTTTGGGCATTTCGGTTTATGTGGGGCCCGAAATCGCAGGTGGTCACAGCAAAAGTGATCCAAACCCCTAGTTATCTCCAAGCCCTGAGAACCAAACCAAGGCCTGCGCTGGTGCAAGGGTGCAGCCCCAAATATTTCCCTTTAAAAAAGGGGGGCAAAGAAAAATTTGGCAAAACTCTTTTCTAGAGTCTAATATTTTTTTTATTTTGGTTAGAATTTTTTGTGGTAACCCCCCTTTTATGCTCCTTTTTTTTTTTCCCCTGGTGGGGTTTTTTTTTTTTGTGAGGGGTGCGGGTCCGTCCCGCCCGATTTGGCCTATGCTGCCCGTTACTGCTGTCTCGCCAAAGTTTAGGGTTTTTCTTTTGGCACGGAAAAAGCTGGCTCTATTAAGAGTTGGTGGTGGAGAGGAAAAAGGGGGTCCCTTTTTTTGTGCCCTGGGGCAGGTTTAAAAAATGGGAGGGGGGCGCCTAAACCTGAGCCTTCTGGGGGGGGGGGTGTGGGATGCAAAAAGTACTAACCCTTTTTTCGGCGCATGTAAACACCCTCATTTACGGCTATTCCCCCCCAGCGAACCGGTTACTAAAAGTTTAGATGGGGCCCCGTCGTTCAACTAGTGACCAGGTTTTAGCCATAAGAAGTGGTTTGGCAATCGCAGAGGTTAGGGGTACCGCTCTCCGTCTGCCCTTGTCATTCCCCTTCTAGCTGGTTGAAGCACGGTCTGTACTTTGGCTTCTATCTGGGCCTTGCTTACCGTGGATGCACTATACTTATCACGTAAATAGTGTCATATTCTGTTCTAAATTGGTGAAGGATAATATAAGCTAAACTTTTTCTGCTGTGTTTATTTTGCTCCCATTACACCGGGGATAACAGGCCATTTGGAATCCTGGGTTGTAATACGTGTCAGGGGGTGATACATAGGATAGGGGGTAAAGGAATTTTGACCTGAGGCGCTTAAGTCTGGTCGTGGGGGGTGGTATGAGAGTCGTCATTAGGGCTGTGGGGTACATTATGGTTGATTATATAATATATATATATTATTTATGTGTGGTGCTGTGTGTGTGTGTGTGTGTGTGTGTGTGTTGGGTGTGTGTGTGTGTGTGTGTGTGTGTGGGTGTAGCCAAGTTGACAGTCATGCAGCCAAGGGAAGCCAGGTGTACAACCTTGCAGCCTGCAGCCAGTAGTCTGGGGTACAATAATGAAGCCTGCCGGCCGGTCACAAATCAGGTTATGTCTGGCAGTCAGGCCATACAGCCATGCAGCCTGGCATCAGTCGTACATTACTGCAGCCTGGCATCCTGGATCAATCATGCAGCCCTATCAGCCAGGGTTGCATTTCATGCAGCCTGGATGGCCAGGTGTACAATCATGCAGCCTGGCCATCCAGGCGTAAATATGCATCTGGCAGCCAGGTTTTCAGTCAATGCAGGGTGGCAGCAGGGTGTACATTCATGCAGCCTGGCAGTCAGTGTACAATCATGAGCGTGGCAACTGGCCGTTAAATAATTCATCCTAGCTTGTCAGGCGTCTTATGTCACGAGAATAAACTGAAGAAGAGTTCCGTCATGCAAGCACTCATCCAGGCGTTCAGTCAACACTCAATCCAGGCGTTTAGTATGTCAGGCACTCAACCTGGCGTTCAGTCATGCAAGCATTCATTCAGCGATCCTTCATGTCAGCAGTTATCCAGGCGGTTCTGTCTGCTTGCATTCATCCAGGCGACGTTCATGTCAAAAATATTCCAGGCGTTAAGTTATGCAGCACACATATAGGCGCTCAGTCTGCAAGCACTCCATCCAGGCGTTCCTTCATGTCATCATCTTTTCAGGGGTTCAGCCATGCAGACGGCAAGAAGGCAGGAAGGACAGTCTGAAAGGTATACACACAGGATTCGGTAAGCATTTAATATAACAGGCAGCCCCCCCCCCTTATTCTGGCCTTCAAAGAAACAGCACAGACAGGGATGGTATTCAGTAGTAAGGTAGGCAGAGGAAAAAGTGGCGGAAAACTTGTTGAGACAGGATGGAATGGTAGTAGTTAGGGGGATAAAGAAGGCTGGAAGGTTGGATTGGCAGTGTGGAATGCTGTCAGTATGGAAGAATATGGTACTTCAAAGACTGGCAGTATAGAGGGTAGTGTAGGCTGGAAGCTAGGCCGTATAGAGAACTGAGGGCAGGATGGAAGCAGGCAGAATGAAGGCTGGAGTCTGAAAGTGGCAGAATACGAGGGTTAAGGTAGGTTGAAGGCGCGGGGGGACTGGCCGTCTATGAAAGGTTGAGGGAGACTTGTTAAGGCCAGGCAGTGATAAAGATTGAAGCAGGTGTAGGCACTGGCGGTATGGAGAGGTTGATGCAGGCTGGAAGGCTGCAGTACGGGAGGTTGAGACATGGTGTAAGGAGGCAGTTCAGTAATGTGGTCGCGGCAGGCTGTAAGGTGGTTGACGGGTAGCGCTGGAACGGCAAGCTCAAAGCAGGCTAGTTGGGAAGGCTGTCTCATCTGAAAAGATGACCATTAGAAGGCAGGCAGAAAGCTAGCCCCGACATGCTAGAAGGAAACGCATGCAGGCTGAAGCAGGAATTGAAGGCAGGCGGAGACAAACCGAGGACAGGCCTGTATAAGCCGGTTGTTTGTTTTAAAGCAGGCTGTCATCGTTCAAGAAAGCCTTCGTGAAATGGTTTGTGACGGCAACGTCTTCGGTTATAATAAAATAAAATAAGTCGAGAATTCCAGGAAAACATTACGGGTTTATTTTTTTTATTCAATTCTATTATTAAACAAAGAAAACTTCGTTTAATTCATACGTTCCTTCTGGAAATTCTAGCGTGAGGAAATAATAGCCCCATAAATACATGGAACACAATAGGAATTTCTGTGCAAAAAATAAAAAAAATAACTAGGTAAAGCTCATAGTCCGGAAAATAATATAACCTATGCCTTATTGTTAATACTAATTAATTTTTAATTTAAAAATTTTAGAATTTTTAAAAGTTAATAATAATAAGAATAATAATATATAATAATAATATAAATTAAGACAACAGAAATTATATATAAATTAATACTAGTGATAATAATTAGGTACGGTGGCCCTCTTCCCCCCCAAAAAAAGAAAAACTTTCATCATCATTCACTCCATCACGGTCCTGCCAAAGGCGCGCTCAAATACAGTTACAAAAACTGTATATTAATATATAACATAATATAAATTAATCTACTAATACACAATTTTAATACTATTATTATTGTGATTGTTATTATTATAATAATTAAAAATAATTGTAATAATAATATAAATTAAGTTATAACAAATATATTAATTTAAATTCAGATAATAACAATTACATAAGACTAATTATACTAATGATAATAATATAGAATTATAATAATGATAATGTAGCACAAGATTGAATCAGCATTTTTACGGAGGCCAGGCTTGGGAAGTAGTTACAATAGCATTAAGTCCTGGCGTACACACCCAACATTGACTATGCAAATAAAAAAGTCATCAAACTGACGGAAGTCGTGCAGCTTAGAGCGTTCAAATTTCCTCTTTATCTCTAGGGCACAGTCAGCTACGATCTTCACTTTCGCACTTTCTCACTTCTCTCTCGTTCTAGCCGCTGTTTTCTTCTTCCAACCTTTATATTTTCTCACATGGTTCCCTGCACGGCGCTTCAAGTATCCTCTCTGAACACGCACGGTTTTATTGGAAATTCTGCAGCCATACCAACTTCAGGTGGGAATGCCCCAGATATGCACCAAGGGCTCCTTAATTCAAGGAATTGGATCATATCTCACTTCCTTCTTCCCCCCATTTCACCATTCATTCCTTCCTTCCTTGCCTTAAGCCTGACAATGTCTCTTTCTTTAGATATGAATGTTTTTAACAGGTTATAGTTTGTGGCTCTTACCTATTAATAATATGATAACAAATTTTAATAATAATTAATAATAATAATAATATAATAATAATAATAATAATATGTATATGACTATAAATTGTAATATTACTGCTCTACTACGACCTATACTACTATAATAATAATTATAAATTATAATAATATTAATATAATAATAAATAATAATAATAATAATAATATAATTATAATAATAATGAGTTTGTGCTTGCATGATCTTGCCGAACAAACAGTGAGTATGCAAGATGACCTTCAGAATCGTAAAATATATCAGTTATGGTATTGTGTTATTTTTTTCCTATTTCAACATTATCTTAAAGCCTGGGAAGGTACATTGTTAGTTATACCTCAAAAGCATTAATTTAAAAGCAGTGGGCATTCAGCTCGTCTCATGGAAGAGATATTGAGCAATTAACTCAGTCCTCGTAGGAAGAGATTCGGGATGACGGACCAAGTGATTGTTGGTTAACACTATAGTAAGGCCCAGGAGCTGTAGATCAACTCCCTTAGAGGCACCTAAGCTGTATATCAGCAACCTAGTGAATTAAAGAATTTAAATACAAATGAAAATTACAAATTTCAAATGTATCGAAAACAGGTTGTTAAATTTCCAATATTGTTTTGACGTTATAAATTTACATTCACACCTGAGATTCAAAACAGTTTTTATGGAAACAAATACTTTTAGATAACCTTCGCAAAGCTCAATAAAAACCTTAAGCCTTTCTTCAGGCAAGATGCACTCACAAAATGTTTGAAGTTGACATTTAAAGAATTCATTTGAAGTTAACCTGCGCAAAAAAATCGTTACAACAATTTATTCAATAACTCAATAACGCTTGAGTCATTATAAACTTTCCATTAAATTTTATACATCATGTTGAGAGTCTAAGGCCGATCAATAGAGACAGTCTCGATGTCCTACACGGAAATTAATATCCCAAATTGGCTTTTTTTTGTTAATGCTTAAAAAACATTACACATTGCGAATACCTTCAGAGAGATGCACCAGCGATTAAAATTTTGAGGTGATCAGAGATACTTAGTTATTTCACAGAAACCAATAGATTCTGCACGAATAGATCATTCATGAAAAAAGCATTATTAACTTATCGTACTAACAATGCCAAACGTACCGTTTTTTCGGCATGTAAGTGTGCGCTATCCTTTTCTCAACCAGAGTTTGGAAAATCACCCTGCGCCTTATATGTGAAGGTCAGGGTTCAATGGTAGGCTTTGGGTTCACTCTTTAGTCTGTCATTTAATAAAGTTACGTTACAATTGTGGAAACGTGCCAGCAGCAAAGCAGTCTATACTCTTGCCACCTTATATGCCGGTTAAATTAAGGGTATTTAAATTGTTAATTGCCAAAATGGCATCTACACAACCCTCAATAACAATTCGATATATCCTCTATGTTAGACACTAGCATGGGGACTGCTTGAAGTGATCAATAAACGGGTTCTCAAGTTACTGCACAGAAAGCAATACTACAGTTTTGTCAATGAATTGTTAACTTGGCAAATACAAGACCCCAAAACATTCTGAGCGCCTTCTGGCACGCCACACCAAACTGTGTAGTCTGAAAGTGATCTCATTAGATGGCTCAAGATATGACATTAAAAATAGGAGGAAAAAATATATCCTTCAACTACAGTGGGTATCGTTTTTCGGTGGATATATGATTGAAGAGATTGATACTAATGAATGGATTGGATGGTTAGTTTAGGATTAATACTTGAAGATTGAGACGCTTGTACAACATTTTTAGAAAACCTTGGTTTCCAAATGTTTGGAAAACCTAGGTCTCACAAATGTTGACAGTTTTCTCATTCTTCAACTTACAGGTTTTAAAACTAATTACAGATTGCCAAATGTTGACCAAGTGTTCATTCTCAACTTGTCGGTTTCTAAACCGACAACTTGAAGTTGCAGTGTTAAAAACTACGATTATTTCGTTTTTAATCATTAGGTAATGTAATAGTTTGGGAACAATGGTATTATTTTCCAAGGACTGGCACGGTAGTATGGGAATATATCGTTGCACTTTATTAGGAAACTGGTGCTGGATTAGGAACATATAAATTAATAAAATATGGGAAATTGTGGATAGTTCGGGTTACGTGTGTTCTTTTTTTAACCAGAGAACTGGTGTGTTTGAAGTAGGTAAAGGAAGAAAACAGGGCGTATATTGTAAAGCTAGATAATGATCCAGCTTTCTGAGCAAACGTCGCCATAATTTCAGTCTTCTAATTGACGGTTATTTGTACATTTCACCAAGGCGTATATTTATTTTGAAAATGGTGGTCGTAGGAATACACAGAGTATTTTAACAAGGATTGTGGTAGTTTAGAACACAGCGTGTATTTTATGATAACACTACACTTGCTACAAAAAATTATAAAAATGTTGCTATTTTATGTTATCAAAGATATGGTCGATATTGCCGTTGATTGTATAAAAGATTAATTTCAGAAGATTCCAGAGGTAGTTGAGGCCCGGCCCAAACCTGGTCTTTTCGTTCGTGGTCTGTTCAGTCAGGTGTTGATGCTGGTTGTATGCACTACTAAGCAGGCACCACAGCAATATTCCAATACCGAGGGGTACAGCAATATTCTAATACCGAGGGAACAAGTGACTTGAAAGGTATAATCATTAACGCATCCTTCATTTAAGCCTCTAGTTATCCAGCCTATCATTTTCCTTGTGAGTGTGATGATAACACTGTTGTGATCCTTGAACGTACTCTGAGATGTTATAGCATTGCTACTCAGCCCCTGACCTTCCACTTGCGCTCTAATGAGTTGACTGAATTTATTTCATACTAAATAGTCATCCTTAGAAAATGGCAGCCATCTCGGACACAGGGTAAATCCGCAGTGCCTCCAGCATTTAAATTGCCCCTCGTAACATTAAACTGCCCCTGGCTATTTGGAGGAGCCATGAGATATTTCGTATAAACAGCAAAACACTGTGTTAACACCTCAGACCATTGGTCAGACAAATGCAAGAATTTCATGGAAGATTTAGATGAACTAATGCGTATGGACGAAACTGAACTAAAGAAAACATATTTAAAAAATGTTTAAGAAGAAAGATTCAAAACTAAACCAGTTTTCTCCGGGGACGTGCAGACTGCCATCAATATTTTAAACTTAATGTTAGTAAATAAATTGAATGTACTGTGTAAAATATGTTAGAAGCATTAACCATGATGGAAACGTGAGGAAAAAAGAATTAAACTTGTGAAAATTTTATGCAGAGTAATGTTAGCGAGAACTCGTGACGAGACTTAACCAACCTTCCATAACTACACTGACACAACCTTCCATAACTACACTGACACAACCTTCATAACTACATGACACAACCTTCCAGACTACACTGACACAGCTCCTCCATAAACTACACTGACACAACCTTTCATGACCTCCCTGACACAACCTTCCATAATTACACTGACCCCAACCTATAAACTAAAAATAAAAAAACCTTTATCCATTTGGGGGGGGAAACTTTTTTTTTTTTTTACACTGACCACATCCTTCCATGACTACCACTGACACAACCTTCCATGACTACAGTGACACAACTTCACATGACTACACTGTCACAGCCTTCCATAACATACACTGACACACTTTCATGACTACACTGACACAACCTTCCTAACTACACTGGACACAACTTTCCATGACTTACACTGACACAACTTCCGACTACTACTGACACAACCCTTCCCATGACTACCCCTGACACAACCTTCCAAGCTACACTGACACAACCTTCCATGACTACATGACACAACTTCCTGACTACCTGACTCAACATTCATGACTACCTGACACAACCTTCCATAAACTACACTGACCACTAACCTTCCATGACTACACTCTCACAACCTTCATGACTACAATGACAAAAACTTTCATGACATCACTCAAACAACCTTCCATGACTTACTGACACAACCTTCATCACTACCACTGACACAACCTTCCATAACTTACATGTGACACAACCTTTCATGGACTACACTCACACAACCTTCCTTGACTACACTGACACAACCTTCCATGACTACACTGACACAACCTTCCTTGACTACACTGACACAACCTTCCATGACTACACTCACACAACCTTCCAGGACTACACATCACACAACCTTCTTGACTACACTTCACCACAACCTTCCATGATTACACTGCACATCCCCCCCTTTCCATGGACTACACTCATACAACCATTCCTTGACTACATCACACAACCTTCCATGGACTACACTGACAACAACCTTCCATGATTACGCTCGCACGGCCTTCCCTGACTACACTCCCAATCTTCCATGACTACACTCACACAACTTCCCTGACTCATGACACAACCTTCCATGACTACACTCACACAACCTTCCAGGACTACACACACACAACCTTCCAGGACTACACTCACACAACCTTCCAGGACTGTACTCACACAATCTTCCATGACTACACTCACACAACCTTCCATGACTACACTCGCACAACCTTCCACGACTACATCGCACACCTTCCACGACTACATCACACTACCTTCCATGACTACACTCACCCCAAACTTTCATGGACTACTCTCACCCAACCTTCCATGACTACACTCACCCAACCTTCCATGACTACACTCACACAACCTTCCATGACTACACTCACACAACCTTCCATGACTACACTCACACAACCTTCCATGACTACACTCACACAACCTTCCATGACTACACTCACACAACCTTCCATGACTACACTCACACAACCTTCCATGACTACACTCACGCAACCTTCCATGACTACACTCACACAACCTTCCATGACTACACTCACACAACCTTCCATGAATACACTCACACAACTTCCATGACTACACTCACGACCTTTCATGACTACATCACCCAACCTTTATGACTTACACTCACGAATCCTTCCATGACTACAACTCACCAACCTTCCATGACTACACTCACACAACCTTCCATGACTTACACTCACACAACTTCCATGACTACATCTCACCCAACCTTCCATGACTACACTCACACAACCTTCCATGACTACACTCACCCAACCTTTCATGACTACACTCACCCAACCTTTCATGACTACACTCACCCAACCTTCCATGACTACACTCACCCAACCTTCCATGACTACACTCACACAACCTTCCATGACTACACTCACCCAACCTTCCATGACTACACTCACACAACCTTCCATTACTACACTCAAGGTCTTACACCTACAATACTCCTGCAAGGTCTTACACCTACAATTCTCCAGCAAGTCTTACACTACATACTCCTGCAAGGATTTCAAATACAATACTCCAGACAAAGGTCTTACACCTACCATACTCCTGCCAAGGTCTACACCCTACATACTCCTGCAAGGTCTTACACCTACAATACTCCTGCAAGGTCTTACACCTACAATACTCCTGCAAGGTCTTACACCTACAATACTCCTGCAAGGTCTTACACCTACAATACTCCTGCAAGGTCTTACACCTACAATACTCCTGCAAGGTCTTACACCTAAATTAACTCCTGCATGGTCTTACACCTACAATACTCCTGCAAGGTTCTTTACTCCTTACTACTCCTGCAAGGTCTTACACTAAATACTCCAGCAATGGTCTTACACTACTATACTCCTGCAAGGTCTTACACCTACAATACTCCTGCAAGGTCTTACACCTACATATCCTGCAAGGTCTTACACCTACAATACTCCTGCAAGCGTCTACACTACAATACTCCTTGCAAGGTTTACACTACAATCTCCTGCATGGTCTTACACCTACAATACTCCTGGCAAGGTCTTACACCTACAATACTCCTGCAATGGTCTTACACATACAATACCCTGCAAGGTCTTACACATTACAATACTCCTGGCAAGGTCTTACACTACAATACTCCTGCAAGGTCATACACCTACAAATTACTACTGCAAGGGTTTACAACCTACAAACTCCTGCAAGGTCTTACACCTACAATAATCCTGCAAGGTCTTACACCTACAAATTACTTCCTGCAAGTCTTACACTACAATACTCCTGGCAAGGTTATTACAACTACAATACTCCTGCAAGGTCTTAACCTGTAATACTCCTGCAAGGTCATTACACCTACATACTCCTGCAAGGTCTTACACCTACAATGATTCTGCAAGGTTCTTACACTACAATACTCTGCAGGGCTTACACCTACAATACTCCTGGCAAGGTTTTACACCTACAATACTCTGCAAGGTCTTACACCTACTATAATCCTGCAGGTCTTACAACTACAATACTCCTGTGGTATTACACTACAATATCACTGCCAAGGTCTTACACCTACAATACTCCTGCAAGTCTTACCACCTTACATTACTCCTGAAGGTCTTTCACCTACTATACTCCTGCAAGGTCTTACACCTACAATACTCTGCAGGTCTTACACCTACATATCCTGCAAGGTCTTACACATAATACACCTGCAAGGTCTACACTTACAATACTCCTGCTAGAGGTCTTACACCTCAATACTCCTGCAAGGTCTTACACCTACAATTCTCCTTGCAAGGTCTTACACCTACAATACTCCGCAAGGTCTTACACCTACTATACTCCTGAAAGGTATTACATCTACAATACTCCTGCAAGGTCTGACTCCTACTATACATCCTGCTGGTCTTTCACTTACAATACCTCCTGCATGTTCTTACACCTACAATACACCTGCAAGTTCTTTCCACCTACAATACTCCTGCAAGTTCTTACCACCTACAATACACCTGAAGGTCTTTACACCTACAATACACCTGCATGGTCATTACAAATACAATACACTGCAAGGTTCTTACACCTACAATCCATGCAAAAGTTCTTACACCTAAATACTCTGCAAGGTCTTACACCTACAATACTCTGCAGGTCTTACACCTACAATACTCTCTGCCAAGGTCTTACACCTACAATACACCTTGCTAGGTCTACTCTAACAATACACCTGCAAGGGTCTTACACCTACTATACACACTGCAAAGGTTTACACCTACAATACTCCTGCAAGGTCTTTCACCTACAATACTCCTGCAAGGTCTTAACCTAACAATACTCCTTGCAAGGTCTTACAACTTCAATACTCCTGCAAGGTCTTACACCTACAATACTCCTGCAAGGTCTTACACCTACAATACACCTGCAAGGTCTTACACCTACAATACTCCTGCAAGGTCTTACACCTACAATACACCTGCAAGGTCTTACACCTACAATACACCTGCAAGGTCTTACACCTACAATACTCCTGCAAGGTCTTACACCTACAATACACCTGCAAGGTCTTACACCTACAATACTCCTGCAAGGTCTTACACCTACAATACTCCTGGCAAGGTCTTACACTACAATTACTCCTGCAAGTCTTACACTAAATACTCCTGCAAGGTCTTACACCTACAATACTCCTGAAGGTCTTACACCTACATTACTCCTCAAGGTCTTAACACTACAATACTACTGCAAGGGCTTACTCCTACAATACTCTTGCAAGGTCTTCACCTACATACTTCAGGCAAGGTCTTACACCTTACAATACTCCTGCATGGTCTTTACACTACAATACTCTGCAAGTTCTTACACCTACAATACACCTGCAAGGTCTTACACCTACAATACTCCTGCAAGGTCTTACACCTACAATACACCTGCAAGGTCTTACACCTACATATACTCCTGCAGTTCTTTACACTACAATACACCTGCCAAGGTCTTACACCTACAAATACACCTGCAAGGTCCTTTTATTTTTTTAACCCCAAATCCCTACATACTACCTGCAAGGTTTATTTCACCTACAATACACCTGCAAGTTCTTACACCTACAATACTCCTGCAGGTCTTACACCTACATTACTCCTGCAAGGTCTTTTACACCTACAATACTCTGCAAGTCTTACACTACATACACCTGCAAGGTCTTACACCTTCAATACCTGCAAGGTCTCTTACACCTACAATAACAACTGCAGGTCTTACACCTACTAATACTCCTGCAAGGTTTCTTACTCCTACCAATACTCCTGCAAGGTCTTACACTCTACAATACTCCGGACAAGGTCTCCGATACCTACAATACTCCTGCAAGGTCTTACACCTACAATACTCCTGCAAGGTCTTACACCTACAATACACCTGCAAGGTCTTACACCTACAATACTCCTGCAAGGTCTTACACCTACAATACACCTGCAAGGTCTTACACCTACAATACACCTGCAAGGTCTTACACCTACAATACTCCTGCAAGGTCTTACACCTACAATACACCTGAAGGTCGTAACACCTACGATATTTTGCAAGGTCTTACACCTACAATACTCCTGCAAGTTCTATACACCTACAATACTCCTGAAGGTCTTAACCTACAATACTCCGCAGGTCGTACACTACAATATTCCTGCAAGGTCTTACACCTACAATTACACCTGCCAAGGGTCTTACACCTTACAATACTCTGCAAAGGTCTTACACCTACAATACACCTGCAAGGTCTTACACCTACAATACTCCTGCAAGGTCTTACACCTACAATACTCCTGCAAGGTCTTACACCTACAATACTCCTGCAAGGTCTTCACCTACCAATACTCCTGCAAGGTCTTTCACCTACAATACTCCTGCAAGGTCTTCCTCCTACAATACTCCTGCAGGTCTTTCACCTACAATACTCCTGCAAGGTCTTACACCTACAATACTCCTGCAAGCGTCTTACACCTACAATACTCTGCAAGGTCTTACAAATACAAGACTCCTGCAAGGTCTTACACCTACAATACACTGCAAGGTTTACTCCTACAAACTCATGCAAGGTCTTAAACCTACAATACACCTGCAAGGTTTACAACTACAATACTCCTGCAAGGTCTTACACATACATAATCCCTGCAAGGTTTACACCTACTACTCCTGCAAGGTCTTACACTTACAATACACCTGCCAAGAGTCTTACACCTACAACTCCTGCAAGGTATTACACCTACAATACTCCTGCAAGTCTTACACCTACAATACTCCTGCAAGGTCTTTACACCTACCATTACTCCTGAAAGGTTCTTACACCTACAATAATCCTGCAAGGCTTACACCGACAATAATCTGAGTATTACATCTACAACTCTCCTGCAAGGTCTTACACCTACAATATCCTGCAGGTCTTACACCTACTATACTCTGCCAAGGTCTTACACCTACAATACACCTGCTTGGTTTTATACCTACAATACTCCCGCAAGGTCTTTACACCTACAATACACCTGCGAGGCTTACACCTACAATACTCCTGCAAGGTCTTACACCTACAAATACTCCTGCAAGGTCTTACACCTACATTACTTCCTGATGGTCGTACACTACTATACACCTGACAAGGTCTTACACCTACAATACACCTGGCAAGGGTATTACACCTACAATACCTGCAAGGTCTTACACCTACAATACACCTGCAAGGTCTTACACCTACAATACTCCTGCAAGGTCTTACACCTACAATACACCTGCAAGGTCTTACACCTACAATACTCCTGCAAGGTTTACACTTCAATTACTCATGCAAGGTCTTTCAACTACAATACTCCTGCAAGGTCTTACACCTACAATACTCCTGCAAGGTCTTACACCTACAATTACTCCTGCAAAGGTCCTTACACCTACATTACACCTGCAAGGGGTCTTACACCTACAATACTCCTGCAAGGTCTTACACCTACAATACTCCTGCAAGGTCTTACACCTACAATACTCCTGCAAGGTCTTACACCTACAATACTCCTGCAAGGTCTTACACCTACAATACTCCTGCAAGGTCTTACACCTACAATACTCCTGCAAGGTCTTACACCTACAAATTTTTTATCCCCTGCAAGGTCTTACACCTACAATCACCTGCAAGGTCTTACACTACAATACTCCTGCAAGGTCTTACACCTACAATACTCCTGCAAGGTCTTACACCTACAATACTCCTGCAAGGTCTTACACCTACAATACTCCTGCAAGGTTCTTACACCTACATACTCTGGCAAGGTCTTACACCTACAATACTCTGCAAGGTCTTACACCTACAATACTCCTGCAAGGTCTTACACCTACAATACACCTGCAAGGTCTTACACCTACAATACACCTGCAAGGTCTTACACCTACAATACACCTGCAAGGTCTTACACCCTTCAATACACTGCAGGTCTACACATACTAAGTCCTGCAAGGTCTTACACCTACACTCACAAACCTGGCGCACTTTTTCATATCATGTATGATATGATGTAATGTTTCATGTCATGTATGAAACTTTATATACAAAAAACAATGTCATATAAACTAAAGCACTGCACCTCAGTGACACAATAGTTATATAAAATTTACTAACAAATCCACAATGACTTGAAATTGATCATGGTGTTTTTTTTATTTAAAATGGAATCAAACTATGCCAAAAACTTTTAATAATTATAAATAAAAAAACCATAAGACTTGCTGATCTAGAATGTATAATCACGTACAAAGAAACACCTAAGGCACCTAATGACCCCGACCAACCCCCTATCTAGTTTCTTAAACTATACCTGAAGGTATGGAAAACCGCCCAAAAAAAAAAAAAAAAAAAAAAAAGTTGGGGGTAGACCTTTTTTAAAAAAGGAGTCAGAAAAGAGGCACTAAATTACAGACAGTTGTCACTGACGTGTATTGTATGCAAGTTGGAGAAGAATTATCAGGAGGAGAGTGGTGGAGACAGGAACGGGACAAGATTAATACGACAATCCAGCCCGGAATCATGGAAGCAAATCCTGTTGTCACAAACCTTTGAGTTCTATGACAAGTTAAGATGTTGCGACACGAGAGAGAGAGGTGGGTTGATGGCAGTTTCTTTGACTGAAGAAGCCTTAGGACACAGTTCCTGACATGCGACTAGTGCAGAAACTAGAGGATCAGGCGCGTATAACAGGAAGGGCACTGCATATAGTCAGAGAATACCTATCGGACAGGGAAGGCCAGCATCGAGTCATTGGTACGAGATGGAGGTATCACAGTGGGCTCCTGTGCGACGGGGGGTGGTCCCCACAGGGTCGGTCATGTGGAACAGGTGCTATATCTGGAATATGTAAATGACATGATGGAGAGTTAGATCAGAAGTGTCCCTGTTCGAAGATGATGTGAAGTTATGAGGAGAATTAAATCAGATGAAAGAATCACGGTAGGGACTTCCAAAGTGTACTGGACAGGTGGACACGTGGTCCAGCAACTGGATTCTCGAATTAACCCGCCAAATGCAAGCAGAAGGTCGAAGAAGGGCAAAGAAGACCGCAGACAGAGTATAGACTGGGTGGGCCAAGAGACTGCAACTCGCTCAGGGTTTAGGTGGGGTGGTGACCATAACAGCGAGGATGTCCGGAGGCACACATCAACCAGATAATGGTGCAGGCATACGGGCGCCTGGCAAAAAACTGAGAATAGCGTTCGGATACCTTAGGTAAGGAATTGTTCTTCAAGACAACTTCACATGTATACATCAGGCCCATACTGGAGTATGCAACACCAGTTTGGAACACACCTGGCAAACACATCAATATATTAGGAGAAAGTGCAAAGGTTACAACATGGCTAGTTCCGGAGCTCGTGGATGTCCTACGATGAAAGGTTTTAAGGGAATTCGGACTGACGTCACTGGAGGACAGTAGGGTCAGGGGAGACATGATAACGACATACAAAGTACTGCGTGGAACAGATAATGTAGACCGAGACAGGCTGTTCCACAGAGGAGACACAGAAACAAGGGGTCACAATTGGAAGCTGAAGACTCAGACGAGTCAGAGGGATGTTAGGAAGTATTTCTTCAGTCATAGAGTTGTCAGGAAGTGGAATAGTCTAGCAAGTGATGTAGTGGAGGCAGGAACCATACATAGCTTTAAGACGAGGTATGAGAAAGCTCTGGAAGCAGAGAGAGGACCTACTAGCGATCAGTGAAGAGGCGGGGCTAGGAGCTGAGTATCGACCCCTGCAACCACAATTAGGCGAGTACACACACACACGCTATGTATATATATATAAATATATATATATATATATATATATATATATATATATATAATATATATAATATATAATATATAATATATAATGTCGTATCGTATCGTATCGTAACTTGCGATCTTGGCTTAAATAGCAACGCTCACCTTGCCATATAGGACAAGTGAAAATTTATGAATGCAATAATTTCGCCAAAATCATTCTGAACCTAACGAAAAAAATATATTTCACTGTGTTTGTTTAGTATTAAATTACTGTAAACAAATCTAAAATATATTTAGTTGGGTTACGCTAAAATAAATTGCTCTTGCTATAATAAGGTTAGGTAAGTTTTCTAAGATTCTTTTGGTGCAAAATTAAAAAATTTTACATTAACATTAATGAAAAATATATATCTTTAAACGTATAAGAGAAAATTCAGAAAGGACTTAATTTTAAATGAGTTCTTGCTAACTGACCAGTTTTAACATATTCGGCACGACATATTTTTATATATATATATATATATATATATATAATATATATAATATATATATAATATATATATATATATATATATATAAATATATATATATATATATATATATATATATATAATATATATATAATATATATATAATTATTATATATATATAAAATTATATATATATATATATATATATATATATATAAATAATATATAATATATATAAATAATAAACATATATATATAATATAAATATTTAAAAATATTATGAAATATATATATATATATATATAAATATATATATATATATATAATATAAATATAAATATATATATATACTGCAATAAGATCACAGTAAACAGGTGATTTCATAAATAGACGTGTTAAAAAGATTTTGTAAGGGGCACACTAATTATCATAGCGGTCCAACATTTTTTTTGGGGGAGAGGTTAGGGGAAGTTGGGGGGAGGGGTAACGTGGAATAGGGGGAGAGGATAGGGGGCCCTGAACATTTACCCTTTCCCACAGTTGTCTAAAATAAAATAAAATTATTTTTAAAAAAATTCTTTTTTAAAATTTAAAATTTAAATTTTTTAAAAACTTAAAAAGTTTTGATGACGGGGACGGGGGTTTTTTTGAGTGGGCCTAATATGGCCCAAGGGGAAAAAATGAATCAATTTTAAATAGCAAAAAAAAAAAAAAATTGAAATTTTTTAAGAAAAAAATAATAAAGGGAAAATTGGGTTGAGTATTAAACTGAAAACAAATTTCAAAAAAATTAGGGCACAAAAATTTTTTTGGGCAAAAAAGGTTAGGTAAGGGGTTTTTAAGATTTTTGGGGGGAAAAAAAATTTTACCATTAAAAGAAGAAAAAATATATTTAAGTTGGGGGAATCGAAGGGGATATTTAAAATAAAACCTTGCAGGAGTTTTTTAAATTCAAATTTATTAAATTATTAAATTTAGGTAAATAATTTTATTATTAAAATAATATTTAAATAAATTAAAATTTTTTATTAAATAATATTTATTAAATGGGGATATTTATAAAATTATTAAAATTTATTAAATTAATATTTTAGGTTAAATTAATATTTATTAAAAAAGTTTTTGGGAAAGATTTCAGATAAAAGGTAAAATTCAAATTTTTAAGTTTAAAGAGGATTTTGTAGGGAAAAACCCTTTAATTTTTAAAATTGGGGGGTTTTATGTAAATTAAATTATTTAGGGGAAAAGGGAATTAGTGGTAAAACCCTTGAAAAGATGTGACCGAGGGTTTTGAGGTGTGTTCGGGGGGTCCTTTTCGGTGTTTTGGGGGGAAGAGCAGGGATTTTGGGTAAAAAGGGAGGGGTGAAACCTTGAGCTATTTAGGGAAGAGAGGATATGGGGAAACCTGGGGGAGTATTTATTGCCTAAAGGGTTTAGGGAAATTGAATATTGTAGGTTAAGCCCCTGGGGGAGAGGGGGTCCTTGAGGGTTTGAGGTTAAAACCTTCGGGGAGTTTTTGAAACCCTTCAGGTGATTTTAGTGAGCCTTGAGGAATTTGTAGGTTTTTGTTTTGGTGGTGGATTTTAATTTGGGGTGGACCGGAAGGGGGTGTAAACCCTTGGGAAAAATTTATTAAACCTTGCAAATTTTATGAAAAGGGGAAGAGGTAAGTCAGGATTTTGTTTAAGGGGGATTTTTGTAGGGAGTTGAAAAGTGGCCTTAAGGGTTTTTCGGGGACGAATTTTAGGGCTTTCAAAGCCTTGAGGAAATTTTTGAGAAGCCTTTGAGGGTAGAAGGTGAAATTAGGATATTGTGGGGAGAAAGGAAAATTTCCGTTGTTTATGAAAATTAAAGAAGACAGAAAGGACTACTTAGGGTTTTTGGTAATAACCTTTTAAAATTTATAAACCTTCGGATATTTAAAATTAAACCTTCAATATGGGTAGGGAAAGCCCTTCATTTGGGTTTAAAGTGAAAAAAAGCAGGAATTTTAGGTTGTAAGACCTTGCAGGTGATTGAGGGAAACCTTGCAGGTTTAATTTTTGGTGAAGACCTTGCAGAGTATGTGGGGTGTAAGACCTGCAGGGTATTGTAGGTGAAGACCTTGCGGAAATTGAGGTGTAAGACCGCAGGGTATTGTAGGAAAGACCTTGCAGGGAATTGTGGGTGAAAAACCTCCAGGAGTTTAAAGGGTAAGACCGCAAGAAATTGTGGGTTAAGACCTTCGGGGTTTATTGTAGGGTAAACCTTGCGGAGTTTTGTAGGTGTAAGACCTTTGCAGGGTATTGTAAGTGTAAGACCTTGCAGGTAATGTGGGTGAAAAACCCCTTGGGGAGTATTGTGGGGGTTTAAGCCCTTTGCAGGGTATTGTAGGGTAAGACCTGCAGGGTATTGTAGGGTAAGCCTTGCAGGGAAATTGAGGTGAAGACCTTGCAGGGAATTTGGGGTAAACCTTCCAGGGTATTGTAGGTGTAAGACCATGCAGGAGTTTGTGGTTTGAAAAAACTTGCAAGTTTTGAAATGTAAAACCTGCGGGATTGGGGTGTAAGACCTTGCAGGGTATTGTGGGTGTAAGACCTTGAGGATATTGTAGGTGTAAACCTGCGGAGTAGTAGGTGTAAACCTTCAGGATATTGTGGGTGAAGCCTTTGCAGGAGCATTTAGTTAAACCTGCAGAGTTTTGTAGGGAAACCGCAGATTTTGTAGGTGAAACCTTGCAGGTGTATTTGGTGTAAACCTTGCAGGAGTATTGAGGTGAAAACCCTTTGCAGTGTATTGTGGGTGTAAGCCCTTGCGGGTAATTTTTTGGAAGCCCTTTCCAGGGTTTTGAGGGGTAAACCGCATTGAATGTAGGTGTAAACCTTGCAGGGTATTGTGGGTAAACCTTGGGGAGAATTGTATTTAAAGACCTTGCGGGGAGAAATTTGCCCGCGGTGAAGGGGTGTAAGACCTTGCAGGAGTTTGAGTGAAAGACCTTGGGGTGATTGGGGTGAAAACCTTGCAGGAGATTGGGGTGAAGCCTTGCGGGTGTATTGTAGTGTAAGACCTTTGCAGGGAATTTTGGGTTAAACCTTCCAGGGTTTTTGTATGTAAACCGCGGGGTTTTTGTAGGTGAAAAAGCCCTTGAGGTAATTGTGGGGGTAAGACCTTGCGGGAGTTTTGTAGGTGAAAACCTTGCAGGGTATTTAGGTGTAAGCCTTGCAGGAGATTGTGGGTGTAAGACCTTCAGGAGTATTGTAGGTGTAAGCCCTTTGCAGGAGTATTGTAGGTGTAAGACCTTCAGGGTATTGATGAAAAAATTGAGGAATTGAGGGTAAACCTTGCGGATATGTGGGTGAAGCCCCCAAAGGTGATTTGGTGAAGACCTTGCGGGAGATTGAAATTTGTAAGACCTTGCAGGTTTTTGAGGTTAAGACCTTCAGGTTTTGTAGGTAAACCTTGAGGATTTTGTGGGTGTAAGACCTTGCAGGAATATTGGGTGTAAGCCCTTTCGGAGTTTTGTGGGGGTAATCCTTGCAGAATTTGGGGTGTAAGACCTTGCAGGTATTGTTGTAAGACCTTGCAGGATATTGTGGGGGTTTAAGCCTTTGCAGGTGATTGTAGGAAAGACCTTGCAGGTAATTGTGTGTAAGACCTTGCGGGTTATTGTAGGTGTAAACCTGCAGGTAAATTTGGGTGTAAGACCTTGCAGGATATTTAGGTTAAGCCTTGCGGTGTATTGTGGGTTAAGCCCTTTTGCGGGAATTGTGTGTAAGACCTTCAGGGTATTGTAGGTGTAAGCCTTGCAGGGAATTGTGGTGAAAGCCCTTCCGGGGAATTGGGTGAAAGACCTGCGGAGAATTGTAGGTGTAAGACCGCGGGTGTATTGTAGGTGTAAGACCTTGCAGGAGTTTTGTAGGTGTAAGACCTTGCAGTAAAAATTGTAGGTTAAAACCCTTGGGCAGGGAATTGTGGGGAAGGCCTTGCAGGAGTATTGTAGGTGTAAACCTTGCAGGTGTTTTGTAGGTGAAGACCTTGCAGGAGTATTGTAGGTGAAATCCTTGCAGGGTATTGTGGGTTTGGGACCTTGCAGGTGAATTGGGGGAAAGCCCTTTCCAGGATTTGAGGGTGTAAGACCGCGGGATATTGTAGGGTAAGACCTTTGCAGGTGTTTGTGGGGTGAAGACCTTCCCAGGATTTGTGGTTAAAAATTTTGCAGGGTATTGTAGGTGTAGACCTTGAGGTGTATTTAGTTAAACCGCAGGAGTAGTAGGGTAAGACCTTGCGGGGTTTTTGTAGGTGTAAGACCTTCAGGTGTTTTTTGGTTTTAGACCTTGCAGGAGTATTGTGGGGTATACCTTTGCAGGTATTGTAGTTAAGCCCTTTGCAGGGTTTTGTAGGTGTAAGACCTTGCAGGAGTATTGAGGTGTAAGACCTTGCAGGGTATTGAGGTAAAAACCCTTTTTTTAGGGAATTGGGTAAAAAACCCTTGCAGGAGATTGTGGGTGTAAACCTTGCGGGATATTTAGGTGAAAACCCTTGCAGGAAATATTGTGGGTGAAACCTTGCAGGAGTTGAGTGAAAAAACCTTGCAGGGGGATTGGGGTTAAACCTTGCAGGATATTGTAGGGGAAAAACCTTGGGAAGGGGAAAGATTGATGGTGGTAAGACCTTGCAGGAGTATTGAGGTGAAGACCTTGCAGGATATGTAGGTGTAAACCCTTTGCATTATTTTAGGTGTAAGATTTTGCAGAGTATTGTAGGTGTAAACCCAGGAAAATTGTAGGTGTAAGATTTTGCAGGAGTTTGTAGGGAAAACCCTTGCGGAGTTTTGTAGGTGAAGCCCTTTTGCGGATATTGAGGGTAAGACCTGCGGAGAAATTTGGGTTTTTAAGACCTTGCGGGAGTATTGTAGGTAAGACCTTGCAGGGTATTGTGGGTGAAGACTTGCGGGAGTATTGTAGGTGAACCTTGCAGGATTTTGTATTTAAAACCCCTTGCGGGATTTTGTGGGGTGTAAACCTTGCAGGAGTATTGTAGGTGAAACCTTGCAGGAGTTTTGTGGGTGAAACTTGCAGGAGTATTGTAGGTGTAAGACCTTGTGGGGTATTTAGGTAAATTTGCGGGGTTTATTGTAGGGAAAGACCTTGCAGGAGTATTGTGGGTGAAACCCTTTGGGCAGGAGTATTGTAGTGTAAACCTTGCAGGAGTATTTTTTGGTGTAAGACCTTCGGGTGTATTGTGGTGTAAACCTGCAGATATTGTAGGGTAAGCCTTGCAGGTTTTGGGTTAAGACCTTGCAGGTGTATTGTAGGGTAAGCCCTTTGCAGGACATTGTAGGGTAAACCTTGCGGGAGATTGTGGGGTGTAAGACCTTGCAGGGTTTGGGGTGAAAGCCCTTTGCGGGAGTATTGTAGGTGTAAACCTTTGCGGGAGAAAGGGGTGAAACCTTGCAGGGTTTTGTAGGTGTAAGACCTTTGCGGGAGCTTTGGGTTATTTGACTGTGGACACAGTCTTGTGAATGTTCCATTACGATATACTTATCGCGATTGATTTGTTACGTTTTTTTTTGTTTTTTATATGTTATGCCTGTCTTATTCAAGATATGCTTTCTTTGTTGAAGTACTTTTTTCATCTTCATGCATTGCCCGGGAAACGGGGGTTTTTTTAATTGTACGGCATTTTCTTGCTATATTATATAATGTGTACACCCCGTAGATGAGTGCGGGAAAGTTTGGCTTTTCTATTTTGTGACTGACTGAAGACTTGGGTGAGGCAATTGTGATTTTAGGGGAATTTTTGTACTAGCGGTTAGTAGGGGAAATTATGTCCTGGGGGGTTGTTAAAAATGTACTTTGTTTTATCACCAGATTGTGTTTTAGGTCATTTCATTTATTGATTATTTGTGCAGGTTGTGAGTAACCGATATATTTATCGCAATATTCTTCTTATTGTATTTTGCGCTGATAATGTCCACAGTAAAATTTTTAAATATGTAACCTAAGGGGTTTTATAAATTGATGTTTTTTAAATTTTAGATTGACCCCCGTTTCAGGGGTCACCTCATTTGTCCTTGTTCTTCTTGTGTAAATAGAATTAAGATTACCCATCCTTCTTTATTTATTTATTTATTTATTTATTTGAACATGATACAATGAAGTACAAAGGAATATAGTTATTACAGTGCAACATGCCAAAGCCCCTTGTATGCAGAGAATTAGGGCAGCTTAAAATTTAAATTAAGATTAAATAAGCAATGGTATATTCAGGGTAAAAACATATTGTAAACAAAAACAATTTAGTACAAATGGGATTACGAAAACAGGTCATAGGTCATTTTCCCGGTTGCTGAGCTTCAGTATATGGAGTATCTTTAGGGAAGAATTAAAAAAAAACAAAGTTTGATTGGGGCACAGGTTAACATTTATGAGATACAATAATGAAAACATTTTTAGATACAATTTATGAGACACAATTATTCTGATTTATTTAGTTTTTTGGGTGAGTAAGTGATTTTTTGGGGAAGAACTTGAATTTATAAAAAGACATGTTTCTTTTATATTCACAGGAAAATTCCAGATTTTAGGGCCTTTATGTCATTGAGTTTTGCAAAGCGGAAGGGACAAAGAAAGGAACATCAAAGAGTGACTGTGTCTTTTTTTACGGTCATGTTTCGTTTAGGTTTGGGAAGGAGATGTTTTTGGGGAGGGGTTTATGTCAGAGTTAAGTTTCTATGATTATAGGGCATAAAGTAGGATGTTTTGTATGTAGTAGGTTTGAGTTTTGAATATTTGGGGGAGGTGCGCCCTTTTTTTTGGGGAAAGTATTATCAATCTGACTGCATCCTTTGTTGGAATTTGTGGTTTGAATGGTTTATTGTTGCTGACCCCCCTCCAAATTCCATAGGTGAATAAAGGGGGAAATAAGTGAGTGATAAGGGCCAGGAGGGGTGACTTGGAACATAACCGTACTTCGATAGTATTCCTACGGTCTTGGAATTTTGGGGGAAAAATTTTTGTATATGTGTTTTAAATTTGAGTCATTAAGGTTGGGTTCCAGGAATTTTCCCCCTGTGGTTTTGTAAAAGGGGACCTTTATCATAAAGTTAAAACCACGCAGCTCTTTACCAAACTGAATGAGTAGGTTTTTTTCAATTTTAGAGTAATTTGTTGTCCTATCCAGGTTATATTTTCTGTAATTCGTATTTACATATTGGGTAGCATGACGGGCTCGGTACAGTAAACTATGTAGGTCAACTGCAAATAGGGGGGTTTGGAGTAGTTGCGGGTTTGGGTCATTTATGTAAACGAAAGAGAAAGGGGCCACCAACTGTATTGGGTGTGCGTTGAGGGGAGCCCTCTTATACCATAGTGCGACAATTTTTATGTGGACAAGTCGTGGTCAAATGTATCAAAAACTTTTCGTAAGTCAATGAAGACCCCCGTGGGACTTTTTGTTTCTCTATTGCGTAAAATATGTTCTACATTTAAAAGCATCATTAAATTTTTTTTTTAGGGGGAACCCAAAAATTTACAGGGTTGAGTATGTTGGGAGATGAGGTAGGAATAATTTTCGCTTATGGATAATTTTTCAAAATTTTTTGAGAGGTGAAGTTGGATATTGGCCTATATTATTCAAGTCGTGTGGTCTCCTCCTTTTTGGATCGGGGGGACCCCCTTTCTATTTTGAGAACTGAGGAAAGGGAGAGGGCAAAGGATTTTTTTAAAAAATGTTTTCAATTTTTACCTGGAGTTTCCTGGAAAGTTCCGGGGGCAACGCCCCCCGCCCGGTTGTGACCATGCCTCCTGGTGATCAGAGCCTGATCAACCAGGGGTGTGCGCGGGTGCACCAAACCAAGAACGAGCCACAGCCCGGCTGGTCAGGGAAACCCACTTTAGGTTTCTTGTCCCAGCGCCCTGAAGACGCCAGGGGGCTTTTGGAATCCCCCCTTTTGTATCTGGGAGGCAGTTGAACAGTCTCGGCCCCTGACACTTATTGTATGGCTCTTAAAAGTCTATGACAACCCCTGCTTTTCCCTTGGGGGGTGTTTCATCGTCCCCAAGTCTTTTGCTTTCGATGAGTGATTTTCGTTGCAAGTTCGGTACTAGTCCCTCTAGGGTTTTCCCGGTGTATAAATCATTTTTCTCCCCCCTGCTTCCAGGAATACATTTTAGGAACCTCAACGCTCCCATAACGAGGGGTTTTTTCTCCGTTATGGGGGCCCCCGTGAAGGTTCTCGACATTTTTTTAGGGCAGCAATTTCACCTGCCTTGAAAGGGGCTGTTTTTGTGGGCAGCAAATTTTCCAGCCTAAAAACAAGTGACTTGAAAGTGTCATCATGGCTTGGCCCCCTAGTTTTAAGGTTTCTTCCATCCTGTCATTTTTCTACAGATGCGATTGATACAAAGTTATGGGCCTTGAAGGTGAGATCCTCCGACATGATCACTCCCAGTCTTGACGTTGGTGTTTCGCTCTATTTTGTGGCCAGAATTTGTTTTGTACTCTGATGAAGATTTAATTTCCTCGGTTTACCATATCTGGAGTAATTGAAATTTCTCATCGTTGAACTTCATATTGTTTTCTGCAGCCCACTGAAAAAATTTGGTTGATGTCCGCCTGGAGCCTTGCAGTGCTCTGCAATGGAAACACTGTCATCAGATTCGGGTGTCATCTGCAAAGGAAGACACGGTGCTGTGGTTGACATCCTTGTCTATGTCGGATATGAGGATGAGGAACAAGATGGGAGCGAGTACTGTGCCTTGTGGAACAGAGCTTTTCACCGTAGCTGCCTCGGACTTTACTCTGTTGACGACTACTCTCTGTGTTCTGTTAGTGAGGAAATTATAGATCCATCGACCGACTTTTCCTGTTATTCCTTTAGCACGCATTTTGTGCGCTATTACGCCATGGTCACACTTGTCGAAGGCTTTTGCAAAGTCTGTATATATTATATCTGCATTCTTTTTGTCTTCTAGTGCATTTAGGTGATAGCACCTGTGACACTTTTTTGTATATAATGGGTGGTAAGGTATTTAAATCTCCTGTCTTGTTTTTTAGTTTGTTGATAATAAGGGAGACTTCATTTGGGTTAGTCGGAGCTAGGAACAGTGTGTTCGGGTAGTTGCCAGTGAGGTTGTCATTGGGTGGGGTATCTGAGCTTGGGATTTCATCGGCAAGGTTTTTTCCTATAGTGGAGAAGAAATCATTGAGTCTGTTTGCTGTTTCAGTAGGTGGGAATTAGGGTTCATCTGGTTTTGTTAATTCAATTTCGCTATTTCGTGTTATCTTTTTTGTTCCTAGTATTTCTGATAGGGTTTTCCAGGTCTTTTTTAAAGTCACCTCGTAAGTTGGATAATCTGTTCTCATAATACAATTTTTTAGCCCTTCTTATCAGGCTGGTTAGGATTGACGAGTAACGTTTTGTTTGGTTTCTGGTTATGTGGTCCCTTCTGTACTGTTTTTCATATAGGTGTTTTGTATTTATGGATTTGAGAATGCTGGGTGTTAGCCAGGGACTGTTCAGTCTCTTCGCAGTCATCTCTTTAGTTTTTTTAGGGTAGTGCTTGTTATAGAGGTATTGGGTCTTTTTTAGAAAATTATTAATACATTCGTCAATATCTGTATAGATTTCTAGCTCAGTGTGCCAGTCAATGTTTGTTACTGCTGTTGTGAAGTTATTAAAATGGCGGGCCTCATTGTGAAGTCTGAAAGTGACTTTAGTATGTCTGGGGGTAATTTGCCAAAGTTTGTTATGAGGAAAGTAGGGAAAATGGTCTGTGGTATTATCTTAATTATGCCTGATTTTAAAGGGGATATGGTGTTTGGTTTCCAGATGTGTCTAGTAGGGAAACACTAGTCTCTGTAACTCTTGTGGGTTTTGTTACTTTTTGGTAGCAACATGAAGTTTACTCATAGTTTTGTGAATTTTCAGTAACGTGTGGGTCCTGGTCTTGCAGGAGATTTATACTGAATCACCAGAGAGAAATGTAAGTGATTCTTTTGTTCATGCGTGCATCATTATCATTTTCCTAGGTTGTCACTAAAACGCTAATGTTTGACTGTGGTACTCTGTAATGTTTATCACTGTGAGAGGTTTTTGTAGGTATTTGGATCCGAATTTAGCTATTATATATTCCCCATGTTTCATCCTTGTGCAAGTATTAGTGATACATTCTAGTTGGCCCTGATAGTATACAGCTGTGCCACCCCTTGTTGGTCTGGCCTACAGTTGTGGGAAAGGCTGTGTAACCAAGAATGGCATAGACATCTGTAGTATCTGGCTTTAGCCAGGTTTCAGTTAGTGTAATGATGGACATACTGGCATGCAGGGAATTTAGAAATGCTATGAGGTCATCGTAATGCTTGCTTAAAGATCTGATATTGTAGTTAAAGATAGTTATGTTGTTGTTGGCTCCGAGAAGTGCATTTGATTGTTCTGCTGTGTAGTAATTACAGTTATTGTTTGATTCATTTAAGTCATTCAATAAGAGGTTGGTATCAGGATCAATGCTTGTTATCATAAGATTTATAGTGAATTTATAGTTAGAATTAAGTATAAGACAAAGTAAATATTCTAAAGTTATAAAATAGCACCTGAGTTATTTTAACAAATGTTAAAAATATGAACTAAGGTAATTCTTTAAAGCTAAAATAAAGGAGACAATATAAAAGGGACTAAAATAATTTGTGGTGAACAAAAAAGTGATAATCAAATAAATAAATAATGGCAAAATGGGTGAACTTATTACACTTTAGCACCTGAGAAAAGCACCTTGATTATTTTAACAATTGGGGAATATATGAACAAAGGGTTTGTTATATAAAGCTAAAATAAAGGAGAAAAAATATAAGGAACTAAATTAAGTAATGGTAAACAAAGTTAAAATGACAGATAATCACTATGATGTAATATTGATTTGGGAGTGAGATCTGATTTGTTATATATAATAAGTTGAGCAATATATTGTACAATAAAAAGTAAAAAAAATAATGTTATATTCTGTCATAAGCGATATTTTCTAGTGTATTTGTGTAACCTCTTTGTGTCTGGTAATATTGTGTTTGTTATTTGCTATTGTACGTCCTGAGGGATTTAGATTCATAATGCATTTATACTAAATGTATATCAACCCTTTTTTAAGGGGTTTTATGTTAAGCTATGAATTGTGTTTTAAATAAAAAAAAAAAAAAAATTATTGGATCAAAACTTTCATTGGTATCAAGGTACCGCCATTAAGTGGTATATGTGGTATATAGCTCAATAAGTATATTATTCTTCTCTGGAAAGATCTTGGATTCAGATGCCTTAAATAGGATTCTTAGTATTAAAAGACTGTTGTTTCTGGTGTTGAGGTACTCGCCGCTCAGTTGGTAGCGTCCCCAGTTCACACAATGATGGACCAGGGTTCGACTCCCTGGCAGAAATGTGCGTGTTTCCGTACACTTGCTGCCCTTGTTCACCTAACAATAAGTAGGTACCTGGTGTGGGTAGCATCCTGGGGGAGAGTATACCTGAAGAGTGGTTTGGGAGTCAACGCCTAACCGGCCCAGTCCATGACCAGGCCTCGCAGTGGATCAGAGCCTGATCAACCAGGCTGTTACTGCTGGACACACGCAGACCGACGTATGAACCACAACCCGGTTGGTCGGGAAATGACTTTAGGTGCCTGTCCAGATCCCTCTTGAAGACAACCAGGGGTTTATTGGTAATCCCCCTTATGCATGCAGGGATGCAACTGAACAGTCTTGGGCCCCTGACACAGTAAGTGTCAGGGGCCCAATGATACTGTGTCAGGGGCGAGTACTCATGGCGCCTATGGCAGGATGTTGCAACGCCTGCTGAATTTTTTTCCTTTCGTAGGGAGTGATTTCTGTGTGCAGATTTGAGGGGACCTTCACCTTACAGATATTATAACTTATATACATTGAGAAATTCTCCCTTTATTAACTGAACGGATGGTCAAAATGAGATTTAGATTTTCTTGTTAAATTCCAAAAGTTGGAAAATTTCATTAAAACTGAGTGGTGTGCAGGAAGGAACTGTTGCTAAGGTCCAATGTCAATCACAATTCTGAGTATGTATTTCGAATCTCGGGTACATTTTACAGTTTTCTGTTACTGTAAGGCTTATTTAGGCAATCAACTTATGCCAAAATCTGTTTGAGTTACCCTTTAAACTATACGTTTTCTCTCTGACAAAAAGAAAATAGAAAACTTAAGTTTGAGGATGGACTAAGGATATTTAGTAACTTTTCATCTAACTGGTGTAACTGAGCAAGTTTATTCAGGTATACACAAATATAGTTACATAGATTATCATATATAGCAGCATATGTGTAGAGAACCTAGGATAACCCAAAAAGTCAGACAGTGACTTATTTCCATTCACCACAACACTTTACGTGTAAATTTTACCTTATCCCAGTATTTACCCCGGATTGTGTATTGGGAATGACCCTCGGGTAGTAGATAGTCTTAATGACCCTCGTATTGTAGATAGTCTCAATGACCCTCGTGTAGTAGATAGTCTTTTTAGTATGATAATAAGATGTTATCTTCATTATAGAATAATAAGAAAATATTATAACCTTTATATTATAATAATAAGGTAAAAGGACCCCAATGGAAAAATCACTCTGTCGGACTTTTTTTGGGTTATTAGTTTCTACACAATGCGCTATGTATGATAATTTATTTTAACTGATTGTGTATACCTGAATAAATTTACTTACTTACTTACTTACTTACTTGCTTTCACAGGCCTCCACCAGGAGGCCTGGTCACAGACCGGGCCGCGGGGGCGTTGACCCCCGGAAACCTCTCCCGTAAACCATGGTAACAGAACTGTGAAGTCTGCATTATACCAACTGTCCTCATGCTTCCTGACCTGACACTGCACACTCACCTATATTCTTGACCTGACACTGCACACTCACCTATATTCTTGACCTGATACTTCACCTCACCCCAAAGGGACGGGAATTTTTTACACTAAGTATTTAGGTAAAATAACATACAAAGAAAAAATTTACAATGATTTTGTATAAAATTAACTGATCAGATATATAGAAAACCCTTACTACTCGCAGAATTCCAACGTTTAACAATCAGGTAATATTTTTTTTTGTAAAGTAAAAGGGCACAATGCAACAATGTGACTTTTTTTTTGGGCAAACGTTTCCTCTCCAGGCTTTGCAAGCCGTTACAACATCTAGCAAAAAAACAAACAAGTTAGTAAGTTCCCCAAAGGGTTTAGCGAGGAAGACGGGACAGAAAAGAATATGCTGGAGAGGGGTTTTTAGGAAATGAGCCCCGGGGTTTAACCCCGCAGCTAAGGGATCGGGGACAGACTTGAGAAAGGAAAAGCAGGACTGTTGTATCGAACTTGTGGGAGTTGAAGTCTTAATCTTGAGTAGCTGGCCAGGTAGGTCAATCAGAGGGGAGAACACATTGGGAGTTACAGGAGTAAAATAGGGGGCAGGTTAGAATGGAGCCATTTAAGAAATTTTTTAACTGCTTCTAATGTGGTATAGTTTAGCCTTTTTACTGAAGGTGAAACGTAGAGGCTTGATGAACTCAAGAACTTGGGTGAGTGTGAAGTGAAGCGGTGATTCACATGCATACTTGACTGTTCCAGCACCGAGGCTTTTGTAGAGTTCAGTACAGGTCATGGTGTCAGTATTTGAAGGAGAAGTGTAGAAGGCAATGTTTTTCCATGAGAGTTTACTGGAGTCGTCGCTATCTTCCTCTTCTGGAGTGGATTCATTGGGCAAATCTACAGTGGTGGTAGCAGGTGACTGAAGGTCGACAGGAGCAGTGGAGGGGTGTAACGGTTGTGTAACAGAAGACTGGGAGAGGTGGGAGACAGATAAGATAAGATTTCGTTCGGATTTTTAACCCCGGAGGGTTAGCCACTCAGGATAACCCAAGAAAGTCAGTGCGTCATCGAGGACTGTCTAACTTATTTCCATTGGGGTCCTTAATCTTGTCCCCCAGGATGCGACCCACACCAGTCGACTAACACCCAGGTACCTATTTGCTGCTAGGTGAACAGGACAACAGGTGTAAGGAAACGTGTCGAAATGTTTCCACCCGCCGGGAATCGAACCCGGGCCCTCCGTGTGTGAAACGGGAGCTTTAGCCACCAGACCACCGGGCCACCGAGACAGTGGTTGAGGTAGCATGATCAACGTTGTCAGCGGTGGAAGTGGTTATAGAAGTTACTGGAGCAGTTGCTTGGGCAGGAGACAGGTCTGTAGGTGCAGTAAAGTTCAGGGCGTTGGGAAGGATCTTGAGCATGTCTGCTGAAGGTGTGGAGTCCGGAAAATTGAAGGCAGGCATGTTGTTCAGACGGAATAGTTCGTTAATAGTGGTGTTGAAAGTGCCTGGGTTTGCTGCATTTGCAAGGTGTGCATACACCATGCAGCACAGCACCTTGGAGGAAGCACCGTCGGGGAGTGGAGAGAGGGAGTTGCTGGGCGATGGTGCCTGTAGATTAGCGTGTAGAGTTTTGGTGGTGTAGGTTTGTGGTTTGATTAATGCAGCGTATGTCGGTGAATTGGAGGTGTTCTTCGGAACTTTCGTTTTCTTCAAGGTTTCTTTCCTGAGTGGGCACTTAGCTGCAAGGGTATGATGATCACCCTTGCAGTTAAGAGATGATGGTGCTGTAGTAATGGTGCAGGATCTGAAATCGTGTCCATCATTCCCACATTTTGAGCAAAACTTCTTATCCTTGATGGGGCAGTCCTTGGTGGTGTGTTTATAGGAGTAGCAGGTCCTGCAGTGGGAGATGTATGTGAAACGTTCTTGTTCTATATGACTTGGGTGAATGTGGTAATATGAGATGGCCAGACCATCAGAGAGAGCTTGGGCAGCCATGGAGATGTCTGAGAATGTAATCTTTAGCATAGATGAGGCGTCAGGGATCTTGGAGATGCTGTCTACCGAGGCCCAGGTGTTTTGTTCCTCAATAGATGTCTTCAGTGCTTCAGTAGAGAGAGAGGTGACGATATTGCCCAGTCTTTTCACAAAGACCGAACGTTTCGACTTCAAGAATGGAGACGGATATAGAGTGAATTGTTGTGTTTGTAGAGTCCTGGCTGAAGAGTCGTCCATTAGTTTTGATGCTTCCGTGTCGTCTGTGCAGACGACAATGAAGGAGTCCTTCAGAGAGTGGATTGCGGTAAATTTGGCCTGCAGGCAGGTCCTAACGACGGTAGCTAAAGCTAACTTCGAGGAGTCATTTATTGCACCATTCACAGGCTTGATTTTAACACGATGCGACTGCATTGTGAAAAGGATGTGACGTTTGTAGAATATAAATTCCCCACCCTGGCGGGGTCGAAGGGAGGCTTCTTGAGTGTAGAGCAACTGTGTGATCGGACAGAGCACGACGGACCAGGAGTGACGAAACAGTGCAGTATGTATAATCGCCAAGACCAGGGTCCTGGCACGGGTCTTAATCTTGAGATGACTCGTCTCTGGCTCCTGAAGGCGAATTGATTCTTCACTGTTGCAGCATATGCTGCTCAAGCACTGTTCCGGACAGTTCAGCTAGTGTTCCTCATAAGCGACTGAGGTTACCCCATCTCAGCTGTTTCCTGAGCTGAGGACTGGGCTCTGTCCGCTCTGATAATCTGCAGATTCATGGCATCCACTGTTTCCTGCTCTGTCAGTAAGCATACCCTCAGGAGTGTGCTGACCATCTGCCGGAACATGCTCTGTTGTTCCGTGGAGGTGATTGTGTTGCAGATAATATCCGTGAATGCCTTGATGAGTGTTAAGAGATCCTTTCTGTTGAGGGCCTGCGTTGTCGGTGGGTTCGAAGCAGTGGATATTATCTGGGCTGTTGTAATCTGTGGGAATTGCTGAGGGTTGTATTTCTTCACTGTGCACACCGTGGCCTGTTGCTGTATGCCAAGTTGTGTAACCGGCATCTGCTGGTGAGGTACAGGCACAGCCTGCATAGTGGCACAGCCTGCATAGTGGCTGTGCCTGGCAAGGAGGCCGGTGGGGGCTCGTGTAGTGCCGTCTGCTGATTGCGTTGCCCAGATGTTTCCTGTTGGCGCCGCTTGTTCCTCATGTTTTTGTTTCTTCGGTACATTAGGCATTAGCGGTATCGACTCAGACACACTCAGTTCACGGAGTTCGCTACCTTATCACAAGATAGACACATGGCTTCTGCCGAAAGGAAGAGGTCACGATGTTCCAGGGACACGACGGATGACTCGGATTTAGAAATGGACGACTCGGATTTAGAAATGTGGGGCGCAATCCTAGCGAAGAAGTTGCGAGACCACTCCGTGTCATCAGAGGAAAAGTCTCCAGTTCTGACAAGCCTAACCATGCAGCCAGAGAATACGGAAGGATGGATCAATGTGAACAGTAAGACACGCCGTCCCTCCAAGGAGCAGGTAAACCAGCTCAAATCACCTTCCAGATTCAAGGTAAAGGCTTATGGGGAACACAAAACCCACTATGGCGTGGTTACACACCTGGAAACACGGCACAAACTGAGGTTCAAGATATGGTTCAACCTGAGGGGAGAACCAATACTGACTCCTATCAACAGGGAAATGCATATCACCTTGAATAAAGTCATGGAGACAGACCGCTCCTTCACCCTGGAGGAACTGGATTCTCGGCAGAAGGTCACCAAGGGTGTAGTGATGCGATACCCGCTGATGATGCCCATCGAGGCAGTAGCAGCTCACCCCAGTGTCGTGTCAGTTCAGCGTCTCAAGGCAAAATCAGCAGGCAATGCACCAACCCGGCAGGTCCTCATTCAGCATGTAGGACCGCTGCCATCCCAGCTGGACCTCGGTTCTTGGGGCAGGTACGATATCAGGACCTTCACGGCAGAACCAGTTCACTGTTTCAAGTGCCAGCGTTACGGACACCTGGGTGTATTCTGTCCGAACAGAGTAATCTGCGGTGTCTGCAGCCAGCCCCACCCTACCGAGGAATGCATCACCAAGCTGAAGAATGCATCGCCACCTACTCCACGATGCCCGAATTGCAGGCAGAAACACCATGCCTGGAACCCTCGATGCCCTGAGAGGCTCACAAGAATTCGTGAGGCCTGGAAGACACCAACGACGAGACAGCATGCTACGGCAGAGCATCACCCTCAGCAGACGATGGGTGCAGAGAATCCTGCCATACTGCAGAACTCTCATCAGGCAACCCAACTCAATGCCCAGGAATTTCCGACCCTTGAAGACTCAACCAGGCGTCGTGAACAGGAGCATCCTCCCCCACTACGAAACAGTACATGGACACAGAGGGTAGATATAGGCTCAGAGTGAGGTGCAGTACTAGTGGTAGTAGTAGTAGTGATCTAAGCAGTAGTAGTAGTAGTATTAATACTTAGATCACTACTACTACTACTACTACTACCACTAGTACTGCACCTCACTCTGAGCCTATATATACCCACTGTGTCCATGTACTGTTTGTAACGGCTTGACAAAGTTCCTGGAGAGCGAAACGTTGCCACAATAAAATGTCACATTAGTTGCACTTGTGTCCTTTTACTTTACATATCGTCGGTAATTCTACCAACTTATATACAATAATTATCATCTTTAAGTTTTCATCTCAGATCTCTTTCACTGGTCCTGAAATTACCTGTCACATAAGAACCTTGTTAGTAATCAAGATTTCCTCACGTCTTTTTAATTAACTTTTTATGTGTAAAGTAAAAGGACACAAGTGCAACTAATGTGACATTTTATTGTGGCAACGTTTCGCTCTCCAGGAGCTTTGTCAAGCTGTTACAAACAGTACATGGACACAGAGGGTATATAAAGGCTCAGAGTGAGGTGCAATACTAGTGGAAGTAGTAGTAGTAGTAGTAGTAGTAGTGACATAAGTTGTAGTAACACAATAGGGTAGAGCAATTAACTCGTACATGAGTAAAAGGATATAAAAGCTATTACTTGGGTAACATAAAAATAGGTTAGACAAATATAGACCTGTTTCAGTGTTCACTCTGTAATGTGCTTTGCGTAGTATTAACAGGAGAGACTATGTGATGGCAGGGTTTACTGTTTTCAGGAGGATTCTTGCTAAGACTTCAGAGATGGTGAAGCTGCCTTTGTTTTGTTTAATTCTATTCGAAACAGCGATTAGTGCTGACTCGAGGCACTTGCGTCTGCGGAAATTAGTTTCTTTGATCACTAATTGGGCGTCCCTGAATTTCATGAGATGATTGGAGGAATTTCGGTGTTGTACACAGGCGTTGTTCAAGTTGTCGTTCCTACATGCGTAAATGTGTTCATTGAGGCGGGTGTCGAGGTTTCTTGCTGTTTCACCTACATAAATCTTGATGAGTGATTATCAAATGGTATACAATACAGACAGGTTGGTAGATAAGACACATAGGCAACATTTAGGCCTAAATGTTGCCTATGTGTCTTATCTACCTACATAAATCTTGTCACAGCCTCCACAGGGTATAGTGTAAACTCCTGCATTGACTGGTTCGTGGTGCTTGGATTTTGTCCTGGTTAGATCCTGGTTATATTGAAGTGCTAGAAGCGATGGCGACTCTGGTGTTAGCTTGTGAAAGTACTTTAGAAACGTTCAGTACAACCTGGCTGTTGGGAAGAATTATAACTTTGTTGGGAGTGGTGTTGATGCGTGGAGAATTAATGATCTGAAGAGCTCTTTTCTTGCAGTCTTTGATGAAAAAGGAAGGAAAATGTAACTCAGTGAATGTTTGGTGAATATATGTACATTCCTCGTCAAGAAACTCAAGACTACAAATTCGGTATTATGCTCTTAGGAAAAACCCGATGATGGTGCCTCTTTTGGTCTTAGTATCTTGACTGGAATAAAAGTGTGTGAGATCATTTTTATTGGTAGGTTTTCGATAAACTTGAAATCTTAGGTTGTTGTCTACTTTGTGAATGAGGACGTCGAGGAAAGATAGTTTGTCATTGGACTCTTCTTCTAATGTAAACTGGATCGCCGGTTCAACTGCGTTGAGCGTACTGGGATTTCAATATTTCACTCATTTCCTTGTTGTCATCTGTGTAAGTCCCATCCTGTCTGAGTAAGGGCCCGATACTAGATGTGGTATTTGCCTTGTTTTTGGCATATGAAAAGAAATATTTTGAATTTCTTTCAATTTCACTAATAGCTTTAAGCTCCTCCTGCCTCTCCTGGTTCCTGTAAGAGTCATTTAGCTTAAGTTCGATAGTTTCCACTTCCCTGGTCAGCGCCTCCTTTCGTGTATCAGATATTCTAGCACTCCTGAGGAGCTCAGTGACTCTTCGTCGTCTTCTGTAGAGGGAGCGTCTTTTTCTCTCCAGTTTACTCCTGCTCTTCTTCTTTCTTAGGGGAATATGCCTAGAACATGCTTCGGCTGCCAGGAAGTTGATCCTTTCAAGGCACTGGTTTGGATCCATGTCATTTAAGACATCTTCCCAACATGTTTCGTTTAGGACATGGTTTACCTGGTCCCAGTTGATGTTCTTGTTGTTGAAATTGTATTTTGTGAAGACACCTTCACAGGTACATGCATTCTGCTGTTCAGGACCCCTATGCATGTACGTCTGGACTTCGATTAGATTGTGATCGGAATTAGTTGTTCAAGCAAACAGTTATATTGCCTTTTTGGGTCAGATGTTAGTTCATCTTAGTCTCAGTCGAGTCTAACCGATCACATTCAGCTCCTGGCGGGGCCAGGAGCTGAGTCTCGACCCCTGCAACCACAATTAGGTGAGTATATGTACACATATATTGCTATTGTAGTCAGCTGGTCTAGTGGCTAACGCGTCGGTCTGGAGTTTCTGACTCTCTGATTGCGGGTTCTAACCCCACCCGTGGTATGGCTTGTTTGCAATCGTGTCATTACGATTTCGTGAGTCATGTTAACTAAGGTGTAATTAGGACAATATAACTCACGAAAATTAACACCTTTCCTTTGTTAACTAAAGACAAACAAAAAAAATTAACGCCTTTCCTTTGTTAACCAAAGATCAAAAATATAAAATATTGGGATTAAGCGTACCTAAGTTTTTTTTCATTTATTCTTGTTTATTTCGTTTTGTTTATATAAATGCTTGATTTTTGTTGTATTTAATACTTGCTTTCATCATTAGTTTGATTTTTTTATTTGTATTGTTTGTCTTACGACGATTTCCTTCTTATTTTTCTTCTTTGCTTCATTGCTTATTGTTTCTTCTTGTATATTATTATATTTTGGTCTTTATATTTTGTTTAGTGTCAATTGCTGTTTTTATTTATCCTTTATCTTATATTGCTATGTCTGTCAGTTATATTTTGTGTAATTTTTATTAATATTTTATCATAATTTGCGTCCGGCCATGAAGTAAGAGAAGGAAGTAACCTCATCATTTTTCTTATTATCGTCCTTTTCCTCGTCGTTTTCCTTTTCCTCTTTTTCTTCGTCGTTTTTGCTCATCTTTTGGTTCATCCTCTTCCTTCCCTCTGTCTTCTACTTTTATTCCCTCTGCTTTTTTTACTGTTGTTTCTTTAGATTGTTGTACTGGTGTTGGTTCTTCTGCTTGCACTGCCTCCTCAGCGGGTCGTAGACATTTATCAATACGACGCAACAATTCCCGCAGTGATGGTCGATGTTTTGGGTTAGGATCCATAGCCTGACTGACTACGTTATCCAACCCTTTAGGCCAGCTCTTCAGTGCTTTCAGGACTAATGACATCACATACCCATATGAGAAAACATCAGTAGCTGGAGTGGATGGTTTCCAGCAAAGGATCTCTGGAGCACACCAAGGAAAGTCTTCAGGATCACCTTCCATGAAGATAATACGTCCTTTAGGACACGCCAGTCCGTAGTCAATTATGCTAACCTGAGGTTCCTCAGCTGATCCATCGATGATTATGTTATCCTCTTTAAATCGTTATGGATATAACCAGCTTCGTGGATCTCCTGCAACTTCTTGCCAATCTGGATTCCAACATCAAGGAGGTTGTATGTAGAACCCTGTAAGATGTCCAGAAGGTTCTGGCTGCCCTTGTAGGACATGAGCATTGCAGAAGGATTGTCTTGAATTCCGTGAAGAACTGGGGCGCCACCGGCTCCTTTCAGGGCTTGAAGAATTTTGGCCTCCTTGAGGAAGCTTGAACAATATTTTTCTAAAGCTTTATCCTTTTTTTGTCGACATTTTGATGTCTTCAGAGCTGCTAGTTCGTCGCGGTAAGTCACAAGATAAACGTTGCCGTAAGATCCCTCGCCAAGGAGCCTCTCCTTGGTACGGATAAGATCCTCCACGACATCAGCATCCAGGAACTCCATTGTTACCATTAAACAACAACTAACCGTAGCTGTGTATATACTAGGAACGAGAATCACAAGTTTTGGATAATGAAAATTAATCTTTTCTCTGCCGAGATCTTGTTCAGTTACTTCCTGAGTTACTTACTGAACTGTCAAGTATAGAACACTGGGAAGATATATAGTGATATGAAGATACATAGCGATGTTAAGACCTGTAGTAATAGTTGTGGCGTAGTGATTGTGGTGTAGTGATTGTGGTGAGGTGGTGATTGTAGTGTAGGGATCATTGTAGTGCAGTGATTATTGTGGTGCAGGAGATTATTGTGGTGAAGTGATTATTGTGATGTTATGATGGCTGTGGTGTAGTGATGATTGTAGTGATAGTTGGGTAGTGATGATTGTGGTGTAGTGATAGTTGTGGTGTAGTGATGATAGTGGTGTAGTGAGGATTGTGATGTAATGATTATTGTGGTGTAGTGAAGACTGTGGCGAAGTGACGATCGTAGTGTAGTGATTATTGTGGTGTAGTAGTTGTGGTGTTGTGATGATTGTGGTGTAGTGATAGTTGTGCAGTGATGATTGTGGTGTAGGGACTGTGGTGTGTGAATGGTGGGGTATATTTATTGTGTGTATGTATTATATATTATATATATATATATATATATATATATATATATATATATATATATATTATATATATAATATATATATATACACACAAACACTGATCTCTGGCTGAAGGAGACTCGAACCTACGAACCTTGGAACAAGGTACGCAGTGCGTTGTGGAGCGCAAGGGCACGATGAAGGCACTATGGACATCCGGGTCATCCACTTTGCATCCAAACCCCATCCCAGTCGTCTCACTTTTGTATTGCTATGGCCTCAGATGCTCCGGACGAGAGAGTAGTCGACCTGCGCAATTTCTTCCTTACTTTAAACAAAGTTACAGCGCATGTCATCAAGTCAATCATCATCATCACCATTCTCACCACACGGGAAACCAATCCCTTTGGCGTCCAGCTTAAGCAGACGTTGATCCAAGGAACCACTTTAGGAGAAAAGGGTTTTAATGCACTGCGTACCTGTTCAAGGTTCGTAGGTTCGAGTCTCCTTCAGCCAGAGAACAGTGTTTTGTGTATTATTTCGCTGCTTTTTGCGATTTCTTTGCAAAAATATATATAATATAATAATTATATTTTATATATATAATATTTTATAATATATATATATATAATAAATTTAATATATTTATAGGCGTGGTTTTGGTTTTAACTCAACCAATTGGGGTTGCAGGGGTCGATACTCAGCTCCTAGCCCCTCCTCTTCACTGATCGCTAGTAGTCCTCTCTCTGCTTCCAGAGCTTTCCATACCTCGTCTTAAGCTATGTATGGTTCTGCCTCCACTAAATCACTTGCTGGGCATTCCACTTCCTGACAACTCTATGACTGAAGAAATACTTCCTAACATCCCTCTGACTCGTCTGAGTCTTCAGCTTCCAATTGTGACCCCTTGTTTCTGTGTCTCCTTTTGTGGAACAGCCTGCCTCGGTCACATTATCTGTTTCCCACGAGTACTTTGTATGTCGTTATCATGTCTCCCCCGACCCTACTGTCCTCCAGTGACGTCAGTCCGATTTCCTTAACCTTCATCGTAGGACATACCCCCTGAGCTCCGGAACTAGCCTTTTTTGCAAAAACCATTGCACTTTCTCTAATATATTGACGTGTTGACCAGGTGTGGGTTCCAAACTGGTGTTGCTCTCCAGTGGGGCCCGATGTATACAGTGTCCAGTGTCTTGAAAAAATTCCTTACTAAGATATCCGAACGCTATTCTCAGGTTGCCAGGGGCCCGTATGCTGCACCAGTTTATCTGGTTGATGTGTTGATGTGTGTTGTAGGCAGGCGAGTTTATTCAGGCAGGGATGCACATGGCGGCATGTATGTGGTTCACCTAGGATGGTCGGAGAGAGGCGGATGCTGTGGCTTATTTTTCTTGAGGTCCAAAACCCTACTAAGTTCAGGCATACAAAGGTACACATGGGTGATCGCAACATGGTGATTGCAACATGGTGATTGTAATATGATTACATGGTGATTGCAGCATGGTGATTGCAACATGGTGATTGCAACATGGTGGTTGCAGCATGGTGATTGATTGCAACATGGTGATTGCAACATGGTGATTGCAACATGATTGGTGATTGCAACATGGTGCTTGTAATATGGTGATTGCAACATGGTGATTGGTGATTGCAACATGGTGATTGGAATATGGTGATTGCAACATGGTGATTGCAGCATGGTGAATGGTGATTGCAATATGGTGATTACAACATGGTGATTGTAATATGGTGATTGCAACATGGTGATTGCAACATGGTGATTGCAACACGGTGATTGGTGATTGCAATATAGTGATTACAACATGGTGATTGGAATATGGTGATCGCAACATGGTGATTGTAACATGGTGATTGTAATATGGTGATTGCAACATGGCGATTGCAACATGGTGATTGCAGCATGGTGATTGCAACATGCTGATTGGAATATGGTGATTGCAACATGGTGATTGCAACATGACGATTGGTGATTGCAACATGGCGATTGGTGATTGCAACATGGTGATTGGAATATGGTGATTGCAACATGGTAATTGGTGATTGCAACATGGTGATTGGAACAGTGATTGCAACAGGGTGATTGCAACATGGTGATTGGAATATTGATTTCAACATGGTGATTGGTGATTGCAACATTGTGATTGGAATATGGTGATTGCAACGTTGTGATTGGAATATGGTGATTGGAACATGGTGGTTGCAACATGGTGATTGCAACATGGTGATTGGAATATGGTGATTGCAACATGGTGACTGCAACATGGTGATTGGTGATTGGAACATGGTGATTGCAACATGGTGATTGCAACATGGTGATTGGAATATGGTGATTGCAACATGGTGATTGCACCATGGTGATTGGAATATGGTGATTGCAACATGGTGATTGGTGATTGCAACATTGTGATTGGAATATGGTGATTGCAACATGATGGTTGCAACATGGTGATTGGTGATTGCAACATGGTGATTGGAATATGGCTTGATTGGAATATGGTGATTGCAACATGGTGATTGCAACATGGTGATTGCAACTAGCCCAGTGGATTACAGAGTTCGGCTGTCAGTGGTGTTAAAGGATATTCGAAAATCGGAATATTATCGGAATGTTATAGAAGATGCATAAATAATACAAGCATATTAATCGATACTGAGAATATTGGTAGGGAGTATGTAGGAATATATGAAGAGATACTTGCGAGTATTTCCTGTAACATTCTAAAAGCCGAGACGTACGGCTTTTAAAATGATAAACAAGTGCATTCATTCCGTATATGTATTATCCTTTATTGCAACGTATTCTCTTATGTCACATGACTGTTCTCAGATATTAGGAAAAGCTTAGGGCTGGCTATCATACCTCCTATTTTCCTGTTATCCGCTTTCTGTAAATTTGGTGGCCTTGTCTACCCCATATTGGGTGGGGCGGAGGGGTGGGTGTTAAGAGGACCGTGTGGCGGGGGGTAGGTGGTTTAAAGGCCCGGTGTGGCGGGGGGTAGGAGGGGTGGGTGTTAAGAGGGCCGGTGGGTGGGGCGGGGGTGGAGGGGTGGGTGTTAAGAGGACCGGTGGGTGGGCGCGGGTAGGGGGTGGCTGTTACAGGGTGGGTGGGGGGGGTGTTGGAGGTGGGTGTAAGAGGACCGTTGGGTGGGGCGGGGAGGGTGGAGGGGTGGGTGTTAACACGAGATTAAAGGAAGTATTTACAGTGGAGGCAGAAGGGACACTGGGAAGACAAAACAAAGGAGTACATCACCAAGGGATAAAACCAACAAGTGTTGGATGAAATACACACAACCGAGGAAGAGGTGAAGAAGCTCCTAAGTGAACTTGATAACTCAAAGGCGGTGGGACCGGACATCTCTCCGTGAGCCCTTAGAGAGGGAGCAGAGATACTGTGTGTGCCACTAACCACAATCATCAAAACATCCCTTGAATCTGGGCAACTACCTAAGATATGGAAGATGGCAAATGTAGTCCCCATCTTTAAGAAAGGAGACAGAAACGAGACACTAAACTATAGACCAGTCACTGAAGTGTATAGTATGCAAAGTCATGGAGAAGATTGTCATGAGGATAGTGGTGGAGCACCTGGAACGGAACAAGATTATAAACGACAGCCGGCACGGATTCATGGAAGGTAAATCCTGTGTCACAAACCTACTGGAGTTTTATGACAAGGCAACTGAAGTAAGACATGAGAGGGAGGGGTGGGTTGACTGCAACGAGGCCTTCGACACAGTTCCTCACAAGAGATTAGTGCAGAAGCTAGAGGGTCAGCCACGTATAACAGGAAGGGCACTGCAATGGATCAGAGACTACCTGGCAGGGAGACAAGAGCGAGTCATTGTACGTGATAAGGTATCACAGTGGGCGCCTGTGACGAGCGGGGTCCCACAGGGGTCAGTCCTGGGACGAGTGCTATTCTTGGTATATGTGAATGGCATGATGGAAGGGATAGACTCAGAAGTGTCCCTGTTTGCAGATGATGTGAAGTTAATAAGGAGAATTAAACCATATGCGGATCAGACAGGACTACAAAGAGACTTAGACAGGCTGGACGCGTGGTCCAGCAATTGGCAAAGTCTTGAAGATCGGGGAAGAGCAAGAAGACCGCAGACAGAGTATAGGCTAGGTGGCCAAAGACTGCAAACCTCACTCAAGGAGAAAGATCTAGGGGTGAGCATAATGCCAGGAACGTCTCCGGAAGCACACATTAACCAGATAACTGCTGCAGCATATGGGCGCGTGGCAAACCTGAGAATAGCGTTCCGATACCTCAGAATCGTTCAAGAATCTATACACTGTGTACGTCAGGCTTATACTGGAGTACGCAGCACCAGTTTGGAACCCACACCTGGTCAGGCACGTCAAGAAATTAGAGAAAGTGTTAAAAATTTGCAACAAGGCTGGTTCCATAGCTATGGGGAATGTCCTACGAAGATAGGTTAAGGGAAATCGGCCTGACGACACTGGAGGACAGAAGGGTCAGGAAAGACATGATAACGACATACAAAATACTGCGTGGAATAGATAAGGTGGACAGAGACAGGATGTTCAAGAGATGGGACACAGAAACAAGGAGCCACAACTGGAAATTGAAGACTCAGATAAGTCAAAGGGATGTTAGGAAATATTTCTTCAGCCACAGAGTTGTTAGGAAGTGGAATAGTCTGGCAAGTGACGTAGTGGAGGCAGGAACCATACATAGTTTTTAAGACGAGGTATGAAGCTCATGGAGCAGGGATAGGGAGGACCCAGTAGCGGTCAGTGAAGAGGTGGGGCCAGGAGCTGAGTCTCGACCCCTGCAACCACAAATAGGTGAGTACACACACACACAAACAGGAACGTAAATTACAACACATATAATACTCTCGTCCAAGTCTAACAAGTATATAAATACAAATTCCCAAGCACATTTACTGTGTTTAATATTCTGAGTCTTATATCACTCACACTTGTGTGCACATTCTCATGCGCATAACTGCGCTGTCTCACACTTGTGTGCACATTCTCATGCACATATCTGCGCTGTCTCACACTTGTGTGAACATTTCATGCACATATCTGCGCTGTCTCACACAGATGTAAAAATTCTATTATTTTACACAGGAAATGAGAGGGAAATGAGAAAATTCTTGAATATAAATAGCTTCCCATTTCTTTACATGAAATGGGAAGATGTATAGAAGCTACAATTGAAATAAACTTGTCTTGGATAAAGCAAAAAAGACACTTATGAACTGTCTTATGGATGGTAAGAAGTCACCAGAAATAATTACTGAACAATTAAAGTCTCTTCCACTTTCCCATTTTTCATGTGTTCACTTTTCTCACCTTCTCTATATTTAGAAAAATATTCATAATGACAATCACAAAAAATATCTCCGGCAAGAAAATAAGGACAAGAAACTGTGACACTCGACCTCTAGACGAAAAAGAATTTCAGGTGTGGATCCTACAACCTGGCTGCTACAACTCTTCATGTCAGGTGTGGATCCTACAACCTGGCTGCTACAACTCTCCATGTCAGGTGTGGATCCTACAACCTGGCTGCTACAACTCTTCATGTCAGGTGTGGATCCTACAACCTGGCTGCTACAACTCTCCATGTCAGGTGTGGATCCTACAACCTGGCTGCTACAACTCTTCATGTCAGGTGTGGATCCTACAACCTGGCTGCTACAACTCTCCATGTCAGGTGTGGATCCTACAACCTGGCTGCTACAACTCTCCATGTCAGGTGTGGATCCTACAACCTGGCTGCTACAACTCTCCTGTCAGTGTGGATCCTACAACCTGGTGCTACAACTCTCCATGTCAGGTGGATCCTACAACCTGCTGCTACAACTCTCCATGTCAGGTGTGGTTTTCCTACACCTGTGCTACAACTCTCATGTCAGGTGTGGATCCTACAACCTGGCTGCTACAACTCTTCATGTCAGGTGTGGATCCTACAACCTGGCTGCTAAACTCTCATGTTAGGTGTGATCTATAACTGCTGCTACACTCTTCTGTAGTTGATGTAATGCTTGCTACTAATTTCATGTCAGGTTGTGATCCTACAACCTGCTTCTACAACTTTCATGTCAGGATGATCTACAACTGGCTGCTTCAAACTGTATTGATTCCCCTGCTCTACAACTCTTCATGTCAGTGTGGATCTAACTGTCTGCTACACTTCCATGTCGGTGTGGATCTACACGGGCTGTAAATCTTCATGTCAGGTGTGGACCTAAATGGCTCTACAACTCTATGTAGGTGTGGATCCTAAACTGCTGCTACAATCTCCATGTAGTTGGTCCTACAACTGTGCTACAACTCTTCATGTCAGGTGTGGATCCTAACCGGTGTACAACTTCCATTATGTGATCTAACCTGGTGTACAACTCTTCTGTCAGTTGTGGATCTTACAACCTGTGCTACAATCTTACATTAGTGTGTCTTAATGTTCATCTTAAACTTCCATGTCATTGATCCACAACTGGCTGCTACACTTCCATTGTCAGTTGATCCTTACTAACTGTCTAAGTTCAATCTTCTGTCAGTTGATCCTACAAGTTACAATCTTACTTCAGGTTGTGATCTTAAACTGTTCAACTCTTCATGTCAGTGTGATCTACTAACTGCTGTACAACTTCTTATGTGTTGATCCTAAAGTCTACAATCTTCTGTCATGTGTCCTAACCTGCTGTCAACTTCTTCATTGTCAGTTAGATTCCAACTGCTGCACAATATTGTTATTAAGTTAATACTTACTTATTGTTTTATGTCAATTAGTTTTGTTCTCAGTGTATTCCTATTTACTGTTCTTGTTCAATCTTGCTTATTGTTCTTAAGTGTCATCTTGCTTATTGTTCTTACTATGTTACAATTTCTTATTGTTACTACAGTTCTCTGTATGTTCTGTAGTTCTTATGATTACTGCCTGTCTATGTATCTTACTTATTTTTATGTTTCTACAGTTTCATCTGTTATTTCTGTATTATGTATCTACTTATTGTTTTAAGTTCATCTACTGTATGTTACTTAATTTCTTACTTATTGTTATGACTGTTCTACTGCATTTTACTTATTTCCTTATAATTACTGTGCTTGTTGTACTGTATAGTTACTGTATTTTTATTATTTTACTTAAGTTCACTCATTTTTATTTGTTTTGCTGTAATTCTGTCCTATCTTACTTATTGTCCTTAAGTTCAATCTTACTTATTGTCCTTAAGTTCAATCTTACTTATTGTTCTTAAGTTCAATCTTACTTATTGTTCTTAAGTTCAATCTTGCTTATTGTTCTTAAGTTCAATCTTGCTTATTGTTCTTAAGTTCAATCTTACTTATTGTTCTTAAGTTCAATCTTACTTATTGTTCTTAAGTTCAATCTTGCTTATTGTTCTTAAGTTCAATCTTGCTTATTGTTCTTAAGTTCAATCTTACTTATTGTTCTTAAGTTCAATCTTATTTATTGTTCTTAAGTTCAATCTTACTTATTGTTCTTAAGTTCAATCTTGCTTATTGTTCTTAAGTTCAATCTTCTTATTGTTCTTAAGTTCAATCTTACTTATTGTTCTTAAGTTCAATCTTACTTATTGTTCTTAAGTTCAATCTTACTTATTGTTCTTAAGTTCAATCTTACTTATTGTTCTTAAGTTCAATCTTACTTATTGTTCTAATAATTTACTATACTTGTGTGTTATACTACTGCTTCTCTGTATTTATGTATTGTTATTATGAGTTACTTTACGTGTGTTATTGTACTGTTTTACTCTACAGTTTTGTGTTACTCTGCTGTTTTTTAATGTGTCGCTTATGCTACTACACTTCTTGTAAATTACATTACTGTTCTTCCGTGTTGCTTTAATTTTTTGTGTGTATTTACCGTTATTGCATGTTGACATTCTTGCTGTATTATTGAGGTAAGTTTGAGGTTGCATATTGTTATTGACACCAAACTTTCCCACTGTAACTTCCACAATAGTGTCTCTAATATTGACATTCATGTCACCCCATGACTAAAGTTCCCAAAACATTCACAACAAAAATTAGTGACAATGAAAATAAAGTCGTCCATCATAGCTCACGAAATCGTAATGACACGACTGCAAACAAACCATACCACGGGTGGAGATAGAACCCGCGATCAGAGAGTCTCAAAACTCCACACCGTCGTGTTAGCCACTGGACCAGCTAGCCACAGTAAGATTCATCCAACTAGGTATATTTCTACACCATAGGAAGGTTAGCATAGGCACCACTGTGACCACAAATGCAAGTTTTTACAGACGAATCTCCAGCTAGCGTGGCCGTGACGAACTCTAGCTCAAGTCCCCTTAAAGCCGTTAACATGACTCACGAAATCGTAATGACACGATTGCAAACAAACCATACCAAGGACGGGGATAGAACCCGCGATCAAAGAGTCTCAAAACTCCAGACCGTCGTGCCTATGCTAACCTTCCTATGGTGTAGAAATACACCTAGTTGGACGAATCTTATTGTGGCTAGCTGGTCCAGTGGCTAACGCGACGGTCTGGAGTTTTGAGACTCTCTGATCGCGGGTTCTATCCCCGCCCGTGGTATGGTTCGTCCATCATAGTCTCGTTCTGCTGACAAGATTGTGTCAGCCACTGCCACAACCTGGCTAGTTTGTTTCATTGTTACTATCTTCTATACTGCTGTTTTATGCAGTGATAACTTGTTTTACTAAACATAATAAGTCATGTCCTTCACAACAAATCATTTATTTTGTTTTAGTTATTCTTGTCTGTTTACAAGAGAAAAGATGTAATGAAAGCAAGATATAATTATACAGACGAAATTTCTGTTTAATGTTTCAGTAGTTACGATAGTTTTAATGTTTTCCCAAATAAAGCTGAGGTCACTATCAATTTAGTAGCGACGGTAGTTTTAGTCTTCCCACAGCAGTGACGTCACTGTGGGTTCAGTGGGTTTAGAAGTTTCAGAAGTATTCTTCCAATATTAAGGATTACTTTCCAGCTGGGTTGGAGTCACTATGGTGACATTATCAACAGATTCCTAAGCATAATATTGTTCCCTATCAAAATATACCTGTTTACAGTAATCAAAAGACCTTCAAAGTAAGATGTAAAGTTGAGCATAAAACTAAAACGAAACTCTTGTGAATACTCGTTAGAAAGATAGTGATTTACCCTAAATAATTAATAAATAATTTAATAAGACTTTCTCTCTTAGTAATTCTTCCACAGCTTCATTTCTTTCACCATTTCTTTGCTAACATAAACAACAATGACCATCACAAACATTTAACAAAAGCTCTTTGAGAAAAAAAAAATAGTCTCTCAGTTCGGGAGACGTGATATTGGGACAAAAAGAATTTTAGCAGACAATTCTGAAGCCTGGACAACACGTCTTTTTGTTAAGGTCTCTGATAAACTTCTATTATGGGAGTTATGGTCAGCAGAAATCTGAATCCAAGATAACACTGCCTAATTGTATGCAATAAATTTATCAGATTACTTGGTTTTCATAGCAAAAAGTTTAAGTAACAGGTGTTCAAAAGTTAGCTTACAGGTCCATACATCACTAGTAAGATTTCACATAGAGTATGATAAATTAGACACATGTGCAACACTTCAGTATCCTTACTTTGAAAACATTTCGCCACACAGTGGCGTTATCAGTCCAATACAAAGAAGAATGGTGAAAATCAATAGGAGTTTTAGGTAATCAGTCCCTCAGCCTGAACTCGATGTAATCAGTCCATCAGTCTTGAAAAGAATACAGAATATGAGTGAAGAAAGAACTTACATGCTACTGTATGTCTGCAGTCACTTCTTCGTGCATATTCTATATTCTTTGCACGAATGATGGACTTAATACCTGACTCCAGACTGAAGAACTGATTACCTCAATCTCTCTCTGATCTTCATTATTCTTTGTATTGGACTGATGAAGCCACTGTGTGGCGGAACGTTTCCACAAGATACCCAAGTGTTGCACATGTGTCTAATTTATCAGATCTTTGTCGGTTCTCTGAACCATTTATCAACACTCACTTATCAACACTCACCAGCTCAGTTTTGGTCACCATACTAGAGAATGGATATGAATGCACTGGAGAACATTCACAGAATGAAATCATAAATAAAATCCATAATATGAGACATGTTTCATACGAGGACAGACTGAGAGTCTTGAACCTTCACTCCAGAGACCTAAAATAAGAGGATATTAACATAGGTATATACGTAGAAGACAAACATAAACAATGGCAAGACAAACAAAGTACCAAAGAAATTGAATCTGGAAAGAACTCAAAATAACGATTATAAATTGAATAAATTTGAATTTAGAATGCACGTAGGAAAGTACAGGTTTTCAGAGTTGTCGGTGAGTGTAACAATCTACCAAGTAAGATCATAGAGGCTAAAACCATCGAGAAATTTAAAAGTAGGACAGATAAAGGAGTGTGAAAGGTTTGTTAGTTTTGGAAATAGGTTGGAAAAATAAGAAAGTGGGAATGATTGCTTTTGAGATGGTCCTGCCTGGTATGGGCCAGTAGGCCTCCTGCAGTGTTCCTCCATTCTTATGCTCTTATTAATGGTACGAACTCTAAAGTATTAAGTTCTAGAAGAAATGATCGAAAAAATGAATCCATGAAATATTTCTTTACAAAGAGAATCTTTGTGGATCATCATGATGAGGTTCAGGAGGAAGTTTGTAAGTACAACAACTACTGTCAACTTTAACATTAATTATGATACCCAGAAAATGTAGCAGCGTAAATATAATTAATATAATATAGATAATCACGAAATGTTAATTAAAAACAATAAATACTATAAGCTAAGGAAAAAGAGCAAACACTAGAGTTTTTACTGAGATTATTATTCAAAATAATTTTTATAAAATTAATTTAATAAAACCTCGAGTATAAAAACCAAATGTATTTTTATTTATTTTATTTTATTGTGAGCTACATTTATGTTTTTCAAATTTTTATGTCTACCTACATGATTGTATTCTGAATTTGATATTATTGTATAAGTTATTTACAAAAAACTGAAATGAAACGGGGTGCTTCTATATATATTTGCTTATAAAGAAACAAGAATAACTCAAACATCATCATTGTGATGGTTATTAACAAGTGTAACTTTCATGTCATCTTTTACTTATAATATTGTTCAAAAACACCAGAACTCAGTATTATATAGAATTATAAATTATTTTTTAAGTACACTTGACAGTATCGCAGACAATGTTTATGACACAACTGTGAGTCACACACTGTGGCAAACACAATTTTTTTGTAATAAATAATACAGCTTAGCAAAAATTTATCATAAATATAAATGAATTGTTGAAAAAGACAGTTGTTGTTGCTAAGGTTCCATATGAACAGTACAGCAACTTTTTTTGTTTTGTTTTAACAAGTCGGCCGTCTCCCACCGAGGCAGGGTGACCCAAAAAGAAAGAAAATCCCCAAAAAGAAAATACTTTCATCATCATTCAACTCTTTCACCTCACTCACACATAATCACTGTTTTTGCAGAGGTGCTCAGAATACAACAGCTAGAGGCATTTACGTATAAAGATACACAACATATCCCTCCAAACTGCCAATATCCCGAACCCCTCCTTTAGAGTGCAGGCATTGTACTTCCCATTTCCAGGACTCAAGTCCGGCTATATAAAAATAACCGGTTTCCCTGAATCCCTTCACTATATATAACCCTGCTCACACTCCAACAGATCGTCAGGTCCCAAATACCATTCGTCTCCATTCACTCCTATCTAACACGCTCACGCACGCCTGCTGGAAGTCCAAGCCCCTCGCCTGCAAAACCTCCCTTACCCCTTCCTTCCAACCTTTTCGAGGACGACCCCTACCCCGCCTTCCTTCCCCTACAGATTTAAATGCTCTCCTTGTCATTCTACTTTGATCCAAACCACCTCAACAACCCCTCTTCATCCCTCTGAATTTTCTGCATAATATTGACATCACACATTGCCCTTAGACAGGACATCTCCACTTCCTCCAACCGCCTCCTCGCTGCTGCATTCACAACCCCAGCTTCACACCCATATAAGAGTGTTGGTACTACTATACTTTCATACATTCCCTTCTTTGCCTCCATAGATAATGTTTTTTTGTCTCCACATGTACCTCAACGCACCACTCACCTTTTTTCCTCATCAATTCTATGATTAACCTCATCCTTCATAAATCCATCCGCCGACACGTCAACTCCCAAGTATCTGAAAACATTCACTTCTTCCATGTTCCTCCTCCCCAATTTGATATCCATTTTTTCTTTATCTAAATCATTTGATACCCTCATCACCTTACTCTTTTCTATGTTCACTTTCAACTTTCTACCTTTACACACACTCCCAAACTCGTCCACTAAACTTTGCAATTTTTCTTTAGAATCTCCCATAAGCACAGTATCATCAGCAAAAAGCAACCGTGTCAATTCCCATTTTGCATTTGATTCCCCATAATTTAATCCCACCCCTCTCCCGAACACCCTAGCATTTACTTCTTTTACAACCCCATCTATAAATATATTAAACAACCATGGTGGCATTACACATCCCTGTCTAAGACCTACTTTTACCGTGAAGTAGTCTCCCTCTCTTCTACACACCCTAACCTGAGCCTCACTATCCTCATAAAAACTCTTTACAGCATTTAGTAACTTACCACCTATTCCATATACTTGCAACATCTGCCACATTGCTCCCCTATCCACTCTATCATATGCCTTTTATAAATCCATAAATGCAATAAAAACTTCCTTACCTTTATCTAACTACTGTTCACTTATATGCTTCAATGTAAACACTTGATTTACACATCACCTACCCACTCTAAAACCTCCTTGCTCATCCGCAATACTACATTCTGTTTTACCTCTAATTCTTTCAATTATAACCCTACCGTACACTTTTCTTGGTATACTCAGTAAACTTATTCCTCTATAATTTTTACAATCTCTTTTGCCCCCCTTCCCTTTATATAAAGGGACTATACATGCTCTCCGCCAATCCCTAGGTACCTTCCCCTCTTTCATAAATTTACAGCAACATATAAGTAAATAAAACCGCAATATACGAGACACAAACAAAGAGGCGAATTTGTCAAATTGCATAATCGTCTGTTGATATTTTTTTGCCAATAGAACTAGACTACCATAATGGTCAACTTTATCCCCAGAGAGTTGTTATTTTTTGCGTGCATTATTTATAGCAATATTTGTATTAATTTATATAGTGGAGATAAGTGTGGATGAGAGAAGACTATGGATACTGAGACGTATTCAGTGAATATTTTGTGAATTCTGAGTCAACACAATTGTTTTCGAAGATATAAATGTCAATTTGGGAGATTCAATTAAGGAAGATGTTGCAGAAAAGTGCACCAACATAAAGCAACGGTATATCAACATACAAGAATAGTAACAACAAAAGGGGAAAGTAAAAACAAGAAAAACTATAGACCTATAAAAAGGTACAAAAAACCCAAAAAAGACAGCGCAGAAAAACAGAACAACAACACATTAACAAAACCAACGGAATCCAACACCAAAAACCCCGACGAAATCACAGAAAAAACATTACATAATATCTAAAACAGTACACTAATATCTAAAACAATGCAATAAAATCTCTAACAGTACATAACGTTGTTACACCAAAAAGTACATAAACACAATAATACAGAACAATAAAAAACCCAAATACAATAACACTCAAATACAAAAACACTCAAATACAATAACTCATTCGCTGCCTGACCAGGTCGGTCGGGTTTTGCCTGCACCCCCCTGCTGTTTTCAGGCGAGCACCTTGTTTTTCAACATGGCCTGAGTGTGAGAGGCGGAAATACCTTGGTTGAGCTGTTCGTGGGGGGATTTTACCCTCTTTAGTGCAAGCTCACTCCCCCAACATTTGGGGGAAACCCATGGAATCCAGGCGATGAGGTGTTGGGGTTTCCCTAATGGGGCTTATAGAATCTTCGTAAAAAAAAAAAAATGAATTCCACGTCCGTGTTGATCTTTTGGGGACAGATTCCAAGACGGAGTTGACGCTACTTTTCCAGCTGTGAAGGTCGTTTGATCGACGTACTCGCCACTTTTCTGGATTTAAATACTAAGCCCCTTTTAGGCAGATGAAGTGAAAAATAAGGAGGTTTTTTTAGACTATGGAACCGTAACATCTGGCACAAAAGGGCAAATGGACGCAGTGCTTACAGGGACTTTCCGGGGGGTACCTTTTCCCCCGAAGAGACTCGAGACATCCCATACCGCTTTTCGTCGTGTTGGAGACTTCGGGGCAAGTTTTGGTATCGATGCCCGACAGGGGCGTACGGCAGAAAATTTGGGGCGTACGACCATATGGCGGCCCAAATGCGTGAAGCTGAGGAGGGGGCCGCGCAAACTGGGAAGCACCCCGTTACCACGTGTGTTAAACCCT
>NC_069497.1:8403374-8425581 GCF_026875155.1 Cherax quadricarinatus | reverse complement strand
AAAAAAAATTTTTTTTAAAAAAAAACTTCCTTTACTATATTAAATTACAAAGTATTAATGTTTTAAAAAATAGGTGATGATTTGTGCTATTTAAGAAGGTGAAGAAAAGACATTGTTTGCAGGAGAGTCTTTTCATGGAATAACGTTTTGATCTATGTTGATTTTTGTTCAGTACTTGGTCAGTCACTGCACTCTGTGTCAATGTGTGTTAATGTGTTCTACACTCCCATACCCACTCAGTATTCTTTAACAATGTGTGATAGTGTACTCTGCATTATTAAACACGCTCAACACACTTTAACAATGTGTAATAATCGGCTCAACACACACACCCACTAAACACTTTTTAACAATTATCAATAATATACTGTACACTCACACACTCACTCGGCTAACAAAACAGCTTCGTATCAGAAGAAAAGCAGAACTGTTATAGTACATTTGAGGGGGACGTTGAGAGCTGTGAACCCCAAACACAGCATTTCCTCAAAGAGGAACTTAACTCTTCAAATGTAGCCTCACCATGAAGCATTACCCATATATGATATTAGAACAAATGTTTTAATATCATTATATACAGAGAGATGTAATTACAGAGAGGGACACACAGAAATCTGTGCTTTGTAAATACATCCACCCGGGTAGACTCGTACCGTAGTCCAGCCAGAAGAGAAGAACTTCCCATCCGGCTACACCACCATGGTGAGGCCAATTATTGTTTTTAATCTGTTAAAATTAATTTTATGTATCTTTCTGTATCTTCTGTGTTAACATGTATAACAATTTGGTGTGTGTATATATGGTGTTACTATGTATAACAGTTTGGTGTATATATATATATGGTGTTACTATTTATAATAGTGTGATCACTGTATCTCTAGTGTTGTTATGCATATTATAGTGAGCGAAATGTTCTTACAACAAAGTTACTTCACGATGTATAAGAATATCAGTGAAACAAATAATGTATATTTGTACTTTATTTTTTTTTTAAGAAAAAAGTAAATAAAAAATTTCGAATGTCCCGGAAAAGTTCAGTTAAAAACAACAATTACATGGTGTGAAAAAGAGGTAATAGGGTTGTTTTTTTTACGGGAAAAACCACATTTTAACAGGGGTTAATGAGTTTTTGATTGTTTGTTGTGAGGGTAACCCCCATGCAAACTGCCCATAAAAGAATTTTCAATTTTCGGGGCAGATATAATAACAGGGGGGTTTACAAAAAAAATCTGTGTTTTCCTCCCAGGTTATTACATTTTGGACCCATTGTATCCCGGGAAAACCCGGTCCACCCCAGAAGGGGCCCTCCCCCCCCAGCCCCCCCAACTTTTTTTTAATCTGATCCTTTTTTTATGTGTTATATTTGTTTTTTTGGGGGGGGATTTTGCTATTTATAACAGGTTTCATTGTATCTCGGGGTGTTACTATGTATCTCAGCTTGTTTTCTGAAAATCTGGTTTTAAACAATGAACAGAAGGTGACACTGTATTCGGGGTTTTTAAAATTTTTAAAAAAAACCGTAATCTTTTTTATTCTGGTGCTACAGTGAATAAGGGCTGATTTTTGAATCTCTGGGGGGTTACTATGTAAAAAAATGGGGTTTTTTATGTTTTTTTTTACTAAGGATAACAGAGAAATTTACTCTCTTAAAGGGCCATGCATCCCCGGCTCTTTATGTTAAGAAGGTCCCTTTGGGGTTGTGTGTGAACCCCAAAAAATTTGGTTTTTCCGTCGGGCCCTTTTCGCACGGAAAGAATGCTGAAAAGGTGAGAGCCGAAAAGGGTATATTTACCATTCCTAAAAATCCCTTCAAGAAAAACCCAATCGCTTTGAGAAGAAAAAAAGGGAACATAGTGTTTAGTGTAGTTTTGTTGAAAGTGAAACAAAAGGGGGGGGGGGGTCAGCGGGGTACGGGGGAAACCTTCCCTGCCCCCCGTAAACAAGGATTGTTGGTGATGAAAGATTGAACGAAAAAAACAATGGGAGAAGTCAGTAAGTCAAGGGTTTTACAGCAAAAAAAACCCAAAACACTGAAATAAAATTAATGAAGTGTTGAAAATACAGAAAATATGGGTGAGTAACACCACGAGCACGCGCCAATACACACACAAAAACACACCCACACACACCACAATATATATATATAACACACACACATAAAAATATACACACACCCCACATAAAAAAAACCAAAACCCCTTTACAAACCACAAAATACACACCCCACACATACAACACACAACCAACACACACACACACACACACACACACACACATACACACACACACACACACCCCACACACACACAAAACACACACACACCCCAAAAACACACCAGAAGTGTCCTTGTTTGCAGTTTGATGTAAAGGTTAAGGGAAAAAATTTCAAATCAATGGGGATCAGGCAAGACTACAAAAAAGACCTGGAAGGCTCCCAAGGGCCTGGTCCAGAAAACTGGCCCCTTGATTTAAACCCCGCCAAAATTTCCCAAAAGTCATGAAGCCCAGGCGGGCAGACCTGGCCCCAAGCAAATTGGCTCCTGGATTAAAATCCCCCCAATTTGGCAAAGTCATGAAGTTGGGGAAGGGAAAAGAAGACCCCATATAAACCCAAAAATAACTGCGGGCAGCAAAATGGGCGCCGGGGAAAAACCTCAGAACAGCTTTCCGAAAATTTTAAAAAAGGGAAATTCGTTCAGGACCGTAACCGTTTTTTTTACTTTTGGCCCCATTTTGGGAGTATGGGGGAACCAGTTTGGAACCCACACCTACCCCCCCCAAGCAGGGAAAAAGAAACTAGGGGGAAAAGTGTAAAAGTTTGAAAAAGACTAGTCCCAGAGCTAAGGTATGCCCAAACGGGGAAGGGGTTTAAGAGAAATAAAACCGGGACACACTGGGGGAACAGGAGAGTTTAGGGGAGGAATGATAACAAACGCAAAATACGAGGGGTTTTTTGAAAAGGTTGGACAAAGAAGGTGTTCCGGGAGACTGGACACCAACCCCCAACCCCCCCCCCCCCCAAAAGGGCACAGTTGGAAGTTGAAGACACAGATAACACAGGGATGTTGGGAAAATTTTTCTTCACCCCACAGGTATTTAGGAAGTGGAATATTTTGGGAAAAGAGATTTTAGGGGGAGGCAGGTTCCATACATAGCTTTTAAGCAGGGGTTTACGTAAACCCAAAGGTTTCAGGGAAAATAAAAACCCAAAGGGGGGGACCAGTGAAGAGGCGGGCCCAGGAGCGGGGATCGCCCCCGAAAACCTCAACTAGGTGAGAAACAATAGGTGAGTAAAACAAAAACACACCACACACAAGAAGACACGGGGAGAAGGGGTGGGGGTTTATTGCTTTTCCCCAGACTCAAGGGGAAAGGGGGTTGACACAGTTCCTCACAAGAGATTAGTTTAAAATTTCTGGAGGAACAGGGGCATATAACAGAGAAGGCACTGCAATGGAGCAGGGAATTTCCTGGGCAAAGGGGGGCAACAAAGAGTCATGGTTCGTGGAAAGGGGTATCACCCGTGGGCGCCTGTGACGAGCGGGGTCCCACAGGGGGTTTGGGGTTTTAAAGGGCCCAAGGGTAAATTTTTTTATATGCGAACTAATGGAGGGAATAAAAGACTCTTTAAGTGTTCCCTATTCGCAGATGAAGTGAAGCGATGAAAGAATTAAAACGGATGAGAATTTAGGAGGACTGCAAAAAGACCTGGACAGGCTTTTGGGGGCCCTGTGGCCAGAAAATGGCTTTTCGAATTTAACACTGCCCAAAAGCAAAAATTTATGAAGATTGGAGAGGGGAAAGAAGCCCAGACAGAGTATAGGAGGTGGGCAAAGACTACAGACCTCACTCAGGGGGAAAAAAAAGACCTTGGGGGTGACCATAACCCGAGCACGTCCCGGGGAAAGGGCACACATCAAAACCAAAAAAAGGCCCGCCCGCATACGGGCCCTGGCAAAAACCTTTAGAATTGGGGTTCCGATAACCCTTTAAAAAGGGAAAAAAATTTAAGAACGTACACTTGTATGTTAGGCACTTAAAAGGAGTTGAGCACCAATCTGGAACCCAAAACCTGGTCAAGCAGTCAAGAAGTTAGAGAAAAATCAAAGGGTTTTCAAAAAAGGAAACCCAAAAGGTCAGAAATTCGACGAGGAAAAAAATTGAGGGAAATCGGACTGACGACCCCGGGGAAAAAAAAAGGTTTAGGGGGGACATGATAACGATTACAAGATACTGGGGGGGGGAAAAGACAAAGGGGGACAGAGATAGGATGTTTCCCGAGAGGGGACAAAGAAACAAAAGGGGTCACAACTGGGGCTGGGAATTTCTCAGGCGGGGTTTTACACAGAAGGGGGGGGAGGAAGTATTTCTTCAGTCATAAAAGTCATTAGGAAGTGGAATGCCTAGCAAGTGAAAGTAGTGGAAACCAAAGGAAACCCTACAAGTTTTTAAAAAGAGGTATGGGCAAAGCTCAGAAAGCAAGGGGGGGAGAGGACCCTAAGGGAGGCCCATCCGGAAAACAAGGGGGGGGCCAGGAGCTGAGTCTGGGCCTCTGCAAACACAAATTTGGTGAAATTTGGGGTAACCACACACACACACACACCCCCACACCCACACACACACACCCAAAACCCCACACACCACCTTTCACTCACACATACATACACACCCAAAACCCCACACACACACACCCACACACCACACACCCACACCCACACATCACCCCCAAACACACACGCACACACACACAAAACACCCCCACACACACACAAAACAAAACACCCACACACCACACCCACACCCACACACACACACAACAGTCTAGGGGGGTTTAGAGACTTTCAAACCTCAAAATCAAGGAAAAAATCTTGGGGGGGGTAAAAACACCAGGCCCCATCTCCTGAAGCGGGACCAAACAAACCAAAAAAACTGCTTTCAGCAAGGGGGGCCCGCATACCTCGAACAGCCCTTCCGACATCTTAATAAGGAATCTTTTAGGGCCCTGGTTTCACCCTGTCGTTAGGCCCATATTGGAGTATGCGGCACAGTTTGGAACCCACACCTAGCCAAGCACGTGAAGAAACTAGAGAAAGTGCAAAGGTTTGCAACAAGACTAGTCCCAGAGCTAAGAGGTATGTCCTACGAGGAGAGGTTAAGGGAAATCAACCTGACGACACTGGAGGACAGGAGAGATAGGGGGGACATGATAACGACATACAAAATACTGAGAGGAATTGACAAGGTGGACAAAGACAGGATGTTCCAGAGATTGGACACAGTAACAAGGGGATACAGTTGGAAGCTCGGACTCGACCCCCGCAACCTCAACTAGGTGAGTACTAACTAGTGAGTAACACACATTTGGACACATGACACACCACACACACACACAGGATCACAAAGTCAGTCACGAAATGATGACTATACGTACAACAAAACGCAAGGAGGCAGAGGAGAGTTTGTTCCAAGCCAACAACAAAATACGCAAAAAACCAAATGAGTCCCTGGTTAACCACAGCAGGTGTAGGGAGGCAAAAACTAATAGCGCTAGATAATGGAAAAAGTAAAGAAGGCAAAAGACCCAGGAAAACGAAGAGATTAGTCGACGAGCCAGAAACGAGTATGCACAGATAAGGAGGGAGGCCCAGCGGCAGTACGAAAACGATATAGCGTCGAAAGTCAAGTCTGACCCGAAACTGCTTTATAGCCACATCAGGAGGAAGACGACAGTCAAGGACCAGGTAATCAGGCTGAGGAAAGAAGGTGGGGGAGCTCACAAGAAACGATCAAGTATGTGAAGAGCTTAAGAGGACCGGTGCCTCTTACATTCTGAGAGAAGCTGGAGCTGGTGTCACCCCGCCCTGCTCTACTCTGAGAAAACTTATCCTCATTTCTTCGTTGCTCCTCTTGCAATATTGCATAGCTCCTGTTGATGCACTGAGAATTGTGCAGTACCTGACCAACCCGAGCTAAGGAATTTTTTTCACCCCCTCCCACACCATTAGCTTGTCTAGCTGAAGGCTGGCTGGCTTGGACAAAACTTCTAGCGTGAGCTGGACGTCTAGGTAATGCACCAGTTTGTGGTAATGGGGGGTGGTAGAGCATGAGTACCATGTTTCCATGGTTTGATAGGGGTTTTTCGAATCCTTCGATCTGAGATAGTGTTTGGGAGAATACTTGCTGTCTGCGAATTCTATATATATATATAAATATATTATATATATATATATTATATATATATATATTAAATATATATTTATATATATATATATATATATATATATATATATATATAGCCAAAACAACCACTGTGAAAGGAATAGAGAAGTTCCAAGGGCTCTTTCGTGAACTCACATATCCTTGATATGTGAGTAGTCACGAAAGCGCTTGGAACTTCTCTATTCTTTCACAGTGGTTGTTGATATTCCGAAAATCACTGTTTAACTGTGATCTTATGCATTATATATATATATAAATATTTATATATATATTATATATATATATTATAAATTATATATTATATTATATATATATATATATATGTATATATCTAAATATATATATATATATATATATATATTTATATTATATTTATATATATATATATTTTATTTAAAAATATATATCTTATCTTTATTATATATAATATGCATGCAGAAGAGGCAATAGTGAGATAAACTTTTTAGTTCGTGATCGTATTCACTCTCGTGCATTATTAGCTTTGCAATGTTACAAGACAGCAACAGATCTGAGGGGGAAAAAACTGTGAGTTAAGCAGAAGGTATCATTGGCAGCCCATGTCACACAGAGTGAGGCCTATTACAAACCTCAACACTTCCTCCTGTCTCCTACACCCTTCGGGGTAAAGGGAGGTGGAGGACCTCAGAGGATTAACCAGACAGCAAGTTACAGAATATTAAGGTAGCGCGGGTTAGTCCGCTAACCAAATCTATTTGTTATCAACGATCTCTTGCATATGGAATTAGTTTACTACGTTCGTCAGTGCACCCCTTAAACATAAGTTTAAGTGTAACTTTTGCCTTACTATAGAATCAGAAAGTACCCGAAAGTGCCAGCAGAAAAGAAATTTCCTACTACCAACATATTTACTATTTGCTAATATTACATTTACACTTTCTATTTATACTAGGAGCCGAGGGCACTAAATCACTAAACTTGCTAACAGTAGGAAATTCTCCATAATTGGCACTACGAAGGTGGATCGCAATCCTGATGGGCGGAAACGTGTGGGATAGTCTGTGATTCGTCTACCCTGAAAACAAAAACCAAAGTAATTGAGCATTAGCACAGGTTAGTCTTCTATAATACATCCATCACTTCGAGCATAGGGAGAGACTCACGATTAGCTAGCCACCTTAACAGGTACCTCTCGACCGTATAGGCAACATCTGCCATGCCGTCTTAAACACTCAGGTGACTCTCGCGTTTTTCCTACCGAATGTCAAAAATAAAAATCCTATAGTTCCTTCAATGTTATTAAAGCCCTCTTTACCCTTTACTGATGCTACAAGAAATATTCTGAGGAAGGCTCATCGACAACCACGATACCCATTACTTCTTGGGATTCATCATTCCAGTGGATCATCTGTTATCTATCCTCTTCAAGCATCAGAAACAAACTGCTGCAAGGCTTTAGGGATAGCAATGGAAGCCTACTCTTTGTGTTTTGCAGCTCTCATGGAGAACCAGAGGACCGAAGAAATTTAACCCTCATTCCCAACACCATTACTGGCTAAACTCCGTTGAAGTTGGTATTCCAATCGGAGCGTTTCAGTGTTGTAGTGCCGGGCAAAGTAAATTTTAGAAGGGACTACGGAGCCAGTTATCTAGACTTGAATCTTGGAGGTGGTAATTACTTATGCAACAAGGGGGAGGTTTATTATCGGGAAGTACTGAACATATCAACACGCGCTCTGGACAGTGAAGAGTGTTAAGTTTTGAGACTCTCTGACCGCGGGTTCAAACCCCACCCGTGGTATGGAGTGTTAATATGTTGCAGTTTTTTTAACTATAGTGTAGGCACACCTCTAGAAAGACAGTGATGAAGTGAATGATGGTGTGAAAGGCATTTCTTCTTTTTGGGTCACCCTGTTCAGTGGGAACTGTCGATGTGTAATGAACAAAAAAATTATTATTTTTCATTATCAACTGTTGATTTTTTTCGTTATTAGTAAATCAAAAAAATTTATTTGTCGTATACTTTCAGTTTATGTATGTAGGGAGGATGTAACAACTACACTACAACTACACTCTGTTCTCATTAAAAGGAGTTTTGATTGTCCACGCTGCGAACTACCTGTTTGATTGGTTTCTGGCTCGCGAGGTAAGGCGGTTTTAGTGAGTCACCGACCTTCTTCTTACTCACACACACAGCTCTCGTCGACGTAAATCTGACTGTCTCTCTCTCTGGGAGAACACTATACCACCCACAGCACTGTTTTGGTGAAACAGAAATATACATTCTTGTAATTCGTGAGTATCTTGACAGATCATTAGAGTTAGTGGTTTTTGACGTTTTCTAAGGTTGAGTTTCGTGAGACCTTGCGTATACGCAGTTGTAGTCGGGGTTTGGAATTTGCTAAACGCAGTTTCAGTAATAAGGAAATTTTTTGCTTTATGTGGAGGAGCTTATGGTTCAAGACCGGACTGCAGGGGGCGTTGGAACCCCGGAAATTAATACAAACTGGGAATACCTGGGATACCCCGTTTGGGTCGTTTCTGCTTCCTTCTTGCCAGGACATTGTGCTGTTCACCGCTGTTTTGCCCTTCATTGCTGTTTCACCTAACTGTTCTCCTGTTGTTCAAGCACAGTTATATTGGCCTGTCTGGTGTCAGATGTTAGTTCATCTTAGTCTCAGTCGAGTCTAACCGATTCACATAGCTCTGGCGGGGCCTGGAGCTGAGTCTCGACCCCTGCAAACCCAATTAGGTGAGTATAATGTACACATATACTGCTAGTGTAGTCAGCTGGGTCTAGTGGCCTAACGCGTCGGTTGGAGTTTTGACTCTTGATCGGCGGGTTATAACCCCACCGTGTGGTAAGGCATGTTTGCAATCGTGTCATTACGAATTTAGTGAGTATGATTAACTAAGGTGAATTAGGACATATAACTACGAAAATAAACCTTTCCTTTGTTAACTAAAGACAAACAAAAAAAAATTAACGCCTTTCCTTTGTTAACCAAAGATCAAAAATATAAAATATTGGGATTAAGCGTACCTAAGTTTTTTTTATTTATTCTTGTTTATTTCGTTTTGTTTATATAAATGCTTGATTTTTGTTGTATTTAATACTTGCTTTCATCATTAGTTTGATTTTTTTATTTGTATTGTTTATCGGGACACCATGCCTAACCCTTCTAGGGTAGGGTAGGTGCCTGAGCCCGAGCCTTTAGCTCATAAGACTGTCATTCCCATTTGCCCCCTTGGGGTGGGGATGGCAGACCAGAGAGGCCTAGCTTGTGGCTAGGCCTGGGGACAGTTGGTCCCAAAGATGAGGAGGTACTTGTGCCTCCTCCCATGGGAGACTTAGGACTCAGACACTCCCTAAAGAGGGAGCCAAGGCCGGGCCACCACTTGGAAAAGGCCCGGGCTGGGAGAATACCGGCTAATCTTTAACTAACTAATTGTATTGTTTGTCTTACGACGATTTCCTTCTTATTTTTTCTTCGTTGCTTCATTGCTTATTGTTTCTTCTTGTATATTATTATATTTTGGTCTTTATATTTTGTTTAGTGTCAATTGCTGTTTTTATTTATCCTTTATCTTATATTGCTATGTCTGTCATTTATATTTTGTGTAATTTTTATTAATATTTTATCATAATTTGCGTCCAGCAATGTAGGAAGAGAAGGAAGTAACCTCATCATTTTTCTTATTATCGTCCTTTTCCTCGTCGTTTTCCTTTTCCTCTTTTTCTTCGTCGTTTTTGCTCATCTTTTGGTTCATCCTCTTCCTTCCCTCTGTCTTCTACTTTTATTCCCTCTGCTTTTTTTACTGTTGTTTCTTTAGATTGTTGTACTGGTGTTGGTTCTTCTGTTTGCACTGCCTCCTCAGCGGGTCGTAGACATTTATCAATACGACGCAACAATTCCCGCAGTGATGGTCGATGTTTTGGGTTAGGATCCATAGCCTGACTGACTACGTTATCCAACCCTTTAGGCCAGCTCTTCAGTGCTTTCAGGACTAATGACATCACATACCCATATGAGAAAACATCAGTAGCTGGAGTGGATGGTTTCCAGCAAAGGATCTCTGGAGCACACCAAGGAAAGTCTTCAGGATCACCTTCCATGAAGATAATACGTCCTTTAGGACACGCCAGTCCGTAGTCAATTATGCTAACCTGAGGTTCCTCAGCTGATCCATCGATGATTATGTTATCCTCCTTAAATCGTTATGGATATAACCAGCTTCGTGGATCTCCTGCAACTTCTTGCCAATCTGGATTCCAACATCAAGGAGGTTGTATGCAGAACCCTGTAAGATGTCCAGAAGGTTCTGGCTGCCCTTGTAGGACATGAGCATTGCAGAAGGATTGTCTTGAATTCCGTGAAGAACTGGGGCGCCCCCGGCTCCTTTCAGGGCTTGAAAAATTTTTGGGCCCTCCTTGAGGAAGCTTGAACAATATTTTCTAAAGCTTTATCCTTTTTTTTGTCGACATTTTGATGTCTTCAGAGCTGCTAGTTCGTCGCGGTAAGTCACAAGATAAACGTTTGCCGTAAGATCCCTCGCCAAGGAGCCTCTCCTTGGTACGGATAAGATCCTCCACGACATCAGCATCCAGGAACTCCTTGTTACCATTAAACAACAACTAACCGTAGCTGTGTATATACTAGGAACGAGAATCACAAGTTTTGGATAATGAAAATTAATCTTTTCTCTGCCGAGATCTTGTTCAGCTACTTCCTGAGTTACTTACTGAACTGTCAAGTATAGAACACTGGGAAGATATATAGTGATATGAAGATACATAGCGATGTTAAGACCTGTAGTAATAGTTGTGGCGTAGTGATTGTGGTGTAGTGATTATTGTGGTGTAGTGATTATTGTGGTGAGGTGGTGATTGTAGTGTAGGGATCATTGTAGTGCAGTGATTATTGTGGTGCAGAGATTATTGTGGTGAAGTGATTATTGTGATGTTATGATGGCTGTGGTGTAGTGATGATTGTAGTGATAGTTGGGTAGTGATGATTGTGGTGTAGTGATAGTTGTGGTGTAGTGATGATAGTGGTGTAGTGAGGATTGTGATGTAATGATTTTTGTGGTGTAGTAAAGACTGTTCCGAAGTGACGATCGTAAAAGTAGAGATTATTATTGTGTAGTAGTTGTGGTGTTGTGATGATTGTGGTGTAGTGATAGTTGTGCAGTGATGATTGTGGTGTAGTGATAGTTGTGGTGTAGTGAGGATGTGGTGTAGCGAGGATTGTGGTGTAACGAGGATTGTAGTGTATTGATTGTGGTGTAGGGACTGTGGTATAGTGATCATTGTAGTGTAGTGATTATTAAGGTGCAATGGCGACTGTAGTGTAGTAATGATTGTAGTGGAGTCATGATTGTGGTGAAATGATGAATGTGGTATAGTGATTGAATAGTGATTATTATGGTACAAAGTTTGTAGTGTAGTGATTATTATAATGTAGTGACGACTGTAGTGGGATAATGATTCTGGTGAAGTGATGATTTTGTAGTGATTGTGGTGTAGTGAGGATTGTGGAGTAGTAATGATGGTGTAGTGATTATTGTTTGGGGTACTAATGATTATGGTGTAGTGAGGAATGTGGTGTAGTGATGATTGTTGTGTTGGGATGGTTGTGGTGTAGTTATAGTTGTGGTGTAGAGAAAATTGTGGTATAGTGAAGATTGTGGTATAGTGAAGATTGTGGTATAGTGAAGATTGTGGTGTAGTGAGGATTGTGGTGTAGTGATGTGTAGTGATAGTTGTGGTGTAATGATTGTGGTGTAATGATGATTGTGGTGTAGTGATAGTTGTGGTGTAATGAGGATTGTGGTGTATGTGAGGAAAAGTAGGTGTAAGTGGGGTTAAGGTTGTTCGGGCAACCAGGAACCATTAGTTACGTCGCGTGCACCCCCCCCCCCTCCTCTCTGGCGGGCTGGGGCGAAACTAGTTCCTGGTGTCCGATTTGTTAGTTTCTACTCTGGTAATATTGACCTTACCTGGTGTGGGTTGAAGTTTGGAGAGTCACTCACCTCCACTCTTCTCCTAATCAGGTAGGGTGATATACCAGGAGTATCACTGTTTGTTTCTTTATTTTGTTTGCTGTTACCAGTAATGATTTTGGCATTTATCATTCTTTTCAATTCTTAAATGTTATATTATCATAACTATGGGTAACCAGTTTATTTTCTCTTATTTACCAGCTCTGTTCCTGGCGTGGTCTTCCAGGATAGACGCCAGATAAAGGAGCAAGACATGTTAATAATACTTATTAACATTATTCTACTACTACCGGCCCTTACCTATTCTACTTGTGCTCCATCCAGTGGTAGGAGATTCCAGAACATCGGATTACCATCTGCCCAGGATAACCTACATAAATAACATCAGAGGAACTATCCAGGGCCATACCTACTCCTACCCAACTACAAGAACTGAAGGCCATTTTTTTTTATTATATTTAAATTTTAAGTAAAATTCTCAAAAATCATTTTTCTTGTTTTTCCTAAATCATTTCTTTATTTATTTATTTTTCCATTAGTTTTCTTTTGTCAGATGGAAGGCGTTCCACTGACAATGGCGACCTTGCCAGGATCCGACTCTTGAAGCAACATCGTCCTGATGGTTCAACTGGTCGTGAGTATAACATTTAAGATAGAAAAAGGTGAGTTAGTTGAGTGTCAAGTCATTACTGGTAGTCTGGTTGACTTACCGTTGTTTGGTTCTAAGGTTCGGTTTAGAAGTTCACCTATTTGTTGGACCTGGGGAACTTTGATGATAACCCCTCCTGTGTGAACCGTGTGTATTTTGCTTAGTGAAGGCTATTGAGCCCACAAGTGTATTCTTCCAGGGAGAAATATTTATTTCATTTTCTACTTGGGAAGTTTAAAGTGTGCGGACTGTGTCCCTCTTTTGTAACAGACGTTACTGTTAATTTTAAGTAAGTCAGTTGAAGTTGGGTGCTTAATATTTCTTTTTACAAAATGGATTCTTTAGATTTCTGGTTGAAAGCTGGAAAGGAAATGGGATTTACTGGACAAAGCCTTGATGGTTACATTACTGCTAAAATGGCTATTGAAGAGAAAAAGGAACAGGAAAGACTAGCTCGAGAGGAGAAAAGACTAGCTATTGAAGAGAAAAAAGAACAGGAAAGACTAGCTCGAGAGGAGAAAAAGGAACAGGAAAGACTAGCTCGAGAAGAGAAAAAGGAACAGGAGAGACTAGCTCGGGAAGAAAAAAGACTAGCTCGAGAAGAGAAAGAGGAACAGGAAAGACTAGCTCGGGAAGATAAAATCGAACAGGAAAGGATAGCTAGAGAAGACAGAGTTCAGGCAAGAGAGGTAGCCTTCAAAATGAAGGAAATAGAGTTAGAACAAGCAAGGTTGGAAATTAGAAGCCAAGAAGATAGAACTATCTAAGCAGAAATAAGATGAAGGGGTTTTAGAATACCCTTCCCAAGAACCTAATATTAGGATGCCACAAATACCACCTTCTCGGAACAAGATGACATAGCGGCATATATTACTAGATTCGAGAGTACTGCTACTCTCTGTGACTGGCCAGTAGATTCTTGGCTACTAGGCTTGGCTTACTACTGTCGGGTTCAGCATTAAACGTCTATTCCACTCTACCCTCTGATGTTATTTCTAGTTTAGCCTGCTGAAGAAAGCTATACTACAGGCTTCAAAAAAACTACTCATCATTACAGGTCGGAGTTTAGACACATTAAAATAACTCCTCATCAAAATTACATGCAATTCTTAACAACACTTTTCAGATTATTTGATTCGTGGATTGATAGTGCTGAGGTTGACCACGATTTCGAATCTTTACGAGACCTGATGTAAGAGATCAATTCCTTTCTTCTGTAAACTCTGACTTACGAATATCATTAAAGAACGAAACGTTCATACGGCTGCGGAAATGGCACAAGCTGCTGATATATATGCGTGCGCTCATAATAACTACCCTAAGGAGCGTAGCAGATATAAGCCTGTTGTGCCTAAGCAATCTGAGGGATCCAAACCCTCCGTACCTAAGAATTCCACGGCCTTCACAGTAAAGTGTTTCAACTGTAATGAGTGGGGTCATGGAAGGCCCGACTGTCCTAGAAAAAAAGGTGAAAATGTCGGTAAATGTTTCACTGAATCAAACATAAATGCAACCTTTTAGTGAAGGTACAGTCAATGGTATGAATGTGTCAACCATTCTTAGAGACACTGGATGTTCCTGTATTGTTATCTCAGTAAGCTCTTCCCTAACCTAGATTCTTCACGTTATAAGTCCACTAAGTTAACTGACTATTTAGGAAGAAGCGACTCTTTTTCCAACAGTCAGATGTTTTGTTAGGTGCAAAATGGTTCTCAGGATGGGATAGATGCCGTAGTTGCCCCGATAACCTCATGTTCTGTTTTGGTTGGGAACATACAAGGGGCTACTTTCCCATCTGAGAAGGACTGTTTGGAATTTGGAGTTTCCAAGGAAGGGTTGGAACCTAATATCTCTGTTTCTTCACAGATAGTTCCAGATGAGATTCAGTTGGATAACCTAAATCAGAGAGCTGATGGTTACAAAACTCCGGTAACACCTTTAGTAAGTCAGTCACTTGAACTGGACAACGCAGACGCCAGTGGAAACTACGTGTGGCACAATCTATACAACAACTAGACTCGATTAACGTCGTTACCAGAGCTCAGTCTAAGGTAAAACCTATCCACCCATTAGTTTCTTTCCAAAGGAAAGCAATCGAGCTGTCTCATATAGATTTAGAGGGTCTTCAAAAGACTTGTCCTTCCTTAGAGGAATCTCGGAAGTTAGCTTTTAAATGGCAAGGTGACCCAGAGAAAGAAATTTTCTTACAAGTTTGAGTTCAAACACGATCTTTTGTACAAGACTATAGTGTCTGCGGACAAACCCAATGACGTTGGTCGAAGCCTGTTAGTCATTCCGCAGGATTGCCGTGAAACCATTTAAAGATTTCTCATGACTTGCCAGTTCTCTGGCCATTTTTCACATAGGAAGACCTATAATAAAATCAAGGACCTATATTTCTGGCCTAGGCATGTCCTCTGACATCTATAAGTACTGCAGATCATGTCACGTATGTCAACTTTCCACGCAGAAGGGTAGAACTAGGAGAGTTCCTATGGTAAAGATGCCAATTTTCTCAGTCCCTTTTGCAAGGGTTGCAGTAGATATAGTTGGTCCTATCACACCTCGCTCATCAGGAGGTCATAAAATATATTTAACTATGATTGACTACGCGTCCAGCTTCCCAGAGGCGGTACCCTTAAAATCCATTACGTCCATAGAAGTCGCAGAAGCCTTATTTTCTATTTTTTCACGTGTAGGTATACCTCGTGAAATTCTGTCGGATAAAGGGGCTCAATTCACTTCAGAATTAATGGAACACGTTTATCAACTTGTGGGTGTTAAACCTCTTTTCACTAACACCTTACCATCCGATGTGTAACGAAGAGTGGAGCGACAACATGCCATCCTAAAGTCAATATTAAAAAACTATGTATTCTTAAACCAACGGACTGGCATAGATTTCTACCATGTGCTCTTTTCGCAATGCGTGAGATTCCAAGTGATTCCCTTGGTTATTCCCCTTTTGAATTGCTTTATGGAGACAAGCTCGTGGTCCACTATCTATTTTGAATGAACTTTGGTCCAAAGATATCAAACCTGAGGTTCAAAACAGCTATCAGTTTCTTTTAGATCTAAGGGAAAGGTTGGAAGAAACCGCCGATTTGGTCAGTAAAAACCTAGAGATGTCTATGGAAACGTACAAGACCTATTTTGACCATAAAAGCTCCAAGCGTACGTTTAATGTTGGTGATGAAGTTTTAGTTCTCCTACCTGACAAATCCAACAAATTGCTAAATACCTGGCGCGGACCGTATAAAGTAGTGAAGGTCTGCAATAAGGTAGATTATATCTTGGATGTCAAGGGTAGAGAGAGAATGTATCACGTCAATATTTTGAAACGGTACCATAGAAGAGAAGTTAATCTTTGCGTAAATGCCTTTGACGAAGATACTTCTTCTTTCAGCTTGGATACAAGTGGTGATTCGTACGAATGTAAGTTTGTATTATAGATGACGAGTCTTTACAGAATCGAAGGAACTACTGGATATCTTAACGCATGATCCCTCACCAAAGAAGTCAAATGTCAACATTAACAACGACTTGTCAAATAAACAAAAAGTCTCAAGTAAGTGCCTTGGTAAATTCATTTCTGACGTATTCACAGAGGTACCAGGACTTACCACCACTATTGTACACAAGATTGAATTGTCGGATCATGAACCAGTAAGGCGGAAAATCTACCCTGTTCCCGTTCACTTACGGAAAACTTTTGATAATGAGTGGACAAACTATTTTATTAAACATCATAGAACCTTCGAAATCAGCTTTCTGTTCACCCAGTTGTTATGGTTAAGAAACCCGATAATTCTTACCGACTGCACAAGATTTTCGTTATTTGAATACTATAACTAAATGGGATGCAGAACCCATGCCAGTAATTGATCATGACTTGTATAAATTCCATGACTGCAAATTCTTCTCGGAATTAGACATCTCACAAGCATACCATCAAGTGCCATTACACCCAGACTCGAAACCATACACTGCTTTCCCTACTCATAGAGGTCTAATGCAATACCGCACAATGCCTTTCGGCTTGGTTACCGCATGTGCCACGTATATTAGGCTTATGAGAATAGTTCTTTCTGATCTAAAGAATGTATCAGTGTATTTTGATAATATTTATATCATGACAAATGTCTGGGAAGACCATCTAAATACACTAGCGCTTGTTTTGAAAAGACTAAGAACTCACGGCCTTACAGTTAAACCACAAAAGTGCTTTCTTGGCTATCATAAGGTACAATACCTTGGGTTCATTATCTCTGATAACAACTTCTCACCACTTCCTAATAAGACCAAAGCTGTTTTAGAAAGTACGTTCCCTGCTACCAAAAAGTTATTAAGAAGTTTCCTTGGATCTGTAAACTTCTATAGAAATTTCGTACCAAATCTAAGTAGCTTAACTTCAGTTCTTACAGACTATTTGAAAAAGGGTGTCAAGGAACCTCTTAGTTGTTCTGAGGAAGCCCTCCAAAGCTTCGAAGAAATTAAGAGGATATTTTCAAACCCCCCTGTCCTAAAATTACCAGATATTTAAAAATATTTTGTCTCCGAACAGATGCCTCCCATTCTGGACTCGGGGCTGTACTACTTCAATATTATGAGGAGACACCTTTCCCCAGTATCTTTCGCCAGTAAGAAGCTTCTGCCCAGAGAAGAAAGATATTCCACTGTGGAGAAAGAATGTTATGCTTTAGTATGGGGTATAAGCAGATTTAAATACTACCTATACGGTAAACCCTTTGTGCTTGAAACAGATCACAAGCCACTGATGTACTTGGAAAACTTTAAAGGGTCAAATAGCAGACTCTTGAGATGGGCTCTGGCTATTCAGCCCTATAAGTTTAAAGTCGTTTATATTTCTGGCTCTGAAAACCACTTTTCAGATTGGCTTGAGCCGAGGTTGTAGTTAGTTCTTTTCCCTTGTTCGTTGACTTATTGACTCCGTCCATAATTTTTGGGAAGGGGTATTGTGAGGGAAAAGTAGGTGTAAGTGGGGTTAAGGTTGTTCGGGCAACCAGGACCATTAGTTTACGTCGCGTGCACCCCCCCCCCCTCCTCTCTGGCGGGCTGGGGCGAAACTAGTTCCTGGTGTCCGATTTGTTAGTTCTACTCCGGGTAATATTGACCTTACCTGGTGTGGGTTAAAAGTTTGGAGAGTCACTTCACCTCCACTCTTCTCCTAATCAGGTAGGGTGATATACCAGGAGTAATCACTGTTTGTTTCTTTATTTTGTTTGCTGGTTACCAGTAATGATTTTGGCATTTATCATTCTTTTCAATTCTTAAATGTTATATTATCATAACTATGGGTAACCAGTTTATTTTCTCTTATTTACCAGCTCTGTTCCTGGCGTGGTCTTCCAGGATAGACGCCAGATAAAGGAGCAAGACATGTTAATAATACTTATTAACATTATTCTACTACTACCGGCCCTTACCTATTCTAAATTGTGTTCCATCCAAGTGGTAGGAGATTCCAGAACATCGGATTACCATCTGCCCAGATAACCTACATAAATAACATCAGAGGAACTATCCAGGGCCATACCTACTCCTACCCAACTACAAGAACTGAAGGCCATTTTTTTTTTATTATATTTAAATTTTAAGTAAAATTCTCAAAAATCATTTTTCTTGTTTTTCCTAAATCATTTCTTTATTTATTTTTCCATTAGTTTCTTTTGTTCAGTTGGAAGGCGTTCCACTGACAGTGTAATGAGGATTGTGGTGTAGTGATTATTGTGGTGTAGTGATTATTGTGTAGTGATTATTGTGGTGTAGCGATAGTAGTGATGTAGTGATTGTGTAGTGATGATAATGGTGTGGTGATTATTGTAGTGTAGTGATGATTGTAGAGTAGTGATTATTGTGATGTTATTATTGTGGTGTAGTGATTGTGGTGTAGTGATTGTAGTGTAATGATTATTGTAGTGTGGTGATGATTGTTTTGTAATGACTGTAGTGTAGTAATGATTTTGAAATAGCGATGATTGTAGTGTAGTGATTATTGTGGTGTAGCGATAATTGTGGTTTAGTGTTGACTGTTGTTATATCTTGGAAATTGGTCATCCTGTGTTATTTAACTATTGTAAGAGAATATGATCATCACTTAATATTATAGCGCGAAAGTCCCCGTTTATAGCTAAAATAGAGACTTTCGGCGTTATATTATTATGTTAAAATATATAAAAAATACCATGGTATTATCCCTATTTTATTATTATTATTATTATTATTATTATTGTTGTTGTTGTTAGGTAGGATTATTATGTATATAGAGCATAAGTCTCGGAACCATCCGGTGAATTGTTCAATTGTTTATGTCCGGCTGACTGACGTTTGGGTCAGGTGATCCAACCTGACGACGGGTCAACAGACTGGCAGGTAGTCAGTCCGCTCCCTGTTCTAGCCTTGACAACTGATCGTATATTGGTTCTCTCTTAGGGTGTACAGTTTGAATGGGTTTGAGAATTACTCTAGAGCTGACTCAGTTTGTTCCTCGTTGCTCTGAAAGATTGTTTTGACATTTATATTCTTGGTCAGTTCAGTAATCCATAGAGATACATGTTCTCAGACAAACTCTTGCTTTCTACATCCTTTACGGCCGGATTCAAAGGTCTTGTTGAATCTTGTACATTTTGTAGTTTGAGTTTACACAGTCTTGTTAAGACGAAGATGTAAATATTAGTGAAGACTTAATTACAGGAAGAAAAATTAATCTTCCTTATTAAGGTGATACTTCCATGATTTTGAACTATGTATATTGTAAATTTATTGTACAAAGTATTAAGATATAATATTAGATACAGAGAAAAGATAAAGTATTGTATTTATATACTTTAATAAATTTGAATATTATTCTATGGAGTTTCCCAGTTGAAATTATTTCCCCTAGACTCAAAAATACCTTTAACTAACTCTGATCCCAAATCTTGTTGCCAATGAAGAAAATAGTAACTGACCACATTCTGAAGTTCCTTATAAAATTTCTTATTCGCAACACTGTATTGTAGTGATGATTGTGGTGTAGTGATTGAAGCGCAGTAATGATTGTAGTGTAATGATTATTGTGGTGTAGTGATGATTGTTGCGCAGTAATGACTGTAGTGATGATTGTTTTGTAGTGTAGTAATGACTTTGGTTTAGCGATGATTGTATTTTAGTGCCAGGAATATTTTGCATTGTTTATGCTGGACTTTGTTTTGAAACTGGCCTTTCTTGATTTGTGTGTGAAATTGGCTAATTTAGTAATTTCAGATCACTTTACTGGGTAGTTCAAAAAAGTAAAAGGACAGTTTCTTGCACTCAGTCGACAGAAATAAAGTAGTTCTAGCGAAATAGCTTTGAGTTCAGTTGACTGGAACAATGGAATTGGACCAAAATAGGGCTCAAAGAGGGCGAAATCACCGATGCGTAATATCATTGAGACGCTAGCTTCACGACAGTGTAATTCCGTAACTTATCCATCAAATTTCGTCCTTCTGGTTTCATTACCTTCACAAGATGCACAACAAGAACTCAAGAGATGCTTACAGAACGTGTGTTAGTCGCTATACTGATGACTGAGGTGATTGGAAAAAGTGTTTTCCAATCACCTTCAAATATTCAACACATGTGTACGGTAACCAGGAACAAATTACAGATACGAGTGATTAAAGCTATTGAAACTCCCTAGCATCCTGGAATTCCTTAGATAACTTCGTAAACCATCATTGCTGAAGTTTCATAGGTACTAATATATTACCACGGGTATATATATATATATATATATATATATATATATATATATATATATGCAAAGAATTCGCAAGAGCAGGCAAAATATACACAAACACGATCTCTGGCTGAAGGAGACTCGAGCCTACGAACCTTGGAAACAGGGTACCAGTGCATTACCATTCTCCCTGAAAGCTGGCTTCCTTGGATCAACGTCTAGCTCAAGCTGGACGCCAAGGTATTGGTCCAGTGTGGTGAGAATGGTGACTGATGATGGATGACTGATGACATGCCTGTACTTTGTTTAAAGTAAGGAAGAGTTGCGCAGCGTCGACCTCTCTCGTCCGGAGCCATCTGAGGCCAGTAGCAAGACAAAGTCGAGACGACTGGAGATGGGATCGGATGCAGTGGATGACCAGGATGCCCCATAGTGCCTCATCGTGCCCTTAGCGCTCCACAACGCACTGCGTACCTTGTTCCAAGGTTCGTAGGTTTGAGTATCCTTCAGCCAGAGATCATTGTTTGTGTGTGTGTGGTGGTGTGTGTGTGTATATGTAATTATATATATATAATATAATAAAATATATATATATAATATATATAATATATATATATATTATAATGTGTGTGTGTGTGTGTACTCACCTAATTGTGGTTGCAGGGGTCGATACTCAGCTCCTAGCCCCTCCTCTTCACTGATCGCTAGTAGGTCCTCTCTCTGCATCCAGAGCTTTCTCATACCTCGTCTTAAAGCTATGTATGGTTCCTGCCTCCACTACATCACTTGCTAGGCTATTCCACTTCCTGACAACTCTATGACTGAAGAAATACTTCCTAACATCCCTCTGACTCGTCTGAGTCTTCAGCTTCCAATTGTGAGCCCTTGTTTCTGTGTCTCCTCTGTGGAACAGCCTGCCCCGGTCTACATTATCTGTTCCACGCAGTACTTTGTATGTCGTTATCATGTCTCCCCTGACCCTACTGTCCTCCAGTGACGTCAGTCCGATTTCCCTTAACCTTTCATCGTAGGACATACCCCTGAGCTCCGGAACTAGCCTTGTTGCAAACCATTGCACTTTCTCTAATATATTGACGTGTTTGACCAGGTGTGGGTTCCAAACTGGTGTTGCATACTCCAGTATGGGCCTGATGTATAAAGTGTCCAGTGTCTTGAACAATTCCTTACTAAGGTATCCGAACGCTATTCTCAGGTTTGCCAGGCGCCCATATGCTGCACCAGTTATCTGGTTGATGTGTTGATGTGTGTTGTAGGGAGGCGAGTTTTTCAGCAGGGATGCACATGGCGGCACGTTTGTGGGTTTACCTAGGATTGTCGGAGAGAGGCGGATGCTGTGGCTATTTTTTCATGAGATCCAAAACCCTACTAAGTTCAGGGATACAAAGGTACACCCTGGGGGATCGCAACATGGTGATTGCAACATGGTGATTGTAATATGGTGATTACATGGTGATTTCAGCATGTGATTGCAACATGGTGATTACAACATGGTTGCAGCATGGTGATTGATTGCAACATGGTGATTGCACGCTGATTGCAAAAAGGGGATTGGAAAAAGATTGGGGTTGCAACATGGTGATTGTAAAAGGTGATTGCACTGGGGATTGCAACCT
>NC_069497.1:8387016-8402874 GCF_026875155.1 Cherax quadricarinatus | reverse complement strand
AATTTAATTTTGTTTTCAGGGCGATTTCCTTCTTTTTTTTCTTCGTTGCTTCTTTTGCTTATTGTTTCTTCTTGTATATTATTATATTTTGGTCTTTATATTTTTTTTTAGTGTCAATTGCTTTTTATTTATCCTTTATTTATATTGCTATGTCTGTCATTTATATTTTGTGTAATTTTTTATTAATATTTTATCATAATTTGCGTCCAGCAATGTAGGAAGAGAAGGAAGTAACCTCATCATTTTTCTTATTATCGTCCTTTTCCTCGTCGTTTTCCTTTCCTCTTTTTCTTCGTCGTTTTTGCTCATCTTTTGGTTCATCCTCTTCTTCCCCTCTGTCTTCTACTTTTATTCCCTCTGCTTTTTTTACTGTTGTTTCTTTAGATTGTTGTACTGGTGTTGGTTCTTCTGCTTGCACTGCCTCCTCAGCGGGTCGTAGACATTTATCAATTACGACGCAACAATTCCCGCAGTGATGGTCGATGTTTTGGGTTAGGATCCATAGCCTGACTGACTACGTTATCCAACCCTTTAGGCCAGCTCTTCAGTGCTTTCAGGACTAATGACATCACATACCCATATGAGAAAACATCAGTAGCTGGAGTGGATGGTTTCCAGCAAAGGATCTCTGGAGCACACCAAGGAAAGTCTTCAGGATCACCTTCCATGAAGATAATACGTCCTTTAGGACACGCCAGTCCGTAGTCAATTATGCTAACCTGAGGTTCCTCAGCTGATCCATCGATGATTATGTTATCCTCCTTTAAATCGTTATGGATATAACCAGCTTCGTGGATCTCCTGCAACTTCTTGCCAATCTGGATTCCACATCAAGGAGGTTGTATGCAGAACCCTGTAGATGTCCAGAAGGTTCTGGCTGCCCTTGTAGGACATGAGCATTGCAGAAGGATTGTCTTGAATTCCGTGAAGAACTGGGGCGCCACCGGCTCCTTTCAGGGCTTGAAGAATTTTGGCCTCCTTGAGGAAGCTTGAACAATATTTTTCTAAAGCTTTATCCTTTTTTTGTCGACATTTTGATGTCTTCAGAGCTGCTAGTTCGTCGCGGTAAGTCACAAGATAAACGTTGCCGTAAGATCCCTCGCCAAGGAGCCTCTCCTTGGTACGGATAAGATCCTCCACGACATCAGCATCCAGGAACTCCATTGTTACCATTAAACAACAACTAACCGTAGCTGTGTATATACTAGGAACGAGAATCACAAGTTTTGGATAATGAAAATTAATCTTTTCTCTGCCGAGATCTTGTTCAGCTACTTCCTGAGTTACTTACTGAACTGTCAAGTATAGAACACTGGGAAGATATATAGTGATATGAAGATACATAGCGATGTTAAGACCTGTAGTAATAGTTGTGGCGTAGTGATTGTGGTGTAGTGATTATTGTGGTGTAGTGATTATTGTGGTGAGGTGGTGATTGTAGTGTAGGGATCATTGTAGTGCAGTGATTATTGTGGTGCAGAGATTATTGTGGTGAAGTGATTATTGTGATGTTATGATGGCTGTGGTGTAGTGTATGATGTAGTGATAGTTGGGTAGTGATGATTGTGGTGTAGTGATAGTTGTGGTATAGTGATGATAGTGGTGTAGTGAGGATTGTGATGTAATGATTTTTGTGGTGTAGTAAAGACTGTTCCGAAGTGACGATCGTAATGTAGAGATTATTATGGTGTAGTAGTTGTGGTGTTGTGATGATTGTGGTGTAGTGATAGTTGTGCAGTGATGATTGTGGTGTAGTGATAGTTGTGGTGTAGTGAGGATTGTGGTGTAGCGAGGATTGTGGTGTAACGAGGATTGTAGTGTATTGATTGTGGTGTAGGGACTGTGGTATAGTGATCATTGTAGTGTAGTGATTATTAAGGTGCAATGGCGACTGTAGTGTAGTAATGATTGTAGTGGAGTCATGATTGTGGTGAAATGATGAATGTGGTATAGTGATTGAATAGTGATTATTATGGTACAAAGTTTGTAGTGTAGTGATTATTATAATGTAGTGACGATTGTAGTGGGATAATGATTCTGGTGAAGTGATGATTTTGTAGTGATTGTGGTGTAGTGAGGATTGTGGAGTAGTAATGATGGTGTAGTGATTATTGTGGTGTACTAATGATTATGGTGTAGTGAGGAATGTGGTGTAGTGATGATTGTTGTGTTGGGATGGTTGTGGTGTAGTTATAGTTGTGGTGTAGAGAAAATTGTGGTATGTGAAGATTGTGGTATAGTGAAGATTGGGTATAGTGAAGATTGTGTAGTGAGGATTGTGGTGTAGTGATGTGTAGTGATAGTTGTGGTGTAATGATTGTGGTGTAATGATGATTGTGGTGTAGTGATAGTTGTGGTGTAATGAGGATTGTGGTGTATGTGAGGGAAAAGTAGGTGTAAGTGGGGTTAAGGTTGTTCGGGCAACCAGGAACCATTAGTTACGTCGCGTGCACCCCCCCCCCTCCTCTCTGGCGGGCTGGGGCGAAACTAGTTCCTGGTGTCCGATTTGTTAGTTTCTACTCCTGGTAATATTGACCTTACCTGGTGTGGGTTGAAGTTTGGAGAGTCACTTCACCTCCACTCTTCTCCTAATCAGGTAGGGTGATATACCAGGAGTATCACTGTTTGTTTCTTTATTTTGTTTGCTGGTTACCAGTAATGATTTTGGCATTTATCATTCTTTTCAATTCTTAAATGTTATATTATCATAACTATGGGTAACCAGTTTATTTTCTCTTATTTACCAGCTCTGTTCCTGGCGTGGTCTTCCAGGATAGACGCCAGATAAAGGAGCAAGACATGTTAATAATACTTATTAACATTATTCTACTACTACCGGCCCTTACCTATTCTACTTGTGCTCCATCCAAGTGGTAGGAGATTCCAGAACATCGGATTACCATCTGCCCAGGATAACCTACATAAATAACATCAGAGGAACTATCCAGGGCCATACCTACTCCTACCCAACTACAAGAACTGAAGGCCATTTTTTTTTATTATATTTAAATTTTAAGTAAAATTCTCAAAAATCATTTTTCTTGTTTTTCCTAAATCATTTCTTTATTTATTTATTTTTCCATTAGTTTCTTTTGTTCAGATGGAAGGCGTTCCACTGACAATGGCGACCTTGCCAGGATCCGACTCTTGAAGCAACATCGTCCTGATGGTTCAACTGGTCGTGAGTATAACATTTAAGATAGAAAAGGGTGAGTTAGTTGAGGTGTCAAGTCATTACTGGTAGTCTGGTTGACTTACCGTTGTTTGGTTCTAAGGTTCGGTTTAGAAGTTCACCTATTTGTTGGACCTGGGGAACTTTGATGATAACCCCTCCTGTGTGAACCGTGTGTATTTTGCTTAGTGAAGGCTATTGAGCCCACAAGTGTATTCTTCCAGGGAGAAATATTTATTTCATTTTCTACTTTGGGAAGTTTAAAGTGTGCGGACTGTGTCCCTCTTTTGTAACAGACGTTACTGTTAATTTTAAGTAAGTCAGTTGAAGTTGGGTGCTTAATATTTCTTTTTACAAAATGGATTCTTTAGATTTCTGGTTGAAAGCTGGAAAGGAAATGGGATTTACTGGACAAAGCCTTGATGGTTACATTACTGCTAAAATGGCTATTGAAGAGAAAAAGGAACAGGAAAGACTAGCTCGAGAGGAGAAAAGACTAGCTATTGAAGAGAAAAAAGAACAGGAAAGACTAGCTCGAGAGGAGAAAAAGGAACAGGAAAGACTAGCTCGAGAAGAGAAAAAGGAACAGGAGAGACTAGCTCGGGAAGAAAAAAGACTAGCTCAAGAAAAGAAAGAGGAACAGGAAAGACTAGCTCGGGAAGATAAAATCGAACAGGAAAGGATAGCTAGAGAAGACAGAGTTCAGGCAAGAGAGGTAGCCTTCAAAATGAAGGAAATAGAGTTAGAACAAGCAAGGTTGGAATTAGAAGCCAAGAAGATAGAACTATCTAAGCAGAAAATAGATGAAGGGGTTTTAGAATACCCTTCCCAAGAACCTAATATTAGGATGCCACAAATACCACCTTTCTCGGAACAAGATGACATAGCGGCATATATTACTAGATTCGAGAGTACTGCTACTCTCTGTGACTGGCCTAGTAGATTCTTGGGCTACTAGGCTTGGCTTACTACTGTCGGGTTCAGCATTAAACGTCTATTCCACTCTACCCTCTGATGTTATTTCTAGTTATAGCCTGCTGAAGAAAGCTATACTACAGGCTTTCAAAAAAACTACTCATCATTACAGGTCGGAGTTTAGACACATTAAAATAACTCCTCATCAAAATTACATGCAATTCTTAACAACACTTTTCAGATTATTTGATTCGTGGATTGATAGTGCTGAGGTTGACCACGATTTCGAATCTTTACGAGACCTGATGGTAAGAGATCAATTCCTTTCTTCTGTAAACTCTGACTTACGAATATTCATTAAAGAACGAAACGTTCATACGGCTGCGGAAATGGCACAAGCTGCTGATATATATGCGTGCGCTCATAATAACTACCCTAAGGAGCGTAGCAGATATAAGCCTGTTGTGCCTAAGCAATCTGAGGGATCCAAACCCTCCGTACCTAAGAATTCCACGGCCTTCACAGTAAAGTGTTTCAACTGTAATGAGTGGGGTCATGGAAGCCCGACTGTCCTAGAAAAAAGGTGAAAATGTCGGTAAATGTTTCACTGAATCAAACATAAATGCACCTTTTAGTGAAGGTACAGTCAATGGTATGAATGTGTCAACCATTCTTAGAGACACTGGATGTTCCTGTATTGTTATCTCAAGTAAGCTCTTCCCTAACCTAGATTCTTCACGTTATAAGTCCACTAAGTTAACTGACTATTTAGGAAGAAGCGACTCTTTTTCCAACAGTCAGATGTTTTGTTAGGTGCAAATGGTTCTCAGGATGGGTAGATGCCGTAGTTGCCCCGATAACCTCATGTTCTGTTTTGGTTGGGAACATACAAGGGCTACTTTCCCATCTGAGAAGGACTGTTTGGAATTTGGAGTTTCCAAGGAAGGGTTGGAACCTAATATCTCTGTTTCTTCACAGATAGTTCCAGATGAGATTCAGTTGGATAACCTAAATCAGAGAGCTGATGGTTACAAAACTCCGGTAACACCTTTAGTAAGTCAGTCACTTGAACTGGACAACGCAGACGCCAGTGGAAAACTACGTGTGGCACAATCTATACAACAACTAGACTCGTATTAACGTCGTTACCAGAGCTCAGTCTAAGGTAAAACCTATCCACCCATTAGTTCTTTCCAAAGGAAAGCCAATCGAGCTGTCTCATATAGATTTAGAGGGTCTTCAAAAGACTTGTCCTTCCTTAGAGGAATCTCGGAAGTTAGCTTTAAATGGCAAGGTGACCCAGAGAAAGAAATTTTCTTACAAGTTTTGAGTTCAAACACGATCTTTTGTACAAGACTATAGTTGTCTGCGGACAAACCCAATGACGTTGGTCGAAGCCTGTTAGTCATTCCGCAGGATTGCCGTGAAACCATTTTAAAGATTTTCATGACTTGCCAGTCTCTGGCCATTTTTCACATAGGAAGACCTATAATAAAATCAAGGACCTATATTTCTGGCCTAGCATGTCCTCTGACATCTATAAGTACTGCAGATCATGTCACGTATGTCAACTTTCCACGCAGAAGGGTAGAACTAGGAGAGTTCCTATGGTAAAGATGCCAATTTTCTCAGTCCCTTTTGCAAGGGTTGCAGTAGATATAGTTGGTCCTATCACACCTCGCTCATCAGGAGGTCATAAATATATTTTAACTATGATTGACTACGCGTCCAGCTTCCCAGAGGCGGTACCCTTAAAATCCATTATACGTCCATAGAAGTCGCAGAAGCCTTATTTTCTATTTTTTCACGTGTAGGTATACCTCGTGAAATTCTGTCGGATAAAGGGGCTCAATTCACTTCAGAATTAATGGAACACGTTATCAACTTGTGGGTGTTAAACCTCTTTTCACTACACCTTACCATCCGATGTGTAACGGAAGAGTGGAGCGACAACATGCCATCCTAAAGTCAATACTAAAAAAACTATGTATTCTTAACAAACGGACTGGCATAGATTTTTACCATGTGCTCTTTTCGCAATGCGTGAGATTCCAAGTGATTCCCTTGGTTATTCCCCTTTTGAATTGCTTTATGGGAGACAAGCTCGTGGTCCACTATCTATTTTGAATGAACTTTGGTCCAAAGATATCAAACCTGAGGTTCAAAACAGCTATCAGTTTCTTTTAGATCTAAGGGAAAGGTTGGAAGAAACCGCCGATTTGGTCAGTAAAAACCTAGAGATGTCTATGGAAACGTACAAGACCTATTTTGACCATAAAAGCTCCAAGCGTACGTTTAATGTTGGTGATGAAGTTTTAGTTCTCCTACCTGACAAATCCAACAAATTGCTAATTACCTGGCGCGGACCGTATAAAGTAGTGAAGGTCTGCAATAAGGTAGATTATATCTTGGATGTCAAGGGTAGAGAGAGAATGTATCACGTCAATATTTTGAAACGGTACCATAGAAGAGAAGTTAATCTTTGCGTAAATGCCTTTGACGAAGATACTTCTTCTTTCAGCTTGGATACAAGTGGTGATTCGTACGAATGTAGAGTTTGTATTATAGATGACGAGTTTTTTACAGAATCGAAGGAACTACTGGATATCTTAACGCATGATCCCTCACAAAGAAGTCAAATGTCAACATTAACAACGACTTGTCAAATAAACAAAAGTCTCAAGTAAGTGCCTTGGTAAATTCATTTTCTGACGTATTCACAGAGGTTACCAGGACTTACCACCACTATTGTACACAAGATTGAATTGTCGGATCATGAACCAGTAAGGCGGAAAATCTACCCTGTTCCCGTTCACTTACGGAAAACTTTTGATAATGAGGTGGACAAACTATTTAACTTAAACATCATAGAACCTTCGAAATCAGCTTTCTGTTCACCAGTTGTTATGGTTAAGAAACCCGATAATTCTTACCGACTGGCACAAGATTTTCGTTATTTGAATACTATAACTAAATGGGATGCAGAACCCATGCCAGTAATTGATCATGACTTGTATAAATTCCATGACTGCAAATTCTTCTCGGAATTAGACATCTCACAAGCATTACCATCAAGTGCCATTACACCAGACTCGAAACCATACACTGCTTTCCCTACTCATAGAGGTCTAATGCAATACCGCACAATGCCTTTCGGCTTGGTTACCGCATGTGCCACGTATATTAGGCTTATGAGAATAGTTCTTTCTGATTCTAAAGAATGTATCAGTGATTTTGATAATATTTTATTCATGACAAATGTCTGGGAAGACCATCTAAATACACTAGCGCTTGTTTTGAAAAGACTAAGAACTCACGGCCTTACAGTTAAACCACAAAAGTGCTTTCTTGGCTATCATAAGGTACAATACCTTGGGTTCATTATCTCTGATAACAACTTCTCACCACTTCCTATAAGACCAAAGCTGTTTTAGAAAGTACGTTCCCTGCTACCAAAAAGTTATTAAGAAGTTTCCTTGGATCTGTAAACTTCTATAGAAATTTCGTACCAAATCTAAGTAGCTTAACTTCAGTTCTTACAGACTATTTGAAAAAGGGTGTCAAGGAACCTCTTAGTTGTTCTGAGGAAGCCCTCCAAAGCTTCGAAGAAATTAAGAGGATATTTTCAAACCCCCCTGTCCTAAAATTACCAGATATTAATAAAATATTTTGTCTCCGAACAGATGCCTCCCATTCTGGACTCGGGCTGTACTACTTCAATATTATGAGGAGACACCTTTCCCAGTATCTTTCGCCAGTAAGAAGCTTCTGCCCAGAGAAGAAAGATATTCCACTGTGGAGAAAGAATGTTATGCTTTAGTATGGGGTATAAGCAGATTTAAATACTACCTATACGGTAAACCCTTTGTGCTTGAAACAGATCACAAGCCACTGATGTACTTGGAAAACTTTAAAGGGTCAAATAGCAGACTCTTGAGATGGGCTCTGGCTATTCAGCCCTATAAGTTTAAAGTCGTTTATATTTCTGGCTCTGAAAACCACTTTTCAGATTGGCTGAGCCGAGGTTGTAGTTAGTTCTTTTCCCTCTGTTCGTTGACTTATTGACTCCGTCCATAAGTTTTGGAAGGGGGTATTGTGAGGGAAAAGTAGGTGTAAGTGGGGTTAAGGTTGTTCGGGCAACCAGGAACCATTAGTTACGTCGCGTGCACCCCCCCCCCCTCCTCTCTGGCGGGCTGGGGCGAAACTAGTTCCTGGTGTCCGATTTGTTAGTTTCTACTCCTGGTAATATTGACCTTACTGGTGTGGGTTGAGTTTGGAGAGTCACTTCACCTCCACTCTTCTCCTAATCAGGTAGGGTGATATACCAGGAGTATCACTGTTTGTTTCTTTATTTTGTTTGCTGGTTACCAGTAATGATTTTGGCATTTATCATTCTTTTCAATTCTTAAATGTTATATTATCATAACTATGGGTAACCAGTTTATTTTCTCTTATTTACCAGCTCTGTTCCTGGCGTGGTCTTCCAGGATAGACGCCAGATAAAGGAGCAAGACATGTTAATAATACTTATTAACATTATTCTACTACTACGGCCCTTACCTATTCTACTTGTGTTCCATCCAAGTGGTAGGAGATTCCAGAACATCGGATTACCATCTGCCCAGGATAACCTACATAAATAACATCAGAGGAACTATCCAGGGCCATACCTACTCCTACCCAACTACAAGAACTGAAGGCCATTTTTTTTTATTATATTTAAATTTTAAGTAAAATTCTCAAAAATCATTTTTCTTGTTTTTCCTAAATCATTTCTTTATTTATTTTTCCATTAGTTTCTTTTGTTCAGTTGGAAGGCGTTCCACTGACAGTGTAATGAGGATTGTGGTGTAGTGATTATTGTGGTGTAGTGATTATTGTGTAGTGATTATTGTGGTGTAGCGATAGTAGTGATGTAGTGATTGTGTAGTGATGATAATGGTGTGGTGATTATTGTAGTGTAGTGATGATTGTAGAGTAGTGATTATTGTGATGTTATTATTGTGGTGTAGTGATTGTGGTGTAGTGATTGTAGTGTAATGATTATTGTAGTGTGGTGATGATTGTTTTGTAATGACTGTAGTGTAGTAATGATTTTGAAATAGCGATGATTGTAGTGTAGTGATTATTGTGGTGTAGCGATAATTGTGGTTTAGTGTTGACTGTTGTTATATCTTGGAAATTGGTCATCCTGTGTTATTTAACTATTGTAAGAGAATATGATCATCACTTAATATTATAGCGCGAAAGTCCCCGTTTATAGCTAAAATAGAGACTTTCGGCGTTATATTATTATCTGTTAAAATATATAAAAAATACCATGGTATTATCCCTATTTTATTATTATTATTATTATTATTATTATTATTATTATTGTTAGGTAGGATTATTATGTATATAGAGCATAAGTCTCGGAACCATCCGGTGAATTGTTCAATTGTTTATGTCCGGCTGACTGACGTTTGGGTCAGGTGATCCAAACCCTGACGACGGGGTCAACAGACTGGCAGGTTGTTCAGTCCGCTCCTGTTCTAGCCATTGACAACTGATCGTATATTGGTTCTCTCATTAGGGTGTACAGTTTTGAATGGGTTTGAGAATTACTCTAGAACGCTGACTCAGTTTGTTTCCTCGTTGCTCTGAAGATTGTTTTGACATTTATATTCTTGGTCAGTTCAGTAATCCATAAGTGATACATGTTCTCAGACAACTCTTGCTTTCTCATCCTTTACGGCCGGATTGCAAAGTCTTGTTGAATCTTGTACATTTTTAGTTTGAGTTTTCACAGTCTTGTAAGACGAAGATGTTAAAATTAGTGAAGACTTAATTACAGGAAGAAATTATCTTCCTTATTAAGGTGATACTTCCATGTTTTTTGAACTATGTTATTTTTGTAAATTTATTGTACAAAAGTATTAAGATATAATATTAGATACTGAGAAAAGATAAAGTATTGTATTTATTATACTTTTAATAAATTTTGAATATTATTCTATGGAGTTTCCAGTTTGAAAGTAATTTTCCCATAGACTCAAAAAATACCTTTAACTAGACTCTGATCCCAAAATCTTGTTGCCAATGAAGGGAAAATTAGTAACTGACCACATTCATGAAAGTTCCTTAGATAATTTCTTATTCGCAAACACTGTAATGTAGTGATGTTTGTGTTGTTAGTGATTGAAGCGCAGTAATGATTGTAGTGTAATGATTATTGTGGTGTAGTGATGATGTTGCGCAGTAATGACTGTAGTGATGATTGTTTTGTAGTGTATAGTAATGACTTTGGTTTAGAGATGATTGTTATTTTAAGTGCCGGATTATTTTGCATTGTTTATGCTGGACTTTGTTTTGAAACTGGCCTTTCTTGATTTGTGTGTGAAATTGGCTAATTTAGTAATTTCAGATCACTTTACTGGTAGTTCAAAAAAAGTAAAAGGACAGTTTCATGACACTAGTCGACAGAAATAAGTAGTTTCTAGCGAAAAGCTTTGAGGGTTCGTTGGACTGGAACAATGGAATCTGGACCAAAATTAGGGCTCAAAGAGGGCGAAATCAACGATGCGTAATATCATTGAGACGCTAGCTTCACGACAGTGTAATTCCGTAACTATCCATCAAAATTTCGTCCTTCTGGTTTCTATACTTCACATGATGCACAAACAAGACCAAGAGATTGCATACCAGAACGTGTGTTAGGTCGTATACTGATGTCTGAGTGTGATGGAAAAAGTGTTTTCCAATCACCTTCAAATATTCAACACATGTGTACGGTAACAGGAACAAATTAACAGATCGAGTGATTAACGCTATTGAAATCCCTAAGCATCCTGGAATTCTTAGATAACTTCGTAAACATCATTGCGATGTTTCATAGGTACTAATATATTACCACGGGTAGATATATATTATTATATATTATATTAGTATTTATATATATATATCAAAAATTTCGAAAAGAGCGGGAAAAATATCCAAACACTATCTCTGGCTGAAGGGACTCGAGCCTACGACCTTAACAGGGGTACGCAGTCATTACCATTTCCTGAAAGGGGTTGGGTTCCTGGAAAACGTTACTAAGGGGACGCCAAGGTTTTTGGCCCCAAGGTGGGGAGAAGGGCTAAAAAAAATGGAAAAGGATGACATCCCGTGTTTTTTTTAAAGGAAGATTGGCAGGCCCCCGACCTCACCTTTTCCCGTCCGGACCTTCGGGCAGTGCAAAAAAAGGGGGCCTAAACATGCAGTGGGGGGTGCCTGGGGCCCTTCGGCCGGCCCAAAAGCACGCTATTTTTCCCAAAGGTTTTTGGTTGAGTCTCTTCAGCCCAGAGATCAGTGTTTGGGTTGTGGGGTGTGGTGTGTTGGGGTATATTAATTATATTTAATAAAAATAAATATATAAAAATATTTTATTTTTATTTTTTTATTGTGTGTGTGTGACTCACCTAATTGTGGTTGCAGGGGCCCGATACTCAGCCCCTCCCCCCTCTTCACGACGCTAGTAGGTCCCCTCCGCATCCAGACTTTCTCTACCTGGGGGGGTTTAAAGCTTGTATGGTTCCTGCCTTACATATGCTGGGGGTTTATTCCATTTAAAAACTTGGGGGGACTAAGAAAATTTTTAAATTTGTGTTGAGTTTAGTTAATTGTGAGCCCTTTTTTTGTGTTCCTCTGGGGAACGCCTGCCCCTTTTAATTATCTTTTCCAGCAGTATTTGTATTTCTTATCATGCCCCTCCCTCCCTCTGTCCCCCATGACGTCCCCTCCCCATTTCCCTTAAAAATTTTATCGTAGGACAACCCCCTGACTCCGAAATACCTTGTTTTCAAACCTTGCACTTTCTCTATAATTGACGTGTTTGACCCGGGGTTTGGGGTTCCAACTGGTGTTTTCATACTCCAGTATGGGCCTGATGTTAAAGTGTCCGTGTCTTGAACAATTCCTTACTAAGGTATCCCAACGCATTCCAGTTTGCCAGGGCCCCCCATGGCACCAATTATCTGGTTATGTGTTGATGTGTTTTGTAGGCAAAAGGGGAGTTTATTTAGGGAGGGATGCACATGGCGGCACGTTTGTGGTCACCCAGGATGGTGGAGAGAGGCCGGGTGCTGTGGCTTATTTTTTTATGAGATCCAAAAAAACCCACTAAGTTCAGGGATACAAGGGAAACCCGGGGATCGCAACATGGGGTTGCAACGGGATTTTAAAAATGGTGATTACTGGTGATTTCGCAGGTGATTGCAAATTTGGGGTTACAAAAATGGTTGCAGCCGGTATTTATTGCAACATGGTGATTGCGCATGCGATTGCAACATGGTTATTTCAACATATTGGAGTTTCAACATGGTGATTGAACAGGTGATTGCGCAAAGGTGTTGAACCTGGTGTTGGGGATTGCAAAAATGGGGATTTCAACATGGTGATTTCAACATGGATTCAACTGGGGATTGGAAAAAGTGTTGCAACATGGGGATTGGGAAAAGTATTTCAACGGGAACAACAGGTGATTGGAAAAAAGGGGGATTGCAACAGGGGTTTGGGGTTGCAACAGGTGATTGGGTGATTGCAACATTGTGTTTCAACTGGGATTGGGGTTTTCAACTAAGATTGGGAAAATGGTGATTGCAACAGGTGATTTTAAAATGGTGATTGCAACAGGTGATGGGAATTTCAACATTGATTGGAATTTCGATGCAAAATGGGGTTGCAAAAATGGTGATTAAAGGTGATTGCGCAGGTGATTCAAAGGGGGATTGGAATATGTGATTTCAACAGGTGATTGGGGATTGCAACATTGATTGGGAAAATTTAGATTCAAAATGGTGATTGCGCATGGTGATGGTGATTGAAAAGGTGATTGGGACAGGGATTGCAACATGATTGTAGCAGGGTGTTGCAACAGGGTGATGGGAATGTGGGATTCAACAGGTGTTTGGGTAATTCAACATGATTGGAATATGGTATTTGCAACAGGGGGATTGCAGCAGGGTATTGGTAGGAAAAATGGGATTGCGCATGGGTATTGGTGATTGGAATAGGGTTTGGGGAATATGGGGATGCAATATGGTGATGAACCCACCCAGGGGATTCAAGTTCGGCGTCAGTGGGTTAATAGGTACCTCCTCTTAAGGGCCCATCCACCATGGCCGTTTTAAACACTCAGGGACCTTTCGCTTTTTCCTCCCGAATGTCAAAAAAAAAATCCTTATTTCCTTCAATTTTAAAAGCCCTCTTACCCCCCTTTTACTGAGCTACAATAAATATTCGAACAGGCTCATCGACAACCACGATATCCCATACTTCTTTAGATTTCATCAGTCAGTGGATCATTGGGTTAAACTATCCTCTTTAAGCATCAGAAAAACTGCTGCAAAGTTTGGGATGCAATGGGCAGCCTACTCGTTTCTGGTTTGCCCGTCTCCATGGAACCCAAAACCCAGAAATTTAACCTCATTCCCAACACCATTAATGGCTAAAATAGTTGAAATTTGGGTTTTCCACCGAGACTTTCAGTGTTGTAGGGGGGCAAAATAACATTTTTTTAAGGGATAGGAAGCCATTATCTGACTTGAAAACTTGGGGGTGGGGAAATACTTTGCAAAAAGGTGGGAAGTAATTTTGGGAAGTACTGCAACTATCAGTCTCATCGAGTCTAACCGATCACAAACCAGTCCCCTCCGCCAGGAGCTAGTTCCCCACCCCTCAAAACCCCAAAAAGGTGATAATTAACATATACTGCTATTTTTTTCAGCTTTAGGGCAACGCTTTGGTCTGGAGTTTCTGACTCTGATCGGGGTTTAACCCCCCCCGTGTAGGCTTGTTTTTTAAACGTGTCCTTACGATTTCCTGAGTCATGTTTAAATAAGGTTAATTAGGACAAATAACTCACGAAAATTAAAACCTTTTTCCTTTGTTAAAAAAAAGCAAACAAAAAAAATTAACGCCTTTCCTTTGTTAACCAAAAATCAAAATATAAAACATTGGGAATTAAGCGACCTAAGTTTTTTTTTTTATTCTTGTTTATTTCGTTTTTATTATAAAGTGCTGGATTTTTGTTGTATTTAATACTGCTTTCATCATTAGTTTGATTTTTTTTATTTGTAATTGTTTTGTCTTACGACGATTTCCTTCTTATTTTACTTGTTGCTTCATTGCTTATTGTTCCTTCTTGTATATTATTATATTTCGGCTTTATATTTTGTTTAGTGTCAATTGATTTTTATATTTATCCTTTATCTAATATTGCTATGACTGTCATTTATATTTTGTGTAATTTTTTATTAATATTTTATCATAATTTGCGTCCGGCCATGAAGTAAGAGAGGAAGTAACCTCATCATTTTCTATTATCGTCCTTTTCCTCGTCGTTTTCCTTTTCCTCTTTTTCTTCGTCGTTTTTGCTCATCTTTTGGTTCATCCTCTTCCTTCCCTCTGTCTTCTACTTTTATTCCCTCTGCTTTTTTTACTGTTGTTTCTTTAGATTGTTGTACTGGTGTTGGTTCTTCTGCTTGCACTGCCTCCTCAGCGGGTCGTAGAATTTATCAATACGACGCAACAATTCCCGCAGTGATGGTCGATGTTTTGGGTTAGGATCCATAGCCTGACTGACTAAGTTATCCAACCCTTTAGGCCAGCTCTTCAGTGCTTTCAGGACTAATGACATCACATACCCATATGAGAAAACATCAGTAGCTGGAGTGGATGGTTTCCAGCAAAGGATCTCTGGAGCACACCAAGGAAAGTCTTCAGGATCACCTTCCATGAAGATAATACGTCCTTTAGGACACGCAGTCCGTAGTCAATTATGCTAACCTGAGGTTCCTCAGCTGATCCATCGATGATTATGTTATCCTCCTTTAAATCGTTATGGATATAACCAGCTTCGTGGATCTCCTGCAACTTCTGCCAATCTGGATTCCAACATCAAGGAGGTTGTATGTAGAACCCTGTAAGATGTCCAGAAGGTTCTGGCTGCCCTTGTAGGACATGAGCATTGCAGAAGGATTGTCTTGAATTCCGTGAAGAACAGGGGCGCCACCGGCTCCTTTCAGGGCTTGAAGAATTTTGGCCTCCTTGAGGAAGCTTGAACAATATTTTTCTAAAGCTTTATCCTTTTTTTGTCGACATTTTGATGTCTTCAGAGCTGCTAGTTCGTCGCGGTAAGTCACAAGATAAACGTTGCCGTAAGATCCCTCGCCAAGGAGCCTCTCCTTGGTACGGATAAGATCCTCCACGACATCAGCATCCAGGAACTCCATTGTTACCATTAAACAACTAACCGTAGCTGTGTATATACTAGGAACGAGAATCACAAGTTTTGGATAATGAAAATTAATCTTTCCTCCACCGAGATCTTGCTGAGTTACTGAGTTACTTACTGAACTGTCAAGTATAGAACACTGGGAAGATATATAGTGATATGAAGATACATAGCGATGTTAAGACCTGTAGTAACAGTTGTGGCGTAGTGATTGTGGTGTAGTTATTATTGTGGTGTAGTGATTATTGTTGTGAAGTGGTTGTAGTGTAGGGATCATTGTAGTGCAGTGATTGGGTAGTGATGATTGTGGTATAGTGATTATTGTGGTGTAGTGATTATTGTGATGTTATGATGCTGTGGTGTAGTGATGATTGTAGTGTAGTGATAGTTGGGTAGTGATGATTGTGGTGTAGTGAGGATTGTGGTGTAGTGATTATTGTGGTGTAGTGAGGATTGAGATGCAGTGAGGAGTGTGGTGTGTGAGGTTGTGGGGTATGATTGTGGTGTAGTGAAGATT
>NC_069497.1:8350372-8386516 GCF_026875155.1 Cherax quadricarinatus | reverse complement strand
TTTCTTGTAGTTGATATACCGTTGCTTTATTTTGGTGCACTTTTCTGCAACATCTTCCTTAATTAAATCTCCCAAATTGACATTTATATCTTCGAAAAAATTTGGGGTGTGACTCAGAATTCACAAAATATTCACTGAATACGTCTCAGTATCCATAGTCTTCTCTCATCCACACTTATCTCCACTATATAAATTAATACAAATATTGCTATAAATGATGCACGCAAAAAATAACAACTCTCTGGGGATAAAGTTGACCATTATTGGCAAAAAAATATCAACAGACGATTATGCAATTTGACAAATTCGCCTCTTTGTTTGTGTCTCGTATATTGCGGTTTTATTTACTTATATGTTGCTGTAAATGTATGAAAGAGGGGAAGGTACCTAGGGATTGGCGGAGAGCATGTCTAGTCCCTTTATATAAAGGGAAGGGGGGCAAAAGAGATTGTAAAAATTATAGAGGAATAAGTTTACTGAGTATACCAAGAAAAGTGTACGGTAGGGTTATAATTGAAAGAATTAGAGGTAAAACAGAATGTAGTATTGCGGATGAGCAAAGAGGTTTTAGAGTGGGCAGGTGATGTGTAGATCAAGTGTTTACATTGAAGCATATAAGTGAACAGTAGTTAGATAAAGGTAAGGAAGTTTTTATTGCATTTATGGATTTATGAAAGGCATATGATAGAGTGGATAGGGGAGCAATGTGGCAGATGTTGCAAGTATATGGAATAGGTGGTAAGTTACTAAATGCTGTAAAGAGTTTTTATGAGGATAGTGAGGCTCAGGTTAGGGTTGTAGAAGAGAGGGAGACTAACTTCACGGTAAAAGTAGGTCTTAGACAGGGATGTGTAATGCCACCATGGTTGTTTAATATATTTATAGATGGGGTTGAAAAAAGAAGTAAATGCTAGGTGTTCGGGAGAGGGGTGGGATTAAATTATGGGAATCAAATACAAAATGGGAATTGACACGGTTGCTTTTTGCTGATGATACTGTGCTTATGGGAGATTCTAAAGAAAAATTGCAAAGTTTAGTGGACGAGTTTGGGAGTGTGTGTAAAGGTAGAAAGTTGAAAGTGAACATAGAAAAGAGTAAGGTGATGAGGGTATCAAATGATTTAGATAAAGAAAAATTGGATATCAAATTGGGGAGGAGGAATATGGAAGAAGTGAATGTTTTCAGATACTTGGGAGTTGACGTGTCGGCGGATGGATTTATGAAGGATGAGGTTAATCATAGAATTGATGAGGAAAAAAGGTGAGTGGTGAGTTGAGGTACATGTGGAGACAAAAAAAACAATATCTGTGGAGGCAAAGAAAGGAATGTATGAAAGTTTAGTAGTACCAACACTCTTATATAGGTGTGAAGCTGGGGTTGTGAATGCAGCAGCGAGGAGGCGGTTGGAGGAAGTGGAGATGTCCTGTCTAAGGGCAATGTGTGATGTCAATATTATGCAGAAAATTCAGAGGGATGAAGAGGGGTTGTTGAGGTGGTTTGGATCAAAGTAGAATGACAAGGAGAGCATTTAAATCTGTAGGGGAAGGAAGGCGGGGTAGGGGTCGTCCTCGAAAAGGCTGGAAGGAAGGGGTAAGGGAGGTTTTGCGGGCGAGGGGCTTGGACTTCCAGCAGGCGTGCGTGAGCGTGTTAGATAGGAGTGAATGGAGACGAATGGTATTTGGGACCCGACGATCTGCTGGAGTGTGAGCAGGGTAATATTTAGTGAAGGGATTCAGGGAAACCGGTTATTTTTATATAGCCGGACTTGAGTCCTGGAAATGGGAAGTACAATGCCTGCACTCTAAAGGAGGGGTTCGGGATATTGGCAGTTTGGAGGGATATGTTGTGTATCTTTATACGTAAATGCTTCTAGCTGTTGTATTCTGAGCACCTCTGCAAAAACAGTGATTATGTGTGAGTGAGGTAAAAGAGTTGAATGATGATGAAAGTATTTTCTTTTTGGGGATTTTCTTTCTTATTGGGTCACCCTGCCTCGGTGGGAGACGACCAACTTGTTAAAACAAAACAAAAAATGTTGCTGTACTGTTCATATGGAACCTTAGCAACAACAACTGTCTTTTTCAACAATTCATTTATATTTATGATAAATTTTTGCTAAGCTGTATTATTTATTACAAAAAAATTGTGTTTGCCACAGTGTGTGACTCACAGTTGTGTCATAAACATTGTCTGCGATACTGTCTAGTGTACTTGAAAAATAATTTATAATTCTATATAATACTGAGTTCTGGTGTTTTTGAACAATATTATAAGTAAAAGATGACATGAAAGTTACACTTGTTAATAACTATCACAATGATGATGTTTGAGTTATTCTTGTTTCTTTATAAGCAAATATATATAGAAGCACCCCGTTTCATTTCAGTTTTTTGTAAATAGCTTATACAATAATATCAAATTCAGAATACAATCATGTAGGTAGATCATAAAAAATTTTGAATAAAACATAAAATGATAGCTCATAATAAACAAAATAAATAAAAATACATTTGGTTTTTATTACTCGAGGTTTTATTAAATTAATTTTATAAAATTATTTGAATAATCAATCTCAGTAAAAACTCTAGTTGTTTGTTCATTTTTCCTTTGCTTATGGTTTTTATTGTTTTTAATTAACATTTCGTTGATTATCTATATTATATTAATATTATTTTTATGGTGCTACATTATCTGGGGTATCATAATTAATGTTAAATTCGACATGTAGTTGTTGTACTTACATACTTCCTACCTGAAACCTCACATGAGTACTCCACAAAGATTCTCTTTTGTAAAGTATATTTCATGGATTCATTTTCTTTTTACGTCTTTTCTTCGAGAACTTAATACTTTAGAGTTCGTAACATTAATAGAGCATAAGAATGGAGGAAACACTGCAGGAGGCATTAATGGCCCATACCAGGCAGGGTCCATCTCAAAAATGACAATCATTCAACACTTTCTTATTTTTCCAACTATTTCCAAAAACTAACAAACTTTCACACTCCTTTATCTGACCTTTTTTAAATTTCTCGATGGTTTTAGCCCTACTATTGATCATACTTGGTAGATTGTTACCACTCACCGAACAAACTTGAAAACCTGTACTTTCCTACGTGCATTCTAATATTTCAAATTTATTTCAAATTTTTAATCGTTATTTTGAGTTCTTTCCAGTTTCAGCATTTGTCTTTGGTACTTTGTTTGTCTTGCCCTTTGTTTATGTTTGTCCTTCTCGTATATACCTAAATGTTAATATCCTCTTTATTCAGTTCTCTGGAGTGATGGTCAAGACTCTCAGTTGTCCTCGTATGGAAACATGTCTATTATGGATTTTATTTATGTTCATTCTGTGATGTTCTACCAGTGCATTCATATCCATTCTCTAGTATGTTGACCAAAAACTGAGCTGGTGAGTGTTTTGATAAGTGAGTGTTTGATATATGGGTTCAGAGAACCGACAAAGATCTCGATTAATTAGACAATGTGCACCACTTGTGGGTATCTTGTGGATACGTTTCCGCTCACAGTGGGCTTCATCAGGTCCAATACAAAAGGATAATGAATTAGATAGAGGAGAAATTGTGGGTAATCAGTTCTTCAGTCTGGAGTCCAGGTATTAAGTCCATCATTTCGTGCAAAGAAATATAGAATATGCACGAAAGAAGGACTGCAGAAATACAGTAGCTGTAAGTTCTTTTTCGCTTCATATTCTGTATTCTTTCAAGACTGATGGATCTGTTACATCGAGTTCAGGCTTGAGGGACTGATTACCTAAAACTCCTATTTGATTTTCACCTTTCTTCTTAGTATTGGACTGAATAACGCCCACTGGTGGAGCGAAATGTTTTCAAAGTAAGATTACTGAAAGTGATTGCACATGTGTCCTATTTATATATCTTTGTGAAAATCTTATAGTGATGTAATGGTCCTGTAAGCTAACTTTTGAACAACCTGTTACTTAAACTTTTTGCTATTGAAAACCAAGTACTTCTGATAAATTTATTAGCATACAATTAGGCAGTGTTATCTTGGATTCAGATTTCTGCCTGACCTATAAACGCCCATAATAGAACAAGTTTACAAGAGACCTTTAACAAAAAGGACGTGTTGTCCAGGCTTCAGAATTGTCTGCTAAAATTCTTTTTGTCCCAATATCACGTCTCCCGAACTGAGAGACTATTTTTTTTTTCTCAAAGAGCTTTTGTTAAATGTTTGTGGTCATTGTTGTTTATGTTAGCAAAGAAATGGTGAAAGAAATGAAGCTGTGGAAGAATTACTAAGCGAGAAAGTCTTATTAAATTATTTATTAATTATTTAGGGTAAATCACTATCTTTCTAACGAGTATTCACAAGAGTTTCGTTTTAGTTTTATGCTCAACTTTACATCTTACTTTGAAGGTCTTTTGATTACTGTAAACAGGTATATTTACATAGGGAACAATATTATGCTTACGAATCTGTTGATAATGTCACCATAGTGACTCCAACCCAGCTGGAAAGTAATCCTTAATATTGGAAGAATACTTTTGAAACTTCTAAAGCCACTGAACCCACAGTGACGTCACTGCTGTGGGAAGACTAAAACTACCGTCACTACTAAATTGATAGTGACCTCAGCTTTATTTGGGAAAACATTAAAACTATCGTAACTACTGAAACATTAAACAGAAATTTCGTCTGTATAATTATATCTTGCTTTCATTACATCTTTTCTCTTGTAAACAGACAAGAATAACTAAAACAAAATAAATGATTTGTTGTGAAGGACATAACATATTATGTTTAGTAAAACAAGTTATCACTGCATAAAACAGCAGTATAGAAGATAGTAACAATGAAACAAACTAGCCAGGTTGTGGCAGTGGCTGACACAATCTTGTCAGCAGAACGAGACTATGATGGACGAACCATACCACGGGCGGGGATAGAACCCGCGATCAGAGAGTCTCAAAACTCCAGACCGTCGCGTTAGCCACTGGACCAGCTAGCCACAATAAGATTCGTCCAACTAGGTGTATTTCTACACCATAGGAAGGTTAGCATAGGCACGACGGTCTGGAGTTTTGAGACTCTTTGATCGCGGGTTCTATCCCCGTCCTTGGTATGGTTTGTTTGCAATCGTGTCATTACGATTTCGTGAGTCATGTTAACGGCTTTAAGGGGACTTGAGCTAGAGTTCGTCACGGCCACGCTAGCTGGAGATTCGTCTGTAAAAACTTGCATTTGTGGTCACAGTGGTGCCTATGCTAACCTTTCTATGGTGTAGAAATATACCTAGTTGGATGAATCTTACTGTGGCTAGCTGGTCCAGTGGCTAACACGACGGTGTGGAGTTTTGAGACTCTCTGATCGCGGGTTCTATCCTCCACCCGTGGTATGGTTTGTTTGCAGTCGTGTCATTACGATTTCGTGAGCTATGATGGACGACTTTATTTTCATTGTCACTAATTTTTGTTGTGAATGTTTTGGGAACTTTAGTCATGGGGTGACATGAATGTCAATATTAGAGACACTTGTGGAAGTTCCAGTGGGAAAGTTTGGTGTCAATAACAATATGCAACCTCAAACTTACCTCAATAATACAGCAAGAATGTCAACATGCAATAACGGTAAATACACACAAAAAATTAAGCAACAAGGAAGAACAAAATATTTTAAAAATTTTTTGGAAAAAAAAAAAAAAAAATAAAATTTTTTAAGGGAAAAAATTTTTTTTAAAAAAAAGATTTTAAAAAAAAAAAATTAAAAAAAAAAAATTTGAAAAAAAAGGGAAAAAAATTTTTAAAAAAAAAAAAGGGGGGAAAAAAAAAAAGGGGGTTTAAAACCCCGGAAAAAAAAAAAAAACCCCCCCGGGTTTTAAAAAAATTTAAAAAAAAATTTAAAAAAAATTTTAAAAATTTAAAAAAAAAGGAAAGAAAAAAAAAACCCCCCCCCCCCTTTTTTTTTTTTTTTTAAAAAATTTTTAATTTTTTAAAAAAAAATTAAAAAAAAAATTTGGGCCCCAAAAAAAGGGGGTTTAAAAAAAAAATTTGGGTTAATTCCCCCCAAAAAAATTTAAAAAAAAAAAAATTTTTTTTTTGGGGGTTAAAAACCCCGGGGAAAGAAAAAAAAAATTTTTTAAAAAAAAAAAAAAGGGGAATTTGAAAAAAAAAAGGGTTTTAAAAAAAATTTTTTTTTTTTTTGGGGGGGGAAAATTTAAAAAAAAAGGATTTAAAAAAAAAAAATTTAAAAAAAAAAAAGGGGGGGGGGTTAAAACAATAAAAAAAATTTAAAAAAAAAAGGGGGAAAAAACAAAAAAAACAAAAAAAATTAAAAAAAAAAAATTTTTTTAAAAAAAAAGGTAAAAAAAAACAAAAAAAAAATTAAAAAAAAAAAAAGGGCCCAAAAAAAAAAAAATTTAAAAAAAAAAAAAAAGGGGCAAAAAAAAATTTTAAAAAAAAAAAAAAAAAAAATAAAAAAAACCCTTAAAAAATTTTTTAAAAAAAATTTTTTAAAAAATTAAAAAAAATTAAGAAAAAAAAATTAAAAAAAAAAAAGGAAAAAAAAAAAAATTAAAAAAAAAAAATAAGGAAAAAAAAAAAAAAAAAAAAAAAAAATTAAAAAAAAAAAAATTAAATTAAAAAAAAAATTAATTAAAAAAAAATTTAAAAAAAAAAAATTTGGGAAAAAAAAAATAAAATTAAAAAAAAAAAAAAAAAAAAAATTTAAAAGAAAACCAAAAAAAATAAAAAATTGAATTAAAAAAAAAAAAATTTTAAAAAAATTAAAAATTTAAAAAAAAAAAAAAAAAAAAAAAAAAATTTTTTAAAAAAAAAAAAAAAAAAAAAGGGGGAAAAAAAAAAAAAAAAAAATTTTAAAAAAACCCCAAAAAAAAAAAATTTAAAAAAAAAAAAAAAAGGCAAAAAAAAAAAAACAGAAAAAAAGGGGAAAAAAAAAAAAAAAAAAAAAAAAAAAAAGGGGAAATTAAAAAAAAGGGTAAAAACCAGGGGGCCAAAAAAAATTTTTTAAAAACCCGGGGGGAAAAAAAAAAAAACCCGGGAAAATCCCCCCAAACAAAAGGGAAAAAAAAAAGGGGTAAAATAAAACCAAAAAAAAAAAAAAAAATTTTTAAATTTTTTCCGGGGAAAAAAGGGGTTGAATTTAAATTTAAAAAAAAGGGAAGGGGGGGGAAAAAAAAAAAAAGGGGGGGGTTTTTTTTTAAAATTTTTTTTTCCCCCGGGGTTTTTTTTTTTTTTAAAAAAAATTTTTAAAAAAAAATTTTTTTAAAAAAAGGGGGGGAAACCAAAAATTTTTTTTTTTCCCCCCCCTTTTTTTTTTTTTTTCCCCTTTTTTTTTAAAATTTTTTTTTTAAAAAAAGGTGAGAAAAAAATTTCCCAAAAGGGGGAAAAAGGGGGTTTTTTTTAAAATTTTTTTTTCCAAAATTTTTTTGGTTTTTAAATTTTTTTTGGGGAAAAAAAAATTTTTTTTTTTAATTTTTTTTTTTTTGGGGGGGGGTTTTTTTTAAAAAAAACCCTTTTTCCCCTCCCCCCCAAATTTTTTTTCCCCCCCCCAAAAAACCCTTTATCCCTTAAAAAAATTTTTTTTTTAAAAAAAATTTGGGGGAAAAATTTTCCCAAATTTGGGGGGGGAAAAAAATTTTTTAAAAACCCCCAAATTTTGGAAAAATTTGGGGTTTTTTTTTTTTTTCCCCCCCCCCCCTTTTTTTTTTGGGAAAGGAATTTTTTGGGGGTTTTGCCCCTTTTTTCCCCCCCCCTTTTTTTTCCCCCTTTTTTGGGGGGGGCCCCCCAAAAATTTTTTTTTTTAAAAAAATTTTTTTTTGGGGGAAAAATTTTTTCCCAAATTTTTTTTTAAACCCAAAAGGAAAAGAAAAAAAAAAAAAGGGGGCCGGGTTTTTTTTTTTAAAAGGGGGGTTTTTTTTTTTTTTTGGGGGTTTTTGGGGTTTTCCCCCCTTTTTTTCCGGTGGGGTTTTTTTTCCCCCCCCCCTTTTTGGGGGGGGCCCCCCCCCCTTTTTCCCTTTCCCCCCCGGGGGGCCCCCCCCCCTTTTTTTTTTCCGAAATTTTTTTCCCCTTTTTTAAAAAAAAAAAAAAATTTTTTTACTTTTTCCCAATTTTTTTTTTTAAAAGGGCCCCCCCCCCCGGGGGGGCCCCCCCCCGGGCCCCCCGGTTTTTTTTTTTGGTTTTTCCCCCCCCCCCCCGGGGGCCCCCTTTTTACTTGGGCCCTTTTTTTAATTCCCCCCGGGGGAAAAAATTTTTAAATTTTAACCCCCCCCTTTTTTTTTTTTTTTTTGGGGGGGGAAACCCCCCGGGGGGGGAAAAATTTTTTTTTAAACTTCCGGTTTTTTTTCCTTTTTCCCCCCCCCCAAAAATTTTAAATTTTTAAAAAAAATTTTTTAATTTTTTTTTTTTTTTTAAAAAAATTTTTTAAAATTTTCCCCCCCTTTTTTTTTTTTTTTTTAAAATTTTTTTTTTTCCCCCTTTTTTTTTTTTTTTTGGGGGGGGGCCCCCGGGGTTTTTTTTTTGGGGCCCCCAAAAAACCGGGCCCCTTTTTTTCCCCCCCAAAATGCCCCCAAACCCAAAAACCCGCCCCCCGGGGTTTTTTTTCCCCCCCCAAAACCCCCCCTTTTTTTTCCCGGGGTTTTTTTTTTTTAATTTCCCCCCCCCCCTTTTTTTTTAAGGGGGGCCCCCCCCCCCCCCCCAAAAAGGGGGGGCCCCCCCACCCCCCCCCCCCCCCCCCCCTTTTTTTTTTCCCCCCAAAAAAACCCCCCTTTGGGGCCCCCAAAACCCCCCCCAAACCCCCCCCCCCGGGGTTTTTTTCCCCAACCCCGGGCCCCCCAAAATTTTTTTAAAAACCCCAAATTTGGCCCAAAAGGGGAAATTTTTTAACCCCCCTTTTTTTTTTTAAAAAGGGGGCCTTTGCCATTTTTTTTTTTAAAAAAATTTTAAAAATTTTGGGGGGTTTTTTTTTTTTTAAAAAAACCCCCCTTTTAAAGGGGGGCCCCCCCCCCCCCTTTTTTTTTTTCCCCCCCTTTAAAATTTCTTTTTTTTTTTTTTTTTCACCCCCCTTTTTTTTAATTTTTTTTTTTCCCCCCCCCCCCCTTTTTTTCCCCACGGGGGGTTTTTTTTTTTTAAACCCCCCCCCCCCCCCCCCAAAAACCCCAAAAAAAACCCCCCCCCCCCCCCCCCCCTTTTTTAAACCCCCCCCCCCTTTGCCCCCCCCGGTTCCCCCCCCCCCCAAAAAACCCCCCCCCCCCCGGTTCCCCCCCCCCCCCCCCCAATTAAAAAAAACCCAAAAACCAAAAAAAAAGGGTTTTTCCCCAACCCCAAAATTTTCCCCCGGGGAAAAAAAAAAAATTTTTTTTTTTTAAAAAAAGGGAAAATCCCTTTTTTTAAAAAACCCCTTTTTTTTTTAAAAAACCCCCAAATTTTTTTTTTTAAAACCCCTTTTTTTCCCCTTTTTAAAAAAAATTTTTTTTTTTTTTTTAACATTTTTTTTTTTTTTTAAAAAAACCCCCCCTTTTAAAACCCCTTTAAATTAAAATTTTCCCAAAAAAACCCCCTTTTTTCCCCCTTTTTTCCCCTTTTTTTTTTAACCCCCTTTTTTGGGGGCCCAAAAATTTAAAAAATTTAAAAAAGGGCCCCCCCCTTTTTAAAAATTTTTTAATTTTTTCCCCCCCTTAAAACCCCAAAAAAGGGGAAAAAAGGTTTTTAAAAACCCCCTTTTTTCCCCTTTGGAATCCCCAAATTTCCCAATTTTCCCAATTTTAAAAAACCCTTTTTCCCAAAAAAATTTAAAAACCCTTTTTAAAAAACCTTTAAAACCCTTTAAAAACCCCTTTGCAATCACCAAAAAAAAAAACCCCTTTTTTTTCCATTTTTTCCCACCATGTTAAAAACCCAGGGCCCAAAAAAAAGGGGGTTCCCTTTTTCCCTTTAAAAAACCCCAATTTCTTTTTTAAAAAAAAACCCCCCCCAAAAAAAAAAAACCCCCCTTTTCCCCCCCCCCAAATTTAAAACCCCTTGGGCCCCCTTTTAAAAATTTTGCCCAAAAAACCCCCCAAAAAAAATTTCCCCCTTTCCCCGGAAAAATTTTTTTTAAAAAAAAATTTTTAAAAAACCCAAAAGGGGCCCCCCCCAAAAAAACCCCCCCCAAAAAAAAAAAATTTTTGGCCCCCCCCCCAAAAAAAAATTTTCCCAAGGGGGGGAAAATTTTAAAAAATTTTAAAAAAGGGCCCCAAAATTTTTGGGGGGAAAAACCCAAAATTTAAAAAAAAAATTTTTTAAAAAAAAAAGGGGGAAAAAAAAAACCCCAAATTAACCCCAAGGGCCAAAAAATTAAAAAATTTTGGAATTTTTAAAGGGGGGGGGCCCCCCAAAATTTTTTGGGGGCAAAACCTTAAAAAAAGGGGGGGGGGAAAAAAAAAAATTTTTAAATTCCGGGGGGAAAAAATTAAATAATTCCCCCCCTTTTTTCCCAAAAAAATTTTTAAAAAAAGGAAACCCCTTTCCCTTTAAAAAAAAATTTTTTTTTTTTAAAAATTTTTAAAAACCCAAAAAAAAAATTTTTTAATTTTTTTAAAAAAAAGGGGGGAAAAAATTTTTTTTTTTGGGGGGGGAAAAAAATTTTTTTTTTTTAAAAAAAAAATTTTTTTTTAAAATTTTTTTTAAATTTTTTTTTTTTTAAAAATTTTAAATTTTTAAAAAAAAATTTATCTTTAAAAAAAAAAAAAAGGGGGGTTTTTATTTTTTTTTTTTGTTTTTTGGGTTTTTTTGGGGGGGGCCCCTTTTAAATTAAAATTTTTTTTTAAAAAAAAAAATTTTTAATTTTTAAAAATTTTTTTTTAAAAAAAAAAAAAATTTTTGGGCGGGAAAAAAAAAAATTTTGGGGGGGGGGAAAAAAAAAACCCCCCGGGAAACCTTTTTTTGGGCCCCTTTCCCCGGGTTTTTTTTTTCCCAAAAAAAAAAGGCCGGGGGTTTTTTTTAAAAAAAAAAAGGGTTTTTTTTTTTGGGGGAATTCCATACCCCAAAAAACCCCCCTTAAAATTTTGGGCCCCAAAAAAAAAGGGAGGCCTTTTGGGGGGGGGATCCCCAAGCCCGGTCCTTTTTTGGGTTTAAACCCCCCCCCTTTTTTTTGGTTTTAAAAATTTTTAAAAATTTTTAAATTTTTTTATAAAATTAAATTTTTTTTTTTAAAAAAAAAAATTTTTAAAAAATTTAAAACCCCCCCAAAAAAAAAAAATTTTTAACCCCCAAAATTTTTCCCCCCAAAAAATTCCCCCAAAAAAACCCCCCCACAAAAAAACCCCCCCCCCCAAAAAAAAAAAAATTTTTTTCCCCCCCCTTTTTCCACAAAAAATTTTAAAATTTTTAACCCCCCAATCAACCCCCCAACAAAAAAAACCACAATCAAAAACCCCAAAAAAAACCCCCCCAAAAAAAACCCCAAAAAACCAAAAAATTTCCCCAAAAACCCCCCCCAAAAAATTTTTTTTCCCCCAAAAACCCCCCCCCCAAAAAAAACCCCCCAACTTTTTAAAACCCCAAAAAAAAAAAACCCCCGATTTTTTTTCCCAAAATTTTAACCCCCCAATTTTTTTAATTTTTAAAAAAAAAGGAAAAATTTCCCAAAAAAAAAAAAAATTTTTTTTTAAAATTTAAATTTTGTTTTTTTAAAAAACCCCGGGGTTTTTTGGGGTTTTAAAAGGGAAAAAAGGGGTTAAGGGGGGGTTTTTTTTTAAAAAGGGGGGCCCCGGGGGGTTTCCCAAAATTTTTTTCCTTCCCGGGGGAAAAAACCCCCAAAAAAAAAGGCAAAAAAAAAAAAAAAATTTTTTTTTCCTTTTTTGGGGGGGAAAATTTTTCCCCAAAAGGGGGGGGCCCCCCCTTTTTCCCCCAAAAAAAATTTTTTCCTTTTTTTCCCCCAAAGGGCCCCCAAACCTTGGGAATTTTTTTTTAAAAAACCCCTTTTTGGAATCCTTAAAAAAAGGGGGGGGAAAAAATTTTATTTTAAAAAAAGGGGGGGAAAAAAAATGGTTATGGGGGGAACCTCAGGTTGGGTTTTTTGGGGACTGGGTTCCTAAAGGGCGTATTATCTTTTTTTTTTTCCCCCCCCTGGAAGGGGATCCTGAAGACTTTTTTCCCTTTGGGGTGCTCCAGAGATCCCTTTTCTGGAAAAACCCTCCACTCCAAACTTAAATGAGTTTTTCTTTTGGGTTGGGGATGTCATTTGTTCCCGAAAGCCTGAAGGCTGGCCTAAAGGGTTGGATAACGTTTGTCCCCGTCAGGGTTTGGATCCTAACCCAAAAATCGAAACCTCCTGCCCGGGGAAATTTTTTCGTGTATTGATTTAAATTTTTTCGAACCCCCTGAGGGGCATTTCAAGCAGAAGAACCAAAACCAGTTCAACAAAACTAAAGGGAAAAAACAGTAAAAAAAGCAGAGGGAATAAAAGTAGAAGACAGAGGGAAAAGGAAGGGAAAGAACCAAAAGATGAGCAAAAACGGGCGAAAAAAAGAGGAAAAAGGAAAAAAGACGAGGAAAAAAGGGCGATAATAAAAAAAATGATGGGTTACTTCCCTTTTCTTACTTCTGGCCGGACGCAAATTATGATAAAATTTTTAATAAAAAAAAATTTTCACCCAAAAAATAACGACAGACCCTAGCCCTTTTTAAAATAAAGGGTAAAAAAAAACAGCAATTGAAAACTAAACAAAATATAAGACCAAAATATTTAAAAATATTTCAAAAAAGAAAAAAATAACAAGAAACAAAGAAGAAAAATAAAAAAGGAAAACCCCGTTAAAACAAAAATACAAATAAAAAAAAACAAAATAATATGAAAGCAAGTATTAAAAACAACAAAAATTTAAAACATTTATATAAAAAAAACGAAATTTTAAAAAAGAATAATTAAAAAAAAACTTAGGTACGCCCTTTAAACCCAATATTTTAAAATTTTTTTATCTTTGGTTAAAAAAGGGAAAAGGGGGGGAAATTTTTTTTTTTTGTCTTTTGTTTTAAAAAAGGAAAGGTGGTTTAATTTTTTGTGAGTTATATTGTCCCCAATTACACCTTAGTTAAATTTACTCACGAAAAACGTTAAAGACCAAAGATTGCAACAAGCCATACCACGGGGGGGTTAGAAACCCCCAATAGAGAGCAAAAAACTCCAAACCGACGCATTAGCCCCCAGACCCCTGACTACAATGCAATATTTTTTTTATTTTTTTTTTTACACAAAGGGTTGCAGGGGGCCCCAAAAAAAAACTTTTACCCTCCCCCCAACTGAAAGGCAAAGGGGGGGCTTTTACTAACAAAATTTTAAACTGCCCAAAAAACCCCGTTTTTTCCCTTAACAACTTTTTCCCATCCCAAACCTTTAAGTCCGGCTCCGTTTCCCCGAACCCCCAAAAGTTACCCTTTGGCTTTACAATATCCCAACAACCCCAAGGAAAATTTAAAAACCAGGGCCCCTTTCCCTTAAAAAAGAAACTTTTTGGAAGTTTAAACCCCTCCGGACCCAAAAACCTCCCTTTATCCCCCCCCTTTCCCGGCCGAACCTTTTTTTGGCCTTTTCCCCTCAGAAAATTTTAAGACTGGAGTAAACCGGAAAAAAAAACCCCTCCCTTTTAAAAAGGAGGTAAGGATCCTTAACTTTCCCAAACCCAGAATTTCTGAAAACACAAAACCGGCCCATCTGAACCCCCGGGAAATTCTTCCGAACATTAATAAAACCTTCAACCCCAAAAGGGGGGTTTAAAACTATTTTAAATTTTTTGGAAATTTAAAATTTTTCTTTTTCCCCAAATCCTAAACCCCCAAGGCTTTCCCCCCTTCTAGTTTCCCCCCCTTTATAGACCCCAAGGGAACTTCCAATCCCAAAATTGAAAAATTAAATTCCATTCCTCCCCAATTGAAATTTTCCCCATCCCTAATCTTTTGGGAAAACCCCTTCCCAAAAAATTTTCTTTCCTGAATTTCCCTTTTTTTTCTTTTTGCAAACAAACCTTTAACCCAAAAAACACCAAATTTCCCAAAAAAAATTCTCAACTTTTTAAAATTCCCAAAATCATGATTACAAAAACCAAAAAGGGCAACCCCCCTTTTGGGGTTTTTTCCTTTTTAACATTAAAAGTTTGAAAAACCCCGATTTTTTTCTTACAAATTTAAATATATTCAAACCCCAAAAAATTTACCAAGTTAACCATTTTCCTTTTCCCCCTTTTTCAAACAAAAGCCCCAAGAAAAAACTCTTCCTTCTTTTAATTCCCCCCAAACCCCTCAACACCCCCCTCCCCCCCCCAACCCCAAAGTTTTAAAACCTTCCCAAAGCCCTTTAGGGGCCTTTCTAAATACTTTCACAAGCCTTAAACCCCCGGTCCCCATCCTTTTTTAAACCCTTTTTAATTATTTTCCCCGGTCTTAAAAACCAAAATAAGACCCCAAACCATAATTTTTCAGGGTGAACTAACCCTGGGGGCCGGGCTAATTTATGGTTTTTAAAGGGTAAAATAAAGAAAAACATTGGCCCAAAAAGGCCTAAAATGTTTTCCCTTTTTCCCTTTATACCCAACCCTTTTGAATTGATACCCTTTTATAATCTCCCCAAAGAAATTTTTGTAAAGGGGCCCACAAAAACCTTTTAAAAACCCGCCTCAATGGGGGCCCCATTTAAAAGGCTTTTTGGAACGACATTTGGGCCAAACCGGGCCCTTTTAAAAACCAATTTCCCCCCAACAAAACTAGGAAATTTCCCAAAAAGGGGAAAAGGATCTAAGAAAAAATTTCAAAAGAACGCAAGTTGGCCCCCGGGAGTAGCCAAAACGCTGACCGGGGAATAAAAGAATTTAAAACCAAAACCCAAAGGGGGGGCTTAAAAAAATTTGAAAATTTTTCAAAAAATTTTTTCCTTTCCAAAAAAAAGGAAAAAAACCCCTGATCCCTAACTCTCCGTTAAAACTTTCCGAAAAGCCAACAAGGGAAATGAAAAATTAAATTTGTCCTAACCATTTTCCGGGACCTTCAAGTAATGCTTTAAAAATCCTTTTCCCCAGTCCCCATTTTAAATTGCCAACCCCAAAATTGTTTTTACAAAACCCAACCTTATTCACTTTTATTCCATCCAAATAATCTAAACCAAAAGAGGGACCTCATCGGGCCTTTAAATAACCCTTTGTGTCCTTTTATTTTTGAAAAGCTTACAAAACTTCCCGGAACCCCAAAAACCGGTTCCCAACAAATTTAAAATTCCCCCAAAATTTTAAAATTGCAACTTTTGTTTGTCCCTTTTAACCTTTTAACCAAAAAATAAAAAAAAGTTTTTTTAATTAAAAAAGAAGTGGAAAAGGAAAAATTTCCTTTTTATTTTTTAAACCCAAAAGGTTTTTTTATGGGTGACAGGTTAAAATTTTTAAAGGAAAACCAATTAAAATTTTGAAAAAAAGAAAGGGGGTCTTTTAAAAAAAAATTGAAAACCCGGGGAAAAGGGGTGAATTTAAAAAAAAATTAATTTGGTTTAAAATTTTTAAAAATTTTGGTTAAAAAATTTAAAAAAGGAAACGAAATTTTTTGAAAAAAGTTTTTTTTAAAAAAAAAGGACACAAAGTTCAAATAATGTTGAAACCCTTTTTATTTTGGCCCAAAGTTTTCCGCTTCCCCCCAAAAGGACTTGTAAAAGCCGGGGTTTAAAAAAAAAAAACAAAACAAACAAGGCTTTTCCAACCCATTTGGCAAAAAAAAAAAAGGGGGGGTTTATTTAAAAAAAGGCCTTTCAAGGGAAGGGGGAAGGTGGGCCCGTCATGGGTGGGTTTTGGGGAGTTAGTTTTGGGGAGTAGTAGTTGTTGATCTAAGAAATTAAAACTACTACTTTTACTGCTTAGTCACTAAAATTCTACCCCTAGTTTCTGCCCCCTCACTCGGCCTATATCTACCCCCTTTTGGTCCATGTACTGTTTCGTAGTGGGGGAGGATGCTCCCGTTCCGCGCCTGGTTTGAGTCTTAAAGGGGCGGAAAAATTCCCCGGGCATTGAGGGTTTGGGGTTTCCTGATAAGTTTTGCGTATGGGAGGATTCTCTGCCCCCCATCGTCTGTGAGGGTGATGTTTTGCCGAGCATGCGTTCGTCGTTGGTTTTTTTCCAAAGGCCCCCACAAAATTTTTTGGGCCCCTCGGGCATCGAGGGGTTTCCCGCATGGTGTTTCTGCCTGCAAATTTGGGCAATTTGTGGAGTAGGTGGGGATGCTTCTTCAGCTTGGTGGGTGGGACCTTTGGGGGAAAGGGGGGGGCTGGCTGCAGAACCCCAGATTACTCTGTTGGAAGAATACACCCAGGGTGTCCGTAAGGGTGGGCCCCTTTTAAAACAGTGATGGTTTTTTGCCGTTAAGGGGCCTTTATATGTACCCTTTCCCAAGAAAACCGGGGGTCCGCGGGATGGCAGGGGGTCCCCAAAATTTCGAAAAGGACCTGCCGGGTTTTGGGGCATTGCCTGCTGATTTTGCCTTGGGGGACGCGAACTGACCGACACTGGGGGGGCTGCTACTGCCTCGATGGCTCATCAGCGGGGGATCCCCAAACCTACACCCCTTGGGGACCTTTTTCCGAAAATTTCCCGTTCCCCCCAGGGGGAAAGGAAACGGGCTGTCCCATGAATTTTATTCAAGGTGATATGCATTTCCCTGGTTTATAGGGGGGTCAGTAAATTTGGTTTTTTCCCCTCAGGTTGGGAACCCAAACTTTAACCTTTATTTTGGGGCCGTGTTTTTAAAGGGGTGTTTTAAACCCCGCCAAAAGGGTTTTTTGTTCCCCATTAAAAACCTTTAAATTTAATCTTTGGGAAGGGTTTATTTGAGGGGTTTACCCGCTCCTTTTGGGGGGACGGGTGTTTACTGTTTTACAAATTTATCCCTCCTTCCGTATTTTCTGGCGCATGGGGTTTGGGTTTTTCAGAACGGAGACTTTTCCCCCTGATGACACGGGAAATGGCCCCCGCAACTTCTTCGCTAGGGTTGCGCCCCCATTTTTAAATCCGGTCGTCCATTTCTAAATCCGAGTTTATCCGTCGGTCCCTGGAACATGTGACCTCTTCCCTTTGGCAGAAGCCCTGTGTCAAACTTGTGATAAGGTTTGCGAACTCCGTGAACTGAGTGTGTCTGATCGGGTTAAACCCCTAATGCCCAAAAATTTCCGAAAAAACAAAAAAATGAGGAACAAGCGGCGCCAACAGGAAACATCTGGGCAAGCCCAAACAGCAACGGCACAAACGAGCCCCCACCGGCCCCCTTGCCAGGCACAAAAAACTATGAAAGGGTGTGGGCCCCTATTTCAGGCTGTGCCCGTTTCCCCACCGCAGATGCCGGTTACACCCAAATTGGGGATACGAACAGGCCACGGTGTGCACCCGGAAGGAAAAACAAACCCCCAGCAAAATTTCCCCCCGATTTCAACAGCCCAAAATAATATCCAAATGCTTTTGAACCCACCCGAAACGCAGGCCCCCCAACAGAAAGGATCCTTAAAAATCATCAAGGCTTCACGGGTATTTTCTCAACCGGGCACCTCCAAAGGAACAACAGGCATGTTCTGGCAAAATGGTTCAGCACAATCCTGGGGTATGCTTATGCAAGCCCGGGAAAAGTGGGGGCCCCTTTAATCTGCAGATTATCAGAACGGACAGAGCCCCAGGAAACAGCTGAGATGGGGGGAAACCCCCCATCGCCTTTTTGAGGAACACTACTGAACTTTTCCGGAACATGCTTGAAAGGGATTGCGAACAGTGAAGAATCAATTCGCCTTTTAGGGCCAGGGGAGAGTCATCTCAAGATTAAGCCCGTGCCAGGACCCTGGTCTTTGGCGATTATACATACTGCACTGTTTTTTCACTCCTGGTCCCTCGTGCTCTTCCGATCCCAGTTGCTCAACTCAAGAAGCCCCCTTACCTCCGCCCGGGTGGGGAATTTTATTCTACAAACGTCACATCCTTTTCAAATGCCGTCGCTCGTGTTAAAAAACAACCTTTTGAATGGTTTCAATTTAAAAGGGCTTTCCCCGAAGTTAGCTTTAGCTACCGTCGTTTGGGCCTTCCCTGCAGGGGCCAAAATTTTTTCCCCAATCCACTCTCTGAAGGATCCCTTTATTGTCGTCTGCACAGACGACAAAGGAAGCTCAAAACCCAATGGAAAGGGGCTCTTTTAGCCGGACTCACCAAAAACAACAAATTTACTTATATTCCCCCTCCCCATTCTTGAAGTCGAAAAGTTTGGGCTTTGTGAAAAACTGGGCAAAAATCTCACCTCCCCTCTTTCTGAAGGGACGGGAAAACATCTATTGAGGAACAAAACCCCCTGGGCCCCGGTTTTTCAAACAAAATTTCCCAAAATCCCCCGACGCCTCATCTATGTAAAGATTTTCATTTTCAAAATCTCCAGGCTGCCCAAATCTCTCTGATGGTTGGCCCTCTCATATTACCACATTCCCCCAAGATATTGAAAAAAGAACGGGTTTTAAAATACATCCCCCCACTGGGGGACCCCTAAACCCCATAAACACACCCCCAAAGGGCTGCCCCATCAAAGGGTAAGAAGTTTTGCTCAAAAAGTGGGAATTTATGGGAAAACGATTTAGATCCCGCACCATTAATACAGACCATCATTTTCTTAACCGCAAGGGTGAAACAACCCAAAAAAAGAAAAAACCCGAAAAGAAATTTCCCAAGAACACCTCCAAAATTTACCGACATACGCTTTCATTTAAACAAACCCCAAACCCCAAACCCCCAAAAACTCCCACATGCTAATCTAAAAGGCACCATCGCCCAGCAACTCCCCCTCTCCACTCCCCCAGGTGCTTCCTCCAAGGGGTTTTGCTTTCATGGTGAAAGCACACCTTTGGGAAATGCAGCCAAAAACCCGGCAATTTTTTAACACCACTATTAAAGAACTATTCCCCGTTGAACAACATGCCCTGCCTTCAATTTTTTCCCGGGTCCACCCCCTTTCAGCAGACTTTCAGATCCCTCCCAACCCCCCTGAAAATTTACTGGGACCTACAGACCTGTCTCCTGCCCAAGCAAATTTTTCAGAAATTCTATAACCTCCCACCGCTGACAAAGTTGATTTATGCTACCTCAACCACTTTTCTCGGTGGGCCCCCCTGGTCTGGGGGGTAAAGCCCCCGTTTCAAAACCCCGGAGGGCCCGGGTTCGATTTTCCCGGGGGGTGGGGAAAAAAAAATTTTGAAAACCCTTTTTTCCCTTTCACCTGTTTTCCTGTTCACCTAGCAGGCCCAAAAATGTACCTGGGTGTTTGGGGTGGGGGATCCTGGGGGGCAAGATTAAGGACCCCCCCAAAGGAAATAAATTAAAACATCCCCGATTGGGCGCACTGACTTTCTTGGGGTTTTCCTGGGTGGCTAACCCCCCGGGGGTTTAAAAAACCGAACGAAATCTTTCTTATTGTCTCCCAAACCCCTCCCCGTCTTCCGTTACACAACCGTTTTTCACCCCTTCCCCGCTTTCCCGTTACCCTTTATCACCTGCTCCCCCATGTAGATTTGCCCAATGAATCCACTCCGAAGAGGAAGATTGCGGGCGACTCCCGTAAACTTTTCCCTGGAAAAAAATTGCCTTTCTACACTTTCCTTCAAATACTGACACCAGACCTGTACAACTTACAAAAGCCTCGGTGCTGGAACCAAATCAAGTAAAGCATGTGAAACACCGCTTTACTTCAAAACCCCACCCAATTCCTTTTAGTTCATCAAGCCTCTTTCGTTTCAACCCTTTAGTAACAAGTTTAAAATATACCACCTATCTAAAAAGCAGTTTTAAAAAGTTTTGTAATTGGGTCCATTGCTAAAACCTGCCCCCCTTTAGTTACTCCTGTAACTCCCATATTTTTCTCCCCCCTGATGTGACCCCCTGCTGCCAGCTTTCTCAAGGGGTTCCCAAAACTTCAAATACCACAAGTTCGATACAACATCCCTGCAAATTTCCCGTTCCCCAAGTCGTCCCCGATCACCTTAGCTCCCGGGTTTTAAACCCTTTGGGTTTTATTTCTTAAGAAAACTCCTCTCCAGCACTATTTTTTCATCGTCCCCCTTTCCTCCTCATCCCCTTTGGGAAAATTACCTAATTGTTTGCTTTTTTTTCTATGTACTGTTTGTAACGCCTTTTACAAAGTTCCTGGAAAAGCGAAACGTTGCCACAAAAAAAATTCACATTAGTTGCACTTGTGAACCCCTTTTTTTTTACATTTAAAAATATTATGACTTGTTAAACGTTGGAAATCTTCAGTAAATAATTGGGTTTCCCCCAAAATTTGATCGTTAATTTTATAAAAAATCATTGTTTTAAATTTTTTCTTTGTATGTTATTTTACCTAAAATACTTTGTGAAAAAAAATTTCCGTACCTGGGGGATTTTGCAGTGGGCAGGTCAGGAAGCATGAGACAGTTGGTTTAATGCAGGCATCACAGTTCTGTTACCGGAGTTTACCTGGAGAGAGTTTCCGGGGCAAGCCCCCCCCCCCGGCCCCGGGGCTGTGACCTGGTCCCCTGGGGGAGGCCTGTGAAAAACAAAGTGTTTTTGGTGAAAAGGAAATAAAATTTATTTTTGACTTTTTTGGGGTTTTCCTAGGTTCTCTACACATTTTGCTGCTTATATGATAATCTTTGTAACTATATTTTGTATACCGGGAAAAAACTTTCGTTAAAATCCAGTTAAAAAAAAGTTACTAAATTCCTTAGTCCATCCTCAAAAATTAAGTTTTTATTTTTTTTTGTCAGAGAGAAAACGAAAAAGTTTTAAAAAGGGTTAAAATCAAACAGATTTTTGGGGAAAGTTGATTGCCTAAAAAAGCCTTACAGTAACAGAAAACTTTTAAAAGTACCCGAGATTCGAAAAAACTTTCTCAAATTGTGATTTAATGGCCTTTGGGAACAGTTTTACCTTTCCACACCACTCGTTTTAAAAAAATTTTCCAACTTTTGGGAAATTTTAAAAAGAAAAAACCTTAAAATTTATTTTGACCATCCGTTCATTAATAAAGGGAGAATTTCTCAAAGTATATAAGTTATAATTAAACTTTAAAGTGAAAGGTCCCCTCAAATCTGCCAAAAACAAAATTTACTCCCTACGAAAAGGGAAAAAATTTTGCGGCCTTGCAACCCTCCCGCCATAGGCGCCATGAGGACTCGCCCCCCGACACAGTAAACATTGGGCCCCCGACACTTACTGTTTTTTGGGGCCCAAGACTTTTAATTTGCTCCCAGCATGCATAAGGGGGGTTACCAATAAAAACCCCCGGCCGTTTCAAAAGGGATTGGGCAGGCAATTAAAAAATCATTTCCCAAACCCAACCCGGGTTTTGGTTTATACGTCAGTCTTTCGTGTGTCCAAACAAGTAACAGCCTTTGGGTTTTTTCAAGGGTCTGATCCCCTGCGAGGGCCCGGTTCATGGACTGGGCCGGTTTGGCGTTGACCCCCCAAACCACTCTTAGGTATACTCTCCCCCAGGATGTACCCCACCCAAGGGACCTAATTATTGTTTTGGTGAAAAAAAAGGGGAGCAAGTGTACGGAAACACGGCCCCCCCCCAATTTTTTTGCCCGGGAGTCGAACCCTGGGCCAAATTGTGTGAACTTGGGGGCGCTACCAACTGAGCGGGGGATACCCAACACCAAAAACAAGTCTTTTAAAAAACTAAGGGAACCCTTTTTTAAGGCAACTGGAAACCAGATCTTTCCAGAGGGAAAAATATTATAATTATTGAGTAATTTCCCTATATACCACTTAATGGCGGTAACCCTTTTACCAATGAAAGTTTTGAACCAATAATTTTTTTTTTTTTTTTATTTGAAACAAAATTTTAAGCGTAACATAAAACCCCCCTTTAAAAAAAGGGGTTTATATAATTTTTTGTATTTAAAGGGATTATGAATCTAAATCCCTCAGGACGTACAATAGCAAATAACAAACACAATTTTTAACCCGACACAAAGGGGGGTTTTCACAAATAAAACTAGAAAAAATCGGGTTATGACAGAATATAACATTATTTTTTTTTACTTTTTATTGTACAAATATATTGTCAAAAATTTTTTATATATAACAAAACAAAATCTTTCTCCCAAAAACAATTTTTAAATCATAGTGTTTCTGTCTTTTAACTTTGTTTCCATTACTAAATTTTGTCCCTTATATTTTTTCTCCTTTATTTTAGGTTTATTTTAAAAAATCTTAGTTCATATATTACAATTGTTAAAAAAATTAAAAGGGGCTATTTTTCAGGGTTTAAAAAGTAATAATTTTAAATTTTTTTCCATTATATTCATTTAATTTTTTTACAAAATTTTTTTTTTACCACAAATTTTTTTTAGTCCCCTTTTTTATTGGGCTCCTTTAAATTTTTTCTTTTTAAAAATTACCTTTGTTCTATTTTAAAAATTTGTTAAAATAATCAGGGCTATTTTTTAACTTTAGAATATTTACTTTGCTTATAATTAATTTTTAAAATTAAATTTTAAATATAAATCTTTTGATAACAAGCATTGATCCCGATACCCAACCCTTTTTTTTTAATGACTTAAATGAATCAAACAATAAAATGTAAATTTCTACACAGCAGAACAATCCCAAAAGCACTTTCGGAGACCCTGGCAAGTCTTCAAGCTGGGCAATGGGACAAGCACCTAAAGTCGGTTCTCTCTGACCAGACCGGGCTGTGGCTAGTACGTTGGTTTGCGTGACAGCCAGCAGCAAACAGCCTGGTTGATTCAGGCTCTGATCCACCAGGAGGCTGGATCACAGACCGGCGTGCCGCGGGGGCGTTGACCCGGAACTCACTCCAGGTAAACTCCGGTAATCATTGCAACATCTTTAACAAATCTCTTTGAATCTCTACCATTCCCTACAGTTCTCAAAAATAGCAAGGGTCACCCCGATCCATATAAAGGGAGGCGACCACACAGACTTGTATAACTATAGGCCAAATATCAACTTACTCCCTTCTCTCTAAAATCTTTGAAAAATTAATCCAATAAGCGTATCTTTATTCCGATCATCTCCACAACATACTCAACCCCTGTCTATTTGGGTTCCAGTCCTAATAAAAATACTAATGGGAATGTATATATCCACATGCTAGAACATATTTATTACAGCAATAGAGGAAACAAGAAAGTCCCACTGGGGATCTTCATTGACTACGAATAAGATTTTGATTACAGTTGACCACGATTGCTCCACATTAAGTTTGTCGCGGTTCGCACTATGGGTATAAGAGGGCTCGCCCTCAACGCACAACCCAGACATATCCTACAGACTTCAGGTGGCCCTCTTCTCCTTTCTCGTTATACATAAATGACCTACACAAATGCATTGCAACTACTCAAAACCACAATATTTGCAGATGTCACTATACGTCTACTGTCACCCGAGCCCAGTCATGCTAGCCTAATACTGTAAATACCGAATTTCAGAATATATCAACCTGGATGAGACCAACAAACTTACAATGAACCATTGACAAAACCTACTACATTCAGTTTAGGTAACAGTGCTGCTGAGTGCTCTTAACATAATGTTTAAATGGAATCACCTATTACAAAACTTCACAGAGGGGAAAAATTCCATAGGAATCCACCCTTGATAATAGACTCAAATTTCAAACACATATACAAACAATTTTCCCCAAAAAATTCCAGACCGTAGCATACTATCGAAGATACGGTACTATGTTCCTCAGCCGCCTCCTGGCCCTATATCAATCACATATTTACCCCTATCTCAATATGAATTTGTGCATATTGGGTAGCAACAATAAAACCATCTCAGACCACTAATTACCCAACCAAATGGCTGCAGTTCAGAATGATAATACATTCCCACTTCAGGCAGCACACTACACCATATTCAAAACTCTGCTGAACCTAATCACCTACAAATCAACATACAGATTATGCACCTACTACATACATAGAACACTTAACTTGGACATGAAAACACCTCCTCAAACATCTCCTTACCAACCTCAACAGAACACATGACCGTTTAACACAAGACACTAGATCACTCTTTGATGTTCTTCGTGTCACATCTCACACTATGCAAAAACCTCCCCCAAAACCCCCCACACAATTGAACATAAAGGCCCTAAATCTGGAATTCTTTACCTGTGAATATAAAAAGAATACACTACTGTTTATAAATTACAAGTTCTCTTCTCAAAAAATCACTTATCCCCACAACTAAATAAATACTGATTAATTGTGTCTCATTAAAATTGTATCTCATATATAAATGTTTCTCATTTTGTATCTCATAAAAATGTCTAACCTGTGACACAATCAAACTTTGTTATTTTTTAATTACATTAACCTAACAGAATACTCCATAAATACTGATGCTCAGCAACACAGTAAATGACCATATGACCTTGTCTTTGTGTAATACTCATTTGTACTAAATCCGTTATCTGTTTACAATAATGTTTTTACCATGAATATCATTGCTTAGTTATCTTAAGTTAATTTTTAAAGCTGCCCATAATGCTCTGCATACAAGGGGCTTTGCGCCATGTTGCACTGCTAATAAATATATTCCTTTGGACTTCATTGTTTCATGTTCATATTAATAAATAATAAATAAATAAATAAAGAAGGATGGGTAATCTTAATTCTATTTACACAAGAAGAACAAGGACATAACATGCAGGTGACCCCTGCAACAGGGTCAATACTATAATTTAAAAAAACATCAATTATATGCATAATCCCTTCAGGTATACACTATTTACATAATATTACTGTGGCACATTATCAGCGCAAAATACAATAAGAAGAATATTGCGATAAATATATCGGTTACTCACAACCTGCACAAATAATCAATAAATGAAATGACCTAAAACACAATCTGGTGATAAAACAAAGTACATACTCTAACTAACTCCCCAGGACATAACTTCCCTACTAACCCGCTAGTACATAACTTCCCTACAATCACACATACTCGCCTCACCACAAGTCTTACGAGTCAGTCACAAAACTAGAAAAGCCATAAGCATTCCGCACTCATCTACAGGCTGTACACATTATATAATATAGCAAGAAAATGCCAGTACAATTAAACAAAACCCCGTTTGCCAGGGCAATGCGTGAAGATGAAACAAGTACATCAACAAAGAAGAAAGCAGTAACTCTGGGGGGGGGGAAAACATAAGGACATGGCATAAACATTATCAAATAACATGAAGAAACGTAACAAAAATCATCGCATAAGTATAACGTACATGGAAACATGTCCACAAGAAAGGCTGTGTAAACACAGTCAACATAACCCAAATGCTCCTGCAAGGTCTTACACCTACAATACTCCTGCAAGGTCTTACACCTACAATACTCCTGCAAGGTTCTTACACCTTACAAGTACTCGGCAAGGTTTAACACCTACCAATTACACTGCAAGGTCTGACACCTACAATACTCCTGCAAGGTCTTACACCTACATAATACACCTGCACAAGGTCTTACACTACAATCTCCTGCACAGGTCTTACACCTACAATACTCCAGCAAGGTCATTCACCTACAATACTCCTGCAAGGTCTTACACATTCAATACTCCTGCAATGGGTCTTACTCAATACTTCATGCAAGGTCTTACACCTACATAACTCCTGCAAGGTCTTACACCTACAATACTATGCAAGGTCTTTACACCTACTATACGCCGCAAGGTTTTCACTACAATACTCCTGCAAGGTCTTTCACCTACAATCTCCTGCAAGGTCTTACACCTTATAATTAATCACTGGCAAGGTACTTACACCTACAATACTCCTGCAAGGTCTTACACCTACAATACACCTGCAAGGTCTTACACCTACAATACATCCTGCAAGGTCTTACACCTACAATACTCCTGCAAGGTCTTACACCGACCATAATACGCAGGGTCTTACACCTACAATACACCTGCAAGGTTTACACCATACAATACTCCTGCAAAGGTCGTACTCCTACAATACTCCTGCAAGGTCTTACACCTACAATAATCCTGCAAGGTCTTACACATACAATACTTCCTGCAAGGTCTTACACCACAATTCTCTCTGCTAGGTCGTACACCTACAATTACTCTGCAAGGTCGTTACTCCTACATTCTCCGCAAGGTCTTACACCTACAATACTCCTGGCAAAGGTCTTACACCTACATTACTCATGCCAAGGTCATTACACCTACATACTCCTGGCAAGGTCTTACTACAATACTCCTGCATGGTCTTAACACCTCAATACTCCTGCAATGTTTAACACCTACAATACTCCTGCAAGGTCTATACACCTACAATTACACCTGCAAGGGTTCTTACACTAAATACTCCTGCAAGATCTACACCTACGATACTCCTGCAAGGTCTTTCAATACATTACTCTGCAAAGGTCTTACACCTACAATACTCCTGCAAGGTCTTACACCTACAATACTACCTGCAAGGTCATACAATTACAATACTCCACCTGCTCAAGGTCATACACCTACAATACTCCTGCAAGGTTCTCTACACCTACAATACTCCATGCAAGGTCTTACCAACTACAATACTCCTGCTGGAAGTCTTACACCTACATTACTCCTGCAAGGTTTTACACCTACAATAATCCTGCAAGGTCTTACAACCTACAATACTCCTGCAAGGTCTTACATCCTACAAACACTGCAAGGTCTTACACCTACAATACTCCTTGCAAGGATTCTTACACCCTACAATACACCTGCAAGGTCTACACCTACTATCACTCTGCAAGGTCTGTACACCTACAATACTCCTGCAAGGTCTTACACCTTCTATTACACCTGCAAGGTCACTTACACCTACCATACTCGGCAAGGTCTTACACCTACAATACACCTGCAAGGTCTTACACTTACAATACTCCTAGCAAGGTCTTACACTTACAAGACCCCCCCCCACCTGCAAGGTCTTACACCTACAATACTCCCTATGCAAGGCCTTACACCTTACAATACTCCTGCAGGTCTTACACTACAATACTCCTGACAAGGTCTTACACCTACAATTACTCCATGCTAGGTCTTAAACCTAACAATTCTCCTGCAAGGGTCTTACACCTACAATACTCCTGCAAGGTCTTACACCTATAATACTCTGCAAGGTCTTACAAACTACAATACTCCTGCAAGGTCTCTACACCTACAATACTCCTGCAAGGTTTACACCTATCTTTACATCCTGCAAGGGCTTACCCTACAATATCCTGCAAGGTCTTACACTGCCATGCTCCGCAAGGTCTTAAACCTAACAATATTCCTGCAAGGTCTTTCACCTACAAATACCCCTGCAAGGTCTTACACCTACTATACTCCTTGCCAAGGTCTTACCTATATACTTCTGCAGGTCTTTCACCTGCAATACTACTGCTCATAGAGCATCTTTCCTGCAATACTCCCTGCAAGGTCTTACACCTACAATACTCCTGCAAGGTCTTACACCTACAATACTCCTGCAAGGTCATACACCCACAATACTCCTGCAAGGTCTTACACCCACAATTCACCTGCAAGGTCTTACACCTACAATACACCTGCAAGGTCTTACACCTACAATACTCCTGCAAGGTCTTACACCTACAATACACCTGCAAGGTCTTACACCTACAATACTCTTGCAAGGTCTTACACCTACAATACTCCTGCAAGGTCTTACACCTACAATACTCCTGCAAGGTCTTACACCTACAATACTCCACATCCGTATGTACGTCCAACTTCATCATAGTCATTGTCCTCTGTCGTGTCTTTAATCGCCGCAATACACAGGCGGATGGCTTATCTCCCCACAAAACATCTTCCAATCCACCTCTCATTCTCTCACCATCAAATCTTGCATTCTGCATTTCCATCAATTGCGCTTTGATGCCCTCAATCTCTTGTACTGGATGAACCTTCATAGCACTGTTTCAACTGCCCTTCCAAATATCTCTGTAAGCCATATTTCCATTGACTTACCTCCTTTCCTTTCCTCATATAAAAATTTTTGATTCCTGGTTTAGCATATTCCTCCCACCATCGTAGTATATCACCTCTTTTCTACCCCTTGGCTCACTCATGTGTAACACCACTCAACGAATACTATCACCGTACTCCAGATCATCTAACCAATCTCACATTAAGTTTCCATATAACTCATGTAACGCTTGGTAAACCTCCCTATCCCACATCACGACACTCCTCTATGATCTGAAAACCATACATTTATAGGTTTCTGTTTTAGCCAACTGTAACGGGAGAAGCCATAAATACGATCTAGTTGCGCATATCCTCTACTCACATAAGTTGCTCCACGTTCACCCCCTCCCCCCTAACTACATCCGCTAAGCCTGTTCCCCCTTAAAAACTCCCGTAGGAACCCCATAAATAACACACACCCTCAACCCTCGGCTCCACATCTTTTCTACGTATCACACTATTTCAATCCCCTCACCAAATAATGAAATAACAGGTAAACCCCGCATTGTAAATTAGTGTGTCCCTTACAAATTCCTCTATAACAGTCTTTTTATGAAATCACATGTTTACTGTGTCCTTATTAGCATATATTTATTATATATATATATATTTATATATATATATATATATATATATATATATTATATATATTATATATATATTATATATATATATATAGTGTGTGTGTGTGTACTCGCCTTATTGTGTGGGCAGGGACGATACTCAGCTTCCTAGCCACGCCTCTTCACTGATCGCTTGTAGGTCCTCTCTCTGCTTCCAGAGCCTTTCTCCATACCTCGTCTTAAAGCTATGTATGTTTCCTGCTCACTACTTCACTTGCTAGGACTATTCCACTTCCTGACAACTCTTTGACTGAGAAATACTTCCTAACATCCCTCTGACTCGTATCTGAGTCATTCAGCTTCAATTGTGAACCCCTTGTTTCTGTGTCTCCTCTGTGGAACAGCCTGTCTCGGTCTACATTATCGTTCCACGCAGTACTTTGTATGTCGTTATCATGTCTTCCCTGACCCTATTGTCCTCCAGTGACGTCAGTATCGATTTCCCTTAACCTTTCATGTAGTACATACCCCTGAGCGCCGGAACAGCCTTGTTGCAATCCTTTGCATTTCACTAAATATATGACGTGTTTGACCAGGTGTTTTGGGGGTTCCATAACTGGTATGCTATACTCCAGTATGGGCCTGATGTTTACAGTGTACAGTGTCTTGAACAATTCCTTAGTAAGGTATCGAAACGCTTTTTTCAGGTTTGCACCAGGCGCCGTATGCTGCCACCAAGTTATTATGGTGATGTGTGCTCCGGTGGACATCCTCGAGGTTATGGTCAACCCCCACTTCTCCTTGAGCGAGGTTTGCAGTCTTGGGCCACCCAGTCTATACTCTGTCTGCCGGGTCTTCTTTGCCCTTATTCGTCTTCATGACTTTGCATTTGGCGGGGTTAAATCGAGAATCCAAGATGCTGGACCACTGTCCAGCCTGTCCAGGTCTCTTTGAAGTCCTAACCTGATCCTAATTGATTTATATTCTCCTCCATTAACATTCACATCATCTGCGAAACAGGGACAATTCCATGAGTCTATCTCTTCCATCATGTCATTTACATATACCAGATATAGCACTGTCCAGGACGGAAACCTTTTGGGACCCGCTGTCACAGGATGCCCACCTGTGATACCTCATCTCGTTACCATGGACTCGTTGCTGCCTCTCTGTCAGGTATTCTCTGATCTATTGCAGTGCCCTTCCTGTTATAAGCGCCTGATCCTCATAGGTTTCTGCAACTAGTCGCTTGTCAGGAACTGTGTCGAAGGCCTTCTTGCAGTCCAAGTAATGCAATCAACCCACCTCTCTCTCTCTCGTGTTGTCGCCACTACTTCAGAACTTGTCATAAGAACTCAGAACGTTTGTACACAGGATTTGCCTCCATGATCCGTGCGGATTGTGTTTATAATCTTGTTTCCGTTCCAGATGCTCCAAACACTCTCCTCATTGATAATCGTCTCCCAGACTTTGGCATTATATACACGTCAGTGATCACTGCGTCTGTTATTTAGTGCCTTCTTTTCTGTCTCCTTTTTTTAAATATGGAACTACAATTGGCGGTCTTCCATACCTCAGGTTTTAGTTTAGAATAGTTAGGGGGTTGGTCGGGGTATTAGCGTGCCTTAGAGTTTTCTTTGTACGTGATTATACAATTCCAGATCCGCCAAGTCTTATGTTAATTATTAAATGGTTTTTTGCATATTTTGATTCCATTTTAAATAAAAAAAAACACCATGATTTTCTATTTAAGTCATGTGGATTTTGTTAGTGATTTTATATACCATTGTGTCACTGAGGTGAAGTGCTTTTAGGTTTATATGACTTTGTTTTTTGTTTATAAAGTTTCATACATGATATGAAAATTACATCATATCATACATGACATGAAACAATACATCAAGACATACATGACATGAAAAACTTTACATCATTTATTATACAGACATGAAACATTAATCATATCATACATGACATGAAACATTACATCATATTATACATGACATGAAACATTACAATCATATCAATAATGACATGAAAACATTTACCATCGTTCATACATGACATGAAAACATTACATTCATATCATACATGACATGAAATACATTACATCATATTATACATGACATGAAACATTACATTCATATCATACATGACATGAAACATACATTCATATCATAAATGACCCATGAAACATATACATCATATCATACATGACATGAAAACATTACATCATTTTAATGACATGAAACATTACACATATCTCATGAATGATACATTACATCATATTATACATGACATGAAACATTTACATCATATCATTACATTACATGTAAACTTTACATATAACATACATGACATGAAACATTACATCAATATCATGCATGACATGTAACATTAATAATATATACATGACATGAAACATTACATCATATCATACATGACATGAAACATTACATCATATCATACATGACATGAAACATTACATCATATCATGCATGACATGAAACATTACATCATATCATACATGACATGAAACATTACATCATATTATACATTACATGAAACATTACATCATATCATACATGATATGAAAAAGTGTGCCAGGTTTGTGAGTGTAGGTGTAAGACCTTGCAGGAGTATTGTAGGTGTAAGACCTTGCAGGAGTATTGTAGGTGTAAGACCTTGCAGGAGTATTGTAGGTGTAAGACCTTGCAGGAGTATTGTAGGTGTAATGACCTTGCAGGAGTAGTAGTGTAGGAGAGAAAGCTGTAAGACTTGCAGGCGTATTGTAGGGTGTAAGACCTTGCAGGGAGTAGGTAGTGTAAGGACCTTGCAGGAGTATTGTGGAGTGTAAGACACTCTGCAAGGAGTATTGTGGGTTTGTAAGGTCCTTGCAGGAGTATGTAGGTGATAAGTCCTTCAGGAGGTATTGTAGGTGTAGACCTTGCAGGAGTATTGTAGGTGTAAGACACTTGCAGGAGTATTGTGGGTATAAGACCTTGCGGAGTATTGTGGGTGTAAGACCTTGCAGGGAGTATTGTAGGCTGTAAGACCTTGCAGGAGTATTGTAGGTGTAAGACTTGCAGGAGTTTGTAAAAGGGTGTAAGACCTTGCAGGAGTATTGTGGGTTTGTAAGGACCTTGCAGGAGTATTGTGGGTGTAAGACCTTGCAGGAGTATTGTGGGTGTAAAGGACCTTGCAGGAGTATTGTAGGTGTAAGACCTTGCAGGAGGTATTGTAGGTGGTAAGACTTGCAGGGAGTTATGTAGGTGTAAGACCTTGCAGGAGTATTGTGGGTGTAAGACCTTAGCAGGTGTATTGTGGGTGTAGACATTGCAGGAGTATTGTAGGTGTAAGACCTTGCAGGAGTATTGTGGGTGTATGACTTGCAGGAGTATTGTAGGTGTAAGACCTTGCAGGAGTATTGTTAGGTGTAGACCTTGCAGGGGGTATTGTAGGTGTATGAACTTGACAGGAGTATTGTAGGGTAAAGACTTGCAGGGAGTATTGTTAGGTGTAAGAACTTGCAGGTGCTATTGTGGTGTAAGACCTTGCAGGAGTATTGTAGTGTAAGACTTGCAGGAGTATTGTAGGTGTAAGACCTTGCAGAGTTTGTTGGTGTTAAGACTATTGCAGGAGTATTGTGGGTGTAAGACCTTGCAGAGTATTGTGGGTGTAAGACCTTGCACGGAGTATTGTGGTGTTAAGATCCTTGCAGGAGTATTTTATGTGTAAGACCTTGCAGGAGTATTGTAGGTGTAAGACCTTAGCAGGAAGTATTGTAGGTGTAAGACCTTGCAGGAGTATTGTAGGTGTAAGACCTTGCAGGCTGGAGTATTGTAGGTGTAAGACCTTGCATGAGTATTGTGGTTGTAAGACCTTGCAGGAGTATGTGGGTTTTTGGTAAGAACTTGCAGGAGTATTGTAGGTTATGTAAGACCTTGCAGGAGTATTGTAGGTGTAAGACCTTGCATGGTATTGTAGGTGTAAGACTTGCATTGAGTATTGTAGGTGTTAGAACTTGCATGAGTATAGTAGGTGTAAGGACCTTGCAGGAGTATTGTAGGTGTAAGACCTTGCATGAGTATGTATGTGTAAGACCTTGCATGAGTATTGTAGGTGTAAGAATTGCTGGGAGTATTGTAGGTGTAAGAACTGCAGGAGTATGTGGTGTAAGGGACCTTGGCAGAGGAGTATTGTAGGTGTAAGACTTGCAGGAGATTCGTAGGTGTAATAGACCTTGCAGGAGTATTGTAGGTGTTAGACCTTGCTGGGTATGTAGGTGTAGACTTGCAGGAGTATTGTAGGTGTAAGACCTTGAAGGAGTATTGTAGGTGTTAAAGACCTTGCAGGGTATTGTAGGTGTATGAACCTTGCAGGAGACTTAATTGTAGGTGTAAGACCTTGCGGGTGTATTGTAGGTGTAAGACTTGCATGGAGTATTGTTGGTGTAAATGTAAGACCTTGCAGAGTATTGTATTGTAGGTATGTTAAGACCTGCCAGGGAGATTGTAGGTGCAAGACCTGCAGGAGTATTGTAGGTGTAGACCTTGCTGGAGTAGGAGTAGGTGTAAGACCTTGCAGGAGTAAGTATGTGGTGTAAGACTTGCAGAGTATTGTGGTGTAAGACCTTGCAGGAGTATTGTTAGGTGTAAGACCTTGCAGGAGTATTGTAGGTGTTAAGACATTCATGAGTATTTGTAGGTGTAAGACCTTGCATGAGAAGTGTTAGGTTGTAGACCTGCAAGGAGTATAGTGGGTGTTAAGCACCTTGCAGGAGTATTTGGGTGTAAGACCTTGGGAGTATTGTAGGTGTAAGCCCTTGCGGGAGTATTGTAGGTGTAAGACCTTGGGGGAGATTGTATTTTAAGACCTTCTGAGTTGGGTAGTCAGGATAAGGGGTTTGGGTTTGAGGTGAAACCGGGGAGGTTTGTAGTGTAGCCTTGAAGTTTGAGGGTAAACCCTTTGCAGGAGTTGTAGGTGTAAGACTTGCAGGAGGTTTGTAGGTGTAGATCTTGCAGGAGTATTGTAGGTGAAAGACTGCAGGAGTTTGTAGGTGTAAGACCTTGCAGAGTATTGTGGGTGAAAGACTTGCAGGAGTATTGTTGGGTGGTAAGACCTTGCAGGAGTATTGTGGGTGTAAGTCTTGCAGGATTTTGTAGGTGAAAGACCTTGCAGGAAGTATTGTAGGTGTAAGACCTTGCAGGAGTATTGTAGTGTAAGATCTTGAGGAGTATTGTAGGTCAAGACTTGCAGGAGTTTTGTAGGTGTAAGACTTGCAGGGTATGTAGGTGTAAGACTTGCTGGAGTATTGTGGGTTTGTAAGACTTGCAGGATTATTGTAGGTTAAGACTTGCAGAGTATTGGTGGGTGTAAGCCCTTGCAGGAGTATTGTAGGTGTAAGACCTTGCGGGAGTATTGTGGGTGTAAGACCTTGAGTTTTAGTCATGGAAGGTTGTGTGAGTGTAGCTTGGAGGGTGTGTCATGTAGTTGAAAGGTTTGGTAGTGTAGTCATGGAAGGTTTGTGTGAGTGTAGTCATGGAAGGTTGTGTCAGTGTATCAAGGAAGGTTTTGAGTGTAGTCTTTAATTTGTGTCATTTAGTTATGGAAGGTTGTGTCAGTGTATGATGGAGGTTGTGTGAGTGTAGTAGGGAAAGGGTTGTGTCAGTATAGCCCATGGAAGTTGTGTGAGTGTAGTCATGAAAGGTTTGTCATTGTAGTTTATGGAAGGTTGTGTGAGTGTAGTCATGGAAGTTGTGTCCAGTGTAGTCAATGGGAGGGTGGGTCCAGTGTAGCCCATGAAAGTGTGTGAGTGTGTATGGAAGGTTGTGTGAGTGTAGTCAGGAAGGTTTGTGCAGTGTAGTCATGGGGGGGTGTGTCAGTGTAGTCCATGAAAGGTTGTGTCAGTGAGTATGGAAGTTGTTGAGGTAGTCATGGAAGGTTGTGTCAGTTGCAGTCATGTGAGGGTTCAGTGTAGTCATGAAAGGTGTGTCAGTGTATTATAAAGGTGGGGTGAGTGTAGTCATGAAGGTTGTGTCTTATAAGGGGGGTGTCATTGTAGTCATAAAGGTTGTGTCAGTGTAGTTAGGGAAGGTTGTGTCATGTAGTGAGGGAAGGTTGTGTCAGTAAGTCAGGAAGGTGTGCCCAGTGTATCATGGAGGGGTGTCAGTGTAGTCATGAAAGGTTGTGTCAGTGTAGTGATGGAAGGTTGTGTCAGTGTAGTGATGGAAGGTTGTGTCAGTATAGTCATGGAAGGTTGTGTGAGTTGTTACGACTTAATCTTCACCGTAACAATAGGGGCACAAATAACAACATTTTTTTTTTTGTTAGTTTTATTTTATTACCAATCATTTAGCTTCATTGGTATTTGGTTAGTGAATTAAAATAACCACAAGCAATTATAAATGAAACACTATACAGCAAGAAACCCAATCTTACGTTTAAATTCTCAATAACAGAGTATGATACAATAATTTCAATTAATAATCTACTCTTTTTGAAAGGTCTAGGGTAACGAAATAGTTTATCTTCATAAGTGACATGAATTACCAGACTAAAGGCAAAGGCAAGACTTGGTATAAAGTTTTAGTTTAAGCTAGGAGCTTTGGGTTGAAGACCCCCTACCGAGTCAGAGCTAGGAGCTGACTGACTCACTCAACTACTTCATAGTCAGACTTCAGCTCGGCCCAGAAGGCGACGCGTGGCGTCAATTCTAGAACCACCAATTGGTCACTACAGAGTGGTTACACATCCGTAATACCTAACCTAATAATAATATAATATAATATTAAAAATTATAATAATCATGGGAAAGATATAATATACAATATAATACAAAGAGAGTACTTTTGATTCATACTGTACCCGATAATAATATATAGTCGAACCTGCTTTATCTAGCTAGTAAAAAAGTGGTTCGCGATATATTATTACAGAACTTATTTTAACCAGGCCTTTTTTTTTTGTATATAATGGAGTGAAGTATGGGCGCGTAACACCTCCCCCCTCGTGACTGACGGTCGCCATTTTACTTGTACTCTCTCCCTTTAAAAATGTTAAGTAGGACCCCGTATCCCTAAAGGAATTTACTTGCAACAACTGGGTATCGGTAATTCCTACTTTGCTTTTGGGAAAAGTAAGGACTCATAGCTCTTTACAAGTTGACGATGATACCCATATTCTGCTTAGTCAACTAGGAGGATCTGTTCCTTTTCCTTGGGACAGAGCGTCTACTTTGGCTCGGACTTCCTTGGATGAGTCGTAGAGGAATGATTTTGTGGGCAATCTATAGGATGGACTCCTTCCCTGGTCCCTATCACGCTTAAAGCATTGTGATTTGAAATGTCCCAGCTTCGAACAGTACGAACATTTAATTTTTTTCCCCTGACCTATCTGGTCTATAGGATGGGCCGATTGAATTTGGTGTTTTACTTCGGGTTTACTTGTTCACGGGAGTGAACGGGTTTGGGTTTGGTCGCTACCGAAAGGCTTTGCAGGGTTTGGGTCCCCGTTGCTGGTTTGATAACCTGGCTGCTTTTTGATTGTAAACCTTGGGAAATT
>NC_069497.1:8291292-8349872 GCF_026875155.1 Cherax quadricarinatus | reverse complement strand
TTTCAAAACATTATATATTAAAATTTTCTTCATTAATATTAAAATTTCATCATAAATGATGTAATATTTCATATCATGTATGATATGATGTAATGTTTCATGTCATGTATGATATGATGTAATGTTTCATGTCATGTATGATATGATGTAATATTTCATATCATGTATGATATGATGTAATGTTTCATATCATGTATGATATGATGTAATGTTTCATGTCATGTATGATATGATGTAATGTTTCATATCATGTATGATATGATGTAATGTTTCATGTCATGTATGAAACTTTATATACAAAAAACAATGTCATATAAACTAAAGCTCACTGCACCTCAGTGACACAATGGTTATATAAAATTACTAACAAAATCCACATGACTTGAAATAGAATCATGGTGTTTTTTTTTATTTAAAATGGAATCAAAATATGCAAAAACCTTTTAATAATTAACATAAGACTTGCTGATCTAGAATGTATAATCACGTACAAAGAAACACTAAGGCACCTAATACCCCGACCAACCCCCTATCTAGTTTCTTAAACTAATACCTGAGGTATGGAAGACCGCAAATGTAGCTCCCATTTTTAAAAAAGGAGACAGAAAAGAGGCACTAAATTACAGACCAGTGTCACTGACGTGTATAGTATGCAAAGTCATGGAGAAGATTATCAGGAGGAGAGTGATGGAGCACCAGGAACGGAACAAGATTATAAACGACAATCAGCACGGATTCATGGAAGGCAAATCCTGTGTCACAAACCTTCTGAGTTCTATGACAAGTTACAGAAGTGCGACACGAGAGAGAGAGGTGGGTTGATTGCATTTTCTTGGACTGCAAGAAGGCCTTCGACACAGTTCCTGACAAGCGACTAGTGCAGAAACTAGAGGATCAGGCGCGTATAACAGGAAGGGCACTGCAATAGATCAGAGAATACCTGACAGGGAGGCAGCAACGAGTCATGGTACGAGATGAGGTATCACAGTGGGCTCCTGTGACGAGCGGGGTCCCACAAGGGTCGGTCCTGGGACCAGTGCTATATCTGGTATATGTAAATGACATGATGGAAGAGATAGACTCAGAAGTGTCCCTGTTCGCAGATGATGTGAAGTTAATGAGGAGAATTAAATCAGATGAGGATCAGGTAGGACTTCAAAGAGACCTGGACAGGCTGGACACGTGGTCCAGCAACTGGATTCTCGAATTTAACCCCGCCAAATGCAAAGTCATGAAGATCGAAGAAGGGCAAAGAAGACCGCAGACAGAGTATAGACTGGGTGGCCAAGGACTGCAAACCTCGCTCAAGGAGATAGTGGGGTGACCATAACATCGAGGATGTCACCGGAGGCACACATCAACCAGATAACTGGTGCAGCATACGGGCGCCTGGCAAACCTGAGAATAGCGTTCGGATACCTTACTAAGGAATTGTTCAAGACACTGTACACTGTATACATCAGGCCCATACTGGAGTATGCAACACCAGTTTGGAACCCACACCTGGTCAAACACGTCAATATATTAGAGAAAGTGCAAAGGTTTGCAACAAGGCTAGTTCCGGAGCTCAGGGGTATGTCCTACGATGAAAGGTTAAGGGAAATCGGACTGACGTCACTGGAGGACAGTAGGGTCAGGGGAGACATGATAACGACATACAAAGTACTGCGTGGAACAGATAATGTAGACCGAGACAGGCTGTTCCACAGAGGAGACACAGAAACAAGGGGTCACAATTGGAAGCTGAAGACTCAGACGAGTCAGAGGGATGTTAGGAAGTATTTCTTCAGTCATAGAGTTGTCAGGAAGTGGAATAGTCTAGCAAGTGATGTAGTGGAGGCAGGAACCATACATAGCTTTAAGACGAGGTATGAGAAAGCTCTGGAAGCAGAGAGAGGACCTACTAGCGATCAGTGAAGAGGCGGGGTAGGAGCTGAGTATCGACCCTGCAACCACAATTAGGGCGAGTACACACACACACGCTAGTATGTATATATATATAATATATATATATATATATTTATATTATATATATATATATAATATTTATATATATATATAAAAAATATATATATGCAATAAGATCACAGTAAAATGGTGATTCTTAAATAGACGTGTTAAAGAGGAATTGTATGGGACACACTAATTTTTCAATGCGGGTTTACTGTGTATCATTATTTGGAGGGATTGGATAGTGTGATTACGTAGAAAATGATGTGGCGCCGAGGGATGCAGGGATGTGTTTTGGGGGTCCTACGGGATGTTTTAGGGGGAGCAGGCTTCGCGGATGTAGTGAGGGGGGAGGGGTGGAACGTGGTGCATACTTATGTGAGGAGGAGCGATATGCGGCACTAGATCGTATTTATGCTTCTCCGGGTTACAAGTTGCTAAAACAGGAACTATAAATGTAGGTGTTTCAGATCATAGTGGAGTGGTCGTGGATGTGGGATGGGGAGTTTACAAAGCGTTACAGGAGTTATTGGAACTTAAATGTGAGATATGTTAGATGAGTGGAGGACGGTGATAGTTTTGATTGATTGGTGCCGCCCGACAATGAGTGGAACCAAGGGAGAAAAGGGAGGTGATATACTACGGGATGGTGGGAGAATATGCTAAACCAGGAATCAAAATTTTTATATGAGGAAAGGTGAAAGGAGTAAGTACAATGGAAATATGGCTTACAAAGATATTTGGAAGGCAGTTGAACAGCGCTACGAAGGGTTCAATCACATTACAAGAGATTGAGGGCATCAAAGCGCAATTGATGGAAATGCAGAATGCAGATTTGATGGTGTGGAGTGAGAGGTGATTGGTAGATGTTTGTGGGGAGATAAGATCCGCCTGTGTATTGCGGCGATTAAAAGGACACGACAGAGGTCAATGACTTTGATGAAGTTGGGACGTACATACGGATGTGGGAGGGTGTACGATGGGACAGAGGTTAGTAACTACGGAAAGTATGAGTGGTTTGTGATAAGTGGTGTGAGATTATATGAGAGGGTAAACAGAGAAGATGGCAGATATGAAGATTTTAGAGAAGGGATACAGAGAAACCTAGAGTCAGACTGATAGAGCGATGATAGAAGGGCCTATAGATGAAGAGGAAGTGTGGACGGCTTTAAAAGGGATGAGTGTCGGGAAAGCACCTGGATAGGAAGGAATCCCAATGAATTTTCATTTGAGCAATGGGATGTTCATGAAGGAATTTGGTGCCAGTTTGGTGAAGTAATGAAGGATAAGAGGAAGCATGAGTCTAACACAAAGGACAGGTGTAGTATTTATGGTTCCAAAGGGTGGAAGTACAGAATAAACATCCTAGATTATAGAGGTTTTATCTTAATGTGTGGGGATTATAAATTGTTTGCCAGGGTGTTAGGTAATAGATTGCGTTAAAGTATTGGGAAGGTTATAGATGGGGGACAGATGGGTGTGCCAGGCGCGAACAATGTTTAGTGGGCATGGGAGGATAAAGGGTTATATAGAGGAGGTAGGATGGATGGCGTGAGGTGTTCTTGCTTTGGATTGGGAAGGCGGCCATATGATTGTGTAGAGAGAGAGACATTTTGGATGATTATGAGGAGGATGGGTTTCGGTGAGATGATTGTGCAGTGGGGCGGAAACTTTATATAGAGGTGCAGAAATACGAGTGCAAAAATGGAAGGGTGGGGAAGATGGTTAGTATGGGTAGGGGCTGAGGCAGGGATGCACCCATGTTCAGATCCTATTTGCATGTCTGCAAGACCATATATAGGTTGATAAATGAGGGTAAGTGAGAGGGGGGGGTAAGACTTAGGGGTGTACGGGTATTGTTGGTTATGTGGATGACACAACGGTTTAGTGGGGAGAGGAGGGGGTTAAAGAATGTAAGCAGATTGTTGAAATATTTGTGGGCAAACAGGTATGAGTGTTAATAGTGAAAGTAGAGAGATTACTCGGAGTTTGGGTCATGGGTGTGGTGGAGGTGGAGGGAGGGGAACTGGGAAAAAATAGTATGGGATGGCATGCCCAGTAGAGCCAGGTAAAATTGTGGAGTATTGTACAGGGCAGTACAGGGGGCTAGAGAGGCAAAATTCTAAAAGGTAGCGCAAAGAGTATTGCTTAGGTTGGTGGAATAAACGAGTGGTTTGATATACTACAGAGAGTCATTGTAGTTAATACACTCATTTTATGTTAAATTTGTTGGGCTGAAAGTATCGTTGCGTGGCATTGCAAGGAAATGTTGTTTGCTGGAATTTTAGAATGGGATAATGGTTGTCGATTGGACTGAACTGAGGCAGAACAGAAGTTGTAATAAAATATCCCGTGAGCAAAAAGATGGCCGGGGCTCACGCCGCGGTCGATCTCGCCCCCCCCCCCGCCCGGGGCTTTAGCGCCCTTTATACTTCACCTCCGCTGCGTCGTGCGCCCGTTTAAGCTCTGACCTGAAGCTCGCCCTCTGCTACCCCCGCTCGACCCCTGCACTTGTCCTATCTGACGATTGCGCCCCCCCCGCTGCGGCGCACACGTGGTGCTCCAGCGTGATTGGGCCAGTGATGGATAGATGTGAGCGCGGCTGGCCGTCGGCTGGTCCCCCCCCGTGGACTCTCGCCGGGCCCGGGCGGGGGGGGTTTAGGACTTAGAGGAGTGTATGAGCTAGGCCTGTTGAAGACTTATTATACAAGTACAGCTTATACCGGAAAATGTAACGGTGTTGTGTTTTTGGGGGAGGTTGTAGGTATGTCTAGACGTAGGTTGGAAGGGGAGACTGTGTTTCCCTTATATAATTGGACACAAATTGGGGAGACTTCTGTAAGTTACGGTTGAAGTCACAGGATGAGGGAAATTATGTATAGGTTTTTCATGGGATTTTGCCAACTAAAGTACGACTGTATCTGATGGATTTTTGCAGTCTCAATGTTGTGTTTTGTTGTTTCGGTTGGGGGAGGAAACAGCATATATGTGGTGTATTTCTGTGAGCATTCTCGAGAGTGCACGGTCTATGGTTTCGCAGAGTGTTGGATATGGTGGGGTGGGAGTAGGTTAGTGGTTTCAAGGCATGAGTTTGGATATAGAAGGGAGTGAGAGATAGTGGTGAGGGGGGCCGTCATGTATTTAGTGGCAGATTATTATCTATATATCGTGGGTGATGAGGTAGGTGGGGGGGGTGGGAGGAAACGAACAAGGGCTTTAGCAGGACATTTCTATAAACAAAGTGTATAAAATGAGATAGTGTATGGGACGTAGATGGGCTATAGATTTTCCGGCATCGTTAGAGGCAGACTGTGAGAGGTAGGGTTGCGCGAATTAGTGTTGTATTGGCTTTGGGTGGACCTGGTCTCTGTATAAGGGGGAGGGAAAAATGAATTTACATGGATTTAGATATCATTGATTATTAATCACTGTTTTCCTGAAAAGCGGAGAGGGGGCTTATCAATTCGATTAGGGGCTTTAATGCTCTATTTCAACCATAGTGTTGTGAAAGAGCAAGTCTCGAAATTGCTCTGAAACATGTCATCAATAACATCTGAATTTGTTAGAACATGACAATAGTGTTTAATAATATAACATTCTTGGTATTGTAAACAGATGTGTGTTACATATCAGTGTACAATGGATATAATATGGTATATGAAAATACGACACAATGGATATATAAACTCATATGCAGTTATAATTTGATCCTTTATTGACTACGTTTCGCCCACCCAGTGTGCTTTTATGAAGGTCACAAACATATCTACCTGGGGTGGAAGGGGACGCTAGTATTTTTAGTCGTAAACGTTCAGAATGCTGAGGTCAGGTGGAGAATGCTGCATCTGTTGATGTACGAGTGGGGTTATAGAGTTTAAATTTCACCAAACTTATCCAATCTCCTTTCCAGCTCCCCCCCCCCCCCAGATTTTCGCTCTCATGAACCCCACGACGGTACATTCTTCAGAGTGACAGGCATATCTCACCTTGGACCTCAGCATTCTGAACCTGACTATTAAAATAACTCGCGTCCCTTCACCCCAGGTAGATCTGTATGTGACTTGAAAAAGTCACTGACCTCGTGGGCGAAACGTAGTCAATAAAGGATCACATTATACTGCATGTGTGTTCATATTTCCATCCAGTGTACAGTTATCATATTAGTTGACATTGTTCACTATAGTAAAGTTGTTGTTAATTATTTTACTTTTTTTTATATATATTGTCATAAAGTGTAATAGTTGTTAGTATTTAAAAGTTCTTTGAATAGTTTTAAGATGTTGTGGAGTCTAGTGTTCGTGTTATTTTTTTTTTTTTTGCATTGTGGAAAAGGAGGGGAAGTATGGAAGTCATTACGGAGGGGAAGTATGGAAGTCATTACGGAGGGGAAGTATGGAAGTTATTACGATGGAATCATAACCACATGTAACTGCATGTGTGTACAATATATATAGCAGTTAATATTTGTATTAATTCTTTACTAAATTTCATGATAAGTATAATTAAAATATTCATGCATATTGTAATATATTTGAATGATAAAAAACATAATTTTTTTTGTAAACTTGTATTTAGTAAAAGGATAAAAAGATCATAGGATGAGGGTTATTTATGTCAGTATAGATTAAACGTGTAAGTGAATTAGTGGAATAAGTAAATATTTTTTCTGTGGGGACTGTAAGGCTTCTTTTTATTTATTAATGCAATTGACAATGTTTTAAACTAAAAATGAAGAATGTATGGAGATATATAAAACTGTTTAAAGTACAGTTCACCATTGTGGTTAGCGGGCAACTTTTTTGAGTATAATATATAAACAATAACGTAAATGTTGGGGGGGTGGGTGGGGGGAGTCACTATGTTATTGTAAAGCTTGCTTTGTGTATTTTATATAATGAAAAAAAAAAAAAACAGTGATGGAAGGCACTGTGTATTTGCAGTAGTGATGTTAGTTATGAAGTTAGGTGTATATCATAATCATTATGAATACGTTACTTAGTGGACCGGAACTCACCATGATAATGCCTTTTTTATATATATTATATCACATTTATGTAGTAACTATGTATATTGTATGAAACTGTTTTAAATAAAATATAAAAAAATAATAATAATTAAAATAGGGATAATACCATGTATTTTTTATATATTTTTTAACAGATAATTATATAACGCCGAAAGTCTCTATTTTAGCTATAAACGGATGACTTTCGCGCTATAATATTAATGATGGTTTATTCTCTTACATAGGTAATAACACAGGTTGGGACCAATTTCAAAGATATAAACAAAACCAGTCATAACACTAAACCACAATTATCGCTTACACCACAATAATCACTACGTACTTTCGTATATCGAAATCATAACTACACTACAGATTCATTACAAAACAATCATCACTACCACTACAAATAATCATTACACTACAATCAGTATGCGCTAAATCATCACTACGCCACAATAACTACACCACAATAATATCACCAATACTCACTACTCTACAATCATCACTACATACAATAATCATACACCATAATCATACTACACAATCACTCATCGCTACTATCACTTACACCCACAAATAATCACTAACACCACACCACAATCTTCATTACATCACAATCCTCATTACACACAATCTTCACTACACCACAACTATCACTACACCTCAAGCTATCACTACACCACAATCTTCACTACACACAGTTCACTACACCACAATCTTTCATACATCACAATCACTCACCACAATCTTCTCTACCCACAATCACTACACCCACAATCTTCACTACACACAATCACTACACCACAATCTTCACTTACACCACATCACTACACCACAATCTTCACTACACCACAATCACTACAACCACAATCCTCCATACACCAACTCATCCAGCATCTCAATTCCTCACTACACCACAATAATCACTACACCCACAATCCTCACTTACACCACAATAATCACCTACCCACAATCTCATACACCACATTAATTCATACACCACAATAATCACTACACCACAATCCCACTTACACAACATCTTTCACTACCCAACTATCATCTACACTACATCACTACACCACAGCCATCATAACATCACAATAATCACTACACCACAATAATCACTATACCACAATCCTCACTACACCACAATCATCACTACCCAACTATCACTGCACTACAATGATCCCTACACTACAAACACTTCACCACAATAATCACTACACCACAATATCTACACCCACAATCACTCGCCACAACTGTTACTACAGGTCTTAACATCGCTATGTATCTTCATATCACTATATATCTTCCCAGTGTTCTATACTTGACAGTTCAGTAAGCAACTCAGTAAGTAACTCAGCAAGATCTCGGCAGAGGAAAGATTAATTTTCATTATCCAAAACTTGTGATTCTCGTTCCTAGTATATACACAGCTACGGTTAGTTGTTTAATGGTAACAATGGAGTTCCTGGATGGCTGATGTCGTGGAGGCTCTATCCGATACCAAGGAGAGGCTCCTTGGCGAGGGATTTTCGGAAACGTTTATCTTGTGACTTACCGCGACGAAAACTAGCAGCTATGATAAGACATCAAAAATGTCGACAAAAAAAAGGAATAAAGCTTTAGAAAAAGATTGTTCAAGCTTCCTCAAGGAGGCCAAAAATTCTTCAAGCCCTGAGAAAGGGAGCGGTGGTGGCGCCGCTGTTCTTCACGGAATTCAAGACCAATCCTTCTGAATGCTCATGTCCTACAAGGGCAGCCAAGAACCTTCTGGACATCTTACAGGGTTCTACATACATCCTCCTTGATGTGTGAATCCAGATTGGCAAGAAGTTGCAGGAGATCCACGAAGCTGGTTATATCCATAACGATTTAAAGGAGGATAACATAATCATCGATGGATTCAGCTGAGGACACCTCAGGTTAGCATAATGACTACGGACTGGCGTGTCTAAAGACGTATTATCTTCATGAAGGTTGATCCTGAGACTTTCCTTGGTGTGCTCCAGAGATCCTTTGCTGGAAACCATCCACTCCAGCTACTGATGTTTTCTTCATATGGGTATGTGTGTCATTAGGTCCTGAAAGCACTGAAGAGCTGGCCTAAAGGGTTGGATACGTAGTCAGTCAGGCTTTGGATCCTAACCCAAACTCGACCATCACTGCGGGAATTGTTGCCGTCGTATTTATAAATGTGTTACGACCCGCTGTAGGAGGCAGTGCAAGAAGAAGAACAACACAGTTCAACAATCTAAAGAAACAACAGTAAAAAAAAAGCAGAGGGAATAAAAGTAGGAGACAGAGGGAAAGGAAGAGGAAGAACCAAAGATGAGCACAAACGACGAGAAAAAGAGGAAAGAAAAACGACGAGGAAAGGGACGATAATAGAAAAATAATGAGGTTACTTCCTTCTCTTGTACTTCATGGCCCGGACGAAAAATTATGATAAAAATATTAATAAAAAAAATTACACAAAATATAACTGACCAGACATAGCAATATAGTAAGGATAAATAAAAACAGCAACTTGACACTAAACAAATATAAAAGACCAAAATAAATAATATACAAGACAGAAACAAATAAGCAATGAAGCACGAAGAAAATAAGAAGGAAATCGTGTAAGACAAACAATACAAATAAAAAAAATCAAAATAATGATGAAAGCAAGTATTAATTACACAAAAATCAAAGCATTTATATAAACCAACGAATAAACAAGAAATAAATAAAAAAGCTTAGGTACGCTTAATCCCAATTTTTTTATTTTTTGCTTTTGGTTAACAAGGAAAGGCGTTAATTTTTTTTGTTTGTCTTTAGTTAACCAAAGAGAAAGGTGTTAATTTTCGTTGAGTTATATGTCCTAATTAAACCTTAGTTAACATGACTCACGGAAATGCGTATTAATGACACGATTGCAAACAAGCCATACCAAGGGTGGGGTTAGAACCCGCGATCAGAGAGTCAGAAACTCCAGACCGACGCGTTAGCCACTAGACCAGCTGACTACAATAGCAGTATATGTGTACATATACTCACCTAATTGTGGTTGCAGGGGTCGAGACTCAGCTCCTGGCCCCGCCAGGAGCTGAGTGTGATCGGTTAGACTCGACTGAGACTAAGATGAACTAACATCTGACCCAAAAAGGCAATATAACTGTTTGCTTGAACAACAGGAAGAACAGTTAGTGAAACAGCAATGAAGGTCAAAACAGCAGTGAACAGCACAATGTCAGGCAAGGAAGGAGAACAAAAACGACCCAAACTGGGTATTCCCAGGTATACCCAGTTTGGGTATGAGAGTTCCGGGGGTCAACGCCCCCGCAGTCCGGTCTGTGAACCAGTAAGTCCTCCACATAAAGCAAAAAATTTCCTTATTACTGAAACTGCGTTTAGCAAATTCCAAACCCCGACTACAACTGCGTATACGCAAGGTCTCACGACTCACCTTAGAAAACGTCAAAAACACTAACTCTAATGATTGGCAGAGACTTGCACAAAGTTACAAGATGTATATTTCTGTTCACCAAAACAGTGCTGAGGGGTGATAGTTTTCTCCCAGAGAGAGAGACAGTCAGATGTTACTTCGACGAGGAGCTGTGTGTGTGAGTAAGAGAGAGAGGTAGGTGACCTCTACCGCCTTACCTCGCGAGCCAGTAACCAATCAAACAGGTAGTTCGCAGCGTGGACAATCAAAACTCCTTTTAATGAGAACAGAGTGTAGTTGTAGTGTAGTTGTTACATCCTCCCTACATACATAAACTGAAAGTATACGACAAATAAATTTTTTGATTTATCTATTAACGAGAAAAAATCAACATTTGATAATGAAAATATAATAAATTTTTTTTTCATTAACACCTCGACAGTTTCCCACTGAGACAGGGTGACCCAAAAAAGAAGAAATGCTTTCACCATCATTCACTTCATTACTGTCTTTCTAGAGGTGTGCCTACACTATAGTTAAAAAAACTGCAACATATTAACACTCCATACCACGGGTGGGGTTTGAACCCGCGGTCAGAGAGTCTCAAAACTTAACACTCCTCTGTCAGAGCGCGTGTTGGTATGTAGCAGTACTTCCCATAATATACTTCCACCTTGATTGCAAAAGTACTTCCCACCTCAAGATTCAAGTCTAGGATAACTGGCTTCCATTAGTCCTTCATAAAATGGTTACTTTGCCCGCACTACAACACTGAAACGTTCTCGGTTAGAAAAGCAACTTTCAAGTATTTTAGACAGGTAATGGTGTTGGGATGGGTTAAAATTTCTCGATCTTGGTTCTCCATGGAGAGACTGGCCAAACACAGCAACGAGTAGGCTGCCCATGCTATCCCAAAGCTTTGCAGCAGTTGTTCTGATGCTTGAAGAGGATAGATTAACACAATGATCCACTGGATGAATGAAATCAGAAGACGTAATGGGATATTCCCCCCCCCCCCCCCCCCCCCCCCCCCCATGGTTGTCGATGAGCCTGTCTCAGAATATTTATTGAGCATCAGTAAAGGGGTTACAAGAGGGCATTAACATTGAAGGAAGCTATAGGATTTATTTTTTGACATTCGGTAGGAAAAACGCGAGCGTGAGGTCACCTGAGGTGTTTATGACGCCATGGCTGATGTGCCTATAAGGTCGAGAGGTACAGTTAAGGTGGCAGGCTAATCTGTGTGAGGTGCTCTCCCTATGCTCGAAGTGATGGGATGTAGTATGGAGAGACTATACCTGTGTAATGCTCAAATTACTTGTTTTGTTTTTAGGGTAGACGATCACAGACTATCCAACACGTTTCGCCCATCAGGGAATGCATCACCCTTCGGTAGTGCCATTTATGGAGAGAATATCATACTGTTAGCAAGTGTTTAGTGATTAGGCCTTGGCTCCTAGTATTAAAGAAAAGTGTAAATGTATATAGCAGAAAATAAGTTAAATATGTTGGTAGTAGGGAAATTCTTTCTGCTGGCCACTTTCTGGAAAACTTTCTGATTTCGTATTGTAATGCCAAAGTTACTTAAACTTAAGTTTAAGGGGTGCACTGACGACGTAGGTAAAATAAATTCCATATGGCAGAGATCTGTTGATTTCCATAGATTTGGTTTTAGGCTGCTACGCGTACCTTAATATTCTGTATCTTGATGCGTCTGTTACTCTCTGGGTCACTCACATCCTTTACCCGGAAGGGTGTGAGGAGACAGGAGGTAAGTGTAGAGGTTGGCAATAGGCCTCACTCTGTGTGAATGGGTGCCATGATTACCTTCTGCTTTACCTCACAGTTTTTCCCCTCATATCTGTTGTGTCTTGTAAAATTGCAAAGATAATAATGCACGAGAGTGAAAACGATCTCGAAAACTAAAGTTTTCTCCCTAGTGACCTCTTCTGCATGCATATATATTTATATATATTTATATATATAATATATATATATATATATATAATATATATATATATATATATTTATATATTATACATATATAATATATATATGATACATATATATATTTTATATAGTATAATATATATATATATATAGATATATATATATAGGATATATATATATATATACATATATATATATTTATATATATATATATATATATTTTATTATATATATATATATATTTTTATATATATATATAGATATATGCAAATAAGATCACAGTAAACAGGTGATTCGGAATATGCAAAACAACCCACTGTGAAGAATAGAGATGTTCCAAGGCGCTTTCATGCTACTCACATTAACAAGGTTATATGGAGTAGTCACGAAAGCCTTGGAAACTTTCTCTATACTCTTTCACAGTGGTTGTTTTGCATATATATAATATTATATAATATATATATATATATATATATATTATAATATATTTATATATATTATATATATTTATATATATGAATTCGCAAGACAGATCAGGCGAAGTATTCACAAACACTATATCAGATCGAGGAGATTCGAACCTAACAAACCATGGACAGGGCTACTCAGTGCTCTACCACCTTACCACACTGGTGCAATACCTTCGCGACCCAGGCTAACGCTAGAAGTTTGGTCAAGGCAGCAGCCTTCGGCAGGACAAGCTAAAGGGGGGGGGAGGGGGGTGGAAAATCCTTAGCCTCAGGTACTTGGCACACTTCTCAGTGCTTCATTCAGGAGCTATACTATATAGCAAGAGGAGCAATGAAAGAAATGAGGATAAGTTTTTCTCAGAAGTAGAGCAGGGCCGGGGTGACACCAGCTCCAGCTTCTCTCAGATGTAAGAGGCACCGGTTCCTCTTAAGTCGTCACATACTTGATCGTTTCTTTGTGAGCTCCCCACCTTCTTTCCCCCAGCATGATTACATGGTCCTGGACTGTCGTCTTCTTACTGATGTGGGCTTAAGCAGTTTCGGGTCAAGACTTAACTTTCGACGCTATATCGTTTCGTACTGACGCTGGCCTCCTTATCTGTGCATACTCCGTTTGGCTCGTCCGACTAAGTCTCTTCGTTTTTCATGTGCTTTTGCCTTCTTTACTTTTTCCATTATCTAGCGCTATTAGTTTTTGCCTCCCTACACCTGCTGGTAAACCAGGGGCTCATTCTGGTTTTTCCATTATTTCTGTTGGCCTTGAGAACAAACCTCTCCTCTGCCTCCTTGCGTTTTGTTGTTACGTAGTCCATCATTTCGTGTACTGACTTTGTGTGTGTGTTGTTGTGTGTGTGTATGTGTGTGTGTGTGTGTGTGTGTGTACTCACCTAGTTGTACTCACCTAGTTGAGGTTGCGGGGGTCGAGTCCGAGCTCCTGGCCCCGCCTCTTCACTGATCGCTACTAGGTCACTCTCCCTGAGCCGTGAGCTTTATCATACCTCTGCTTAAAGCAATGTATGGATCCTGCCTCCACTACATCGCTTCCCAAACTATTCCACTTACTGACTACTCTGTGGCTGAAGAAATACTTCCTAACTTCCCTGTGATTATCTGTGTCTTCAGCTTCCAACTGTATCCCCTGGTCTGTGTCCAATCTCTGGAACATCCTGTCTTGTCCACTTTTCAATTCCTCTCAGTATTTTGTATGTCGTTATCATGTCCCACCCTAAACTTCCTGTCTCCAGTGTCGTCCAGGTTTGATTTCCTTAACCTTCTCCTCGTAGGACATACCTCTTAGCTCTGGGACTAGTCTTGGTGCGAACCTTTGCACTTTCTCTAGTTTCTTCACGTGCTTGGCTAGGTGTGGGTTCCAAACTGGTGCCGCATACTCCAATATGGGCCTAACGTACGGTGTACAGGGTCCTGAACGATTCCTTATTAAGATGTCGGAATGCTGTTCTGAGGTTTGCTAGGCGCCCATATGCTGCAGCAGTTATTTGGTTGATGTGCGCTTCAGGAGATGTGCCTGGTGTTATACTCACCCCAAGATCTTTTTCCTTGAGTGAGGTTTGTAGTCTCTGACCCCTAGACTGTGTGTGTGTGTGTGTGTGTGTGTGTGTGTGTGGTGTGTTGTATGTGTGTGTGTGAGTGTGTGTGTGTGTGTGTGTGTGTGTGTGTGTGTGTGTGTGTGTGTGTGTGTGTGTGTGGTGTATGTGTGAGTGTGTGTGTGTGTGTGTGTGTGTGTGTGTGTGTGTGTGTGTGTGTGTGTGTGTGTGTGTGTGTGTGTGTGTGTGTGTGTGTGTGTGTGTGTGTGTGTGTACTCACCTAATTCACCTAATTGTGATTGCAGAGGTCGAGACTCAGCTCCTGGCCCCGCCTCTTCACTGATCGCTACTAGGTCCTCTCCCTCTCTGCTTCCTGAGCTTTGTCATACCTCTTCTTAAAACTATGTATGGTTCCTGCCTCCACTACTTCACTTGCTAGGCTATTCCACTTCCTAATGACTCTATGACTGAAGAAATACTTCCTCACGTCTGTGTGACTCGTCTGAGTATTCAGCTTCCAGTTGTGACCCCTTGTTTCTGTGTCCCCTCTCTGGAACATCCTATCTCTGTCCACCTTGTCTATTCCCCGCAGTATCTTGTAAGTCGTTATCATATCTCCCCTGACCTTTCTGTCCTCCAGTGTCGTCAGTCCGATTTCCCTCAACTTTTCCTCGTACGACATTCCCCTGAGCTTTGGGACTAGCCTTGTTGCAAACCTTTGTATTTTCTCTAACTTCTTGACGTGCTTGACCAGGTGTGGGTTCCAGATTGGTGCTGCATACTCCAGTATGTGCCTAACATACACAGTGTACAGTGTCTTGAATGATCCCTTATTAAGGTATCGGAACGCTATTCTCAGGTTTGCCAGGGCCCGTATGCTGCAGCATTTTATTTGGTTGATGTGTGCCCCCGGTGACGTGCTGGGTGTTATGGCCCACCCCAAAAGGGTTTTTTCCCCCTGAGGAGGTCTGTAGTTTTTTGTCCACCTAGCCTATACTCGCCCTGCGGTTTTCTTTGCCCCTCTCCAACCCTTCTGATTTTGGCTTTTGCATTTTTTGAAATTCGAGAAGCCAGTTTCTGGACCACATGTCCAGCCTGTCCAGGTCTCTTTGTTAGTCCGCTCATTCTCTTTCCGATTTAATTTTTCTCACCCGACCCCACATCATCTGCGAATAGGGACACTTCCAGAGTCTATTTTTTCCCAAATATGTCGTTCGCATATATAAAAAAATAGCCTGGCCTAAAACCGCCCCCCTGGGGAAACCCGCCCGTCACGGGCCCCCCACTGTAAATCCCTTCTTCACGTTCCCAAATGACTCTTTGTTGCCCCCGGGTCAGGTTTTTCCCCTCCCCAAAAAATTGCAGTGCCCTCCCTGTTAAAATGCCCCCTAAATTCCTCCAGTCTCGCACTAATCCCCTTGTGAGGAACTTTTGTCAAAGGCCTTCCTGCAGTCTGGGAAAATGAAATAAACCCACCCCTCCCCCCCCGTGTCTTCTCTGTGTGGTGTGTGTGGGTGAAACTCACCTATTTTGGTCCCTCCCCCTAGTTGGTTGCAGGGGTCGAGTCCAAGCTCCTGGCCCCCTCTTCACTGGTCGCCACAGGTCACTCCCCCAAACCCATGAGTTTTAATCGTACCCCTGTTTTAAAAGCTATGTATGGATCCTGCCTCCACTCCCATCTCTTAAAAAAAAATTTCCCCCCTTCCTGACAACTCTTTTTGGTTAAAAGAAAAACTTCCTAAATCCCTGGGGATTAATTTGTGTCTTAAACTTAAAAAACTGTGTAAACCTTGTTGCTGTGTCCAAGCCCTCGGGAAACCCACCTGTTTTTGTCCCCCTTGTCAATTCCTCTCAGTTTTTTGCAAGTGTTATCATGTCCCCCCTATCTCCCCCTTGTCCTCCATTCGAAAGGTTGCAACCTTCCCCCCCTCCTCGTAGGCCCTACCTTTAGCTCGGGGGATTGTCTTTTTTGAAAAATTTTTAAACACTTTCTTATTTCTTTAAAAGGGTTTTGGCTAGGGGGTGGGTTCCCAAAAACTTAGCCCCGCTTTACTCCAATAGGGGGCCAAATCGTACACGGTGTAAAAGGGTCCCGGAACGACCCCTTTTTTTAAAGATTTTGGGAAATTTGCTGTTTGAGGTTTCCCGGGCCCCCATATGCTGCAGCAGTTTTTTGGGGTTGAAAAATGCGCCCTTTCTTTCCCCTTCCCCCAATCTTCATGATTTTGCACTTTGGGAAATTGAACCCCGGGACCCAAATTGCTGGCCAGGTCTGCAGCCTGTTTTCAGGGACTTTGCTTTTGGGCGGGGTTTAAACTAAAGGAGCCAGTTGTTGGCCCCAGGCTTTTAGCCTGTCCAGGTCTCTTTTTGGGTTCTTCCTGATCCCCCATCGATTTGATTTTTTCTCATTAACTTCACTCCCCAGCAAACAAGGACACTTCTGAGTGTGTGTGTGGGTGTTTTTTGGGGTGTGTGGGGGTGTGTGTTTTGTGTGGGGGTGTGTATGTGGGTGTGTGTGTGTGGGGGTGTGTGGGGTGTGTTGTTTTAATTTAGTGTGTGGGGTATGTGTGTGTGTGAAAGTGTGTGTGGTAAATGTGTGTGTGTATATATATATAGGTGTGTGTGTGTGTGTTGTGTGTGTGTGTGTGTGTGTGTGTGTGTTTTTGTGGTGTGGGGTGTGGGTTTTGTGTGTGTGTTATTTTGTGCGGGGGGCTCGTGCGTTTTGAAATCCCCAAAAATTTTCTCGTACTTTTCCCCCAACACTTCATTAATTAAATTTCAGTTTTTGGGATTTTTTGGCGGGGGGGGGTAACCATTGATCTACTGGGGCTTCTCCCTTTGTTTTCCCGTTCAATTTTTCCCATCACCCAACAACCCCTGTTTACGGGGGCCCCGGGGAAGGGTTTTCCCCATCCCAGCTGTCAAAAAACCTTCGGGTAACTTGAAAACACACTACACTAAACACTAATTCTTTTGTTCTTCTCAAAGCGAAATTGTTATTTTCTTAAGTTTTTTTAGGAATGTGTAAATATACTTTAGGGTTCTCACAACATTTTAAACATTCTTTTTCCCTGCGAAGGCCAGGGCCGGGGGGAAAACACTAATTGTTTGGAGTTTTTACACACAAGCACACGTGACCTTCCCCTTTTCTAAGAAACCGGGGATCAATTGGGGCCTCAAAAGAAAATGTAGTGATCCTGTTATCCTTAGAAAAAAATTAAAATAAAGATAAATTTTTTATAAATAGTAAAAAACCAGAGATTCAAAATCCCGAACCCCGTTTTCACGTAGACCAGAATACAAAATAACGTTTGTTTTTACACAGTAATACCAGAGTTTCAAAATGAAACAAATTGCTGTACATTTTTAAAAACCAGAGATTTAAAAGGGAAAAAGCTTGAATACATAGTAAAAACCAAAAGATAAAAAATGTCATCCTGTTAAAATAGCCAAAATCCCCCCCAAAATAAAACAAAAAATAAACCCCATACATAAAAAGGAATCAAAGAAAAAATATTTGGGGGGCTGGTTTGGGGGGTTTTTTTTCTTCTGGCTGGCCCCGGTTTACAAAGGGGTTCCAAAGCTCCCTGGTTTAAAAAAGGGGAGGTACACAGATTTCTTTGTAACCCCCCCTGTTATTATATCTACCTGTATAAATTTTTATTCTATATGGGCAGTGTTGCATGGAGTTCCCCCCACAACACACACTCAAAACTCAGTAACATACACTCTATTAAACCCTTTTTCACACCTTGTAATTGTTTTATTTTAACTGACTTCCCTTTACATTCAGATTTATTTTTTACTTATCTCTTAACAAAAAAAAATAAATACAAATATACATTATTTGTTTCAGTGATTTCTTGAACATTTAAAAAAGGTAAAAAATCCGACAGATTGGGGTTGGTAAGGGCCCATATGCAACAGTTAGGATCTTTTTTGAAACGTTTCGCCCAACAGTGGCTTTTTTCAGTCGGGGTACAGAAAAATTTAAGAAGCAGAAGATACTTGAAAACGATGTAATCAGTCCATCACCCTTAAAAATTTTGAGGGGGTCATCCCTCAGTCTGGAAAAAAGAGCATTGGTTTTCCCTTGTCGAAAAAAATATGAAAATTGAAGTACAGGATGGGGCCTTTATATAAATGCCAGGAGGTGAGGGCGTAGGGTTTCTTTGGGAGGGCAGGTCCCCCTTTAAAACCAGGCCGTTTTCCCCTAGTAGAGGTCGAAGTTGAGGTCTGTACCAAAATACCTTTTGTTGCAGTGTCTGACAGAAAGGGAAAATTAAAATGGTATAAAATTAAAACCCACAGATTGTTAGGTTTAAAAACAAATATCAAAAAGTTAGGTTCTTTATTTCGAAAACGTTTCGCCTACACAGTAGGCTTCTTCGTCGAGTACAGAAAAGTTTATAGAAAGGGAAAAAAGTTTTTGAAAACATGTAATCAGTCCATCACCCTTTAAAATTTTGAGGGGGTCATCCCTCCCGGGCTGCGGGGAAGGGGGCATGTTCCGTTGTCTGAAAAAAAATATGAAAATTTAAGTGAAAAGGGGTGGGAGCCTTTTTAAGGCCCGGGGGTGAGACGTGGGTTGCTTTTGGGGGGGCAGCCTTTCGTCTCCCCCCTCCCGGGGGAAAATATATTAAAGGGTCCATCCCGTCAATTCAAATTCCCTATTGTTTCAGACAACGGAAAAAATGCTCTTCTCCAGACTAAAGGGGCTGACCAAAATTCAAAAAAACTTTAAGGGTATGGACTGATTACATCGTTCCAAAAATCTTGCTTCTTTTCAAATTTTCTGTACTCGACTGAAAAAGCCTTTCTGTGTAGGCGAAAAGTTTTTAAAATAAAGATACCTAAAATGTTGCCCTATGTGTTTTTACCTAACAACAAAAGGGTATTCTTTACATCCCTGAAGTAAAATTTGTTGTAAAAAAACATTTGCTCCAAATTTCATAAAATTTCATAACAAAAACTAAAAGATAAAAGGATCACAATTTTTAAATAATAACACCAAAATATAATATTTCACCCCAAAAATTTTACCCTAGTAACACCTTTTTACACACACCAAAATTGTTATAACATTAAAACAGAAGATACAGAAATACAAAAAAATTAATTTTAACAGATTAAAAAAAAATAATTGGGGCCCCAAAAAGGTGGTGGGTTTCCGGATGGGGGTTCTTCTCCTTCTGGTTTGGGCCCACGGGACGAGTTAACCCCGGGGGATGTTTTACAAACACGATTTTTGTGTGTCCCCTCCCCTGTAATTAAAATCTCTCTGTTTATAATGAAATTAAAACATTTGTTCTAAAAATCATATATGGGTAATGCTTTTATGGTGGCGGGTTAAAATTTAAGAGTTAAAATTTCCCTCCCTTTTAGGAAATGGGTGTGTTTGGGGTTCCCCCAGCTCCCCAACCCCCCCTCAAATGTTACATAAAAAGTTCTGCTTTTTTTTCTTTATCGAAGCTGTTTTTTTAGCCGAGTGAATGTGGGGAGTGGGACAGTATATTATTTATAATTGTTAAAAAATGTTTAGGGGGGGGTGTGTGTTGAGCCCATTATTACACATTGTTAAAGTGTGTTTAAGGGGTTTGTAATGCAGAGTACCCCTTTTCACAAAAATTGTTTAAAGAATACTGAGTGGGTTTTGGGAGTGTAGAACACATTAAACACCTTTTACCCCAGAGGGGCAGTGACTGACCAAGTTAAATGAACAAAAAAACAACATAAAATCAAAACCCTTTTCCAAAGAAAAAACTTCCTGCCCAAAAAATGTCCCTTTTTTCACCTTCTTAAAAAAGCACAAACATCAACCCATTTTTTAAAACATTAAACTTTGTAAATTTTTAATATAGTAAAAAAGGGGTTTTGGAGTAATTAGAGCAATTGAAAGTTGACAAAACCAAAAATTTTTTAATTTCAGTCGCACAATGGAGTTTTAAAAATTTCATTATAAACTCTTTTTCTCTAAAACTTTGACTTGTTAAGATTCAACAAATTTTAATGGGTTTTCTGGCACATGTAAAAACACTCGAATAAGTAACATAAATAACAACACTCAGACACATTAAGCGGACTTTTATAATGTTTCACTACAGTATCATCATCCTAACTGCATCTTGTGTTCAACTGTTTTCAGTGAAACAGAGCATTTTGTTGAACGTACTGAACAATGTTCACTGCCATACAACACATCAGTACCAGTAAATTACTAAAGTATCCATACATACAATAATATGAGGACACATAACGTGTTGATACAATTATAATGGAATGAAAATTAAACTTTCATCAATTAAACTTCATCAGTCTCAGAACTGTTATAATGTGTTCTTCACTACATTATAGACAATGTTATACATGTTTAACTTTTTCAACTACATGTACACAATCAGCACTTCTTAACACTTTATAACATGTTCTTCATCACATACACACTCAGCACTCATTAACACTTTTATAACGTGTTCTTCACTCACATACACACTCAGCACTCATTAACACTTTTATAACGTGTTCTTCACTCACATACACACTCAGCACTCATTAACACTGTTATAACGTGTTCTTCACTCACATACACACTCAGCACTCATTAACACTGTTATAAAGTGTTCTTCACTCAAAAGCATTAAAAACCTAACAGATTTTTCATATAGGTGGCAGCCAATAGATTGGTTTTACTTGATTAAGAAATTCGTTCAGAGAAAGCATCTTCATTCTGTCCAATTGATTCTTGATCTAAGGAAATGAATCCCCTTTTCTTTTCTATAATCAAAGTTTATTACGTCTCATTCCCAAATTTCTGGCTGACATTTATGGGTTTACGGTTTGTTCCTGAGGGTACTATGTGACGTGCATAGAGAGCATGGGCGAGCTTTAATTAGCAATGTAGCTTGTTAAGCTCTCTGTTATGGAACATTTTTCCATTTTTGTTGCATGACATCTGAACTGGTAGGAAGCACTGCTAGCCAGAGCTCAAGTGATTAATCAGTCTTTTTATAACTGATCTCATCATTCGAGTTTTGCAGCCATCTAATATTTCAGATTGAATAAAATATCGTGTGGAGCATCAAATGATCACACCACCAGACACTCTCTCACCTCTATGGTAAACACAACAATGTTCAACTTCACTCTACTGGTGAATTTTCACTGCAGGAGCTGAGAGTCTTCACATAATTCTGTCTTTGTAAATGATGTTTACAGCTAGGTTTAACTTATATTTATCTGCATATAGAACACCTATGATCTAGTGTTGACACTAAAATTACCATTGTTTATGTAATATAATCCTCATCTTGACTGAACTGCACTGACCTGACGTATAACACAACCTGGTACTACAGATCAATGGAAAGCGCTTCAGTTTGTGATATACCACGAAGAATATAACAATCTGCTGCACTTTCTTTCAAAACAAAAACACTTTTTTTTGGCGATTTGTATATATATTCGTGCATTAATGATCCCATGAGAACACAACTAATGTCATCCGTACATTCCAGGGATTATAAAACGTCCCACGAGATACTGTGGCTGCATCTTGACCATGTCTATGACACGCTTCTGCTTGACGAAATTAAAACTGAAATTTGCTCGATTATGTTGATGCTTTGACATTTACTTCACTTGTGTGTGTGTGTGTGTGTGTGTGTGTGTGTGTGTGTGTGTGTGTGTGTGTGTGTGTGTGTGTGTGTGTGTGTGTGTGTGTGTGTCGTGTGTGTGTGTGTGTGTGTGTACTCATCTAGTTGTACTCACCTAGTTGAGGTTGCAGGGGTCGAGTCGAAGCTCCTGGCTCCGCCTCTTCACTGATCGCTACTAGGTCACTCTCCCTGAGCCGTGAGCTTTATCATACCTCTGCTTAAAGCTATATATGGATCCTGCCTCCACTACATCGCTTCCCAAACTATTCCACTTCCTGACTACTCTGTGGCTGAAGAAATACTTCCTAACATCCCTATGATTCATCTGTGTCTTTAACTTCCAACTGTGTCCCCTTGTTGCTGTGTTCCATCTCTTGAACATCCTGTCTTTGTCCACCTTGTCAATTCCTCTCAGTATTTTGTATGTCGTTATCATGTTCCCCCTATCTCTCCTGTCCTCCAGTGTCGTCAGGTCGATTTCCCGTAACCTCTCCTCGTAGGACATACCTCTTAACTCTGGGACTAGTCTAGTTGCGAACCTTTGCACTTTCTCTAGTTTCTTTACGTGCTTGGCTAGGTGTGGGTTCCAAACTGGTGCCGCATACTCCAATATGGGCCTAACGTACACGGTGTACAGGGTCCTGAATGATTCCTTATTAAGATGTCAGAATGCTGTTCTGAGGTTTGCTAGGCGCCCATATGCTGCAGCAGTCATTTGGTTGATGTGCGCTTCAGGAGATGTGCCTGGTGTGTGTGAGTGTACTCACCTATTTGTACTCACTTATTTGTGGTTGCAGGGGTCGAGTCATAGCTCCTGGCCCCGCCTCTTCACTGATTGCTACTAGGTCATCTCTCTCCCTGCTCCATGAGCTTTATCATACCTCGCCTTAAAACTATGTATGGTTCCCGCCTCCACTACTTCACTTTCTAGGCTATTCCACGGCCTGACTACTCTATGACTGAAGAAATACTTCCTAACATCCCTTTGATTCATCTGAGTTTTCAACTTCCAATTGTGACCTCTTGTTTCTGTGTCCCATCTCTGGAACATCCCGTCTTTGTCCACCTTGTCTATTCCGCACAGTATTTTATATGTCATTATCATGTTTCCCCTGACCCTCCTGTCCTCCAGTGTCGTCAGGCCGATTTCCCTCAACCGTTCTTCGTAGGACAATCCCCGTAGCTCTGGGACTAGTCTTGTTGCAAACCTTTGCACTTTCTCTAATTTCTTGACGTGCTTGACTAGGTGTGGATTCCAAACTGGTGCTGCATACTCCAGTATGGGCCTGACGTAAATGGTATACAGAGTCTTGAACGAATCCTTACTGAGGTATCGGAATGCTGTCCGTAGGTTTGCCAGGCGCCCGTATGCTGCAGCAGTTATCTGATTGATGTGCGCCTCAGGAGATATGCTCGGTGTTACACTCACCCCCAGATCTTTTTCATTGAGTAAGGTTTGCAGTCTTTGGCCATCAAAACTATATTGTGTCTGCAGTCTTCTTTGCCCTTCCCCAATCTTCATGACTTTGCATTTGGCAGGGTTAAACTCAAGGAGCCAGTTGCTGGACCAGGCTTGAAGCCTGTCCAGGTCTCTTTGTAGTGCTGCCTGATCCTCATCTGATTTGATTCTTCTAATTAACTTCACATCATCTGCAAACAAGGACACTTCTGAGTGTGTGTGTGTGTGTGTGTGTGTGTGTGTGTGTGTGTGTGTGTGTGCGTGTGTGTGTGTGTGAGTATGTTTGCGTGTGTGTGTATGTTTGCGTGTGTGTGTTGTGTGTGTGTGTGTGTTTAGTTATGTGTGGAATTATGTGTGGGTTTATTAAGTGTCTGAAAAGTAGGTGGAATTGTGCGTTGGAGTGTTATGTAGAGTGTCAGTGGTTCCTTGCCTGACCACAACCTCTTGTGACCTGACCCCCCACCCTCCTGGGACTTGACCCGCACCTACTTACAATGTTGCCCTTTATGTTTGTCCTACCACCTAAGCTTATAGTATCTTACTCGCCTTGTTCCATAGATTACCAATTGCTATTCCTTATTGAGTACTCGAGTGCCTATTCTTTATCGTGCTAGGAGAGTTGGACCATTCACAATCAGCTTAGTGGTTAATTGGAACCTGAAACCCCACAACCAAACAACCATGCATAGGTGAATACAGTACTTGCAATGCAGCTGTAGCAGCCTGTAGATTGTCCAGCTCGATGTGACGTCCTGGCGTAGATCCACCTCAATTTCTTCTCGTTATATAGTGTGCCCTATTCACTGTATTTCTTTCACTGGTCACACGATTGTTTCACTTTGTTAACTTTCTTGGGTGACACGTGGCAGAGTCGCCTCACCCACACTAGCCTGCCCGCTCTGACTGGGGCTCCCACGTTTTACTTTCTAGTTCACTTACAAAATTGTGGCTCCCCCACACTTATGTGGCTCAGGCAGATTGTAAATCGCTTAAAGGAATTGTTCACTACCCTAACACACTTAACAACCCTTGCAGAACACTTGGAGCCCTCAAAACACTTATATTAGCAGAGAACGGAAGGCGTGACTCGCGCACGCTGTGTCCCTACTGTGTGTGTGTGCGTGTGTGTGTGTGTGTGTACTCATAGTTGGGTGTTTGTGTGTGTGTGTGTGTGTGTACTCACCTAGTTGAGTTGCAGGGTGTTTGTGTGTGGTGTGTGTGTGTGTGTGTGTGTGTGTGTGTGTGGTGTGTGTGTGTGTGTGTGTGTGTGTGTGTGTGTGTGTGTGTGTGTGTGTGTGTGTGTGTGTGTGTGGTGTGTGTGTGGTGTGCGTTGAAAGATTCGAAGTTAGCTCCTGGCTCCGTTTCTCAATTTGTTGTTTGCAAAATTCACTCCTTCCCAGTCTTGTGGACCCTATCGTTCCTAATCATAGAACTGTATATGAAGCCTGTCTCCACCACTTCTTCATCGAGGTCATTTCACTTTTTAAAAACTAAAGAAATCTTCCTTTACATTCCTGTGGCTCATCTGTGTCTTTAACTTCCACCTGCACCGCTTATACCTGTTTCTAGCCTCTCAAATAGCCTGAAGCTGTCTATCCTATCAAATTGCTTCAGTATTATGTATGTCTCCCTTTCGTTACATTCAGTTCGTCTAGTCTCTTCTCACTGCTCAAATTTCTTAGCCCTGGAACAAGTCTCATTGCATACTTATGGACTTTCTCCTGGTTCCTACCATATTTTTCCACGAGTTGATTTCATGCTTTTGCTTTACATTCCAAGATGGGATTGTCTTACATTGCTCAAAGGCCCGGAAATGACTGCTGATATTCTGAAAGGTTAATCTTAGATTTGCTAAATGAGCATTGAGTGTAGAGGATTTACGGCTGATGTGAGCTACTGGCGATATACCAGGCTTTAAGCATGGTCTGCAGCCTTTGTCCTCCGAGTCTATACACCATGTTTGGTCTTCTTGCCCATTTCCCAAACTTCATAACCTTACCTTTGCAGGGATTGAAGGCAAAAAAACACTTATTTGACCAATTTTTCAGTTTCTCGCCTCTTTCTGTTCTCATCAGGTGTTTTATTTTCATTAGTTTTAAACATCAATAAACTTTGAAATGTCACATTCAATCCCATCTGTTATATCATTCACATAAACCAGACATAATACTAATATTGATCCTTGTGAAACCCAGCATGTTACTCTTCTTTATTCTTACATATCTTCTATGACTATTACTCTTGGTTTCTTACCCCTAAGATACCCTTTGATCTCCTGGAGTACGTTCCCTGTTATACTTACCTGCGCATTAAGTTTTGTCACAGCCTCTATGAAACGCTGTCTTGTAGTCTCAGAAAATTTACGCAGCCCGTCCCTCTTCTGTCTCACAACTGTTACTTTATAATAGATCTCCAACATGTTAATAAGACAAGTTATGTAGTCTCTGAACCAGTGCTGGATCTCGTTCATGGAACCACTTCTTTCCAATGTTTATATCACTTACTGCATCGGTTGAGAAGGTTCGTTGATTCTAAGTCTCAGACCTTGTGTGGTCGAACACTTTCCTGCTGATCTTAACAATCCTAATTATTAAGTTTAAGGCTTCATTAGAATCAAACCTCTTGCTTACTCTCCATGATCCTTAGTTAGCTGCTCTTCGACTTTTTTTTTCAATTTACTGCAATTTCATGTGCATTGCTTTTACATTTATATCTTGTATCAAGATGTCTAATATGATAGAAATGGTCTTCCTGCATTCTTCTAATTCCTCAGCTTTATTTCCCTTCACGCTTTACCCCAGCATCCCAGCACTTCTAATCACATTTAACTCCCGGCCTACCTTCAGTCCCCTTCTTTTTACACTTTGTTTTCCCCTCCCGCATCGCCTGGCTGTGATTCCCACATGCAGTACAGAACATACAGGTTTAGCATCAACAATATTCAGTCCTATTAAGCAGCATGTCTTAACACAAAGCGTCATATCCGATTCCTGTATCCAGATTGATAAGCACTGTCGTTCCTAGAAGGATTCGTAAACACTGTCGTTCCTGTAGAAGGATTCGTAAACACTGTCGTTCCTGTAGAAGGATTCGTAAACACTGTCGTCCCGGTAGAAGGATTGGTAAACACTGTCGTTCCTGTAGAAAGATTCATAAACACTGTCGTTCCTGTAGAAGGATTCGTAAACACTGTCGTTCCTGTAGAAGGATTCGTAAACACTGTCGTTCCTTTATTTGGATTAATGCATCTGCTACGTATAATGGAAAAAGATATGACCATGTCCTGAATGGGTATTAAAACTCCATTAACACACCATTCTTCTCCCCCTTCTAGCTTCTCCCATTATGGGAGATGGTTTAGAACAAACTAACTGGCCTATGGTATACTAGCACTATGGGGTTATAACAGGCAGCAGTGTTCTTCCATAACATTTCCACTTAAGTGTTTGGAAAACGAAAAGAATATCTCCCAACGAAACACAACATTCTGATTCCACACAATAACACCACAATCACCTAACACATAACACTACCATTCAAAACCCATTATAACAAAATATTATCTACCCACCTCGGACTTTTAACCTAACACCATAACACAATCAAAACAATCACGCACTAAATAGCACTATTAATACACCTCCATAACCTACCATAACGCTGTAACAAATTTATAACACCATTGTAAAGCTTTAATGGCATGAATAAATACTAACACCACTAAAATACACAACACCGCCCACAATTATAACACCAAAATACTACAACACCGCCTCCACATTTATAACAAACAACTATCATAACACAAGCTTTACAAACTATAAAAATTCATAACACTACCATAAAAATAACAGAATTATACTAAATCATAACACCTCCGTAACACACTAAACTTTATTATAACAACACAATAACAAATCCATAACGCCCTACACCATAAACAATTTAAACACCAATAAACCATAGCAGCAGTCCCCACACGCAGGATATCACGCTAAAAACACCACTCTTCTATCATCATTAAAATAACTTACACCATCATAACACCATTGCGCCATAACTATAATAATACCACGGTACTATTACAACTTATCAAAACACCACTGTACCATAAACCATATAATACCACAATACGACTGAACTTTTTATAACACGTGACTCCGAAAATCATAGCTCTTCCATAACATCATAATATAACCATAACACATAGCTCTACCATAACATCCAACTATACCAAAAACACCCATGCCTACCATAACATCAAAACTATACCATACATCATAGCTCTCCATAACATCATAACTATACCATAACATCATAGCTCTACCATAACATCATAACTATACCATAACATCATAGCTCTACCATAACATCATAACTATAACATAACATCAGCATAATTCTTCCATAACGTCATCATAACACCATCATAGATCAACCATAATATCTTAAATCTTTCATACTATCATCATAGCTACCAAAACATGTCACAGGCACTGAGAGAAATGGGTTATTTGGTTTGAAAATAAGTGTAAAATCTCCCCCTTCTCAACGTACACCAAACGTGTACTACCTTATTACAACCCAGGATTCCAAATGGCCTGTTACCCCGGGTGTAATGGGAGCAAATAAACACAGTAGAAAAAGTTAAGACTTATATTATCCTTCACCAATTTAGAACAGCAATATGTACACTATGTACAGTGATAAGTATAGTGCACTCCACGGTAAGCAAAGCAGAAATAGAAGCCACAAAATAGCAGACCGTGCTTCAACCAGCTCTAGAATGGGAATGACAAGGGCAGACAGGAGAGCGGTACCCACATAACCTCTGCGATTGCCAAACCCATCTTCTTATTGGCTAGAACCTGGTCACTAGTTGAACGGGGGGGCCCCCATCATCAACTCTTAGAAACCCTGGTTCGCTGGTTGGGGGAGATAGCCTGTAAATGAGGGTGTGTACATGCGCCGAATAAGGTACGTACTCTTTGCATGCCAACCCCTACCCGAGAAGGCTCGATTAGGCTGCCACCTCCCAGTGGTAACCGTCCCGCCATGGCACAAAATAATGGGACCGCCTTTCCTCTCCACCATCCAACTCTTAGATAGAGCTCAGCTTTTCTTGTGACCAAAAGCCAAACCCTAAACTCAGAGTGGGGACAGCAGTCAGACAGGCTAGCATAGGTCCAAGATACAGGCGGACGGTAGCCCGCATCCCCTCACTAAAAATAAACCCCCACACCAGGGGAAAAAAAAAAAGAGCATGAAAAGGGGTTACCACAAATAACATTCTAACCTAAATAAAATATTATACTCTAGATAAAGAGTCTCCCAACATATTTTCTTTGCCGGCAATATTTTTAAATCACAGATTATAGGGTTGCAGCCTTAGCGCCAGCGCATAAGCCTTGTGTTGTGGTTCTTCATGGCTTGGAGATATACTAGAGGATTGTGATCACTGTAGACTGTGACCACCTGCGATGTCTGGCCCACATAAACATCGAAATGCTCCAAAGCCAGTACCAGCGCGAGGGCTTCTTTTTCAATGGTAGAGTAAGCCCTCTGATGTGGCTGGAACTTGGCTGAAAAGTATGCTACAGGCTGCAACTTGTTGTTCCCGATTTGTAATAGTACTGCCCCAACCCCAGCCCTCACAAGCATCAACCTGTAATGAAAAAGGTTTGGAGAAGTCTGGAGACAAGAAATGGGTGCAGTACACAATAATCTTTTTGCTTTATTAAAAGCAGTGTTACAGTCTGACGTCCAATTAAAGGGAACTTTTTGACTGGTAAGAGAGGTAAGAGGGGCTACAATATCTGAGAAATTCTTACAGAATCTTCTGTAAAATCCTATCATGCCTAGGAAACGTTGAAGAGATTTCCTATCATGAGGAACTGGATAATCTTTAATAGAAAGAATTTTTAGCAAGTTTAGGTGCAACTTTACCACTCCCTATTCATGGCCTAGAAAAGTGACAGTGGCCTGGCCAAAGGAAGATTTAGATAAATTAACTGTTAAATGGGAACTCTTAAAGGTCTCAAACAGAGCCTTAATTTCTAAGTAGGTGTTGACCCCAAGTATCAGACACCACAACAATATCATCTAGGTACGCTGCCGTGCCTTCAAGTCCCTTAATAGCCTGAGGGAAATAAGTTTCTGGAATGAAGAGGGGGAATTTTTCATTCCGAAGGGTGAAAATGGGGTATTGAAAAATGTCCTCCTGGAATTACGAAGGCAGAGATTTCCTTCGCCTTATCTGTCAAAGGTACCTGATAGTAGCCTTTAAGGAGATCTAATTTGGACACAAAAGTCGCCTTACCCACAAAGTCAATTACGTCATCCAGACGAGGAAGAGGGTAAGCATCTGTAATTGTGACCTCGTTCACCTTACGGTAGTCTGAAACACATACGAAACCCCCCATCAGCCTTCTTCACAAGGATGCACGGTAAAAGCCCATGGACTAGACTCCTCCTCCACTAAACCATGCTTTAACAAAAATTCTACTTCCTGCTGAAGTAGCCTTTGCTTTTCAGGGAGAGTTTAATTGGTTTAGAGTTTCCCACATCTACATCATGGTAACCTAACGTACATTTTTTCGGCACATCCGAAAAAATATTAGGATATGACTGTAGAAGCTCAGTTAAATTTGTTGCTTGTGTTTCAGATAATCTCTCCATTAAAGGGCTAGGATCCTTGAGGAGGACAGAATTTGAAAGTTTAATATTAATTTCAGAGATAGAGTGCAAAGAGTCAGAGTTGTCCTCAGAGGTAGAGGACAGAGTCATTACTGGGACTTTATCTGGTGTATGGAAGTACTTTAACTGATTAATGTGGTAAGTTTTAGATTTTGAGGTCTTATCAATGGGAGCTACCACATAATTTACATCAGATAATCTACTTACAATCTGCATAGGTCCCGTAAATCTAGCTTCAAGGTGTGGCCAGGTATAGGTTCCGCACCAACCCCTTTTGTTCCTGGATGGAAGGAGCGGAATTTTTGCACTTCTGTCATACCTCTGTTTCATCTTGCTTTGAGCCGTCTTAGGTTAGCCTTGGCTAACTGACGTGCCACCTGCAACCTGAAGACGGATTGTAGAGTGTTGAACTAACGTCTTCTCCCATCCATCCTTCTTTGAGCACCCGAAGAGGACCTCGTACATTGTGCCCAAAGATCAGCTCAAGGACTATACCTGTAGACTCTTGCACCGTTTCTCGTACTGAGAACAGCAACATAGTAGTGATTCATCCCAGTCTGTAGGAAAGTGCATGCAAAACTTCTCATCATTGTTTTTAATGTCTGATGGAATCTTTCCAAGGGGCCTTGGGACTGAGGATGATAGGCAGTGGATAAGTTGTGGATTATCCCCAAAACCCAGTTAAAACTTCCCTAAATGCTTTGGCAGTGAAGTTATACCTTGACACTTTGAATAGTTTTAGGAATGCCAAAACAAGAAATGAATTTGTTTAAAACTTTGAGAATAGCTTTATATTAATACTACGCATTGGAATTGCTTCAGGATATCTGGTTTTCTTTATCCATAATCGTAAATATTGATTTCCAGACTTTGACCTAGGTAGTGGACCTACACAATCTATAATTAAATCTGCAAAAGGTTCTCCCTCAGCAGGTATAGGTTGGAGAGGTGCAGGTTTAATGGAATTGTCCAGGTTTTCCAACTTGCTGACATTCTCGGCAACACCTAATTGATTCTTCACATCTTTCTTTAATTTTGGCCAATAAAATTTTTTGATTTTTATACAAGGTTTTTGTAATTCCTAAGTGACCTCCTAATGACGTTTTTATGAGCTATATTTAATATTTGAGGTCTATACTTTGTTGGAAACCACTAACCCGTTAAAACAATTGCCGGCCCTCTATCTCCTTACCAGTCTCAGTGCAGATCAAATAATTGTTTTTAACTTCATACTTGACCCCGGGTGACCCAAAGAGGATTTACCCCTGGGTGCCTCAAAAGCGAATTTTAAAGAAAGGGGCCTTTCGTTGTTCCTCCCGGAAGGACAGTCCTCGGGCATGGAAACAGAGACATCTGGCAATCCTGCAACCTGGGAATAGGAAGGCTTGATCGGGGTCCCGTTCACTTGATTTAAGAGGCTCCGGCCGGTGTGCCTCGTAAAACAACGTGGCTATTCCGAGATCGGAGTCGTCCAAGGATAGGTCAACGTTCTCTCCAGACAACCCTTGGGATGTTGCCCGAGTTATGGCCAACACCGGAGAAGAATTAATCATTATAGGTTCAGGACACGAACTAATAGTAGTAATTTATTACCAGTAATAACACTGCATCTTTCATGGGGAATCCTTTTGAGACACCTACAGTCAAGTACCCCGTGTAATATTTGCACTGTACATAATTTTTTATGCAAAAGGAACAGAATATATAGCTCCTCCAAATGCTTCCAATAAAACAGAGGAATTCAAAGAAGTATTCTCTGAAAGGGGTAATATTCCCTCTTACAAGTGAGCAATATGCTCCAGTATCTCTAAAGGTCTTTACCTTAGTTGTTTCTGAGTTTTCCTGAAGGGAAATAGACTTTTGGAATAATAAGGGGCCATACCTTTTTCTACTTCTCTAGGGGACATGTTACTAGGGATATTAGAGATTTTCCCAATGGGTTGGGGTTTATGGGGGCAGTTGGAACTGATGTGACCTACTTTATTGCACCTGAAGCAGACGACAGCTTGCCCTTACTCCCTGTTACCGTGCAAATGGTGTCGTTCTGGCTGGTGTCTCTCTGGATACTGTTGTCGAGATGCACCATGAGTAGTTTGCCTTTTCCCCAGGGGGACCAAAATGTTGAGAAGCGTGGCTCACCAGGTGACTTGGTTGGCTGACGTAGACGTTCTCCCTCCGGCTGGCACTTCATTCTCCAAGGTTGACGATCTCTGCTGATGCCAGGCTGTTGAAAAGAGAGACGGGACCGCTCGGACAAGGAGCGGTTAGTTTCGAAGGTTTCAGCCAACCTGGCTGCCTCCAAAAGCAGTGGTTAAGTCACGATCCTGCAGAAAGACTCGAACCTCTGGTCCCACAGACTCCAGCAGGTTATCAATCAAATAAGCTGCACCAGCTCCTCAAAGGTAGAGACACCACTTGCTTTATACCATGTAAAAGCTTGGTTGTGTTCACAAAGCTTAGGATTGACCAAGCTGTCGTCTACCCAATTTGAAACTCTTGCGGTATTTTGCTGGGATACACGTATATGCTCCCCAACACTGTGGTCTTCATACTTGATAATCAGAAAATTCAACGTCATTTAATACTGACGTGAATTTTGTGCCTTTCCCAATAATGCTGTATGAACAACGATGCCCAATGCTGTTCCGGCCACCTCAAGGCTCGAGCCTGATTTTTGAAGCTTTCGAAAAATTGCTCTGGTTCGGCCTCATTGAAGCGGGGAACAAACTGTACTGCTTTTCTGTAAACTAAAATTATTTACAGAATGCGAAAACTGCTCCTTTCTCTTTCCTATCAAATTCTTCCCTTGCGAATGCTCTCTGTTCCCTAGTTTGCTCAAGATTGATTTTTGCCGCTCAAGTGCCAACGACGTGATTCACCCTGAGACAACCCAGCTGCACTATACTGACCATTTTGCTCCGTAGGTGTATCATCTTCCTCCTGCGAGAACATAGTAGCTTTTGCCCTAGCTCCCGTAGAGGAGGAGTCTGATGTGCCATCTCTTCTTCTATAAGTTTGTCAGCAATCAGTGAACGCATTGCGCAGCTGTGAGAGTGCGTTTGTATGTAATGCCAATGGAACGAGCCCAAATTTTCCAACAACGCTGTAGGGACAATTTAGGTAGGTTATGCAAAGAAAATGCCGACACCAGACGTCTGACTCGTCTAGGTGGCTAAAGTTATTCGCTATGCACAGTACGATTGCAGAATACCCCAACGTAACACGTTAATTTGCAGAACACGCTTAGCTATGCACAGTACGATTGCAGAATACGCATACAAGCAAAGCTGACTGCAAAATTCTCCACACCGAACAGGCTAGTAACAACTGACACGCAAAATTTGTAAAGCAATGCAGTAGCAAGTGCACAATGTTCCCGCTACGAGCTTCACCCTAAGCCAACCGTTTCTCTAAGTCCATCAACTCTCGGACAGGCTACCCATATTACAACCGGATTCAATGCTTTACCCGGGTTTAATGGAGCAAAAAAACAAAGTTAAAAAGTTTAGACTTATTTAACCTTCACAATTTATAAAGCAATATGTTTCACTTGTAAGTGATAAGTATAGTCCTCACGGTAAAAAGCAGAAATAGACCCAGATAGCAGACGTGCTTCAACCAGCTTAGAATGGGAATGACAAGGGCAGACAGGAGAGCGTTTCCACTACCTCTGCGATTCCAACCCTCTTCTTATTGCTGAACCTTGTCACTGTTGAACACGGGCCCCTCATCAACTCTTGCAACCGGTTCGCTGGTTGGGGAGATGCCTGTAATGAGGTGTGTACATGCGCCGAATTAAGGTTACGTTTCTCTTTTTCATGCCACATTCTCCAGTATTTAGCGGAGGTAACTGGAATAAAACCCTGCTAGATTTACCTCCAGGAGAAAGCACAGATCCAGAGTATACAACATTGCACCGTCCAGGAGAGACAGGGAGCAGTAGCACCCGGTCCAGAGAGAAGACAGCAGCAGCACCGATCAGGCGAGAGAGATACGTGCACTATCCAGGAGAGTGGATTCAGTAGACCATCCAGGACTCTGGCATAAAACACGTCCAGGTTAGAGGGTAGTTGTTTTCAGGCTAGGAAGAGAGAGAGACAGAATAAGACAGGTTCCACTTGAGATTGACAGATAACACAGTCCCTGCGAATGGACATAAATATACAGGTCAAGATTCTAACTAGATAGGTCTCTCTTGGAAATTTAAAACAAATGCAGTATTTTTTTAAAGTGATCCTTTATTTTACTACTTTCCCCACACAGTGGGTTTTTCAAGTCACAAACAGAACTACCTGGGGTGGAAGGAACGCGAGTATTTATAGTCCGGTTCAGAATGCTGAGGTCAGGTGAAGAATGCTGCATTCTGATGATGTACCGAGTGGGGTTATAGAGTCTAAAAACTTGGGTAGCTTGGAAAGGAGATTGGATAAGTTTGTGAGCAGACCTTCTACAGTGTTCTTATGTGGGATAGCGATGAAGAAGTTTCTTGGCAAGTGGTTCAGCTATGTTATAGAAGCCACTATTCTGGTTGAAGTTGTCGGATATAGAAATAAGTGATGATTCCAGGATTCTTCGGTATGAGTGTTGTCTTCTGTGGCGATAAGTCTTGAGTTTCTGTAGTTTATCAGTGGTTGTGTGAATTACGGTGTTGTAGCAGGCATTCCTTGTGTCGTCAGACCTGCTTGCGTATTGTGTTCTGAAATACGTGTTTGGAGGTCCCTTGATGTTTCGCCCACGTATAACTGTTGCAGTCATTACAAGGGATTATGTATACCCCTGCAGGGGATGGAGGCTTGTCCTGTCTACTACTGGTGATGTCCTTGATGGTCGTGGTTGTGGAGGTAGATACTTGGGAATGATGTTTTGGCAAAGATGTTGGAAACATGTTTGGCAATGGAGTTGGTGGGAAGGACTATGTATCTCTTCTCGGCAGTGTCTTCTCTGGGTGTGTTGAAGATGTTTAATGCTCGCCGTCTGCAGTCTCTGATGAAGTGACGAGGATAGTGGAGTTTAGAAAATATTTGTTCAATTATAGTGCATTCTTCCTCAAGGAACTCGTTGCTGCAGATTCTGAGTGCACGCAGGAAGAAGCCTATAAATTAAAACCACGTTTGGTTTTGGTGTCGTGGTGAGAGTAGAAGTGGAGAAGATCGTTTTGGTTGGTGGGTTTTCGATAGATTTTTTAAAACGAAGTTCGTGGTCAGCTTTGCAGAGCAGGACATCAAGGAAAGGAAGATGTTGTCGACTTCTTCTTCAAGTGTGAACTGGATTGAAGGCTCGACCTGGTTGAGCTTGTCTTGGAGAGCTTGAACGTTGAAGCGTTTAGGAGTTATGAGGAGAATGTCGTCAAATAACGGAGCCAGGTGACAGACGAAGGAATAATGGTGGAGAAACGTTCGGCTTCTAGATGTTCCATGTATAGATTCGCCAGGACTGCACTGAGTGGCGAACCCATGGGTAGTCCAAAAGTCTGCTGAAAGAGGTGATTTTCGAAAGAGAAACACGTAAAGCCAACACATAGTTCAACAAGGTCGATGAAATCGCTGGCTGGAATGGGAAGATCAAGTGAATCGACAACACTCTTCCTTTCCTTGATGTTCTGCTCTGCAAAGCTGACCACGAACTTCGTTTTAAAGTCTATCGAAAACCCACCAACCAAAACGATCTTCTCCACTTCTACTCTCACCACGACACCAAAACCAACGTGGTGTAATTATAGGCTTCTTCCTGCGTGCACTCAGAATCTGCAGCAACGAGTTCCTTGAGGAAGAATGCACTATAATTGAACAAATATTTTCTAACTCCACTATCCTCGTCACTTCATCAGAGACTGCAGACGGCGAGCATTAAACATCTTCAACACACCAGAGAAGACACTGCCGAGAAGAGATACTAGTCCTTCCCACCAACTCCATTGCCAAACATGTTTCCAACATCTTTGTCAAAACATCATTCCAAGTATCTACCTCCACAACCACGACCATCAAGGACATCACCAGTAGTAGACAGGACAAGCCTCCATCCTCTGCGGGGGTATACATAATCCCTTGTAATGACTGCAACAAGTTATACGTTGGCGAAACATCAAGGGACCTCCAAACACGTATTTCAGAACACCAATACGAAGCAGGTCTGACGACACAGGAATGCCTGCGTTTCAACACCGTAATTCACACAACCACTTGATAAACTACAGAAACTCAAGACTTATCGCCACAGAAGACAACACTCAATACCGAAGAATCCTGGAATCATCACTTATTTCTATATCCGACAACTTCAACCAGAATAGTGGCTTCTATAACATAGCTGAACCACTTGCCAAGAACTTCTTCATCGCTATCCCACATAAGAACACTGTAGAGGTCTGCTCACAAACTTATCCAATCTCCTTTCCAAGCTACCCAAGTTTTTAGACTCTATAACCCCACTCGGTACATCATCAAAATGCAGCATTCTTCACCTGACCTCAGCATTCTGAACCGGACTATAAATACTCGCGTTCCTTCCACCCCAGGTAGTTCTGTCTGTGACTTGAAAAAGCCCACTGTGTGGGCGAATCGTAGTCAATAAAGGATCACATTATACTGCATTTGTGTTTATATTTCCATTGTGTCGGTATTTTATACCATTTATTTCCATCAGGTCTCTCTTGCGTCAGGTCTCCATGATTCAAAGCTGTGACAGGTGTAATCAGCAGGTACAGGCTGAATGATAGGTGCAATAGCTACCCCCCATTATAGTCCCTATATTCTCCTACTTTACTCTGTTATAGCTATAACGAACAGGACCCTCTTTCTCCATTTGATTAATTCTTTCCCACAATGAGGCTAAACAAACAAGGGGTTAAAGTGGCTACTTAAGTAGCACCTCGCTAACTGTGCCCCGTGCACACTCCTACCCCACACTGGTCTCTCCCTCTCCTTATTCCTTTTTAGCACATACTACCCTGCAGAGTTGTATTGCCTTTCGTGTTTAGCAGTTAGTTTCATTTTATTGTTATTATTATTATTTTTACTATTATTATCATCTTTTGCTATCACTGTCAATGGTTCTATGAATACTACTATCAAAATTTTTTATTATCATCATTATCAGTGCTACTATCAATATTTCTTTTCAGAACTATTACAATACCTTTGTTATCACCACTGCCCTTACAACTATCAGTACAACAATCAACAATACTAACATCACAGCTATCATCATCACTACTGTCAGTAATATTAGCACTACTTACATCACCTCTATTATCATCAGTATTTCACTACTAACATCACTACTATCAACACTAATAACATCACCTCTGTTGCACCTCTGTTATCACTATCAATGCTACTATCAATACTAAAAATCAAAATTACTATCAATATTACTAACATTACCTCTATTAAACATCACTATGTCAGTACTACCAACACTACTGACATCATGGCTCTTATCATGACTATCTTCACTGTAATCAATATTACAATCAACACTGTGAGCATAACCCTGTTACATCACTACTGTCAATACTGCTATCAACACTTCCAACATCACCATTATTATCACTTCTAATTAGCATCAGCTCATTATCACCATCATCACTACTAGGATCACTATCAGAAACATTTCGAATACTCTTATCACGATTATCTCCTAACCACCTTACCTAACGTAACTAAACCTTACCTACCCTAATACTCTGGGAACATTATTATTATTAAAATCATTGCTAATATTAGCAATATTGTGCCTACTGTTACTGTCAGTCTCGCTCACAGAATTAATATCAGTCCTCTTAACAACAACAGATTCCAATCTATCCTCACTGTATATATTTTCCCAATATAATTTATTTTTCCTTTTTAAAAAACTGTTAACCGAAAACTATCATCGTTGACCCTGTACTATCTTTAAGATTTGGTTTACCTTCAATTTTCTACACTATCTTTACTGGCTCTGCTATCTTCATACTTGGTCAGTGAAATTTCTCTTCATTGTTTACATACAGTATTAAATTATCTGGTCTATCTGGAGTGACTTTCATGGATCAACGTTCCTGGCAACCTGGTCTCTGACCTTCATGGATCAACGTTCCTGGCAACCCGGTTTTCTGACCTTCATGGATCAACGTTCCTGGCAAACCCTGGTCTCTGAACAACTCTCCAGACTCCGCCCTTATTCATCTTAAAAAGTAAAATCAAACAATAATAAAGTATATTTCAAGCTCACGTTGAAGGAATTAATGCAAAATCCTTTTTTGGTTCATCAGCCCAGCGTCTCAGGGCCCCCTGGGACGCCGCAAAAAAAATTAAATTTTTATGTTTATTGAATAAAATCCAACGAGGGACGGAGGGTCGAGGCTGCACCTCTCCATGGGCTGAATGACACAATGGATTTATTTATAATACTTTTAATATTTTTTTGTGGTATTATTTTTTTTATTTTTTCTGGAAAATGAGATAGTATAGTGAGATAGTATTTTTAACTTACTTTAGTTTGGACAAAAAATTTATAAAAAGTAATTTAATAATACAAATACAAAATGGGAGCTTCTAAAGTAGTAGACTTGTATTATAAATATTTGTGCTGACTAAAATCAAAATAGAATAAAAATAGAAGTGCTGAAGTGCTTACCGATACCTTTATTTTTCACCTTGATATTTTTTTGTGAAAATAGAATTAATAACAGGATCGTAATTACACATAGTAAAGTAATAGTTTTGCTAAAATAAAGGAAATGACGATGTAGGCGACGATATAGGGGGACGAAAGATCGATAGTAGTGAGGCGATATAGGACACGATAGTTTGTGACGACGAAAATAGTGCGACGATATAGTGACGACGATAGTATGACGACGTAGGTGACGACGATAAATAGGGACGACGATAGTGTGAGACGTAGTAGTACGACGATAGTAGTGAGACGATAGTAGTGACGCGATAGTAGTGACGCGATAGACGGAAAACAAAGTAAACACTTGAATAAAATAACAAAAAGATATCAGACATGAAAACACCCTAACACACATGATCGGAAACAAACACATGATAAAAAAGACATGAACACATAAAAAAACCCCATGACCGAAACAAACCAGATAACAAACTGAACAGATAACCCTGTCGGAAAAAAAACATGAAACACAGACTGAACACATAAAACACATGATCGGGAAAAAAAACACTGATAACACAGACATGAACACATAACACACATTCGGAAAAAAAACAATGATAACACAGACTAACACATAAACACATGATCGGAAACAAACACATGATAAAACAACAGAACCATAACCAACATGATCAAAAAAAAATTTAACACGACATGAACACATAAAACACATGTCGGGAAAAAAACACATGTAACAAGACAGAACACATAACACACATGATCGGAAAAAAAAATATAAACAGACATGAACACAAAAACACATGATCGGAAACAAACACATGTAACACAGCATGAAAGATAACACACATGATCGGAAACAAAAAAACTGATAACACAGACATAAAGTAACACACATGACGGAAACAAACAATTATAACACAGGGCATGAAACCAAACACACATGTCGGAAACAAAAACCCTGATAAAACAGACAGAACAGATAACACACTGTCGGAAACAAAACATGATAACACGACAGAAAAAATAACACACATGATCGGGAAAAAAAAAATGATAACACAGACAACAGATAACAACAATGATGGGAAAAAAACACATGATAACACAGACATGAAAACATAACACACTTGACCGGAAACAAACACATGAAACCAGACATGAACCCCTAACACACATGTCGGAAACAAAAAATGATAACACAGACATGAACAGAAAACAACCCGATCGGAAACAAAAAATGATAACACAGACATGAACAATAACCAAACCGGGGAAACAAAACATGATAAAAAGCATGAAAAAAAATAAAAAATGATCGGAAACAAACACTGTAACACGACATGAAAAATACACAATGACCCGGAAAAAAAAACACATGATAAAACGACAAGAAACATAACACCAGATCGGGAAAAAAAAATGATAACACGGACATGAACCTTTACACACAGATCGGAAACAAACACATGAAAACAGCTGAAAGATAACACAAATGATGGAAAAAAACCTGATAACACAGACATGAACAATAACACACATGTCGGAAACAAACCTGATAACACAGACAAACACTTAACCAACAGATCGGAAAAAACATGATAACACAGACATGAAAAACTAAAAACACATGACCCCGGGAAAAAAAACATGAAACACGACATGAACAGATAACAAATGCGGAAACAAAAAACATGATAAAAAAGCATGAAACATAAACCATGATCGGAACAAAACACTGATAAAACCGACATGAACACATAACACACATACCCGGAAAAAAAAACATATAACACGACGAACAGATAAAACACATGATCGGAAAAAAACCCAAGTTTAAAACGATATAAAGAAACACCATGACCGGAAAAAAAAAACCTGATAACACAGACATAACAGATTTAAAACACATGACGGAAAAAAACAATGATCAAAAGACATGAAAAGATAAACACGACGGAAAAAAAAACACTGATAACACAGACATGAACAGATAACACAAGCCCGGGAAAAAACCATGTAAAACAGACATGAACAGATAAACACATGCCGGAAAAACACATGATAACACAGAATAACAGATAAAACACATGACGGAAACAAAACTGATAACACAGACATGAAAGATAACACAATGACCGGAAAACAAAAACCCGATAACACGCATGAACAGATAAACACATGACGGAAAAAAACTGATAAACAGACATGAAAAGATAACACACATGACGGAAACAAAAAACATGTAACACAAAATGAACACATAACACAATGATCGGAAACAAAAAATGATAACACAGCATGAACAATAACACAAAGATCGGAAACAAACCATGTAAACCGACAGAACAGATAACAAATGTCGGGAAACAAAAACATGAAACACAGACTGAAAACATAACCCATGATCGGAAACAAAACATGATAAAACGACAAAGAAAAGATAACACAATATCGGAAAACCCAAAAAAAATGATAACACAGACATGAACAGATAAAAACTTATCGGAAACAAAAAACATGTAACACAGACATAACAGATAAACACATGATCGGAAAAAACACATGATAACACAGACATGAACAGTTCAACATGATCGGGGAAAAAAACCATGATAACACAGACATGAACAATAAAAACATGATCGGGAAACAAAAAAAAATGATAACACAGACTGAACAATAAAACATGATCGGAAACAAACACATGTAAAACAACATGAACAGATAACACACATGATCGGGGAAAAAAAACATGATAAAACAGAATGAACAGATAACACACATGATCGGAACAAAAACAGATAACACAGACAGAAAAGAAAACACAATGACCGAAAAAAAACACTGATAAACAGACATGAACAGATAACACACAGACGGGGAAAAAAACAATGATTTAAAACAGACATGAACAGATAACACACATGATCGGGGAAAAAAAACACATGATAACACAGACATGAAAGATACACCAGATCGGAAACAAAAAACATGTAACACAGACATGAAAAATAAAACATAGGTAACAAAAAAATGATAAACCCTACGAACGATAACAACATGATCGGAAACCAAAAAACATGATAACACAGAATAAAATAACACAAAGACCCCCCCCCGGAAACAAACACATAAACACAGACAGAACACATAACACACAACCAGAAAAAGTAACACATCACACCCACCAAAAGGCAGATAACAATAATGGACAGGTTACACCACATGACAAAAACCAACACCCAATAACACACATTTTTGTGTGTGTGTGTGTTTGGGGGTGTGTTAACACACACATGCAAATAAGTAACACCATATGGGACAAGTAAAACACCTGTTTACAGGGAACAACACATGTTGACAAGTAACACACAATGGGACAATAACACCACATCGGACAAGTAACACACACATGCGGACAAAACACACATGTGGACAGGGAAAAAACCCCATGTGGACAAGTAACAACACATGGAGACAAAATAAAACACATTTGGACAGGTAACCCACATGTGGGCAATAACACAACATGTGGGGCAAGAACACCACATGGACAAGTAACACAACCCTGTGGACAGGTAACACACACTGAGGACAAGTAACACACACAGCGGGGAAAGTAACACACACATGTGGGACAGGTAACACAAAATGTGAACAAGTAACCACAATGCAGACAAGTAACACACACATGTGGACAGGTAACACACACATGTGGACAAGTAACACACACATGCGGACAAGTAACACACACATGCGGACAAGTAACACACACATGCGGACAGGTAACACACACATGCGGACAGGTAACACACACATGCGGACAGGTAACACACACATGCGGACAAGTAACACACACATGCGGACAAGTAACACACACATGCGGACAAGTAACACACACATGCAGACAAGTAACACACACATGCGGACAAGTAACACACACATGCAGCAAGTAACACACACATGCGGACAAGTAACACACACATGCAGACAAGTAACACACACATGCGGACAAGTAACACACACATGCAGACAAGTAACACACACATGCGGACAGGTAACAAATACAGTCATGAACAGATTCAAACATGTGATCAAAAAGTTAGACATAAATAGATAACACAGTATGTAAAACAAAATATAAAATTTAAATTGCTGTTGCCTATCCCGGGAAATACTCCATCATAGTCTCTGGTAGACACGATATCTGTGACGAGTGAACTTGTCTACTTGATGATATAACCTGGTAGACACGATATCTGTGACGAGTGAACTTGTCTACTTGATGATATAACCTGGTTAGACACGATATCTGTGACGAGTGAACTTGTCTACTTGATGATATAACCTGGTAGACACGATATCTGTGAAGAGTGAACTTGTCTACTTGATGATATAACCTGGTAGACACGATATCTGAGTAGTATAAGTTGGTCGATCTAGAAACACTGCCAGATAATGACCATGGAAAATGAGATAATGGGGGGTCCTGCATGACCTTAGGGCTGACAGGGTATGATTTAATATGTTTAATGCATCCCCGCAAGGGATAATAGAGGTCCTTAGTTCCTATTCATTTACTAAGTAGGTTACAGAAGTAGAACAAAGGATTCAGGAGTGCAGGTGGCAGATTCCAGATAATGATTGTGGAAAAGAAATGTGCTAATGGGGGGGTCTGGCATATCCTCAGGGGCTGTCAGGGGTTACAAGTTCATAAGCTTAATCAGCCCCCAAGGGAAAGAGAGACTTATTTTTCTGTGTTATTACTTAAGTATAGAGAAGTAGGTAATGATCACTCTCTAAGACATCTGACTCCCCAAACTCTATCACTCTGATAGATGGGAGAGGCAGTAAACAAAGGAATCAGGTGACTGGGTACAAGCTTGCCATCTTCCGATGGATCCCCCCCCTCCCCTTCCCCCCGGCCTGCAACTCACAGACTCGAACTGTGCTAATGTCACAACACTGCTGGGCTTGGGATTAAAGAATCGCGGTAATGGCGATGGGTAGCTGATCCCCGAGGGAATGTTGCTCGCACCGCCTGTTACCTCAGCGAAAAAAAAAGGTTTCTTCCGGTACTACTGTACTGTTTATAGTCTTGCAGCTGCTAATCTTTCCAGTGGGGAGGCAGTCATCTCTGTTTTCTCAGAGTCCACGCTTGAGTGGATAATTCCAGCTAATTTTTAAATCCGATATTGTCAAGCAATATTGTCCAGAGTGGATATTGTCCAGGAGCCAAGGGAAACACAGAGTTATGCCCTTTCTTTATCGATTCTTTTGTCATATCTGTGGTATCCGTCTTTGGCCGATTGCGGGCTAAATAGGCTGTATCGAACAATTTAAGTATACCTTCTCCTTTAAAGTCGGGCAAGAGATACCCATCGGCGATACTCGACAACTGGCTTCGTTTAAACTGAGCGCAGAGTTTTAATGAATGACCAGTAATTAAAACTAGAAATTTGTTTCCGTTATTTGCTCGTCCCAAGAACACTGGACACTTTTAAATAACGGTGTAGGATAGCCATTTACGAGAGCGATGTTGCTTGTTTCCTCCCCTAGTGGACTTTGCCCATCAGCCTCTGTTAGAGTCACTCAAAATCCTATAACTATTTTGCCTAAATCTAGAAATGCTCCGGAACTCCAGGAATTCAAAATTCAGAAAATTATCTTTTAGTTTTTGAGAGAGAGAAGGTTACCGGTAAGTATCAAAACTCTGAGTGGCAGATCTATGAACACTCGAACTTGTCTCAGTCTATGCGGTCGCGGGAATTGATTACTGAAGCTTGAAGAATAATCACTTACGGGACGTTGATGTCCCAGCTGTCTTTCAGCCCATCACCCGCCATGGCTAAATAAGCAACTGTTATACAGAGAGACTAACATCCGTTTTATAAGAAACTTGGCTTCGTCTCCGTTTTTTACCTGCATTTATTATTAATTCACCGTTCCTTAGCCCACCCAGTGTTACTCTGCCACCTGTAATAACTTTCTTTGCAACACCTTTTAAAGCAACCTATCCCCGTGAGATTTAAGAGCGCTTTCATGTCTGTTTTTACCAGACTGATAATCATCGACTTTTTAGTTCCAAATTCCTACTGCACTTGGCGCAGCCACTCTGAAAAAGAAAAGGTAAAGCTCTTTAGCTTAACCCGCTAAAGCCGAAAAAAACTCCCCCACCTCGACACGTATGGTAGCGTGAAAAGTTTGATATCCCCAGACCAGCTCCACATGGAGGGTTTTAGGGAGAATAAACTCCGAAATTCCTGCTCAGAGGGCATCTTGAAAGGGTACACGCATGTTGGCGTTAGAGAAACAATAACCATTTTTTTAACGCAGAGTTGGTTCTATTTATTTTATCGTCTTACATGTAAAACACTACGTATGGAATACCGCTAACAAAAGAAGATTACGACCAAACTGATCTGTCCATTTTGATAGCTATTAAATCTAATTTAGTATTACGCATATAGGTTTGTACATCATAGGAATGACACCTTTTGAATAACTCTCCCTGAAAGGCTAAAGCTTCCAGAAGATTGACTAACTGAACTGCCGTATATTTGCGGTTCCACAATATCACTATTATTAAAAACATAATCAACTCCGGCAGTGGGATCAGGTTTGAATGGTCAATCTGCCTTGGGGAGGGAGGTCCCCTCGGGCACGTCACTACAAATAAATAATATTTTTCAGCGCCGCTAAGCCCAAGCACCCGAGCTATTCGTCGGTTTAAATTGAGCTTTAATATAAATTGGCAGCATTGTTTTCTTTCCCGTAAAAGGTTCGCGAACTCGACGAAACAAAACTCCTCAATACCAATACCACATATTATTGAGTATTTTTCCCTTTCGGGAAATGTGCCGAAATAATTAATCTCTAAAGGTTTTTTTTAAATCTGCTGTCAGCTGCGATTAATTTCTTCATAATATGGCTGGCATTCTGTCGATAACACATCATTTTTTGGGTAGAAAGTGGTGGACTATTGCTTCTGTACTAATTCCTGTTTCAGTATTGTGATTTTGTATAATGTACAATACCGCATTCGCATCGTCTCTAGTAGAACATTGAATTTTTTTGGATACAAAACATTAAGCAAGGCTAATTTCGTAGTGTCAAGGATGATTTAAAGGCGTTGCAGTAATTATATTTTGAAAGGCCGAAGCTGTATTGGGTCGAAAATGTCAATATTTTCTAAAAACTGCTCAAATAGATATATTTCCCCGACCCCCCTCTGTCCCATGTTGAGGTGGACAGAACCGTATGAGGCAAATACCAAAATATAGACCATTATATATAGTTTTTCTTAAAGGCTTAAAAAAACTTAGGTTTGAAGACTTACATTTTCTATTTTTTTTATTTAGTACAGCATTTAGGAATAAATAATCCACATCCATCGTGCTGTCGTTTGCGTTTTTCCGCGTGAAGGACCTCGACTCCTTCAGGCAATGTCCTTCACGCATGCCACTGTCTCTTTTAGTTTCCAATCCCACCGCTAGGGACCGACTCAGCACCGTTGGCGCACCGCCGCTGCCGCTGCCCTCGCTGCTGTTGCCGCTGCCGCCACCGGCACTGCTGCCTAACCACGAGCTGATGCTGCCAGTGCCTGCTTCTCTTCCACAGACAGCTGTAATTATTCCCAGTCTAGAGCTTTTCGGTGGAGGCGCCGCGTTCCAATTTCCACCTCATCTAGGATGATTTTTTAGGTACTGCCAATATGGGCTCCACTGACTGTACGAGCAAGCATGTCTGAATTTCCCCCGGTTTCAGTTAATATGTCATGAAATATGTTAATGAGAGGGAGATATTCAGTGTCCATTCATCGGCCAGTTTTCTGCTCATGGGCCCTGTACTGTGGTAAAATTACCCGTTGCTGTTGCCATTGGCTATCACCGCCCGTTCCCAGGGACACCAACAGAATTTAAACCAAATTCGGCGATTCTGTTGCGTGTCCTTGCTCAAAACAACCGCGTACATAATGCGTGCGAGACCTACGCTCTAATTGCTGTTGCGCAATTTCATTCTTTTCAAGACATGGACCCGCTTGAGAACTGGCATATTAGTGCTGCAAGGTGGGGGTCTTAAAAAATCCTCTTCCTGTCTGTCCGAGGGTGTTGGTGCATGGTGGGGGTGATTTTAGGACAATTTCCCGGGGTTGTGCCCCGAACTGCAGCTATGGCACGGTTCCCCAGGATTAGCGATTTTCGCTTCAATTTTGGAATAAGAATATTTTTTCCCAGAGTGAAAGAGCCGGCTTCGTAGGGGACGAGCAGAAGTGCATTGTGGGGAAACACGATACATTCCCATATTCCAGGAATTCTTCGCCCGTTATTCCCCCGACAATTACTGGAATTTATATTCCCATACTCGTCAACAGTTTGGGTTCCTTAGAGTCTCCGCAGAGGGAGTGAGACGGATAATGTTTATATCGGTCCGTCGCGCGGGGTTTAAATACCCGCGCTGCTGAAGCCTCCCATCCTGCTGGAGGTTGGTAAGGGCTTTGGGGCCTCTCTAGGTCGACATTCGTCTAAAGGTGCTTATATACAAGCTTTGGGCCCCTTCAAAAGCTTCTATCATATCCCGGAAATCATCGGAGGCATGATTTCTAAGCGTCTGATTTCATGCCGTCAGTTCTTTCTGATTAAAATTGTCATATAATTTTTCAATTTTCAATCAAAAGTTCTTAGTAAACTGGTCATGGGGCAATTGGACTTTGAAGGATGTCGAGGTTTTGCCATAAACTTTGTATCACACGAGCTTTGTAAAACACTGCGATAAATCTTTCGTCTTGACGTTAATTGATGTAATAATATCGACAAACTGGGGTCCTTTCTCCTTCTTTCTTTCAACGGGAATTAATTCACTCGGGATAATCAACTGATGGCTGTGTCCATTTTTCTTTTTAATGAATAGCACTTCGAGAATAACTTCTTGTCTCTATCGAGTCCCCCGGTATTTACTAAAGCGGGCAAAGCTCTTCTCTCGACTTTATGAAAGCCTTAAATTTCAATAGGCTAGCCATAGCGGCTTTTTTTCCACGTCTTTTTAACATAAAAACCGCCTAATAATTGTTTTCTCGCCTTGTGATTTTTTATAAATCTTGGCTCTAATCTAATAAAGGGCTCACGGAATTCCCTGCACAACTGGCCAAAAGTTTTTTTCGATGTACGCTCGACTGCTTGTCAAAGATTTAATGATTGTAAGGATTTTAAATTATGGTTATGGAGGGAATAAAATACCTCTCTTATCCCACCGAATAAAAGATTATTCTTGAAAGATTCAGCATGGATTTCGCGTATGGGCATATCTTCTCTGCGTGAAATACAGATCATTATTTCATTTAACTTTGGTGAGAGTCCTCAGGCGAGGAGTTTATTATTGCCCTAATTATTATTTTTCTGATTCGGATTTTTTTTACTCATAGACCGTCCCGCTGCAACTACCGCGGGGCGCGCGCCGCCACTGCAGCCGCCGCAGCCGCGGCCGCCGCCACTGCCGCCACCACCGCCACCGACGCTCCCGCCACCGCCCGGCGGGCGCCATTACAGCGAGTGAGCTATTTGTTTTTTTTTATGGGGACTCACCCAGTCTCAAGCAAAGAGCTTCGGGTGGGTGCCCCTCGTGGGAGTGGTAGCTCGAAGCGGCAATTACCCTTATGAGGGCGAGTTGCTACGCTGGGGCAGGTGCTGACCTTCTCATTCCTTGCGTTGGGCTGGTTTCACTTTTCACTCTCGAGAGGCTGGAAATATCTTCCTACGCACCATAGTGGGTGGTTGCAGTGCTTCTCGAATTCGGGGGAAAAAAAAAAAAAGAGATCCGCGCTTAGGAGTGGGTAAGATAGTTGTTCCATTTTTTAAATATATTTTTCGGCGGTTAGCCGAGGAATGAGACAAATTCCTTTACCACCATTTCGATTATTTTTTACTTTATAAAACTACTAATCACGAGATGACCAGAGGTAAGAGTGTAGTTAAGATGGCTCCTCCACGCTTCGAAGAAGAATATTTTTTTTTTTATAATGGATTCGTTTACGGCAACGTTGAGAATGTTCCTCCTCTAAACTTCTTTAATTTGCTCAAAATTAGTCGGTTCTACTGTTAGATTTTTCTAAGAAAAATAGTAAATATCTCATATATATGCATTTAATTTGCTTTTTTTTTAATTCCTATTAATAATTCGATTGCGAGCTTTAGCTGGAAGTTTGTTTAATAAAATTAATAACTCTCTGTGTTGCACTGCCAGGGCTTACCCCCTTCGACATTTGCATGTCCCTTCTCGTGCACCCATCTAGTCTGCACTTCGGGGATAACCTACCCACTCACAGAATATACTCTACTGCCACATGTTTTTCTTCTCCCGCTCAATATTTTAATGGGAAAGAAATTCAGGTAGAGGATGTTCTATTAATTCCTGAGCGTAAAATTGCCGAGTATTTTTTCCCGCTCAGGTCGATAAAGAATATGTGGGGATTACTTGCGAATTATCAACCGATTGGATTTTTAAAAATTCTTCATGTTTTTGAGGCCCAATGAACTCTTGTGAAATATCCCCCGGTGGCTAGTAACCACATCGGTCCAGGAGTCAGTCGTGGACTAGTACGAGGCTGAATTAGGACGGGCATTTAAAATACATTAGCCAAAACTGCCACGAATGTCTCGAGAAGAACTCAAGAATGCACTTGTTGTGATTTGAACCTTCTTGAGAGAGGTGTGAGGAGTTGAGTTGTAAGTTTTCCTACTATGGCTGTAATACCTCTAATATATTTTAAGAATTTTGTAAAGTCATATAGCGGTTAGATGCTATGCTTAAGCGTGCGAATAGCTCTTTCCCGCTATAGCCGCCTTAAGTTTCCGATAAGAGTACTGTAAAATTAATATTTATTTTTTTTAGTAATTCAGAAGAGGCCGTTAAAAAACTCGGTCCCTCTGTCCGTTGTGGTAATCTCGAAATTCCACGGAAGGTGGGCTTTCTATAATATTTTCGTAAGGCTGACAAGACGCTTTTGAGTTTTTTTCTGACTATTCCTACGCCTTTTCATTAACCGTGAAAAGACATCTATTCATAACAAAAATATATTAATGCCGACATTGTGGGAATGTAATAAAGTCATTCCCGCCAAGTCGCAGGTGAGTATAATGCGAGGGCAGCTGCAATGATTTTCCGTCTGGGAAATCGCAGAGGCTGCAATGTATGCAAATATAGGCCCTCCTGAGAAAGAGATAATCTACTACGTCCTTATAAGTAATAGAGGCGTTTTTCTCTCCCAAGCTGCTCAAAAAGTTTGTTTAACATTCCCAGTAAAGCCCCGGGGCAATTGACTCTCTATATACTTTTTCTAGAATTTTCCCCTTTTTATGTGAATTTAAGGCCATTTTTGTTTTTAACTGCATCAGGTAACAGTTTCAACATTGCCCTACTCCGTTAATGAAGCTTCGTAATTGAATTTCCCTGGAGCGGTAAATCAACCAGAAGATAGCCGTATTATCTCCGCATGACGTGACGATATATCTCAACAAAGTTCGGGGCTAGATTTTTTTCCAGTAAATATTTGTCGCCCGAGACATTCCAACTGAGACAGAGTCTCGTTGTCTTAATAAAATATATTGACTACAAATAAGCGTGATCGCGAGCATTTTCCTTGTGGAAATAAATTTTAGATATGAGATTACGGAATTTGTATCGTGTCTTCCTCTAGAAAATTATTAGCCAATAATATCACTCTTACTGCTTCATTAAAAAGGTCATCAATTATATACGAGAGCTATTGGTCTTGCGCCAAGGGGATTTTGGTTAATCCGCCGGGTTAATAGACTCTTACACTAAAATGATTTTCTCACTAAAGGAGGTGATTTGTTTCAAAGGTGAAGTTTTATCAGTCAGAACTGTGAAATGTGATGTAGTTCTCGCTAAGAAGAACCCGGCATATTTTCTGACATAAACGCGTCCACTAAGACTGCCTTGCCTGCTCCGCTAAAACCAGCAACAAGTATTCATGCAGCTCTCTGAAAATATTCAACTCTCTCTGTAAAGGTACAGACCTTGTGCCCATCTCCCATCTCAAATGAGCCTTTTTGTGGAAGGAATCAACTTATATATAACATTTCTTTTAGTGTCAAAGCAGAGGGAGGGGGGAGTTTATCCCGGGAGATAAATAACAATGGCAGCATGTCCTTCTCCCGCAGAAGACCATAGAAAAAAAAGCCCGACCGAACAGTGGAAGGTCGTCTGAATATTTCGCAGTTTTCACTACCTAGGGCGGGGGGGGGGCCCCTACGCCAGGTTGGCGTGGTTAGCATGCGGTCACAGACAAAGAAACAGGCTCCTCCACTTTCCTCTGCCAGCTGATGCCTATTTAGTTATTTTTATTTTTGGGGAAAAATATATTTATTATTATTATTATTTTTTAAGAAAATTACAAGTTTTTGGGCGATGGTCAAATCTATAAATTAATCTTTCCACCCTCGCCTCGGCTTTTTTATACATATGTGAAATTCACATGACTATGGCAATTTAACTAATCCCCCTACTTGCCCGGTCTAAAATTCTTATTTTTTATCGTTCGTGAAAAGAGTTCTTTCCAGATTTATTATTCCCTCTTACTTTATTGACAATAAGAAATCTTTTCTAGATTAGATTTATAATATATAGACTTGCCTGGATTTTGTTTAAAAGATCTCGTGAAAATAGAGAGAGACTGATGTGAAAAACTGTACCTCTACTTTGGGGGAAAATTAAGCATCTTATGAGGCCACGCTATCCTAAAAGTGAGCTATAAAAAATACGCTCACGCTTTTTCGTCCTAGGGACGAAAGGTGCTCTTCCCCGCTCACTCAAGAACGTTACCAGCTTAGATTTTCTAGATCAGTAAAAACTTCTCTATCTATGGGGAGATAAAAAAAGTATTCTATAGTTAACATATTTATGGAATGATGAGAGTGTGTAGTGTATTTACACTATGCTCGTCACCCCAGCTCGCAGATGCCACCTATGCGGGCGATTATAACCCTCATGGATGCAGCTTCAATCACACATTCCCCTGATTTTCTGCGGGCTATCATGCGTAGCGAATGTCACAGCTCATGCAGGAGATGCGAGACTGGTGAGAATTACCAGTTATATGCTCTGAATTGATGTTTTCTTAAAACTGCTATTTTTCAGATAATAGAAATAATCTTTGAGCTAATACTAATTTTTTTCCCAACAGTTGGGGCGGGCAAATACTCCAAGCCAGATTAGCCGGGGGCTGGCCATGAAGAAAGAGGTGAGCGCATTCTTTTATCTACTCAATTATTTTATTAACAGTCAAACATTTTTAAGTATGTTTTATGAAGTAAATCTCACTAACAAGAAAAAAAAAATTTTGAGAACTGCATATATTCCAATAGATCCACTAGCTTCTCCAGTTTTATACTTTTAAACAGTAACATTTTTTAAAAAATTGCTCGAGTTATAATTATTTATATGACACTAAAACAAAAAATAATAAATAACTTTCTCTAAATATATTATGCAGATCATTTGGTGTGTCCCCCGGATGAATCTTCGACCGTAACATCTCCCACAAGAGCAAGTGTACCGATTGCCGGTCCCAGGGATGGAGAACCAGCCGCCACAAGTGACAAGCTTGCCTCTGCCAAGGAACATTACTCTAACTCTTTCCTTGGGGTACGCCCCTCCTCTGCTTAAAGCGAAGGTTCAGCTTCAGGTAAAAAAAAGATTTTTCGTTCAGATGAGGAAGGAGACTGAAATGGGGAGACGATCCATTATCAATGAACCTCACATCTTAGAGCAGACGAACTGCTTTCAAGATCACTTCTGTCGAATAAAATTATTCAATTCACTGCTCTATAACACGACCCCAATATTATTACTTCAGTCCTTCGCAACAACATTATCAGCATATTATGAAAGGTTATCACTGATCTATCAGGACGAGCACATTAGAAGAATTGCTCTTAGGATTTATGCCGAACTGTAGCCGTTATTTTGCGCAGACTGTTCGCTACTGGGAGAGGATGACCGTCCGTGAGGCATTATATAACTTTTTTCCCGCCTCACTAGTTACATTAGATGAATATATCTCGTCACTTACGTCATGGAGGGAGTACCTTAGCACGCGATTAAGAACATAAATTTCATCAGGGCGAGGGATCAGTCTTCATACTAGATTATATAAAGGGTTTTCATATTGTATCATATGCAAAGAATGGAGTGCGTGGATACCTAGGAGACTATATAGAATATCCCACATCTTTACGAGGGAAAAATCAGATATTTAACCCGAGAGGAGTAAAAAATAGCTGTTTTATTCAATGTCTGGCGGCCTTTTTTCTGTCGGTAGACTTGGCTGGGGCTGGTATAAAAATCAGACGATATTTTTCTAGATTGTGATAGCCTTCAGAAATTTGTCAATTACTCGCGAGTGACTCTCCCTGTCCAGTGGAGTGACATCCACAAACTCGAGTCTGACAACAAAATATCAATATTTATTTATTGCTTAACTTCTCATGAAGGGACCTATCATGCTACTTTATGTCGTAGGGGTAGTAATAAATATTCACTGGTAGTGCCCCTGTTATTGTTGGGAAAGACTCATGTAGCTTTAATCAAACACTTCCAGAAATATATGAGAATTTTCTCCAGAAAACATTCACGCAATAAGCACTTTTGCTTGAATTGTTTAAGTGAATATAGTGACATTTGCAACTTAAAAACTCATTTTCAATTCATGCGACAACCAACAAAAGTTGATTTTTTCCCCCCGGGCTGGAAGCGTTTGTAAATTCAAAAATGCTCACAAGGGCTACTTGCCCTCTCATACTGCCTTTGTGGATTTAGAAGCTATCTCGATAATCGTAAGCCAGAGGGGGTAATAACAGCTAGACACGTAGCAATAGCTTAATGGCTATATAGTGATAGACAGAAATAACACTATAATAGATAGATATGTCCATCGGGGGGTACAGTGTATTGATCATATGTATGATAGACTTTCGTCTTTATGGGATTGGATAAAGATGAACACTCCCTGTTATCCACTTCATATGACCAGGGAGCAGCATATACATTTGCCATACAAGAAGAAGTGCAACTTCTGTCATCAGGACTTTACTCTTACCAAACCAAAGGTGAGGCATCATGACCATCTAATGCCTAAGGCTAATTATTTAGGAGCACTCTGCAATAATTGCAATTTAAGGCAGAAAAATTCAGGTAAATATTTGCCTGTTATTATTCATAACCTATCATATGATATGGCTTTGATAATTAAAGAACTAAGTTGGTTAAAGCCCCAATCAATGTTTATTAATGAAACAGGGATAAAATTCCTAAAGGTAGAAAATAGGAGCACTACGTTTTCCTGGAAAGTCTAGCCTTCTTGTCCGCTGGTTTGGCTAGTTTTGGCTCAGGCGCACATAGCTTCAAAATCACCCTTGAAATTCACAGAGGCGATGATAAGTCATCTACCCCCCGAAAGTTGGGGAAGCTTATTAACCGGCAAACAAGTGTTTCCTTATGAATATTGCAGCTCCCCAGAAAGGCTCGAAGAGAAGACTTTACCCCCAAAAAGAGCTTTCTACAGTTCTCTGTCTAAGAAGCATATTAGCCAAGAAGAATTCGATCATGCTCATCTGGTTTGGGAGAAAACAGCTTGTCAAACTCTAGGAGACTATCTCCTAGTATATCTCTGCTGTGATGTAGGACATCTGGCTGACATATTCACCTTGCATAGGAGATTATTATACAACATCTATAATCTAGATGTTGTTCACTATGTTTCTCTCCCCGGCTTTGCCTATGATGCTTTCTTAAAAACCAGTGGAGTGGAATTAGAATTAATTACTGATCAGGAGCTTTATAACATCATACAGTCTAATATAAGAGGCGGCTTTCAACCTACTGCTGTTAGGACGTTTGCTCAGCCAATAACCAGTTCATTAATCCCAATTTTGATGAGAAAAAACTTAGTAAGTAAATTTTTGCTATACTGGATTTTAATTCTCTTTATGGTTCTTGCATGACTGAGGCGCTGCCCTAACGCAAACATTCGAAAACTCTCACCCGCAGAAATGGTGAGTTTCTCTCGCACAATGGTGGTCTTCTCCAGAAGAATCCTCAAGACTCTATAAAAGGTTACTGGCTTCTTATAGACACTCTAGGAATAGCCCCAGAATTAGCTCGCTACAACGGATGACTTACCACTATGTCTCTATCACAAACAGATAACATTAGATGATCAATCTGAGTACAGCAAACAGCTATTGGCTATCAGTAATCAAAAAACTACCCCGTAAAAATACTAAATTAGTGGGGGACCATCATCCCCCAAACGAAACTACCTAATATCATTGCCTTTATTGCAGTTGTTCTTGGAGATAGGTCTACAAATTGAGAAAATTCATAGCATATAATGAATTCTCACAAGGAAAATATGCTGGCGGGCTTTGTTGAAACGAACGTGAGGCAAACGTAATAGTAGCACTAGTAAAAGACTGTCAGCGATTATTTAAATTGTTGACCAATTCTGTATTCGGCAAGACATTGTTTAATCCATCAAAATATGCCAACAAAACGAAGCTCATAACATCAGCAGGAGCATTTTTGCGAGCGGTGAGTAAGCCACTATTTAAGAAAGCCATAAAAGCTTTCAGAAAACAAAGTATTGGTTACGACGGGGACGCCAGCCATAAAACTCACTTACCCTAATTACATAGGTTACCAGATACTAGAACTTGCCAAATTTAAGCTGTACCATTTTTGGTATATGATTCTTAAGAGAAAACATACCAAGACAAAATAAAACTAATCTATTCAGATACCGATAGTGTCATCGCCTGTTTAGAGGGCATCAAAAACCTTACTGATGAAATCGGTAAGGAACCATTGAGGAAATGGATAGACACATCTAAATTTCCCCACAGATCATCCTCTCTACAATGACTCAAGGAAGGGATCTCTAGGCTTACTTAAAAGTGAGGTGGGGGACCGCCTTATTTCAGAAATAGTCTGCATTAAAACCCAAAATGTATAGCATCCTGCTAGCAGATAATAACAACCACTATCGCTGCAAAAGGAGTTCCTCAGTCTGAACAACAATTATTAACTCATAATAACTTTAGAAGTGTGCTGGGAAGACGGTTCTTAACATACCTTCCAATATAGTCAAATTAGAAATTTAAAAGGTCAGATGACCACTATCAGCACTAGGAAACGAGGTCTTAGCTCATTTGATGATAAGCGCTTTTACTTAGATGCCTATCACTCTGTATCCTATGGTCATCCAGATGCCAGAGAAACAAAGTTTAAATTATTTTAAAGATAAAACAAAATGACAAAGTGGAGGAAGAACGAGGAAGCTAATTAGCAGTACTGAAGAAGGGAGTACAGAAGAAGAGGAACTAGAGATGAGAGACAGTTGCAATCTTTGGCGGGGAAGAGAAAAAACCGTAAGAGATTTTTTCCCCAGGGTCAAGCATCGACGCGAGAGAGGTAGATCTTCCGCCACTGCTCGTAGTTTCATGCTCTTAGAAGCTAGCTGTTCTGAGGGAGAGGAGGAATAAAACAATGTAATGTTAACTAATAAAAAATATTTGCTAAGAGAAGCTTTTTTGTTTCAAACCCTTTGAAAAATTAGGTTATTATCCTCTTTCACACAGATGCCCCCGATGTAGCGGAGAGCGGGCCCAGGAAATGATAATCAACACCCGAAAGACCCCCAAAGAAGCAGGCCGGCTGCAACACTCCATCAAGACCCACCCAATTATTAAGTCGTTTCCCAGTCACCTGAATCCTTTGTACTGCCTTCCCATCTATCAGAGTGATAGAGTTTGGGGAGTCAGAAGTGATCATTACCTACCTTCTTTTATTGTAATTACACAGAAATAAGTCTCTCTATCCCCCTTTGGGGGATGATTTAACATATTAAACTTGTACCCCTGACAGCAAACCCGAGGTTATGCAGACCCCCCATTATCACATTCTTTTCCACACTCATTATCCTGGAATCTGCCACCTGCCCACCTGAATCCTTTTTTTCTACTTCTGTTCCTACTTAGTAATGCTTAGGAATAAGACTCTCTATCCCCTTGGGGGATGATTAAACATATTAAACTCCTACCCTGTCAGCCCTAAGGTCATACAGACCCCCCCTTATCACATTTTTTTCCATGGTCTTTATCCCGGGAATTTCCCGGTTCCCTCGGGGACCAGCTACCCATCCATTACCGCGTTCTTTAAACCCAGCAGTGTTGTGAAGTAGCAACAGTCGCGTCAGTGAGTTGCAGGCCCGGGAAGGGGGAAGGGACTCCCTCGGAGATGGCAAGCTTGTACCCAGTCACCTGAATCCTTTGTACTGCCTCTCCCATCTATCAGAGTGATTGAGTTTGGGGAGTCAGAAGTGATCATTACCTACCTTCTTATACTTAGTAATTACACAGAAATAAGTCTCTCTATCCCCTTGGGGGATGATTAAACATATTAAACTTGTACCCCTGACAGCACCTGAGCTTATGCAGACCACCCATTATCACATTCTTTTCCACACTCATTATCCTGGAATCTGCCACCTGCACACCTGAATCCTTTGTTCTACTTATGTACCTACTTATTAATGTATAGGAATAAGACTCTCTATCCCCTTGGGGGATGATTAAACATATTAAACTCATACCCTGTCAGCTCTAAGGTCATGCAGACCCCCTCATTATCTCATTTTCCATGGTCATTATCCGGCAGTGTTTCTAGATCGACCAACTTACACTACTGACACGTCTCCTGGCTGACACGTCTCCTGGCTGACACGTCTCCTGGCTGACACGTCTCCTGGTTGACACGTCTCCTGGTTGACACGTTTTCTGGCTGACACGTCTCCTGGCCGACACGTCTCCTGGCCGACACGTCTCCAGGCTGACACGTCTCCTGGCTGACACGTCTCCTGGCCGACACGTCTCCTGGCCGACACGTCTCCTGGCTGACACGTCCCCTGGCTGACACGTCTCCTGGCCAACACGTCTCCTGGCCCACACGTCTCCTGGCCGACACGTCTCCTGGCCGACACGTCTCCTGGCCAACACCTCTCCTGGCCGAATCGTCTCCTGGCCGACACGTCTCCTGACTGACACGTCTCCTGGCCGACAAGTCTCCTGGCCGACACGTCTAATGGCCGACACGTCTCCTGGCCGACACGTCTCCTGGCCGACACGTCTCCTGGCCGACACGTCTCCTGGCCGACACGTCTCCTGGCTGACATGTCTCCTTGCTGACACGTCTCCTGGCCGACACGTCTCCTGGCCGACACATCTCCTGGCCGACACGTCTCCTGGCTGACATGTCTCCTGGCTGACACGTCTTCTGGCTGACATGTCTCCTGGCTGACATGTCTCCTGGCTGACACGTCTCCTGGCCGACACATCTCCTGGCTGACATGTCTCCTGGCTGACACGTCTCCTGGCCGACACATCTCCTGGTTGACATGTCTCTTGGCCGACACGTCTCCTGGCTGACATGTCTCCTGGCTGATAAGTCTCCTGGCTGACACGTCTCCTAGCCGACACGTCTTCTGGCCGACACGTCTCCTGTCCGACACGTCTCCTTGCCGACACGTCTCCTGGCCGAAACGTCTCCTGACCGTCACGTCTCCTGGCCTTCACGTCTCCTGACCGACACGTCTCCTGGCTGACACGTCTCCTGGCCGACACGTCTCCTGGCTGACATGTCTCCTGACCGACACATGTCCTGGCTGACATGTCTCCTGGCCGACACGTCTCCTGGCTGACACGTCTCCTGGCTGAACTTTT
>NC_069497.1:8247284-8290792 GCF_026875155.1 Cherax quadricarinatus | reverse complement strand
GGATGAGTCTGCTAACAAAACTGTACTTTACCTACGTCTTTAAGTTAACCTGCTGGTGTCCTGCTAACAAGCTTTACTTGATACTACGTCATGTATAGTTAACCTGCTGGTGTACTGAAGCAAACAAAGCTTTACTATGTACTACGTCATGTATGGTAAACTTGCTTTGTCCTTTGTTAACAAACCTGCTTATGTCTCTGCTAACAAAGCTCTACATGTACTACTTCATGTATGTTAACCCTCTGTGCGTCCTAGCTAACAAGAAGTATCGTTGTACTTACGTCATGTTATTTAACCTGCTGGTGTCTGCTAACAAATGAGCTGTGCATGTACTACGTCATGTATGTTACCTGCTTGTCTCTGCTAACAAAGCGTGCTTGTACTGCGTCATGTATGTTACCTCTTTGTCTCTGCTAACAAAGCTGTCTTAGTACAATCGTCATGTAAGGTTAACCTGCTGGTGTCTGCTAACAAAGCTATGGGTTTTGTTTGTAACTACGTCATGTATGATAACCTGCTTGTCCCTGCTAACAAAGCTGTGCTTGTACACAAAACAACTGGAAGTTACTTACAATCATTTCACTTTACTATTATGGATTTCGCAACAGAAAAGAAATATTTATCTGAATAATAATGATCATTTCACATAAATATTTATCAGTCTGCATGGAAATCAATATTAACCAAATCACTTGAAACGTAAATTGTCTGATCCAACACGGATGGATCATAACAAAGTTGCATCATACAAAACACCTCAGACTCACATACATACCATGATGTACAACTCACTAGCACAGATACCATAATGTACAACTCACAAGCACAATCCCATAAGTACAACTCACTCCACAAGACCATGATGTACAACTCACAGCACAAGTACCATAATGTACAACTCACTAGCACAATACCATGATGTAGCAACACACAGCACAAGTAACATGAGTACAACCTCACTAGCCAAGTACCAGTGATGTACAACACACTATCACAAGTACCATGATATACAACTCACAAGCACAAGTACCATGATGATACAACTCAATATGCACAAGTACCGATAGAGATATAAACTCACAAGCACAAGAACCATGATGTACAACTCACTAAGCACAAGTACCATGATTACAACTCACTAGCACAAGTACCACGATGTAGCCACTACATTATAAAATTAAACACTAGCACAAGTACCATGATATACAACCACAAGCACAAGTACCAAGAAGTACAACCCCTAGCACAAGTTACCAAGATATACAACTCACAAGCACAAGTACCATAGATGTACAATTCACTAGCACAAGTTAAACCATGATGTACAACTCACAAACAGTACCATGATGTACAACTCACTACACAAGTAACCATGAAGTTCAAGCTCACTAGCACAAGTTACCATGAATTTACAACTCACAGCACAAGTACCATGATGTACAACTCACTAGCACAAGTACCATGATGTACAACTCACTAGCACACTACCATGATATACAACTCACAAGCACAATACCATGATGTACAAGGCTCACTAGCACAAGTACCATGATGACAACCCACGTAGCACAAGTACCATGATATACAACCACAAGCACAAGTACCAGGATGGTACATTCTCACTAGCACAAGTACCATGATATAACAACTCACAAGCACAAGTACGCATGATATACAACTCACAAGCACACAAGTACATGATTACAACTCACTAGCAAAGTACCATGATATACAACTCACAAGCCACAATACCATGAAGTACAACTCACTAGCACAAGTAACCATGATGTACACTCACTTATCACAAGTACCATGAATGTACAACTCACAGCACAAGTACCATGAATTCACTCACAAGCACAATACCATGAGAACAAACTACTAGCACAAGTAACCATTGATGTACAACTCACTAGCACAAGTACCATGATGTACAAACTCACTAGCACAAGTACCATGATGTACAACTCACAAGCACAATCCGATAGATGTACAAACTCCTAGACAAGTACCATGATGGCCAACTCCCTAGCACAAGTACCATTCTGCACAACTCACTATAACAAGTACCATAATGTACAAACTCGACTACACAAGACCATTATGCACAACTACATAACAAGTACCATAATGTTAACAACTCACTAGCTCAATTACCATAATGTACAACTCACCTAGCACAGGTTACCAAGATGTACAATCTCACTAGCACAGTACAATTAAGCACCACTCACTAATAACAAGTACCATAAATTGTACAACTCACTAGTCCAATCCATAATGATCAACTCACTAGCACAGGTACTCATGATGTACAACTCACCTAGCACAATACAATGATGTACGACTCACTACACAAGTACCATGAGCCAACTCACTAGCAACGTACCAATATAGCACAACCACTAAACTCATACCAATAATGGTACAACTCACAGCTCAAGTACACATAATGTACAACTCACTAGGCACAGGATACCAAGATGTAAAACTCACTAGCACAAGTAACCATAATGTACAACTCACTACCACAAGTACCATAAGGTACAACACACTAGCAACAACTATCATAAGAACATAACATCAGAATTAGAACACTGGGCGAGAAGCGCTACTGGCGCCATAAGAGGCAGACCTTATCAAAGACGACATCTACCTAAAGTACTCAAAATAACTCCCGTACCCCTTGACACCAATCAAACCCAGCCCCACCCACTCATATATATTTTCCCGTCTCCTTCTTCAAGCTACCAGGGGGGTCTAGCCACTATCACCCCACTGGGAAAGACAGATTCCACCATCTACAACTCTGTTAGAAAAACCAGTATCTTACCTATGTCCATTCTAAATCTAAATTTATCCAACTTAAATCCATTATTCCTGTACTTACTCTGTTCGACACCTCAGACTTTTATAATGTCCCCCTTGTATTAAAACCCGTCATCCACTTATACACTTCAAAGATATCTCCCCTACATTCTAACCCCACTCCAGAGAGTGGAGAATTAAGGCTTTAAAGTCTATCTTCATACGGGAGTTCCTTACAACAGTAAATCATTTTAGTCATTCTCTACTTGTATTTCTCTAATGATCTATGTCCATCCTGTAAGTAAGGGGACCAAAACTGAGTCCGCATAATCTAAAATGAGGCCACACTATGATTTATAGAGCTGTAAAAAGACTTTGGACTTCTGTTACATAACTTCTTGAGATAAAACCAATAATCATTTTGGGCCAATATATGCGCACACTAAGGCACAGCTGTCTTGGCTTAGATTTCTGCTTACCATGACTCCCAGTCTTTTTCACATTCTGTATGACTCATGCTCTACTACAACTAGATTTAGCTTCGAGGGTTAATTTTCATTACGCAAGGGCCCAAGTACCTACACATTATCCACATTAAACTTCATCTGCCATTATTTTTTCAGACCAAGACATTAATTTGTTTCAAATCGTCCTGATTTCATTGATATCCTCCTCAGAGTGAATTAAACGGCCTATCTTTGTATCAACAGCAAACTTACCTCATGATCACATAGTAAATCCCATCATCAAGGACATAAATGTATAATATTACAGGATATCATTATAATCACGGGGAGAGCGCTAAACCCGAGGATTCTACAGCACCTGAGGAGGGATGTGGAAGGCATTCAGGCTTAATTCAAGAACTAGAGACATAGATCCAATTTCCTAAATCAAGATCCCCTCACCAACATCAAGAACCCTTCCTTGAGGGAGAAGGCGTCAGAGTGTCAGTTCCATGACTTCTTGCTGCGTCGGTTCTATAGGAATAAGTAAGTATTATTCCGTACACCAAATACAGTTACATAAATTATCATACATCGGCAGCATATGTGTAAAGACTGGGAGAACAGCATTACCCGTATATTTTTAAGTTACAGTAGATTGTACCTAGTCGCATACTCACATACAATCACATATCACTACTGACATTACTTGACAAACACATCTGGTATAACACATTGATACATTATTCTGATAAATGAACCGACAGTCACGTGAGACGGTAGAATATCTTATGACGTCTGCACACGAATGCTTAAACTAATATTCAGTAATAATAAATAGGATACCCTAATAATAATAATAATAATAATAATAATAATAATAATAATCATATTCCCGTACAGGAATTAGTAATTAGTTCGTATACTATTTTAGTTGTTAACTGTCCTACACTTTTTTATTCAGGTGTCTGAGTACAATACGATGTTATTTTCAACAGCTCAAAGACAAGCACATAACAATCCCATTGGAGTAATAAGTGATGTACATAAGCAAAAAAAGCACGGCTTTATAAACTGACTCGTCTTTATAAAGCTGACACTTCTTTATGACGTTGTCTCTGGTGTTAAATAATAAAACACACAGTCACTTGAGTGGACAGAAGCCACTGGTCCTAAAAACCCGTTTTAAAGTGATTAAGTCACTAAGTTTCCTTACCTGTCATTCTGTCAGCACACAACACTCTCTTCCTAACCCTATCGTTCCCCTTCCTGTTATTGTAAAGTCTCTCTCCCAAACATTTCCTATCGTCTAAGACACTTTATCTCTAAAAAAAAAAAAAGTTTCCTTAAACTATTCTTTTTTGCCGTATTACCTTAAATATGTGAAAAAAATCCTCTACAGAATTTAAAAAAAAATTACAAGGATCCCTTGAGCAATCTATCAATTTGAAAATAATCCAATAACAAGGAAATTCAGCCAAAAGTTTAGCACTCGGATATATATAAATACAAGCAAGCGGCGCGAGTTAGTCAGGTATTGTAAAGTACTGGTTCTCCTGTGGCTGCAGCAACTGAGTCTTCTGTGTTACTGTAGCTGGTATTCTGTGTTACAGTACTGGTCTTCTGTGTTACAGTACTGGTCTTCTGTGTTTACAGTACTGGTCCATCTGTGTTACAGTAACTGGACTTCTGTGTTACAGAACAGGTCTTCTGTGCTGCAAAAACTGGTCTTCAGTGCTGCGTACTGGTCTTCTGTGCTGCAGTACTGGTCTTCTGTGCTGCATACTGGACTTCTGTGTTATCATCACTGGTCTACTGTGTTAACAGTCACTGGTCTTCTTGTTACAAACTGGTCTTCGGTTCTCATACTGGTCTTCTGTGCTGCAGTACTGTCATTCTGTCCGCAGACTGGTCTTCTAGTGATGCATTTAAAAAAGTACTGGTCCTCTGTGACACAATACTGGTCTTCTGTGTTACAAACTGGTCTTCTGTGTTACAGGTACTGGTCTTCTTGTGTTACTATACTGGTCCCATCTGTGTACAGTACTCGTCTTCTGGTGTTACTGTCCTGGTCTTCTGTGTTACTGTACTGGAAATCTTCTTGTTACTGTACTGGTCTTTCTGTTGTTACCTGTACAGGTCTTCTGTGTTACATGTACGTTCTTTCTGTGCTATTGTTCTGGTCTTCTGTGATACTGTACTGGTCCTTCTGTGTTTAACTGTACTGGTTCTTCCCATGAGATAACTGAACTGGCCTTACTGTTTACAGTCCTGGTCTTCTTGTATTGCTGTACTGTCTTCTGTGTTACTGTACTGGTCTGCTTTGTTACAGCGGGTCTTCAGTGTTTGCAGTACTGGTTTGACTGTGTTACTCCACTTACTGTTCCCAGTAACAGTAGAGTTAGTACTTTTCATTCTGTGTAACTGTTTTCTTTCTGTGTACTGTTTTTTTTCTGTGTTACTGGTACTGTGCTTTCTGTGTTTTCAGTACTGGTCTTCTGTATTGCCGTACTGGTCTTCTTGTGTTACTGTTCTTTGTCTGTTACTGTTCTTTTCTGAGTTACTGTACTGTGCTTCTGTGTTTCGTACTGGTCCTTCTTATTGCTGACTGGTCTTCTGTTTACTGTTCTTTTCTGCTACTGTTCTTTTCTGTGTTACTGTACGTGCTTCTGTGTATCAGTACTATTGTGTTTCTCTGTACCTGCTAATAATGTACTGATCCTTCTATGTTACTGTAACTGTACTGTTCTTCTATGTTACTTTGTTAGTTTTGTTTTTGTGTTACTGCTCTTGTACTCGTCAGTCTGCTGTACTCTTCTGTTTTTCTGTGTTTTGTTTAATTATTGTACTGTTCCTACTGTGTTACTTAAGTGTTCTTCTAGTCAATGTATTTGTTCTGTTTGATTACTTTACTGTTTTTTTGTGTAACAGTACTAGTCCATGCTATGTTACGTGTACGGAGAATTCAGTGTTAATGTACATTAACATCACCATTTAAGACAGACGAAATCGCGGCTCAAGGATAGGTGTACAGCGAACCTCTACTGCAAAACATAAGTTTCCGAGTAAACACCTAAACTCCTGGAAGACGCTTGACTTTACACACTGGAAGCGCAGCGAGAGTCTTACATCATAACATACACCTGAGAAAACCGAGAGGGACTGGTCCCTAATCTGGCCACAGAAATCAATCCAATAACCTTAAGCAAAAAGTGGGCAGCGGTGCAACATTACCTTCGATGCGTAAGGCGTGAAGCATGGACATGATGACTTGGGCGCCTAGTCATGAGGGTATCACATGTCAGCAACACTTGAGTGGGACAAACACAATAAGTTTCCGGGGCCCATGACTGTCAACAGCCACCCGACTAGGCTAAGGGAATTACCAATAGCCAGTGCTGCCTTCATGAGGAGCTGGACAGATACATAAGTCAGTGCCGGATCAGCCAGGCTATGGTTCATACCATTGACTACGTGTTACCTAATAGTAACAGTTAGTTTGATTCAGTATAATATTAATCCACTCGAACGCCGTCATGGACTGGGCCACGGGGCGTTGGTCCCCGGAAATACCTCCAGGAGACTACAGGTAGTACTGGTCTTGAATGTTCAAGCATAGTGATTGTATTCAATTTTCTGTGTTTATTGTATGTTCTTCTGTGTTACTGTACTATATTTTATCTGTGGTTTTTTTAAATATATTTATCAATTCTTTCTAACACTGTGTACGGCTTTGATTTTTCCCCGGTTTCACTAGCACAGGCGAGGTTACCTAAGTTCCACTTGTGTATTTTTCAACTTAGCACAGGCAGGTACCAAAAGTTATACTTGTGGTTTCACTGAGCAACAGGCCTGGTACCAAAAGTTTATACATGTGCTTCACTAGCACAGCTGGAACCAAAGTTACACTTGTGGTATCACTAGCACAGGCTGGACCAAAGGTTACACTTGTGATTTCACGAGCACATGCTGGTACCAAAGGTTACACATGTGTATCACTGCACAGGCTGGTCCCAAAGTTAACACTTGTGCTTCACTACACAGTCTGGTAGCCCAAGTTTACCTTGTGTTTCACTACCAGGCTGGTACCAAAGTTACACTTGTGTTTCACTAGCACAGGCTGGTACCAAAGTTACCCTTGTCTATCACTAGCAACAGAACGTGGTGACAAAGTTACACTTGTGCATCACAGCACAGGCTGGTACGCAATTACACTTGTGCTACACTAGCGACAGGCCGGTCCAAAATACACTTTGTGTTACATTCGCACAGTCTGGTACCAAAGTTATACTTTTCTTTCACTATCACAGTCCGTTACCAAAGTTACACTTGTTGCCTCACTATCACAGTCGGTAGCCAAAGTGTACACTGTGTTTCACTACACAGGCTGGAACCAAAGAATAATCACTTGTGTATCACACTAGCACAGTTGCTGCGTACCAAAGTTATACTTGTGCTTCAACTAGCACCGACTGGTACAAAAGTTACACCTGTGTTTCACTAGCACAGGCTGGTCAACCAAAGTTGTTTATACTTTGTGCTTCAACTACACAGGCTGGTACCAAAGTTTAATACTTGTGCTTCCCTCAGCACAGGCTGGTACCAAAGTATATGACTTGTGCTTCAACTCACACAGGCAGGTACCAAAATTTATACTTGTAGCTTCACTAGCACAGGCTGTGTACCAAAGTTACACTTTGTGTGTATCACTAGCACAGGCTGGTACCAAGTTACACTTGTGTTTTCACTCGCACAGGCTGTTACCAAAGTTTATACATGTGCTTCAACTACACAGGCTGGTACCCAAAGATATCCTTGTGCTTCACTAGCACAGTGCTGGTACAAAGTATACACTTGTGTATTCACTAGCACAGGCTGTCCAAAGTTTATACTTTGTGCTTCTACTACACAGGCTGGGTAACCAAGTTATACTTGTCTCACTAGCATGAGCTGTACCAAAGTTACACTTGTGTTATTACTAGCCCAGGCGGTAACCAAAGTTATACTTGTTCTTCCTAGTCAACAGCGGTACCAAATTACACCTTGTGCCTCACAACACAGGTGGTTACCAAAGTTATAACACTATGTGTTTTTTCACTAGCACAGTCTGGTACCAAAGTTACACTTGGTTTTCACTAGCACAGGCTGGTACCAAAGTTACACTTGTGGCCTCACTAGCACAGGCCTGGTACCAAGTTCACATTGTGTTCAATAGCACAGGTCAGGTACCAAAGTTACACTTATGTGCCTCACTGGCACAGGCAGGTAACCAAAGTTACACTTGAGTCCTCACTACACAGGCTGGTACCAAAGTTACACTTTGTTATCAATAGCACAGAGGGCTGGGACCAAAGTTACACTTGTCCTCACTGGCACAGGCAGGTACCAAAGATACACCCTGTGCCTCAACTCGACACAGCGGTACCAAAGAGTTACACGTTGATGTTTCAATATCACAGGCGTGGGACAAAGTTACACTTTTCCTCACTGGCACAGGCTGGTACCAAAGTTACACTTGAGTAGAATATGAGTCAAATTATTTTAATCATTCTTGTTTAGTTTACAACGAGAAAATGCATGACATGCTACAACCTAATATGCCAGAGTAACTGTTTACAATAGCTTCAGTAACTACAACAGACATCATGATTCCTCTAAAACAAGCAGGAAGTCACTATGGGGTTCAGTGAGTTACGGGGAGTTTTCAGAGGTATTCTTACCACCATAAAAGTCAATAATACGTTAAACGGTCAACAATACTTAGTATTAAGAACTGCTTCCCAACTGTGTTAGATCACTGTGGTTATAATGATCTCAAATATATATCAAAACCAAAGTTATGTATATCTTTTCAATAAATACATGTTAAAAGTATTAAAGACCTTCGCACCAACAAGGCTTCACTACACAAAAATCTTGACCATCACAAAATAAAAACAAAAAACTTTCTCTAAAAAAAATATTATCTATTCGAGAGACCTGATTTATTGACAAAAATAATTTTGTCTGAGCATCTTACAACCTGGCTGACACGTCTCCTGGCTGACACGTCTCCTGGCTGACACGTCTCCTGGCTGACACGTCACCTGTCTGACACGCACTCCTGGCTGTACAAGACTCCTGGTCTGGAACACGTCTCCTGCTGACACTCTCCTTCTGACACGTCTCCTGCTGACACGTCCTCCTGGCTGACACTCCTCCTGGCTGAGACCCGTCTCCTGGCTGACACGTCTCCTGCTTGTACACCGTCTCCTGCTGACACGGTCTCCTGGCTGACACGTCTCCTGGCTGAGAACACGTCTCCTGCTGACACGTCTCCTGGCTGACACGTCTCCTGGCTGACACGTCTCCTGGCTGACACGTCTCCTGGCTGACACGTCTCCTGGCTGACACGTCTCCTGGCTGACACGACCTACTGGCATGACACGTCTACTGCTGACACGTCTCCTGGCTGACACTCTCCTGGCTGACACGACACTCTCCTGGCTGACACGTCTCCTGGCTGACCACTCTACTGCTGAACACGTCCTCACTCTGGCTGACACGTCTCCTGCTGACACGTCTCCTGGCACCCTGACACGTCCCTGGCTGACTACGTCTCCTGGCTGACACAGTCCGACTGGCTGACACGTCTCCTGGCTGACACGTCTCCTGGCTGGACACGTCTCCTGAGCTACACTCCTAACTGAGCTGACACGTTCTCCTGCTGACACGTCTCCTTCTGACACGTCTCTGGCTGACACGTCTCCTGGCTGACACGACTCCTGGCTGACACGTACTCCTGGCTGACACGTCTCCTGGTTTTTGAACACTTCTCCTGGCTGACACGTCTCCTGGCTGGACACTCCTCCTGGCTGACACGTCCCTCCTGGCTGACACGTCCTCCTGGCTGAACACGTCTCCTGTTGAACACGTCTCCTGGTTGACACGTTTTCTGGTGACACGTCTCCTGGTCGACACGTCTCCTGGCCGACACGTCTCCTAGGCTGACCACGTCTCCTGGCTGATACGTCTCCTGGCCGACGCGTCCCTCCTGGCGCCACGTCTCCTGAGCTGACACGATCCCCTGGCTGAGACACGACTCCTGGCAACACGTCTCCTGGCCACACACTCCTCCTGGCCGACAACGTCTCCTGCCGACCCTCTCCTGTCCGAATCGTCTCCTGCCGTCGGTCTGACTTGCACCAGTAGCCTGACACGTCTCCTGCCGACAAGTCCCTCCTGGCCGACACTCTAATGGCCGACACGTCCCCTCCTGGCCGACACGTCTCTCTGGCCGACCGTCCTCATGGCCGACACCTCTCCTGGCCGAATCGTCTCCTGGCCGAGCACGTCTCCTGACTGACACGTCTCCTGGCCGACAATCTCCTGCCGACACGTCAAATGGCCGACACTCACTTTCCAGCCGACACTCACCTGGCCGACACTCTCCTGGCCGACACGTCCTCCTGCCGACACTCTTCCTGGCTGACATGTCTCCTTCTGACACGTCTCCATGGCCGAACACACTCCTGCCGACACTTCTCCAGGCCGACACGTCTCCTGGCTGACATGACATCCTGGCTGACACGTGCATCTGGCTGACATTCTCCTGGCTGACATTCACCTGGCTGGACTACGTCTCCTGGCCTGACACATCTCCTTGGTGACATGTTCTCTGCTGACACGTCTCCTGCCGACACCATCTGGTTGACATGGGGTCTCTTGGCCACACGTCACCTTCTGACATTCTCCTGGCTGATAAGTCTCCTGACTGACACTCTCCTAGCCGACACTCTTCTGGGCCGACACGTCCCCCTGTCCACACTCTCTCTTGCCGCACTCTCCTGCCGAAACGTCCCTCCAACTTGTCAACGTCTCTGGCCATCACGTCACCAGACCGACTCACGTCTCCTGGCTGACACAACTCCTGGCCGACCCTCCCTGGCTGACATGTCTCCTGGCCGACACGTCTCCTGGCTGACACGTCTCCTGGCTGACATGTCTCTTGGCTGACACATCTCCTGGCCGACACGTCTTCTGGCCGACACGTCTACTGGTTGACACGTCTCCTGGGCGACACGTCTCCTGGCCGACACGTCTCCTGGCCGACACGTCTCATGGCAGACACGTCTCCTGGCTGACACGTCTCCTGGGTGACACGTCTCCTGGCCGACACGTCTCCTGGCCGACACGTCTCCTGGCTGACGCGTCTCCTGGCCGACACGACTCCTGGCCAACATGTCTCCTGGCCGACACGTTTCCTGGCTGACACGTGTCGTGGCCGACACGTCTCGTGACCGACACGTCTCCTGACCGACACGTCCCTCCTGGCTGACACGTCTTCTGGCCGACACGTCTCCTGGCTGACACGTCTCCTGACCGACACGTCTCCTGGCTGACACGTCTCCTTGTTAATGACTCGGAAAAACTTCCATTAATGAATATCATCTGATGTATAAAGTAGTTTAGCTGGAAAATCTGTGACCTTTAATATTGATCAATAAAGCAACATCAAAAACCGTACCAACCCTAAAGGCTTAAGTTGCTAAAGAATCAAGTTCCCTATTTGCTTAGAAATATTACTATGCAAATGGAAATGTTTCTATGCAAATAAATCACTTGAGTTGAGTCAGATTCCGGGAAAGGAAGTATGTAATATACAATAACTACTGTCATTTATCCAGAGATTGTCAGTATCAATAACTACTGACAGTACCAGGAGAGTTGTCAGACAATAACTCTGTCAGTTCCAGGAGAATTGTAATACATAACTACGTCAGTTCCAGGATGAAGAGAGTCAGTACAAATACTACTGTCAGTTGCAGGAGGTGCAAGTTGTCAGTACAATAACACAGTCAGTATTTCAGGAGAAGTTGTCAGTACATAACTACAAGTCATTTTCCAGGAGGAAGATGGTTAAGAACAATAACTACAGTCAGTTTCAGGAGGACGTTTCATTACAATAACGACTGTCATGCAGGAGAAGGTTGTCAGTACAATAACTACTGTCAGTATTCCATGGAGGCCAGTTGTCAGTACAATAACTATGTCATTCCAGGAGAAGTTGGTCAGTACAATAACTAACTGTCATTTTCCAGGAAGTGAAGTTTGTAAGTACAATAACTACTGTCAGTTCCAGAGAAGTTGTAAGTACAATAACAAATGTCATTTTGCAGGAGTAGTGTCAGTCCAATAACTACTTGTCAGTTCAGAGAAGTTATAAGTCATATCCACTGTCATTCCAGGAGTGAAGTTGTAAGTCCAATAACTACTGTCAGTTGCAGGAGGAAGTTGTCAGTCAATAACTACTGACCTATCCAGGAGGAAGTTTAAGTCCCAATATACTACTGTCAGTTCCAGGAGGACGTTGATAAGTCCAATAACTACTGACAGTTTCCATGAGGAAGTTGTAAGTCCAATAACTACTGTCATGTTTCCATGGAGGAAGTTGTAAGTCCAATACCTACTGTCATTCAGAGGAAGTTGCAAAACCAAATAACTACTGTTCAGTTCCAGGAGAAGTTGTAAGACAATAACTACCTGTCAGTTCCAGGAGAAGTTGTAAGTCCAATAACGACGTCAGTTCCAGGAGGAAGTTGTAATCCAATAACTACTGACAGTCAGGAGGAAGTGTAAGTCAATAAATACAGCTCATTTACAGGAGGAAGTTGTAAGTCACAATAACTACTGTCATTTCCAGGAGAAGTTTGTAAGTCCAATAACTACTGTCTAGTTTCCAGGAGGAATTGTAAGACCCCTTACTACTGTCAGTTCCAGGAGGAAGTTGAAAATCCAATAACTACTGTCAGTTCCAGGAGGAATTTTAAGTCCAATAACTACTGAACAGTTCCAAGGATGAAGTTGTAAGTCAATAACAACTGTCATTCCAGGAGAAGTTGTAAGTACAATTAATCTACTGTCCATATCCAGAGGAAGTTGTAAGTACAAAACTACTGTCAGTTCCAGGAGGAGATTGTCAGTAAAAACAATACTACTGTCCATTCCAGGAGGAAGTTGTAAGTCCCATAACTACTGACAGTTCAGTAGGAAGTTTTATAAGTACAATAACTACTGTCAGTTTCCAGGAGGAAGTTGTAAGTACAATAACTACTGTCAGTTCCAGGAGGAAGTTGTCAGTACAATAACTACTGTCAGTTCCAGGAGGAAGTTGTCAGTACAATAACTACTGTCAGTTCCAGGAGGAAGTTGTCAGTCCAATAACTACAGTCAGTTCCAGAGGCAGTGTAAGTACCAATAACAACGTGTGTCAGTTCCAGAAAGTGGGGGGGAAGTTGTCAGTACAATAACTCTTCAGTTCCAGGAGGAATGTAAGTCCAATAACTACTGTCAGTTCCAGGAGGAATTGTAGTCTATAACTACAGGTCAGTCCAGGAGGAAGTTGTAAGTACAATAACTACTGTCAGTTCCAGGAGGAAGTTGTCAGTACAATAACTACTGTCAGTTCCAGGAGGAAGTTGTCAGTACAATAACTACTGTCAGTTCCAGAGGAATTGTCAGTACAATAACTACTGTCAGTTCCAGGAGGAATGTAAGTACAATAACTACTGTCCAGAATCCCAGAGAAGTTGTCCAGGTACAATAAATACTGTCAGTTCCAATGAGGAAGTATTGTCAGTACAATAACTACTGACCAGTTCCAGGAGGAAGTTGTCAGTACAATAACTACTGTCAGATCCAGGAGTGAGTTTGTCAGTACAATAACTAACTGTACAGTTCCAGGAGGAACGTTGTCAGTACAATAACTACAGATCAGTTCCAGGAGGAAGTTTGTCCAGTAACAATAACTACCATCCGTTTCCCGAGAGAGTTGTCAGACAAAACTACTGTCAGTTCCATGAGGAAGTTGTCAGTACAATAACTACTGTCGAGTTGCAGAGGGAATGAGTGTGTGTCAGTCCAATAACTACTGTCAGTTCCAGGAGAAGTGTAAGTACAATAACAACTGTCAGTTCAGAGGAAGTTGTCAGTACAAAAACTACTGTCCAGTTCCCGGAGAAGTTGTAAGTCCAATAACTACTTCAGTTCCAGAAAGTTGTAAGTCCAAAAACTACAGTCAGTTCCAGGAGAAGATTTAAGTACAATAACTACTGGCAGTTTCCAGGAGGAAGTTGTCAGTACAATAACATACTGTCATATCAGGAGGAAGTTGTCAGTACAAATAACTACTGTCAGTTCCAGGAGAAGTTGTCATACAATAACTTCTGTCGTTCCAGGATGAAGTTGTCATAAAAACTACTGTCAGTTGCCAGGAGGAAAGTTTTGATAAGTCCAATAACTATGTCAGTTCCAGGAGGAAGTTTAATGTCCAATAACTACTGTCAGTTCCAGGAGGAAGTTGTAAGTCCCATTAACTACTGACCGTTCCAGTAAAGGTGTACATCCAATAACTATGGGTTTTTTTGTCAGCCTTTAACATACTGAACATACAAAAATATATAAAACGAATATAATAATACGAATGTTAATTATTCCTTATAAAACTTATACGAAATACAAATAATATATAAAAAGGTAAGGAAATTAAGTTTATATTGTTAAGGTAATAAAATTATTATTAAAAATAATTATAATACAAAATTAATAACAAATATCAAGTATAATGAGCACTCAATATAAATTTATATTACTATTTTATGTACATATATGCGTATATTTCAGATTTCATATGAATATACTGATGTCATCTACTTCTGAAATTGATATTATTGCCCAAATTATTAACAAAAATCAAATGAAAAGAAATGCGAAAATTAAAACACCTGCTACGATCCATGTATGTTAACCTGCTGTTTCTGCAACAAAGCTGTGATTGTACTACGTCATTATGTTAACCTGCAGGTGGTCTGCTTAACAAACTGTGTTTGTACACGTCATGTATGTTAACCATGCTGGTGTTCTGCTAACCAAGTCTGTGGTTTGTACTACGTCATTATGTTACCTGCGGTGATCTGATAACAAAGCTGTGTTTTGGTATCTAACGTCATGTATGTTAAACTGCTGGGGTCTGCTACAAAGCATAGTTTTGTACTACGTCATTGTATGTTACCCTGCTGGTGTCTGCTAACCAAGACAGTGGTTTTGTACTACGTCCATGTAAGGAAACCTGCTGGGGTCCTCTAACAAAGCTGTGTTTGTATACGTCATGTAGGGTTAACCTGCTGGTGTGCTGCTAACGAAAGCTATGTTTGTACTACGTTCGTATTGTTAACCTGCGGGTCTGCTAACAAAGCTATGTTTTGGACTACGTCATGTATGTGTTAACTCAGAGTGTCTGCTAACAAATCTGTATTTGTACTATTTCATGTATGTTAACCTGCTGGTGTCTCTGCTAACAAACTTGATTTGTACTACGTCATGTATGTTAACCTGCTGGTGACTGCTAACCGAAGCTGTACTTGTACTACGTTCATGTATGGTTAACCTGCTGTGGTCTGCTGACAAAGCTATACTTGTACTACGCATGAATGTTAACTCTGGTGTCTGCTTAAACAAAGTCTGCACTTGTACTACGTCAGGAATGATCACTGCTTGTGTCTGCAACAAAACTGTTACTTGTATAATTAATTTTCAACGTCAGTATGTTAACCATCTGTGTCTGCTAACAAAAACATGTACTTGTACTAGCTACAAGTATGTTAAGCCTTGCTGTAGAGTCTGCTAACAAAACTGTTACTTGTACTACGTCATGTATCTTAACCAGCGTGATCTGCTAACAAAACAGTCCTTGTACTAACGTCCATGTATCTTAACCTCTGGTGTCCCAGCTGACAACGCTGACTGTACAACTCCATGTATGTTCACCTGCGGTGTCTGCTAACAAAACTGTACTTGTACTACGTCAAAGTAAGTTAATCCTGCTGGTGTCTGCTAACAAACTGTACTTGTACAACTCAATGTTCTTAACCTGCTGGTGTCTGCTAACAAAGCTGTACTTGTACTACGTCATGTATCTTAACCTGCTGGTGTCTGCTAACAAAGCTGTACTTGTACTACGTCATGTATCTTAACCTGCTGGTGTCTGCTAACAAAACTGTACTTGTACTACTCATGTAATCTACCCTGCGGGTGTCTGCTAACAAAACAGTACTTGTACTACTCATGTATCTTAACCTGCTGGATGAGTCTGCTAACAAAACTGTACTTTACCTACGTCTTTAAGTTAACCTGCTGGTGTCCTGCTAACAAGCTTTACTTGATACTACGTCATGTATGTTAACCTGCTGGTGTCTGCTAACAAAGCTGTACTTGTACTACGTCATGTATGGTAACTTGCTTGTCTTTGTTAACAAACCTGCTTGTCTCTGCTAACAAAGCTCTACTTGTACTACGTCATGTATGTTAACCTGCTTGTCTTAGCTAACAAGAAGTATCGTTGTACTTACGTCATGTTATTTAACCTGCTGGTGTCTGCTAACAAAGCTGTGCTTGTACTACGTCATGTATGTTACCTGCTTGTCTCTGCTAACAAAGCTGTGCTTGTACTGCGTCATGTATGTTACCTGCTTGTCTCTGCTAACAAAGCTGTACTTGTACTACGTCATGTAAGGTTAACCTGCTGGTGTCTGCTAACAAAGCTATGGGTTTTGTTTGTAACTACGTCATGTATGATAACCTGCTTGTCCCTGCTAACAAAGCTGTGCTTGTACACAAAACAACTGGAAGTTACTTACAATCATTTCACTTTACTATTATGGATTTCGCAACAGAAAAGAAATATTTATCTGAATAATAATGATCATTTCACATAAATATTTATCAGTCTGCATGGAAATCAATATTAACCAAATCACTTGAAACGTAAATTGTCTGATCCAACACGGATGGATCATAACAAAGTTGCATCATACAAAACACCTCAGACTCACATACATACCATGATGTACAACTCACTAGCACAGATACCATAATGTACAACTCACAAGCACAATCCCATAAGTACAACTCACTCCACAAGACCATGATGTACAACTCACAGCACAAGTACCATAATGTACAACTCACTAGCACAATACCATGATGTAGCAACACACAGCACAAGTAACATGAGTACAACCTCACTAGCCAAGTACCAGTGATGTACAACACACTATCACAAGTACCATGATATACAACTCACAAGCACAAGTACCATGATGATACAACTCAATATGCACAAGTACCGATAGAGATATAAACTCACAAGCACAAGAACCATGATGTACAACTCACTAAGCACAAGTACCATGATTACAACTCACTAGCACAAGTACCACGATGTAGCCACTACATTATAAAATTAAACACTAGCACAAGTACCATGATATACAACCACAAGCACAAGTACCAAGAAGTACAACCCCTAGCACAAGTTACCAAGATATACAACTCACAAGCACAAGTACCATAGATGTACAATTCACTAGCACAAGTTAAACCATGATGTACAACTCACAAACAGTACCATGATGTACAACTCACTACACAAGTAACCATGAAGTTCAAGCTCACTAGCACAAGTTACCATGAATTTACAACTCACAGCACAAGTACCATGATGTACAACTCACTAGCACAAGTACCATGATGTACAACTCACTAGCACACTACCATGATATACAACTCACAAGCACAATACCATGATGTACAAGGCTCACTAGCACAAGTACCATGATGACAACCCACGTAGCACAAGTACCATGATATACAACCACAAGCACAAGTACCAGGATGGTACATTCTCACTAGCACAAGTACCATGATATAACAACTCACAAGCACAAGTACGCATGATATACAACTCACAAGCACACAAGTACATGATTACAACTCACTAGCAAAGTACCATGATATACAACTCACAAGCCACAATACCATGAAGTACAACTCACTAGCACAAGTAACCATGATGTACACTCACTTATCACAAGTACCATGAATGTACAACTCACAGCACAAGTACCATGAATTCACTCACAAGCACAATACCATGAGAACAAACTACTAGCACAAGTAACCATTGATGTACAACTCACTAGCACAAGTACCATGATGTACAAACTCACTAGCACAAGTACCATGATGTACAACTCACAAGCACAATCCGATAGATGTACAAACTCCTAGACAAGTACCATGATGGCCAACTCCCTAGCACAAGTACCATTCTGCACAACTCACTATAACAAGTACCATAATGTACAAACTCGACTACACAAGACCATTATGCACAACTACATAACAAGTACCATAATGTTAACAACTCACTAGCTCAATTACCATAATGTACAACTCACCTAGCACAGGTTACCAAGATGTACAATCTCACTAGCACAGTACAATTAAGCACCACTCACTAATAACAAGTACCATAAATTGTACAACTCACTAGTCCAATCCATAATGATCAACTCACTAGCACAGGTACTCATGATGTACAACTCACCTAGCACAATACAATGATGTACGACTCACTACACAAGTACCATGAGCCAACTCACTAGCAACGTACCAATATAGCACAACCACTAAACTCATACCAATAATGGTACAACTCACAGCTCAAGTACACATAATGTACAACTCACTAGGCACAGGATACCAAGATGTAAAACTCACTAGCACAAGTAACCATAATGTACAACTCACTACCACAAGTACCATAAGGTACAACACACTAGCAACAACTATCATAAGAACATAACATCAGAATTAGAACACTGGGCGAGAAGCGCTACTGGCGCCATAAGAGGCAGACCTTATCAAAGACGACATCTACCTAAAGTACTCAAAATAACTCCCGTACCCCTTGACACCAATCAAACCCAGCCCCACCCACTCATATATATTTTCCCGTCTCCTTCTTCAAGCTACCAGGGGGGTCTAGCCACTATCACCCCACTGGGAAAGACAGATTCCACCATCTACAACTCTGTTAGAAAAACCAGTATCTTACCTATGTCCATTCTAAATCTAAATTTATCCAACTTAAATCCATTATTCCTGTACTTACTCTGTTCGACACCTCAGACTTTTATAATGTCCCCCTTGTATTAAAACCCGTCATCCACTTATACACTTCAAAGATATCTCCCCTACATTCTAACCCCACTCCAGAGAGTGGAGAATTAAGGCTTTAAAGTCTATCTTCATACGGGAGTTCCTTACAACAGTAAATCATTTTAGTCATTCTCTACTTGTATTTCTCTAATGATCTATGTCCATCCTGTAAGTAAGGGGACCAAAACTGAGTCCGCATAATCTAAAATGAGGCCACACTATGATTTATAGAGCTGTAAAAAGACTTTGGACTTCTGTTACATAACTTCTTGAGATAAAACCAATAATCATTTTGGGCCAATATATGCGCACACTAAGGCACAGCTGTCTTGGCTTAGATTTCTGCTTACCATGACTCCCAGTCTTTTTCACATTCTGTATGACTCATGCTCTACTACAACTAGATTTAGCTTCGAGGGTTAATTTTCATTACGCAAGGGCCCAAGTACCTACACATTATCCACATTAAACTTCATCTGCCATTATTTTTTCAGACCAAGACATTAATTTGTTTCAAATCGTCCTGAGTTCATTGATATCCTCCTCAGAGTGAATTATACGGCCTATCTTTGTATCATCAGCAAACTTACTCATGTCACTAGTAATCCCTTCATCAAGGTCATTAATGTAAATTATGAACAGGAGAAGGCCTAAAACTGATCCTTGTGGAACGCCACTAGTGACTAATCCCCATTCAGATTTCACTCCATTAATGGTAACTCTCTGCTTTCTATTGGTAAGCCATGCCTCAATCCATGCTAGAACTTTACCTCCTATACCATGAGCTGCCACTTTTCTTAAGAGTCTCTTGTGAGGTACTCTGTCAAAGGCTTTACTAAAATCCAAATAAACATCATCATACTCCCCATCACTGTCAACTGCCTCAAATGTTCTATTGAAGAACGTCAGTAAGTTTGTCAGGCAGGAACGACCTCTCGTGAATCCATGCTGAGATTCATTTATCAAGTTATGCTCTTCAAGGTGACTTCTGATAATGTCTGCTATAATTGATTCTAATAACTTGCCCACTATAGATGTCAGGCTTATTGGACGGTAATTTGAAGGAGTGGACTTATCCCCTGATTTGAATATAGGAACCACATTAGCCATCTTCCACAACTCTGGCACAACACTGGTAAGGATGGACGCATTGAATACACTCGTTAATGGCTGACTAAGCTCCATCTTGCATTCCTTAAGTACCCTTGAAAACAACTCATCGGGTCCCGGGGACTTATTTTGTTTCAGTTTGTCTATCTGTTTAATAACCATGTCCCTCGTGACAGTAATAGTAGTTAACTTAAATTCATCAGGAACTAAATAATTGTTAATTACTGGAATCTCATTTACATCTTCCTGTGTAAAAACTGACAAAAAATAGTCATTAAATAAGGAACACATCTCCAGTTCATTATCCTTCAACTTCGTCCTATACACTTGAAAGAACCCCTTTGGATTAGTCTTTGATTCATTAGCAACTCTAATTTCATAGTCACGTTTAGCCTTTCTAATCGCCTTTTTTACTTCTCTTTTAAGCTGAACATATTGGTCAGTAAGGTTAACCTCTCCTCTTCTGATGCGCCTATAAATTCCCCTTTTCTCCCCTAACAGATGCTTTAGCCTCCTGTTAACCCCATTGGGATCGTTATTATTAGACCTAATTTCTCTCAGGGGAATGTATATACTCTGGGCACTGTGTACATTATTAAGAAAACAATCATAAAAGCAGATCCCTTCATATTCATAAGTATGATTTTCGTCAATAAAATCATTAGCTAGATAACCCCAATCAAGATTAGACAGATGTTCCCTAAGTCCATTATAATCGGCAGAACGAAAATCAGGGATTTTTACTGTATTATCATTATTCTTGCATTCCCAATTAATGCTAAAAGTGATGGATTTGTGATCACTTGCGCCAAGCTCTTCAGTGATCTCCAGATTATTCACGAGTGTTTCCTTATTTGACAAGACTAGGTCTAGCAAATTATTACCCCTGGTAGGCTCAGTTACGCTCTGTTTCAGACAACAGTCCTGAACTGTTTCCATAAAGTCACTGGACTCTAGATTACCTGTCAAAGAATTCCAGTCAATTTGACTAAAGTTAAAGTCCCCTACTATGACTATGTTACTGTGTCCAGAAGCCCTAACAATTTCGTCCCAAAGAAGTCTCCCTCTATAGTGATCCAAGCCTGGAGGTCGGTATATTACACCTAGAATTAGTTTTTCTTAACCCTCCACGAACTCTACCCAAACAGACTCTGTTACTGCTCCATCTATTTTTATACCTGTTTTTGTGCAACAATTAATATTTTTCTCGAACATACAATGCAACTCCCCCCCCCCTTCCCATTACATCTATCCACATTGAACAACTTAAATCCCTGAATATTACACTCAGCAGTCATATCCCGACTCTTTAAATCATACCACGTTTCAGTTAATGCAATGATATCAAAGTTCCCAGCACATGCTACCAAACGTAGTTCATTAATTTTATTTCTTGCACTTCGACTGTTAGCATAAAATACCATCATATGTTTTTTCTTCTGCACATTTTTCCTATTCATCTTTGTTTTTACACAATTTCTGAAATTATCATTACCCAGAGTTACTCCATGACAGTTACTATTAAGATTCTTAATATCAGAGCATAAGTCAATATATCCATACTCATTATTTATCATTTCTAAACCCATACCTCTAACTAATCCTAGTTTAAAGTCCTAACAACCCCCTCAACTAATCTAGCAAGAAAACCCACACCTGCCCTGGATAAGTGAACCCCATCCCTGGCATACATGTCATTTCGGCCATAGAAGTTGTCCCAGTTGTCAATGAATAGTACTGCTTACCTTACAGTGTTTATCTCAGCCAACAATTAATAGCATTGCTCTGGACAACCATTCATTACCAACACCTCTTCTTGGCAAAATGCCACATATAACAGTGCGCCCCCTCCCTTCTTCCTAATCATGTCTATAGCTGTCTCTGAACTTTCTAACTAAATCCTCATTCTATCGCTTGCCTACATCATTGCTCCAGCACTGAGGCAAATAATAGGATTGATCCCATTACCGTTCATGATGTCAAGCCGGCTAACATGTCCTCTATCCCCAGCCCCAGGAAAGCATACTCATTGCTGCCTACATCCTTCCTTCATAATGTACAACTCAATAGCACAAGTACCATGAAGTACAACTCACTAGCACAACACATGATGTACAACTCCTAGCACAAGACCATGATATACAACTCACTAGCACAACTACCATGATGTACAACTCACTAGCACAAGTACCATGATCTACAATTCACTAGCACAAGTACCATGATGTACAACTCACTAGCACAAGTGCCATAATGTGTCAGCATAGTTGCTGATCCCTGTGTTGTATAGCATATCAGTATCATCCATGTGCTTTAGATAGGAGATCCCTAGGCCTGTGACTGTTTGTGTGACGTCACGGGATGCGCATGTGCACGTTCGTACCTCTGCCTCCTCCTCAGTGGGAGTTAGACATCCAGGCTAGAACACGGCAAGGCTGGGCTCCATCTCCCATCATCACAGTCTGACAATATATCGTTACCATCCAACCAGTGTGCGATATCTCCATTTAAGAACCCCTACGATAAATGTACAACTCACTAGCGCAAGTGCCATGATGTACAACTCACTAGCACAAGTACCATGATGTACAACTCACTGGCACAATTACCATAATGTACAACTCACTAGCTCAAGTACCATGATGTACAACACACTTACACAAGTAACCATGTGTACAATCTCACTACTCAATACCATGATGTACAACTCACTGGCACAATTACCATAATGTACAACTCACTAGCACAAGTACCATGATGTACAACTCACTAGCACAATTACCATAATGTACAACTCACTAGCACAATACCTACTGGAAGATGTACATACTCACTAGCACAAGTACCATGATGTACAACTCACTGGCACAATTACCATAATGTACAACTCACTAGCTCAAGTACCATGATGTACGACTCACTAGCTCAAGTACCATGATGTACAACTCACTAGCACAAGTACCATGGTGTACAACTCACTAGCACAAGTACCATGATGTACAACTCACTGGCACAATTACCATAATGTACAACTCACTAGCTCAAGTACCATGATGTACGACTCACTAGCTCAAGTACCATGATGTACAACTCACTAGCACAAGTACCATGGTGTACAACTCATTCTAGCAAAAGTAACCATAATGTACAACTCACTGGCACAAGTACCCATGAAGAAACCAACCACTGGCACAATTACCATAATGTACAACCTCACTAGCTCAAGTACCACGATGTACAACACACTAGCACAAGTACCATGATGTACAACTCACTCGCTCAAGTACCATGATGTACAACTCACTGGCACAAGTACCATAATGTACAACTCACTAGCTCAAGTACCATGAATGTACACCTCACGTAAGCACTAAGTACCATAATGTACAACTCACTAGCACAGTACCATAAATAATGAACAACCACTAGCACAGTACCATAATGTACAACTCACTAGCACAAGTACCATGATGCACAATTCACTAGCGACAAGTACCATGATGTACAACTCACTGGCACAAGTACCATGATGTACAAACTACTGGCACAATGCCAGAGTACTACTCACATATCACAAGTACCAAGATGTACAACTCACTGGCACAAGGCCATGATGTACAACTCACTAGAACAAATACCAATGATGAACCACTCACTAGCACAAGTGCCATTGTGTACAACTCACTAGCACAAGTGCAATGGTGTTCAACTCTAGCACAAGTACCATTGTGTACAACTCTAGCAAAAGTACCATGGTGTACAACTCACTAGCACAAGTACCACGATGTACAACTCACTAGCACAACTACCATGATGTACAACTCACTAGCACAAGTACCATGATGTACAACTCACTAGCACAAGTACCATAATGTACAACTCACTAGCACAAGTACCATGAAGTACAACTCACTAACACAAGTGTCATGATGTACAAGTCACTAGCACAAGTACCATGATTCAACTCACTAGCACAAGTACCATGATGTACAACTCACTTGCACAAGTACCATAATGTACAACTCACTAGCACAAGTACCATGGTGTACAACTCACTAGCACAAGTACCATAATGTACAACTCACTAGCACAAGTACAATGATGTACAACTCACTAGCACAAGTACCATAATGTACAACTCACTAGCACAAGTACCATTATGTACAACTCACTAGCACAAATACCATAATGTACAACTCACTAGCACAAGTACCATAATGTACAACTCACTAGCACAAGTACAGTGATGTACAACTCACTAGTACAAGTACCATGATGTACAACTCACTAGCACAAGTACCATGATGTACGACTCACTAGGACAAGTGCCAGGGTGTACAACTCTAGCACAAGCACCATGGTGTACAACTCACTAGCACAAGTGCCATGGTGTACAACTCTAGCACAAGTACCATGGTGTACAACTCACTATCACAAGTACCATAATGTACAACTCACTAGCACAAGTACTATGATGTACAACTAACTAGCACAAGTACCATGGTGTACAACTCACTAGCACAAGTACCATAATGTTCAACTCACTAGCACAAGTACCATGATGTACAACTCAATAGCACAAGTACCATGATGTACAACTTACTAGCACAAGTACCATGATGTACAACTCACTAGCACAAGTACCATAATGTACAACTCACTAGCACAAGTACCATAATGTTCAACTCACTAGCACAAGTACCATAATGTACAACTCACTAGCACAAGTAATGCCAATCTGACAAGTCCATGTGTACAACTCACTGGCACAAGTGCCATGATGTATAACTCACTAGGACAAGTACCATGATGTACCACTCACTAGCACAAGTGTCATGGTGCACAACTCTAGCCCAAGCACCATGGTGTACAACTCACTAGCACAAGTGCCATGGTGTACAACAGTAGCACAAGTACCATGGTGTACTACTCACTAGCACAAGTACCATAATGTGCTACTGACTAGTACATGTACCATGGTGTACTACTGAGTAGTACAATACCATGGTGTACTACTGACTAGTGCAAGTACCATGATGTACTACTGAGTAGTACAAGTACCATTGTGTCCTACGGACTAGTGCAAGTACCATGATGTACTACTGAGTAGTACAAGTACCATGGTGTACAAGTCACTAGCACAAGTACCATGGTGTACTCCTGACTATTGCAAGATCCATGATGTACTACTGAGTAGTGCAAGTACCAATGTGCACACAAGTTCATACATCAAGCACAACTGCACACGGGTTTTCACACAGTGTATAATGTGACCTCTAATCACAGACTGTCCATAGAACACAGTGTGTAGTTACAATCACAGACAAACAACATACAACACAGTGTGTAGTTACAATCACAGACAAACAACATACAACACAGTGTGTAGTTAATCACAATTCAAAAAGGGACAAACAACATACAACACAGTGTGTAGTTACAATCACAGACAAACAACATACAACACAGTGTGTAGTTACAATCACAGACAAACAACATACAACACAGTGTGTAGTTACAATCACAGACAAACAACATACAACACAGTGTGTAGTTGCAATCACAGACAACCAATATGCAACTTGAGCAGAGACTTAAGTTAGCAAAGTTGAACAAATACTAATTTTATTCAACAATTATAATATAGAAGTAACGCTCTTCCTCAGACAAAATTCTAACAATAAACAGACATAAAACACCAATAAAGTCAGATGTATATTACAAGATACTTTATTCTTGTATAAATTTTCCTTTAATGGAACTGCCATCATGTTGGTGAAGGATTAAATATCTGTTATTTCCCTGGTGATCTGCGACCCTTACCAGTTTAATAATTAAAATTCCCTAAAATTTCTGAAAATCTATGTGGATGTTGTTAAATGTTTAACATTATATTGTAAAATTAAGTCACTAGCTTGGGAAAGAAGTCTTGAAGATACTTGAAAGATGCAGACTCTTTGTCAAGAACTGTAACAATCTGTTTCAGTAAGCCTGTTGAATATACCTGGTAAAATGTATGGTAGTTATTATTGTAAGAATTAAGAGTAAGACGGAGAGCAGAATCGCAGATGAACATGGAGGCTTTAGCTTCACTGTAAACACTTGCCTAGACAGTGTGTACAGTAAAGCATATAGGTGAATAATATCTAGATACGGGTAAAAAGGTTTTCGTTGCATTTATGGATTTTTAAAAGGCATATGATAGGCTGGATATGAAAGAAATGAGTGGTTTGGAACTTTAGAGAGGAAGGAACAAAATAGAATGACTTGGAGAGCATATAAATCTGTAGTGGAAGGAAGACTATCATGAAGAATATTAATTTAAGGAGAAAGCCCTGACAAAGTCTACGGATGCCTCCCGCCGCATTTCACTACCCCATTCTCATCCTCTGCATGGTAGTTAAAACAGGAACATAATGAGTCCAGGGACTGGGCCCCAAAGTTCTGACAGCTGAACAAGGTACAAAGGTAATGAATTTACAAGTTACAAAAGCAATGAATCATGTAAGTAAATTTACTTATGTTTATACGTGGTTACAGTCATGAACAAATTATAAAGTAATGAGCAATTCACACATCCACACCCGGTCACATCTGTAATGAGTTATCAGTGCAAATATTAATTGTTGGGTCACACACACACACACACACACACACACACACACAACACACACACACACACACACACACACACACACACACACACACACTCGTGGAGGAGTCACGTGGTTTGAGCTCGTGTTTTGGTGGTAATTTTTGACTGTGCCATAAGGAATAGAGTGTGGGATATAGGCGTGTGCACGCATAAGAGTGAATATAATCACTTAAGCCCCGAAAAAAGGAAATATAAGTGATCACAGAAAAGAAAACAAAGGAAATAGTGACTAAGTGTTTAGTGGGGGGCGTTGGAAGGGTGAACGGTTGTATCAGGCCTAAATAGTGTTGCCATAATAACGCAGTGGGGTATTTTGAAGAATAAATGCGACTCAAGACCAGGGAGATAAGAGATATGTATAGATGTGTCAGTAAATACAGTGAGTGAAAAAATTAGATGAGCTAGAGACCACAGTGCCTACAGGAAGTTAGTGGAAAAATTACCGAGAAGCATCAAGCATTTTCATACTGGGACCCAGGACGACAACATTACTCCACTGCCAGCCGCAAGTAATATTCACCTAGTTTGAGTTGCATGGGGTCAGCACCATCCTCTAGGCTGAAAATTGGGGGTCACTCTCCTCGAGCTAATCAGAATTAGAATAAGCAGCATTTACTGGCATTTAATAGAATTTTATTGAGGTTTGGTAGTTAAGCTTTTAATGATAGATAGCCTAGTTTGAGAGGTAGCCTAGCGAAAGCCTAGCATACAGAATTGAAACGTAAGGATTTAGGCACAAGATACACAGTGGGAACCAAGAGATTGGGTATCAAATGCAAATCATATGTAGTACATCCGAGGGAAATAAGACTGCATACATAAACACATACACACACACACCCACATATACACACACACACATATCACCACACACAAACACCCACAACACACATAACACACACACACAACACAATACACACACACACAACCTACACACACAGCACCAAACATACACACACCACACAACACACACACACACGCACATACACAATATATACACATGTACCCACATATACACACATATACACACATATACACACATACACAAACCACACACACACACACACACTCACACACACACACAACCACACAACCCACACACACTCACCCACACCCCCCTCCACACACCCCCCCCACACCGCCCCCACCCACACACACACGCAATCACTACACACAACACACACAAAACACACACACACACACACACACACCACATTGCCAGACTCCTACACATACACTCCCCACCTCCCCACACCGACAACTCACTACTCCTTTCACCTGATCCCCTCCCCTCCCCCCTCTTTCACACCTCCCCCTCCCCACCTCTCCCTCTCCCACTCACCCACTTACCCACTTGCTTCACTCTCCTTCCCACTCCCCCTCCCCACTACTCTCTCCATATAGCGCACAGTTCTCTCCCTCTAACCTCCCCCCCCACACTCTGACTATACAATACTAATGTAACCTACATAACAGAAATACATCGGTTTCCCACTCAGAGGCAATCAGGATAAAACCAAAAATGGTTTTGCCAGAGAGCAACAAGAAAACCCAAGGGACCGGAGAGGAAACTGCAAAGGAAGATTGGGCAGCAGAGCTCAAAAAAAGGGAACATGGAAAGCAGGAAGTGGGAGGTGAAAGTCAAAGCAGCAGAGGCCAGGATACAAAGTGTAGAAGAGGAACTGGAAAATCTGAAAACAGCCTAAAGAACTAAGAACATTTTGGGATTGACAACATAAACCGCTACCTCAGCCACAAATAAGGTGACTGCAGGGAAAGAAGGAGCAAACTGCATGTAGGAAAGCTCTAATCAGTGAGACTGTAGTACATGAAAGAGCTAAGCATATGTGAGGCCCTAAAGACCACAACAGAAGCCCAGGGAAAGCCGATAAGGGAAAATGACAGGCCCCTGAGCCCATGTACAGTAGCTAGTGAAACTGAAGAAAGAAAGCTGCAATGGGAGGAAATCCAATGAATTATGAGGATACACATGATAATGCAGTGGAGAATGAAAGGGTGAGTCAGTCTTTGTGATGGGCTACAGGAAAGTTGAAGGGGAAACATATGAAGCAAGAAAACAAGGCGAAAAAAAACAATTGAAAGCATCATGAAAGTAATTGGAGAAGACGACATGACCCAGCTGGAAAATTTTCGAGAATAGGGGGGTTTGTAAAAAAAAGAACCCGGCCAGTTGGAAAGTGACCTCCCAAGGCCAGAATCGACTCGGAACAGGATACAGCAGGATAAAGCACCGATTCAGGGACATGCCTGGCATACAGGAAGGAGTATCTCGACCGGCGACAGAACACAAGACGAAAGGCGGAAACTGAGAGAGATGGAACAAGGCGAAAGGAGGAAAGAGAGGTGATGGAGAAGACAGACAGGAGACCGCACAGAAGAAGATCAAATACAACACTGCCCTCACAGCTTCCTATAAACGCCCAACCAGGTCAACCCCAAGTGCAGCCAAACACTCAAAACCAAAACACCCATGCCATATCCAATGCCCCACCCACTACATTACAAACTCTCACCCCCACACCAACCACCCATAGTTCCTTAACAAGGTCTCTCCCACTTCCCACCCCACTATACACCTTCCAGGACCACAGTCTTAAAAAGAAGTTGAAGGTATGTAACAAATGCATATGGAATAACAAATAAGTATGAGGAGTGGCACGAAAGAATCAAGGAGACATCCCCAACATAAAGCACTCCACAGAAACAAAATCACCAGAATAATAACAGATTCAATCTTTCCACCCGGATATCAAATCCTCAGGAGAAGACAGAGGGAGAGAGGGGGAGGAGGAGTTGCACTGCCATTAAAAGCACATAGGGGCTTTTGAAAATGGAAGACTGGATGGCACGGGTGAAAGGTACTACTTAGTAGAACAATCCAGTCCTGATGACATAAGGTGATAATTCAGTAATGTAGTACAACCACCCACAGAACAGCAGGAGACCAAAGAGAAGAAGAACGATGAGAGCAACAGAGCCATGGTCGACACACTAGCCGATGTGGCCCATGAGAGCACACGTGTGGGGAGCAAAGTTACTAGTTATGGGTGAATACAATCACAGTAAGGAGATTGACTGGGAAAACCTGAGCCCCATGGGGGTTCCGAAAACATGGATAGCCAAGATGATGGATGTAGTACTGGAAACCTCATGCATCAACATGTTAAGAGACACTACCAAGGGAGAGGCGAAGATGAACAGCAAGACTGGACCTTGTAATCACCTGATATTTCAGACATCGAGGTATATTTGTATGAAGCCCCCTGGAGCTAGTGATCATGTGGTCTGTGCTTCGAAACTACATAGGCTGAGTCTCCAAGTGAGAGAGTAGCAGGATATGGTGGGAAAAACCAAACTACAAAATGGGGGAACACTCAGGCATGAGGAACATCATTCAAACATTCAGTGGAGAGGGGACTGATAGGACAACCAATACAAGAAATGAATGGACCTAAATGGCAACAAAATGCAAGGAGGCAGAGAGAGGTTTGATCCCAAGGGAAACAAAATAATGGGAAAGAACAGAACGAGCCTTGGTTCACCCAAAGGTGTAGGAGGCAAACACTAGGTGTACAGAAATGGAAAAGTACAGAAGACAGAGAACTCAAGGAAAATAAGAATTAGCGAAGACCCAGAAATGAATATGCACAGAAAAGAAGGGAGGCTCAGCGACAATATGACATGAACATAGCAATCGAAAGTCCAAGACTGACCTGAAGCTGTGTTACAGCCACATCAGGAGGAAAAACAACAGTCAAGGACCAGGTAATCAGACCTGAGGAAGGGTGATGGGAATTCACAAGAAACGACCGGAGGTATGTCAGGAGCTCAACACAAGATTAAAGAAGTATTTACAGTGGAACAGTAGGAACTTCCGGAAATCAGAACGTGGGGTACAATCACCAGCAAGTTGCTGGATGAGGAACATATCACCAAGGAGGAAGTGAAGAATCTGCTATGCGAACTTGACACTCTCGAAAGGCGTTGAGGGAACCAACAACATCTCTAACATCTCTCCGTGGTCCCTTAAGAGGGACAGAGATATGTGTGTGCCATAAACAAAGATCCTTCAACCATCATTTGAAAATTCTGGGCAACTCCCTGAGGTAATGGAAGAATGGCAATGTAGTCCCAATTATTAAAAAGGGAGACGGACAAGGCACTAAACAACAGACCTGTATCACTACGTTATAGTAAGGCAAGGTCATGGAGAAGATCATCAGGAGGAGAGTGGTGGAGCACCTGAAAGAAACATGTGTATAAACTGACAACCAGCATGGTTTCAGGAAGGAAAAACCTGTGTTACAAACCGACTAAGTTTATGACAAGGAGACAGAAGTAAGTCAAGAGAGAGAAGGGGTGGATCGACAGCATTTTTTTGGACTGCAAAAGGCCTTCGACACAGTTCGTCTTTAACAAGAGTTACTGAAACCGCTAGAAGATCAGCACACATAACAGGAAAGGCACTGCAAAGTATCAGAGAATACTTGACAGGGAGGCAACAACGAGTCATGGTACGGACGAGGTGTCAGAGTTGGCGCTTGTGACAAGCGGTTCCACAGGGTCATTCCCTAGGACCTGTGCTGTTCATGGTATATGTGAACGACTAACGGAAAGGTAACTCAAAGTGACCCTTTTTGCAGATGATGTGAAGTTAATGAGAAGAATCAAAATCGGATGAAGATCAGGCAGGACTACAAAGTGACCTGGACAGGCTAACAAGCCTGGTCCAGCCACTGGCTCCCATGAGTTTAACCCTCCAAATGCAAAATCATGAAGATTGGGAAGGGCAAAGAGACCGCAGACACAATATGTTTAGATGGCCAAAGACCTGCAAACCTCACTCAAGGAAAAAGTTCTGGGGGTGAGTATAACACCGAGCATATCTCCTGAGGCCGCACATAAATCAGATAACTGCAGCAGCATACGGGCGCCCTGGCAAACCTCCGGATAGCGTTCCGATACCCATTAAGGAGTCGTTTCAAGACACTGTATACCATTTACGTCAGGCCCATACTGGAGTATGCAGTCACCATTTTGGAATCCCACACTTAGTCAAGCACGTCAAGAAATAATATAAGAGTGCAAAGGTTAGCAACAAGACTAGTCCCAGAGCTACTGGGAATGTCCTAAACGAAGAAATGGTTGAGGAAATCGCCGCCTGACGACACTGGAGGCCAGGAGGGACAGGGAGACATGATAATAACGACAAATAAAAACTGCACGGAAATATACAAGGTGGACAAAGACAGGATGTTCCAGAGAAGGACACAGACACAAGATGTCACAAATTGGAAGATTGAAGACTCAGCTGAATCAAAGGGATGTTAGGAAAGTATTTCCATTCAAATCATAGAGTAGTCAAGTCGTGGAATAGTCTAGAAAGAGAAGTAGTGGAGGCGGGAACCATACATAGTTTTAAAGGCGAGTATGATAAAGCTCATGGAAGCAGGGAGAGAGAGGACCTAGTAGCAAACAGTGAATGATGCTATGACTCGACCCCTGCAACCACAAATAGGTGAGTATATACAAATATGTGAGTACATACACACACACACCTGGAAGCAGGTATCGCTGACTAAGTTCCCCAGGATTTAGCGTTCTAGAGTGGCTGTCCGAAGATATTTATTAGCGGTCATTGGTACGTGAGTGAATCATGACCATAAACTACAAGAGTGTAACAGCTTCAAGAGTGCGAAATAATGTGATAAGATCAAGAATTTACAATTTAAACATTGAATGAAATTGTGAGTGAGGAGGGTACGTCATCTGATCAGCAACTGGCCGCAGTGTTGACACAAAATATCCAAACAGTTAATTGGGTTAACGTGTACTGATATTATTAACAAATTACATATGTTATTGATAATTAATAGCAGCAGTGAAGTGATAAAGGTCCATAAAAAAGTGATTAAGTAAAATACTGAAAGTAAGAGAAAAAAGTGTTAGTCAATCCCCATCTGTTTGTATTGTGAATGTAATCTAACATCATCAGACATGGTTATGACCATAATACGTACGAAAAGAAAAAAGAAGGGAATAACCAAGTCTTAAAATAATAATAAAAAAAAAACGTGAATGCATGATAAAGTTTCCTGAAGGAGTTACAAAATTTAAGGAGTGATAGCAGCCGACCAGCAGGAACCATCCATTGTTGTGCAGACATCACTTAGCTATTTGTGGTTAATTTTAGTTTAGTGTCCTAAAGTCTCAGTTCACGCCCTGCTGGTTTGTATGCTATACCATCACTCTCTCATCTCTCCCTTTTCAGTACCAGAGATAGATAGTGGTAACCCTGATAATGTTTGTAAATTATCTAAATTTCCTCCCAGGTAAACTCCATAAGGAGATGAGTAGCCTAGTGAGACCCCCCCCTCCCTGACAGCGACAAGCTAGTAAACAAGTACTCACATACAAACACACGTGGTGTCACCCGTAATTATTTTATTATTATAAAAATTTAGTATATATAATAAGGAATTGAGTGGAGAAAAAATAATCCTATAATCATCAAAAAAAAGTAGCCTAGTGTGTGCGAAGATCTGGGATGGGAGATACCGGTGAACCAACAACATAAATAACAAATAGGGGAGTAACGTAAACCCCCCCCCCCCCTCTTTTTCAAAGAACGACAAGCTAGTAAACACACACACACAAACACAATTGTACACACAAACACAAGTGTACCAATTAATATTATATAGTAAATATTAGTGCATATTAAAAAGAATTGATTGTGAAAACAAAAAATTTATAATCTTAAAAAGAGTAGCGTACCCTTGTGTGCGCACGCACCCCCCCAACACACCACACACCCCAACAACACACCCCACGCCCAAACCCCCCACCCCCACCCACACCCACACACACCACCAACACCACAACCCACACAACAAGGGATGTTGGGAGAACTTGGACCCCAGGGGGCCAAAGATACTGGAGGGTAAGATGATGGGGGGGAGGGAAAAAACTTCATGTCCCAACACAAAGGGGACACACAAGAAAGAGGAGGGATAAACCCAAGGCTGGACTTGTATTCACCTTCAGTAGTGCAGATACGAGGACATCCTAAAAGACCCTTGGGGCCAGGACCATGGGTTTAAGCTTCGAATACACAGAAAAGGGCTAAAGTGGGGGGAAGCGGAAGGCCCCATGACGAATAAAGCCAAACACAAGAAAGGGGAAACCACGGGAATGGGGGAACTACCTGAAGGGGGTTCGGGGGACAGAGAAGGCAGGAACCCTTTTAAGGAATGATGGAATGTAGAAACAAAATGCAAGGAGGCTGAGGAAGGTTTGTCCCCAAAGGGGTAACGGATTAATGAAAAACCAGGATGAGCCCATGGTTTCCCCCAAAGGGGAGGGGCAAAAACCAAGTGTGCTGGGGAAAGGGAAAAATATAAAGGCAAAGGACCCAGGAGAAAATAAGGAGAACAGCGAAAGCCAAAAACGAATATCCACAGAGGAAAACAACAGCAAGGCCAGGGAATAAGGGTAAGGAAGGGGGGGAAAAACAAGAAAGACCTTTAAGTTGTGAAAAACAAAAAAAAAAAATCAAAGAAGTGTTCCAGAGGAGACAGAAGGGACACCAGAAAGACGGAGAGGTGTGGGCCACACCGCACCAAGTGCTGGACACAGTGCACACAAACCGAGGTGAAGAAGTGAAGAGGCTTCTGAGTGAGCTAGATACCTCAAAGGCAATGGGCCAATAACATTCCCCGCAAAGGGGTATTGAGAGAGGCAAGAGCGCTATGTGTACCCCTAACAACAATATTCAATACCATCTATCGAAACAGGGAGATTGGCCTGAGGCCTGGGAAAGACAGCAAATGAGGTCCGTCCCCAATCTTTAAAAAGGAGACAGAACATGAAGCATTAAACTACAGACGCCAGTGGTCCACCTGACATGTATAGTATGCAAAATCATGGAGAAGATTTATCAGCAGAAGAGTGGTGGAACACCTAGGAAGGGAATGATCCATCCAACAGCACCAACATGGTTTTCAGGGACGGGAAATCCTGTGGACACAAACCTACTGGAAGTTCCTATGACAATGGTGACAGGCAGTAAGACAAGAGAAGAGGGTGGGTGGATTGCATTTTCTTGGACTGCAAGAAAGCGTTTGACACAGTTTTCCACACAAGAGATTGGTGCAAAAACTGGAGGACCAAGGCAGGGATAACAGGGAAGGCACTACATTGGATAGGGAATACTGTCAGGAAGAACAAGGCAGCAAGTCATGGTACGTGGCAGGTGTCAGAGTGGGCCACCTGTGACCAGCGGTCCCGCAAGGGGTCAGTCCCTATGACCAGTGCTGTTTCTGGTATTTGTGAACGACATGACGGAAGGAATAGACTCTGAAGTGTCCCTGTTTGCAATGACGTGAAGGTTGATGAGAAAAAATCACTCGATCGAAGACCAGGCTCTCTAAGAACTACCAAGGATCGGACAGGCTGCAGACTGGTCCTGCAATTGGCTCCTGGAGTTTCAATCCCACCAAGTCAAAGTCATGAAGAATTTGGGGAAGGCAAAAGAAGGCCGCAGACGGAGTACAAGTCTAGGGGGTCAGAGAACTACAAACCTCACTCAAGGAAAAAAGATCTATTGGGGTAAGTAAACACCCAGGCACATCTCCTGAAAGCGCACATCAAACCAAAATAACTGCTGCAGCATATGGGCGCCATAGCAAACCTCAGAAACAGCATTCCGAACATCTTAATAAGGAATCTTCAGGAACCCTGTACACCGTGTAGTTAGGCCCATATTGGAGTAGCGGCCACCAGTTTGGAACCCACACCAAGCCAAGCAGTGAAGAAACTAGAGAAAGTGCAAAGGTTTGCAACAAACTTGTCCCCAGAGCTAAGAGGTAATGTCCTACGAGGAAGAGGTTATAGGGAAATCAACCTTTACGACACTGGAGGACAGGAGAGATAGGGGGGGACATGATAACGACATACAAAATACTTGAGAGGAATTGACAAGGTGGGACAAAGACCAGGATGGTTTCCAGAGATTGGACACAGTAACAAGGGACACAGTTGGATAGCTGAAGACACAGATGAAATCACAAGGATGTTAAGGAAGTATTTCCTTCAGCCACAGAGTAGTCAGTAAGTGGAATATTTTTGGGAAGCCGATGTAGTGGAGGCAGGATCCATACATAGCTTTAAGCAGAGGTATGATAAAGCCTCACGGCTCAGGGGAGAGTGACCTATAGTGATTCAGTAAAAGAGGCGGGGCCAGGAGCTCGACTCGACCCCCCGCAACCTCAACCTAGGGAAGTACAACTAGGTGAGTACAACACAACAACACACACACAAACAGAACACATCACAACACACACACACAACAACAGCCCACACAACACACACACACACGGCAACACACACACAAACACACACATGCCAGACCTCACACAACGCTCCCCCCCCCCCACCGACATCATCACTCCTTCACCTGATCCCGTCCCCTCCCTCTTTCGACCCTCCCCCTCCCCACCTCTCCCTCCTTCTCCCTCTCCCGCTCACAGGACCACTTACTTCACTCTCCTTTCCCCACTCCCCCTTCCCACTAACTCTCCCACATAGCCCACAGTTCCTCATTCCTACCTCCCCCCCCCACACTCTGGACATACACAATTGACTAACCTAACATATCAGAATTTCCCACTCTGAGAATCAGGATAAAACAAAAATGGGTTGCCAGAGAGCAACAAAGAAAAACCAAGGGACAGGAGGAGGAAACTGCAAAGGAAGATTGGGGCCAGCTAGAGCCTCACAAAAAAGGAACATGAATGGGATAAGAAACTAGAAAGAACTTAGCATGAGAATGGAAGAGAGGATAGACATGGAAAGGCCAGGAAGTGGAAGGTGCAAGTCAAAGCAGCAGAGGCCAGGATACAGAGTTTAGAAGAGGAACTGAAAAAATCTGAAACAGCCTAAAAGAACTAACAACATTTTTGGGCATTGACAACAGAGACGCTAATACCGTCAGTCACAATAAGGGGACTGTAAGGGAAATAAGGAGCAAAAAATCTGCATGTAGAAGCTCAATCAGAGACTCTAGTAAATGAAAGAAGCTAAGCTATATTGGAAGGCCCTAACAGAACTACAGCAGCGCCCAGGGAAAGCCGAGAAGGGAAAAGACAGGCCTACCGAAGCCCAAGTACATTAGCTAGTGAAAACTGAAGAAAGAAAGCTGCAATGGGAGGAAATCAAATTGATGATGGGATACCACAGTGGGGACAAAGGACGGATGTTCCCAGAGATGGGACACAGAAAGTAAGAGGTCACAATGTAAGTTGAAGACTCAGATATGAAATCAAAGTGATGTTATGGAGCATTTCTTCAGTCCATAGAATATAGGCCCGTGGAATAGCCTAGAAAGTGACGTAGTGGAGGCGGGAACCTTACATAGTTTTAAGGCAGGCATGATGAAGCTCATGGAGCAGGGAGATAGAGGACCTAGTAAGCAATCAGTGAAGAGGCGGGGCCAGGAGCTATGACTAGGCCCCTGCAACCACAAATAGGTGAAATACAAAATAGGTGAGTAACAAATAGGTGAGTACACACACCAACACGTGGTAGTGCCTTTATTACAGAGTGCAAAGTCAGAGTAATTTTCCAGAATGGCCAGTGGATATAATATTTTGACATAATCCTTAAACATTTCTGAGTGATGTCTCTGAATTCATTAACTTTCCATTCACACTGCCATTTCATAATGACGCAGGTGAGATTTTCGTTTCGTCTAACATCTGGTGGTGGTGATTTAACCTGCTAAAGATACTAGTAACCCAGCCGGAGTTGGGCAGTTAGTTGACATCCAAGAGTCCGCTTATTTTGTTTGATACACCATTAGACCCCAATGTGGCTCCTCCTGCATGACAGAATGATGGTAGATGAACTGAACTTCTGGTCAATCTCCCCGAGGTATCTTAAGGTCAATAAAGAAATTCATTTGAAGTTCTTTTCGTATTATTGTTTCTCAAACTGCTAACTGACAACCCAAGACTGTAATCTACCCATCTTTTGAAAGCATACAGCATTATGCCAGTTTATCATTTCTATCATACACTAAGACCAAGTGAGATGGAATCCACAAAGTGCACTCTGACTCCACTGTCCAAACACTCTACCATACCTGTGTCATGGCTTCTGAACGCGAGCAATGCCACAATTGATACTTAATGAGTTTGAGAGCATTTATAGATTGGCAGAGAATCAGTTACAATTAAAGTTGTCAACCTTTAAAACATGGACGCATTTGAGTGCAAAGGAAGTATGGCAAACAGTTTTTCTCTGAAAATGGCAGAGGCTCATGTTATCGAGCGTGCTCAATTTCTTATGAAAGAGCCAATAACTCTGTATGACAACAGCAGCACTACCGAGCTTGCACCAGTGGACTGGTGAACAGAACCATCAACGAATATAATTTGGTGTAAGAGAGTGCCTGTGTGACTAAGTTATCAATACAGCTTATAGGCATCATGTATGGCTACAAGGCGAAGCTTTGGTTGTTGATTGAAAAAGTATATTGGGGGGAAAAATGGAGGAATGGTAGGTTGGAATTGGGTAATATCCCATGGAGGCGGAGAGGTGCCGCTATTACCTTACTTAACATAGTTCAATGTATCTGGTTTCATGCGGAAGTCGGTTCCTATTTGTTCGATCCATCTGTGGATGTTTCACGCACTGCTGAGGAAAGCTTGGAGGCTTTTCTGTCCAGGGGTTTGAATGGGCTTGCCTGAAATGTATTAAGCGCCAATAGGATATTTCTTTCAGTAATACGAAATCTCTGAGATTGGACTATCAAGTTCTTGCTTGGGGGGGCCCCCGCGCAAAAATATTTAAAATTTTTTTTGGCAGTACGAGAGCGTCTAGAATGATCCCTCATTGCTTCGTTCAGCAGCAGTTTTTTCCAGCCCTTCCTCCCATCAAAGCCGTTTCCAGTCCAGACACAAGAGCAAGTAGTGGCGCAGCTTAATCACCCAATCTCTAATATAAGCAAGGATCAGCTATTTTCGTCACTTGTCCAGTCCTTTTTCTAATTTTCCTTCTCCTGTCCAACCTGTATTCTGATTTTTTCTTCCCTATTCTCGTTGGCATGATAATGGTTCATTAATTACCGAAATTTCATCAGAGGTTTCCCCTCAAGTTAAATACAAATAGGAACTGAGTGTCACACTAAAGAGCTAAATAGACAGTGAACTGTACCTTCACACCGTGTGGAGCTGCATGACTCCCATGGGTTTAGCACTTCACGTGCAAAATTATATTAAATCTGATGTGTTGACTACTTACGTGAATTAAGTTGTCAGTTTATTTGTCCAGAACAACTGATTAATATTACAGCTTTTATATATGTTAATAAATTGCGAAGAAATATATAACTTGGTGTAGTAGGAGGAGAGTTTCATGGTATATATTAAGTTAACTACATAACTCAATTAACTGACAATATTTTAGTCGTGATTGTAAAATTTTATAAAGGCCTAATTCTTTGCTTTTATTTATTTTTTTTGCCTAAAGTTGTTTTCTAACAACATTAACATTGGTCCTTGGTATGATGACACAACATTCAAGAACAAAGTATTAGTGGGGCTAACGTTTTTCCTTAAGGAATTAAGTTCATTACGACTCAATAATAGACTACTGGATAAATTCTCTTGTGAACAGTTCTTACTTGCTATACGACCAACTCTTACATGTTAATATTCGTCTCTTTCTTTTTAATATGATGATTTCCACGAATTTTAAGAACTTCAAAAAAATAGACCAACTATCAAGTAGCTTTAACTATGTTGACAAATATTTGGAGAGAATGTTGGGAAACATCCTTATGAGCATAGAAGATAATAATCTTGCTGAAATGCTATATAATTTGTATGTTCTTATTTCGGCTGTGCGATGATGTTTGTGGACGATCTAGCGGCTCGCTTAATGACATAACAAAGACGAAGTGAAGTTATTACAAGCTTCAACAACACTTGATAACCTAGAGATAAATTAAAAAATACTACGACGTCATTTCCCACAGGGAAGAACTACATATTGTTTTTTTCCAAAACTTTGGAAAAATCAATTTTGTCAGCCAATTGATTACAGTTTAGCGTTGGAAATATAATAAAAATAAAGAAAAAGAGTAAGCTATTTTGTACTTCCATTATGGTAGCCTAAAACAACAGTTAAATCGTTTATTCCATTGTAAAAACCATTCTACACCGTATGTACTTAGATAAATGGAAATAACACACACACACTTAAATATTTTTTTTTTTTCAACCAGGTCCGGTCGTCTCCCACCTAGGCAGGGTGACCCAAAAAAGAACCAATATTCCCCATAAAGAAATGCTTATTATCATTCAACACTTCACCTACTCATACATATCACTGTGTTTGCAGAGGTGCTCAGATACCGACAGTTTAGATGTCCCCTTTCCAAACTGCCAATATCCCAAACCTCTCCTTTAAAGTGCAGCATTGTAACTTCCCATTTTCCCAGGACTCAAGTCCGGCTACATAAAAAGAACACGGTTCCCTGAATCTCTTCACAAAATATTATCCTGGCTCACACTTCCCTTCCAACAGCTCGTCAGGTCCCAAAAATCATTCGTCTCCATTTCACTCCTAACCACGCTCACACATAGTTTGCTGGAAGTCCCAAGCCCCCTCGTCCAACAAAAACCTCCTTTACCCCCCTCCGCCAACCTCTTCGAGGACGAACCCCTACCCCGCCTTCCTTACCCTAACGATTTATACGCTCTTCCAAGTTATTCTACTTATTCTAAATGACCAAACCACCTCAACAACCCCTCCTTCATCCCTCTTAGTAATACTTTTAGTAACCTCCACCACACCTTCCTAAATTTTTCCTCACTCTCACTCCCGAATATTCTCCATAATATTTACATTAAACATTTAAAAATTTGGCCTATTAATGGTAAAATTTATATAAATATATTAAAAATAATTAAATATTAAAAAATTAAATTATTATAAAGGGGTATTTAATTTAATTTGGGGGAAATAAGATTTTGTTGATTATTTTTTTTAGGCAAGACATCTCCACGCCCGACGTTCCAGACGCCTCATTCGCCGCAGCATTCACAACCCAAGCTTCACATCTATATAAGAAGAGTTTGGTTACCCACTATTCTTTCGTACATTCCCCACTTCTTTGCCTCCATGTATAAACGTTTTTTTTTTGTCTACACAGATACCTCAAAAAAGCCACCAAATATTCACCTTTTTTTCCTTCATCAAACTCCATGGATAACGTCATCCTTCATAACCAATCCTCTGAACAAGTCAACTCACAAATATCTGAAAACATTTACTTCTTCAAAATACTTCCCTCCCTCTCAAATGTTATACCAATTTTTTCTTATATAAATCGTTGATACCCTCATCACCTTATTCACTTATCTATGGTTCACTTTCAACTTCCTACCTTTGCATACCCTCCACTAAACCTTTGCCCCAACTTTTTTTCTTTATGATCTCCCATACACAGTATCATCAGCTTTAATCCCACCCCTCTCACCAAACACCCTACCTTTTTACTTCTTTTACAACTCCAATCTATAAAATATTTATTAAACAACCATGGTGACATACACATCCCTGTCTAAGACCTACTTTTAACCAAGTGAAGTAATCTCATCCTCTACACACCCTAACTTGAAATCTCACTACCTCATTAAAAATCTTTTTTCAGTATTTAGTAAACTTACTAACTACCTATTTCCCATACATATGGCAACATCTGCCCCACATCGCTCCACTATCCCACTGTTCACATGCTTCCTCTAAATCCATAAATGCAATGAAAACTTCCCGCTGGGGGGGGGGGGGGGGGGGGGGGGGGGGGGGGTGGGGGGAAAGAAATAAAGAGAGAAAGGGGGAAATAAAGGGGGGGGGGGGGAAAGTATGGTTGAGTTTTTCTGTTGCACTTTCTGGCTTCATATGTAAGAACGTGATCTATCACATCCCACTACCCACTCTAAAGCCTCCTTGCTAATCTGGAATCCTACTCTCTGTATTACCTATAATTTCTTTCAGTTTTTTAACCCACCGTACCGTACGGGTATACTCCAAACTTATTCCCCCTATAAATTTTACAATTCTCTTCTGTCCCCCTTCCCTTAATGTAAAGGAACTATACAACGCTCTTTGCCATTCCGCTAGGTACCTTCCCCTCTTTCTTACATTTTAATTATACAAAAATACCAAAACAACCACGTCCAAACACTGCTTAACATTTTCTGTCACGATCCCTCAATTCCAGCCTGTTTTTATCCCCTTTCATTCTACGTAATGCCTCACGCACCTCCTCCACACTCACTTCCTGCTCTTCTTTTTACTTTACTCCCTAAAAGAGGTAACCTCCCTGGCCATGCATGAAATTACCCGCCTCCCTTTCTTCATCGACATTTAAAAGTTTCTCAAAATAATTTTCCGCCATCTACCCAATACCTCCAGTTTACCCATCTACTACTTTTCCCCCAACTCTGTTTTATTTAACTGACAAATCCATTCGTTCAACAGACCTTTCTTAACTTGTTTATCTCACTCCAAGATTTTTTTCTTATTTACGCAAAATTCTTGATATGCCTCTCTCACCTATCATCGCACACGCAGCCTTTTGCACTCTCTCTCTCACCACTCACCTTCACCTTTTTCTTTTACTTTTCCATATACTCTGCTCTTCTCATGACACTTATGCTTGTAAAAATCTCACATAAGCTAATACCTTTTTCTCTTTTATCACACCCTTTTACCCTCATCATTCCATCCAATCAACTCCTCTTTCCCCTCCTGCACCAACCCTCCTATAACCATAAACTTCTGCCCTCACATTCTAATACTACTCTGATACTGCATTTTTAAAACATCCCAACCCTCTACCCCCCCCACTACATCATACTTACACTGATCCACTTTTTCTGCCAATAGTTGCTTAAATCTCACCACTAAACTTCCTCCCTTCAGTTTTATTCACTTTCACCTCTCTCCTTACTTGCTGTTGCCGTTTTCCTTTTGTCCCATCCTGCCTCTTTTCTCTAACTGTAGCTATAACTAAATAAGATGCTATATAATCCAGCTGCCCCTCTATAAACATGTACATCCCGAAGCCTACCCATCAATCTTTATTCCACCAATATCATAATTATAACAAAGTACTTTCAATTACTTGCTATAATCAAATCTGTGTATACTTATTTATAGTCCTTTTTCATAAATTAAAGTATTACTTTATTAACCAAAACTCTTCTACACATAGCTCAATTAAAGACTCCCCAATATCATTTACCCCGGAAACCCCCAAATTTATCTATTACTTGCCCGTCCACAACATTTTTACCAACTTTAGCATTGATCGCCAACCACAAGTACTCTCCACACTTTGGTTCAAAACCTCCCCACGC
>NC_069497.1:8230314-8246784 GCF_026875155.1 Cherax quadricarinatus | reverse complement strand
ATTAAAAAATTTTTTTCAATATCAAGAATACAATCAATATATATTTAAAACTAATTTATGAAAAAATTCGTATGTTCGATTAATATGAATAACTGATGTATCTATTTTGAATTGATATATTGCGCAATTATTTACATAAAATCAATAAAAGAAATACGAAATTAAATCACCAACTACGTCTTAGTATGTTACCTCTGGTGTCGTAACAAGCTGTAATGTACTACTCATGTATGTTTCAACCTGTGTGTTGCTAACAAAGCTGTACTTTACTACGTCATTATGTGAACTGCTTGTCTTATCTGCGACAAAAGTGTTTGTACACTCATGTAATGTTCAAACTGCTTGTCTCTGAAAAAAGCTGTGCTTGTACTGCGTCATGTATGTTAACCTGCTGTGTCTGCTAACAAAGATGTATTGTACTACGTCATGTATGTTAACCTGCTTGTCTGCTAACAAAGCTGTCTTGTACTGCGTCATGTATGTTACCTGCTTGTCTCTGCTAACAAAGATGTGCTTGTACTACGTCATGTATGTTAACCTGCTTGTCTCTGCTAACAAAGCTGTGCTTGTACTGCGTCATGTATGTTACCTGCTTGTCTCTGCTAACAAAGATGTGCTTGTACTACGTCATGTATGTTAACCTGCTTGTCTCTGCTAACAAGCTGTGCTTGTACTGCGTCATGTATGTTACCTGCTTGTCTCTGCTAACAAAGATGTGCTTGTGCTACGTCATGTATGTTAACCTGCTTGTCTCTGCTAACAAAGCTGTGCTTGTACTGCGTCATGTATGTTACCTGCTTGTCTCTGCTAACAAAGATGTGCTTGTACTACGTCATGTATGTTAACCTGCTTGTCTCTGCTAACAAAGCTGTGCTTGTACTGCGTCATGTATGTTACCTGCTTGTCTCTGCTAACAAAGCTGTACTTGTGCTACGTCATGTATGTTAACCTGCTGGTGTCTGCTAACAAAGCTGTGCTTGTACACAAACATCTGGAAGTTACTTACGAATCATTTCACTTTTCACTAGTTTATGGATTTCGCCAAACAGAAAGAGAAATATTTATCTGAATAATAATGATAATTTCACATAAATATTTACAGTCTGCATGGAAATCAATAATAACCTAATCACTTGAAACGTAAATTGTTTGAGTCCAACACGGGATGGATCATATCAAAGTTGCATCATACAAAACACCTCAGACTCACATACATACCATGATGTACAACTCACTAGCACAAGTACCATAATGTACAACTCACTAGCACAAGTACCATGATGTACAACTCACTAGCACAAGTACCATGATGTACAACTCACTACCACAAGTACCATGATGTACAACTCACTAGACAAAGTACCATAGATGTACAACTCACTATACCTCAAGTAACATGATGTACACTCACTAGCACAAGTACCATGATGTACCACTCACTAGCTCAGTCCATGTGTACAAACTCATACCACAAGGACCAAGATGTACAATCACTAGCACAAGTACCATGATGTACAACTCACTAAGCACAAAGTTACCATGATGTACAACTCCTAGCACAAGTAACATGAAGTCAACTCACTAGCACAAGTACATGTGTACAATCACTAGCACAAGTACCATAATGTACAACTCACTAGCACAAGCAAAAGTTTTATACTTGTGCTTCACTAGCATAGGCTGTACAAAGTTACATTTGTGCTTCACTAGCACAGGCTTCGGTACCAAAGTGTATACTTGTGCTTCACTGCACAGGCTCGGTACCCAAGTTAACGTGTGTTTCACTGCACAGGTTGGTACCAAAGTTATACTTGAGCTTCACTAGCCAAGGGATGGTACCAAAGTTATACTTGTGCTTCCACTAGCACAGGCTGGTACCAACATTACACTTGTGTTTCACTAGCACAGGCTGGTACCAAAGTATACTTGTGCTTCACTGCACAGGCTGGTTACCAAGTTACACTGTGTAACACTAGCACCGGCTGGTACCAAAGTTACACTTATGTGTTTTACTAGCACAGGCTGGTACCAAAATTACACTTGTGTTTTCACTAGCACAGACTGGTACCAAAGTATATGTGCTCAACTAGCACAGGTGGTACCAAAGTTACACCTGGTTTTCACTAGCCCAGGCTGGTACCAAAGTTACACTAGTGTTTCTCTAGCACAGGCATGGTGACAAGTTATAACTTGTGCATCACTAGCACAGGCTGGTAACCACAGTTACACTTGTGCTTCACTAGCACAGGTGGTACCGAAAGTTATACTTGGTGCTTACTAGCACAGGCTGTACCAAAGTATATACTTGTGTTTCACTAGCCAGGCTCAGGTACCAAAGTTTACACTTGTGCTCACTCGCACTAGGTGGTACCATAAGTTATACTTGTGCTTACTAGCACAGGCGGGTACCAAGTTATACATTATGTGCTTCACTGCACAGGCTGTACCAACAGTTATACTCTGTGCTTCCACTAGCACAGGCTAGGTACCAAAGTTCACTTGTGTTTTCACTAGCACAGGGTGGTACAAAAGTTTACACATGTGCCTCACTAGCACAGGCTGGTACCAAAGTTACACTTGTGCCTCACTGCACCGGCTGGTAACCAAAGTTACACTTGTTGCTCACTAGCACAGGCTGGTTTCCAAGTCCACTTGTGCTCTCACTAGCCCGGCTGGTACCAAGTTACACTTGTGCTCCCTAGCACAGGCTGGTACCACAGTTACACTTGCTTTTTCACTAGCACAGGCTGGTACCAAAGTTACACTTGTGTTTCACTAGGCACAGACTGGTACAAAGTTCACTTGTGATTCACTAGCACCGGCTCGGTACCCAAAGTTACACTGTGTTTCAATAGCACAGGCTGGTACCAAAGATTACACTTTGTGTTTCACTAGCCACAGCCTGGTAACCAAGTTACACTTGTGTTTTCACTCGCACAGGCTTGTACAAAGTTTCCTTGTGTGTCACTAGCACAGGCTGGTACCAAAGTTACACTTGTGTTTCACTAGACCGACTGGTACCAAGTTACACTTGTGTTTACTAGACAGACTGGATACCAAAGTTACACTTGTGCTACCACTAGCACAGGCTGGTACCAAAGTTTACCCATGTGTTTCACTAGCACAGATGGTACCAACAGTTACACTTGGTTTCCTAGCACAGACTGGTACCAAAGTTACACGTGGTTTCACTAGCACAGGCTGGTACCAAAGTTACACATGTTTAGAGATTATGAGTTAGAACATTATTTTAATCATCTTGTTTGTTTACAACGAGAAAATGCGTGAAATGCAACAAAATATTATGCAGAAGTTAATGTATAGTACAATGCTTCAGTAACTACAACAGACTTCATGTTTCCTCTAAACAAGACTGAAGTCACTATGGTTCAGTAGTTACGGGAGTTTCAGAGGTATTCTTCCACCAGTAAAAGTCATTATCCGTTAACGTTCAAACAATCCTTTGTTTAAGAAACTGTTCCCCACTGTGTTAGTCACTCTGGTTATAATTTCTTAATATATTCAAATTCAGTAGTTATGTAGGCTTTCAATAAATCCATAATTACAGTATTAACAGACATACGCAAAGACAAGTCTTCAGTGACACAAAAATCATTGACCATCACAAACATAAAACAAAAATTCTCTAAAAAAAATATTATCTATTCGAGAGACCTGATTTATTGACAAAAATACTTTTTGTCTGCGCATCTTACAACCTGGCTGACACGTCTCAGGCAGACACGTTCTGGCTGGACACCGTTTCTCCTGGCCTGCCACGTCTCCTGGCGGACACGTCTCCTGGCTGACACGTCTCCTGGCTGCCTGACACGTTCCTGGCTGAACCGTCTCCTGGCTGTCACGTTCTGGCTTGACACGTCTCCTGGCTGACACGTTCCTGCTGTCACGTCTCCTGGCTGACAGTCTCCTTGCTGACACGTTCTCCTGGCTGGACACGTTCCTGGCGGTCACGTCTCCTGGTTGACACGTCTCCTGGCTGCAAGAGACGTCTCTGGCTGACACGTCTCCTGGCCTGACACGTTCTCCTGGCTGTCACGTTCTCCTGGTGACACGTCTCCTGGCTGACAACGTCTCCTGGCTGTCACGTTCTCCTGGCTGTCACGTTCCTGGTTGGCACGGTCTCCTGCTGACAGTCTCCTGGCTGACCGTCTCCTGGGCTGGTCACGTCTCCTGGTTGACACGTCTCCTGGCTGCCACGTCTCCTGGCTGAACGTCTCCGGCTGTCACGGTCTCCTGGTTGACACGTCTCCAGGGCGACACGTCTCCTGGCTTGTCACGTCTCCGGCTGTCACGTCTTCCTGGTGGACCCGTCTCCTGGCTGACACGTCTCCTTGGCTGGACACGTCTCTGGCTGTCACGGTTCCTGGTTGACAGTCTACTGGTTGGGAACGTCTCCTGGCTGACCACGTCTCCTGGCTGACACGTCTCCTGTCTGACACGTTCTCTGGGCTGACATGTCTCCTGGCTGAACGTCTCCTGGCTGACCACGTCTCCAGGCTGACACGTCTCTGGCTGAACGTCTCCTGGCTGACACGACTCCTGCGTTGACACGTCTCCTGGTTGCCGTTTTCTGGCTGACCTGTCTCCTGGTCGGACACTGTTCTTCCTGGCCGACACGTCTCCTGGCTGACACGTTATCTCCTGGCTGACACGTCTCCTGCGCCGACACGTTCCTGCGACACGTCTCTGGCCGAAATCGTCTACCTGGCCGACACGTCTCCTGGCCGAATCGTCTCCTGGCCGGACACGTCCTGGCTGACGCGTCTCCTGGCCAAACACGTCTCTGGCCCACACGTCTCCTGGCCGACACGTCTCCTGGCTGACCACGGCTCCTGTGGCTGACAGTCTCCTGGCCGACAGTCTCTTGGCCGACACGTCTCCTTGCCGAATCGTCTCTGGGCCGACACGGTCACCTGGCCGAATCGTCTCCTGGCCGACAGTCCCCGGCTTAAGTCTCTGGCCAACACGTCTCCTGGCCCACACGTCTCCTGGCCAACACCTCTCCTGCCGAATCGTCCCGGCCGAACACGTCTCCAGGCGCACGTCTAATGGCCCGACCCGTCTCCTTCCGACACGCTCTCCTGGCCGCACGTCTCCTGGGCTGACATGTTCCTTGCTGACACGTCTCCTGGCCCGGCCACGTCTCCTGGCCGAACACTCTCCTGGCGACGTCTCCTGGCTGACTGGTTCCTGGCTGACACGTCTTTGGCTGACATGTCTCCTGGCTGACATGTCTCCTGGCTGACACGTCTCATGGCCGACCACATCTCCTGGCTGACATGTCTCCTGGGCTGACACGTCTCCTGGCGACCACATCTCCTGGTTGACATGTTCTCTTGGTCCGACACGTCTCCTGGTGACATGTCATCCTGGTGATAAGTCTCGGTGACACGTCTCTAGCCGCCACGTCTCTTGGCGACAGTCTACCTGTCCGACCGTCTCTTGCCGACACGATCCTGGCGAAACGTCTCCTGACCGTCACGACTCCTGGCCTTCAGTTCTCTGCCGACACGTCTCCTGGCAGATCGTCTCCTGGCCGACAGTTCCTGGCTGACATGTCTCCTGACCGACACATGTCCTGGCTGACATGTCTCCTGGCCGACAGTTCTCCTGCGCTGGACACGTTCTCTGGCTGACTGTCTCGTGGCTGGACACTTCCTGCGACACGTCTTCTGGCCGACCGTCTACTGGTTGACACGTCTCCTGGGCGAACGTTCCTGGCCGACACGTCTCCTGGCCGACCCGTCTCCTGGCTGACACGTCTCCTGGGTGACAAAAGTCCCTGGCTGACCCGTCTCTGGCCGGACACGTCTCCGGGCTCTGACACGTCTCCTGGGTGACACGTCTCCTGGCTGACAGTCTCCTGGCTGCCCCGTCTCCTGGCTGACACTTTCCTGAACCGCACGTCTCCTGGTGACACGTCTCCTGACCGACACGTCTCCTGGCCGACACGTCTCCTGGGTGACACGTCTCCTGGCTGACACGTCTCCTGGCTGACACGTCTCCTGGCTGACACGTCTCCTGACCGACACGTCTCCTGGCTGACACGTCTCCTTGTTAATGACTCGGAAAAACATTTCCATTAATGAATATCATCTGATGTATAAAGTAGTTTAGCTGGAAAATCTGTGACCTTTAATATTGATCAATAAAGCAACATCAAAAACCGTACCAACCCTAAAGGCTTAAGTTGGTAAAGAATCAAGTTCCCTATTTGCTTAGAAATATTACTATGCAAATGGAAATGTTTCTATGCAAATAAATCACTTGAGTTGAGTCAGTTCCAGGAGGAAGTTGTAAGTGCAATAACTACTGTCAGTTCCAGGAGGAAGTTGTAAGTACAATAACTACTGTCAGTTCCAGGAGGAAGTTGTAAGTCCAATAACTACTGTCAGTTGCAGGAGGAAGTTGTAAGTCCAATAACTACTGTCAGTTCCAGGAGGAAGTTGTAAGTACAATAACTGTCAGTTCCAGGAGGAAGTTGTAAGTCCAATACCTACTTGTGAGTTTCCAGGAGGAAGTTGTAAGTCCAATAACTGTCATGTTCAGGCGGAAGTAGTAAGTACACTAAACTACTGTCAGTCAGGAGGAGTTGTAAGTACCACTAACACTGTCAGTTGCAGGGGGGTTGTACGGTCAATAACTCTGTCAGTTCCCGGAGGAAGTTGTAAGTCCACTCATAACTTATGCAGTTGCAGGAGGAAGTTGTACGTACAATAACTGCTGTCAGGGTTCCAGGCGGAGTAGTAAGGTCCAATCAAGAACTACTGTTCAGTTCAGGAGGAAGTTGTAAGTTACATAACTACTGTTCAGATTCAGGAGAAGTTGTACGTCCACCCAAACTACTGTCAGTTCCAGAGGAAGTTGTAAAGTACCTAATACTGTCAGTTGCAGGGAGGAACGTTGTACAGTACAATACCTGCTGTCAGTTCCAGGAGGATTAGTTGTAAGTACATAATAAAACTGTCCGTTCCAGGAGGAAGTTGATATGTCCACTAACTACTGTCTGGTTCCAGGAGGAAGTTGTAAGTACAATAACTACTGTCAGTTCCAGGAGGAAGTTGTAAGTCCAATAACTACTGTCAGTTGCAGGAGGAAGTTGTAAGTCCAATAACTACTGTCAGTTCCAGGAGGAAGTTGTAAGTACAATAACAGTCAGTTCCATGAGGACGTTGTAGTCCAATAATACTGTCAGTTCCAGGAGGAAGTTGTAAGTCCAATCACTGTCAGGTCCAGGAGGAGTTGCAGTCCAATAACTACTTGTCAGTTCCAGGAGGAAGTTGTAAGTACAATAACTACTGTCAGTTTCAGGAGGAAGTTAGTAAGTCCAATAATTCCTGTCAGGTTCCAGGAGGAAGTAGTAAATCCAATAACTACTGTCAGTTTCCGGAGGAGTTGGACAGTCCACTAACTTCGGGATCAGTTAAAGGAGGAAGTTGTAAGTCCATACCTACTGTCCCCAGTTCAGAGGCAGTTGTAAGTCAATAACTAATGTCTGTTCCAGGAGGAGTTGTAAGTCCAATAACTCCTGTCAGTTCAGGAGGGAGTTGTAAGTCCATAACTACTGTCAGTTCCAGACGGGACAGTTGTAGACAATAACTACTGTCAGTTCCAGGAGGAAGTTGTAAGTCAATTAACTACTGTCAGTTCCAGGAGGCAGTTGAAGTACAATAACTACTGTCAGTTCAGTAGGAAGTTGTAAGTCCAATAACTACTGTCAGTTCCAGAGGAAGTAGTAAGTCCAATAAGCTACTGTCAGTTTCCAGGAGGAAGTTGTAAGTCCAATAAATTACTGTCAGTTCCAGGAGGAGGTTGTTCAGTCCAATACTACTGTCAGTTCCAGGAGGAAGTTGGTAAGTCCAATAACTAATGTCAGTCAGGAGGAAGTTGTCAGTCCAATAATACTGTCAGTTCCAGGAGGAAGTTGTTACGTCCAATAAACTTACAGGTCGGTTCCAGGAGGAAGTTGTAAGTACAAATAAACTACTGTCAGTTCAGAGGACGGTGTAAGTCCAATAACTACTGTCAGTTCCAGGAGGACGTTGTAAGTACACTCACTACTGTCAGTTCCAGGAGGAAGTAAAGTACAATAATATGTCAGTTCCAGGAGGAAGTTGTACGTACAATAACTACAGTCAGTTCAGGAGGAAGTTGTAAGTACAATACCTACTGTCAGTTCCAGGCGGAAGTTGAAAGTCCAATAGCTACTGTCTGTTTGCCGGTGACGTTGTAGGTCCACTACTACTGTCCGTTCCAGGAGGGAAGTTGTAAGTACAATACCTACTGTTCAGTTCCCGGAGGCAGTTGTAAGTCAATAATTACTGTCAGTTGCAGGGGAAGTTGTAAGTCCCATAACTACTGTCAGTTCAGGAGGGCAGTTGTACGACTCAATTAACTATGTCAGTTGCAGGAGGACGTTGTTAAGGCCCATAACTACTGTCAGTTCCAGGAGGAGTTGTAAGTACAATAAACTTACTGTCAGTTCCAGGAGGAAGTAGACGTCAATAACTACTGCAGTTGCAGGCGGAAGTTGTCAGTACAATAAACTACTGTCAGTTCCAGGAGGAGTTGTCAGTACAAACTAATGTCCGTTCCAGGAGGAAGTTGTAAGTCCACTAAAACAACTGTCAGTTCCAGGAGTGAAGTATGTCAGTACAATAACTCCTGTCTTTCCAGGAAGGAAGTTGTAAGTCCATAACACCTACTTTCAGTTCAGGGGAAGTTGTCAGTAACCATAACTATCTGTTCAGTTCCAGGAGGCCGTTGTAAGTCCCAATAACTACTGTCGTTCCAGGAGGCAGTTGTACGTCCATAACTATGTCGTTCAGGGGAGGACTTGTTACGTCCAATACATACTGTCAGTTCCCGGCGAAGTTGTAAGTACAATAACTCCTGACAGTTCCAGGCGAAGTTGTCAGTACATAACACTGTTCAGTTCCAGGAGGCAGTTGTAAGTCCAATACCTACTGTTCAGTTCCAGGAGGGGACGTAGTAAGTCCCATAAACTATGACCGTTCAGGAGGAAGTATGTCAGTCCAAGAACTACTGTCGCAGTTCCAAGGAGGAAGTTGTAAGTCCCATAACTACTGTCAGTTCCAGGGGAAGTTGTTGTAAGTACCAATAACTTACTGTCAGTTCCCGGAGGGACGTTGTCAGTACAATAACTTACTGTCAGTTGCAGGAGGAAATTGTACGTCCAATAACTACTGTTTCAGTTCCAGGAGGAAGTTGTAAGTTACAATAACTACTGTCAGTTCCAGGAGGAAGTTGTACGTACAGAATACTCTGTCAGTTGCAGGAGGAAGTTGTAAGTACAATAAACACTGTCAGTTCCAGGAGGAAGTTGTAAGTCCAATAACTAACTTCAGTTGCAGAGGAAGTTGTACGTCCAATAACTACTGTCAGTCCAGGAGGCAGTTTGTCAGTACAATCACTACGTCAGTTGCAGGAGGCTGAAGTAAGTCCAATAACTACTGTCAGTTCCATGAGGAAGTTGTAAGTACAATAAACTACTTCGTTTCCAGGAGGAAGTTGTAACTACACTAACTACTGTCCGTTGCAGGAGGGAAGTGGTAAGATCATAATACTGTCGAGTTGCCGGAGAGAAAGTTTTGTAGTACAATAACTACTGTCAGTTCCAGGAGGAAGTTGAAAGTCCAATAACTGTCAGTTTCAGGAGGGAAGTTGTAAGTACAATAATACTGTCCGTACCCAGGAGGAGTTGTAGTACAATAAACTACTGTCGTTCCAGGCGGACGTTGTAAGTACAAAAACTACGTCAGTTCAGGAGGAAGTTGTAAAGTACAATAACTACTGTCAGTTCCAGGAGGAAGTTGAAAGTCCAATACCCTATGTCAGTTGCAGGAGGAGTTGTAAGGCCACTAAACTATGTCAGTTCCAGGAGACGTTGTCAGTACACTTAACTACTGTCAGTTCAGGGGAAGTTGTAAGTACATCACTACTGTCCGTTGCAGGAGGAAAGTTGTAAGTACAATAACTACTGTCCGTTCCAGGAGGAAGTTGTCAAGTACAATAGAACTATGTCAGTCTTGCAGGAGGAGGAAGTTGTAAGTCAATAATAACTGTCTCAGTTCCAGAGGAAGTTGTAAGTACAATAACTACTGACAGTTCCCGGAGGAAGTTGTAAGTCCCATCACCTCCTGTAAGTTGCAGGAGGAAGTTGTAAGTACATAATTACTGTCAGTTCAGGAGGAAGTTGTCAGTACCATAAAACTACTGTCCAGTTCCCGGAGGAAGTTGTAAGTTCCAATAACTACTGTCATTCCAGGGAGGAAGTAGTCAGTTACAATAAAATACTGTCCAGTTCAGGAGGACGTTTGTTAGTCCAATAACTACTGTCCCGTTCCAGGTGGACGTTGTCAGTCCAATAATACTGTCCGTTCCAGGGAGGAAGTTGTAAGTCCAATAACTTTTCTGTCAGTGCCCGGAGGACGTTGTAAGCCAATAACTACTGTCCGTTCCTCGGAGGAGTTGGTTAGTCAATAACTAAGTCAGTTCCAGGGAGGAAGTTGTAAGTACAACCATACATGTCAGTTCCAGGAGGAAGTCAGTTACCATAACTACTGTCCGTTCCCCGGAGGAAGTGTCAAGTCCAATACACTTATTTTTAGAAAAACTGTTTTTTTTTTTATTCTTCAATGTGTTTACAGAGGCAGTGTGTAAGTACAATAACTACTGTCAGTTCAGGAGGAGTAAGAACAATAATACTGACAGTTCCAGGTAGGCAGTTGGAAGTACAATACCGCCTGTCCGAGTTCCAGGGAGGAGTTGGGTCAGTCCAATAACTACTGTCAGTTCCAGGAGGAAGGACGTTGTTACGTACATAACTCCTGTCAGTTCCAGGAGGAAGTTGTAGTCCACTACACTACTGTCAGTCAGGGCGGAAGGTAGTAAGTCCATTAACTACTGTCAGTTCAGGAGGCAGTTGTAAGTCCAATACCTACTGCAGTTCCAGGAGGATGTTGTAAGTCCAAAACTACTGTCAGTCCAGGAGGGTTGTAAGTCCAATAACCTCCTGTCAGTTCCAGGGGACGTTGTAAGTCCAATAAATACTGTCATGTTCCCGGAGGAAGTTTAAGTCCGCGCAATCACTACTGTCATTCCAGGAGGAAGTTGTAAGTACCATAATACTGTCAGTTCCAGGAGGCCGTGTTTGTAAAAGTCAATTAAACTCACTGTCAGTTCCAGGAGGAAGTTGCTAAGTACATGAATCCTGTCAGTTCCCGGAGGAAGTAAGAACACTAAACTACTGTCAGTTCCCGGCGGAAGTTGTCAGTACAATAACTACTGTCCGTTCCAGGAGGAAGATGTACGTTCCAATAACTACTGTGACGAGTTTTTCCGGAGGCAGTTGTACCGTACAATCACTCCTGTCATTTCCAGGAGGAAGTTGTCCGTACAATAACTACTGTCAGTTCCAAGAGGAAGTGTAGTCCATACTACTGTCAGTTCCAGGAGGAAGTTTGTAAGTCCTCAAAAACTACTGGCAGTTCCAGAGGAAGGTGTCCGTACCATACTATGTCAGTTGCAGAGGACTTGTAAGTCCCATAACTACTGTCCGTTCCAGGAAGAAGTTGTAAGTATCCCAAAATACTGTCAGTTCCAGGAGGCAAGTTCGTAGTAAGTACACTACTATGTTCGTTGCTGGAGGAAGTTGTAAGTACAATACTACTGTCAGTTCCAGAGGAGGAAGTTGTACGGTCCCATAATACAAGGTCGCGTTGCAGGAGGCGTTGTAAGTCAATAACTCTGGTGTCGTTCCGGCGGTAAGTTTTGTCAGTACAATAACTTCTGTCAGTTGCAGGAGGAAGTTGTAAAAGTCCTCAATAAACTACTGTCCGTTCCCGGCGGAGAGTTGTATGTACCCAGACTCTAACCATGTACTGTCAGTTCCACGGAGGGCGGAAGTTGTAAATTACAATAGACTACTTCAGTTGCAGGAGGAAGTTGTAAGTACAATAGATATGTCAGCTTTGCACGGACTGAAGTTTGTGTAAGTATACACTTAACTGGACTGGTCAGTTCCAGGAGGAAGTTGATGTAAGTCCAATAACTGTCAGTAGGAGGACGTTGATAGTACAATAACTTGTGTACTGTCCGTTCCAGGGAGGAAGTTGTAGCAGCTACAATAAAACAACTGTTTTTTTTTTTTAAAACCTGGTCAGTTCAGGAGGAAGGTGTGTAAGGTTACAGAGAGTAAGACTTACAGTCCAGTTCCAGGCGGAAGTGTAAGTAAATAACTATCTGTCAGTTCAGGAGGAGATGAACGTCAATAACTACTGTAGTTGCAGGGGAGGAAGTTGTAAGTCCAACAACTACTGGTCGATCAGTCGGAAGCGTTTTGTCAGTACAAAAACTACTGTCAGTTCCCGGAGGAGTTGTAAGTACAATAACTACTGTCAGTTGCAGGAGGAGTTGTATAGTTACAATAACTACTGTCCGTTCGCTCTCGCCCACGGAGGACGTTGTCAAGTCCACCAATACCCTACTGTCAGTTCCAGCGTAGGAAGTTGAAAGTCCCATAACTACTGACGTTCAGGAGGAAGTTGTAAGTCCAAAGCTACTGCCGTTCCAGGGGACAGGTGGTAGTACAATAACTCTGTCCGTTCCAGGAGGACGTTGTCCGTACAATCACTACTGTCCGTTCCAGGAGGACGTTGTAAGTCCAATCACTACTGACAGTTCCAGGAGGCGTTGTAAGTACAATCCTACTGTCAGTTCCAGGCGAAGTTGGTCAGTCACAATAATCTGTTCAGTTCAAGAGGAAGTTTGTAAGTCCAATACCTACTGTCTGTTCCAGGCGGAAGTTGTAAGTACAAATTAAAACTCCTGTCCGTTCCAGGAGGAAGTTGTCAGTACAATAATACTGTCAGTTTGCCAGGAGGAAAATTGTAAGTCTATAACTACTGTAGAATTGCCAGGGAGGATAGTTGTAATCCAAGTACAAAAAAAAAACAATAACTACTGTCAGTTCCAGGAGGAACGTTGTAAGTACATAAACTACTGTCAGTGGCCGGAGGAAGTTGTATACAGTACCATAACTATGTCAGTTCAGGAGGAAGTTGTAAGTCCAATAACTAACTGTCAGTTTGCAGGAGGAAGTTGTAAGTCCAATACACTATGTCCGTGCCAGAGGAAGTAGTCAGTACAATAACTTACTGCAGTGCCAGGCAGGATGTTGTACGTCCAATAAACTTCTGTCAGTTCAGGAGGATAGTTGTAAGTACATTAACTACTGTCAGTTCCAGAGAGGAGTTGTAATACCCTAACACTGTCCCGTTGCAGGAGGAAGTTGTAAGACCTAAACTACTGTCCGTTGCAGGAAGACGTTGTAAGTACAAGTCAGACTACGTCAGTTCAGGAGGAAGTTGAACGTCAATAACTGCAGTTCCTAGAGAGGAAGTTGTAAAGCGTACAATACTACAGTCAGATCCAAGGGGAAGTTGTACGTTAAATTAACTACAGTCAGTCCAGGAGAGAAGTAGTCAGTACATAACTACTCGTCGTTCCAGGACGAAGTTGTCCGTCAATCAATTACTGTCAGTTGCAGGAGGGAAATTTGTCAAGTCCCATATACTACTGCATTTCTCGGAGGAGTTGTAAGTACCATAACTCCTGTCAGTTCAGGAGGAAGTTGTAAATACAATAACTACTGTCCAGTTGAAGGAGGCCGTTGTAAGTACAATAAATACTGTCGTTCCACGGACGGAAGTTGTAAGTCCAATACTACTGTCCATGTTGCAGGGGAAAGTTGTCAGTCATACTCTGTCAGTTCCTGGAGGACGTTGTCAGTACAAAACTACTGTTCAGTGCAGTGAGGATGTTGTTAAGTCCAATAACTACGCGTCAGTTCCAGGAGGAAGCTGGTATGTACTAATAACTACTGTCCAGTTCCAGGCGGAACCGTTGTCACTACCAAAATACTGGCAGTTGCAGGAAGGAAGTTGTAAGTACATAACTCCTACTGGTCAGTTGCAGGAAGAAGTTGTAAGTACACTAACTACGTCATGTTCCAGGAGGAAGGAAGTTGAAAGTCCAATAAACTGTCTGTTCCCGGAGGAAGTTGTAAGTTACAATAACTACTGGTCAGTTCCAGGAGGACGTTGGTAAGTACACTCACTACTGTCAGTTCCAGGAGGAAGTTGTAAGTACAATAATACTGTCCGATTCCACGGAGGTAGTTGTAAGTCCAATAACTACTTCAACTTACCACTATGCAGCATAACCAAAATATATAATAGCCTATAAATAATGTACGAACAGTTAATTATTCCTTATAAAACTTATACGAAATTACAAATAATATATATAAACCTGTAAGGAAGATTATCATGCTTTATATTGTTAAGGTAATAAAAAATTATTATTAAAAATCTCCTTTCTATCAAATTAATGCAACTATCAAGTATAATGATCACTCCATATATTTTATATTTACTATTCTTATGAAATTATTCGTTATGTTTCAGATTCCTATGGAATATACTGATGTCATCTACTTTCTGAATTTGATATTATTGCGCAAATTATTTACATAAAAATCAAATGAAAAGAAATACGAAATTAAAACACCAACTACGTCATGTATGTTAACCTGCTGGTGTCTGCTAACAAAGCTGTACTTGTACTACGTCATGTATGTTAACCTGCTGGTGTCTGCTAACAAAGCTGTACTTGTACTACGTCATGTATGTTGACCTGCTTGTCTCTGCTAACAAAGCTGTGCTTGTACTACGTCATGTATGTTAACCTGCTTGTCTCTGCTAACAAAGCTGTGCTTGTACTGCGTCATGTATGTTACCTGCTTGTCTCTGCTAACAAAGATGTGCTTGTACTACGTCATGTATGTTAACCTGCTTGTCTCTGCTAACAAAGCTGTGCTTGTACTGCGTCATGTATGTTACCTGCTTGTCTCTGCTAACAAAGATGTGCTTGTACTACGTCATGTATGTTAACCTGCTTGTCTCTGCTAACAAAGCTGTGCTTGTACTGCGTCATGTATGTTACCTGCTTGTCTCTGCTAACAAAGATGTGCTTGTACTACGTCATGTATGTTACCTGCTTGTCTCTGCTAACAAAGCTGTGCTTGTACTGCGTCATGTATGTTACCTGCTTGTCTCTGCTAACAAAGCTGTACTTGTACTACGTCATGTATGTTAACCTGCTGGTGTCTGCTAACAAAGCTGTGCTTGTACACAAACATCTGGAAGTTACTTACGAATCATTTCACTTTTCACTAGTTTATGGATTTCGGCAAACAGAAAGAGAAATATTTATCTGAATAATAATGATAATTTCACATATATATTTACAGTCTGCATGGAAATCAATAATAACCTAATCACTTGAAACGTAAATTGTTTGAGTCCAACACGGGATGGATCATATCAAAGTTGCATCATACAAAACACCTCAGACTCACATACATACCATGATGTACAACTCACTAGCACAAGTACCATAATGTACAACTCACTAGCACAAGTACCATGATGTACAACTCCCTAGCACAAGTACCATGATGTACAACTCACTACCACAAGTACCATGATGTACAACTCACTAGCACAAGTACCATGATGTACAACTCACTAGCACAAGTACCATGATGTACAACTCACTAGCTCAAGTACCATGATGTACAACTCACTACCACAAGTACCATGATGTACAACTCACTAGCACAAGTACCATGATGTACAACTCACTAGCACAAGTACCATGATGTACAACTCACTAGCACAAGTAACATGATGTACAACTCACTAGCACAAGTACCATGATGTACAACTCACTAGCACAAGTACCATAATGTACAACTCACTAGCACAAGCAAAGTTATACTTGTGCTTCACTAGCACAGGCTGGTACCAAAGTTACACTTGTGCTTCACTAGCACAGGCTGGTACCAAAGTTATACTTGTGCTTCACTAGCACAGGCTGGTACCAAAGTTACACTTGTGTTTCACTAGCACAGGCTGGTACCAAAGTTATACTTGTGCTTCACTAGCACAGGCTGGTACCAAAGTTATACTTGTGCTTCACTAGCACAGGCTGGTACCAAATTACATTTTGGTTTCATAGCACGGCTGGTACCAAATTATATTTTTGTGCTTCACTAGCCGGCGGGGTACCAAAAAGTTACCTTGTGTTTCACTAGCACGGAGGTCCAAAGTTACATTTTGGGTTTCACTGCCGGCGGGTACCAAAATTCCCTTTGGGTTTTCACACACAACGGTCAAAGTTTACTTGTCTTCACTACCACTGGTACCAAAAGTTACATTTGTTTTTCACAACAGGGGGTCCAAAGTTACACTTGTTTTTTCCTTTCCGGGGGTTCCAAGTTTTACTTGTGTTCACTAGCAAGGCTGGCCCCAAAAGTACCTTTGCTTCATAGCCAGGTGGTCCCAAAGTTTACTTTTTTGCCCT
>NC_069497.1:8214297-8229814 GCF_026875155.1 Cherax quadricarinatus | reverse complement strand
GTCATGTATGTTAACCTGCTTGTGTCTGCTAACAAAGCTGTACTTGTACTACGTCATGTATGTTAACCTGCTGGTGTCTGCTAACAAAGATGTGCTTGTACTACGTCATGTATGTTAACCTGCTGGTGTCTGCTAACAAAGCTGTGCTTGTACTACGTCATGTATGTTAACCTGCTGGTGTCTGCTAACAAAGCTGTGCTTGTACTACGTCATGTATGTTGACCTGCTTGTCTCTGTTAACAAAGATGTGCTTGTGCTACGTTTTGTATGTTGACCTGCTGGTGTCTGCTAACAAAGATGTGCTTGTACTACGTCATGTATGTTGACCTGCTGGTGTCTGCTAACAAAGATGTGCTTGTACTACGTCATGTATGTTGACCTGCTGGTGTCTGCTAACAAAGCTGTGCTTGTACTACGTCATGTATGTTAACCTGCTGGTGTCTGCTAACAAAGCTGTGCTTGTACTTGTCTTGAACGATTCCTTACTAAGGTATCGGAATGCTGTTCTCAGGTTTGCCAGGCGCCCATATGCTGCAGGAGTTATCTGATTGATGTGTGCTTCCGGAGACATGCTCGGTGTTATACTCACTACAAGATCTTTCTCCTTGAGTGAGGTTTGCAGTCTTTGGCCACCTAGCCTATACTCTGTCTGTGGTCTTCTGTGCCCTTCCCCAATCTTCATGACTTTGCATTTGGCAGGATTAAATTCGAGAAGCCATTTGCTGGACCAGGTGTCCAGTCTGTCCAGGTCTCATTGAAGTCCTGCCTGGTCCTCATCAGATTTAATTCTCCTCATTAACTTCACATCATCTGCAAACAGGGACACTTCTGAGTCTAGCCCTTCCATCATGTCGTTCACATATATCAAAAATAGCACTGGTCCTAGGACCGACCCCTGTGGGACCCCGCTCGTCACAGGTGCCCACTGTGATACATCATTACGTACCATGACTCGTTGTTGCCTCCCTGTCAGGTATTCTCTGATCCATTGCAGTGCCCTTCCTGTTATATGCGCCTGATGCTCTAGCTTCTGCACTAATCTCTTGTGAGAAACTGTGTCAAAGGCCTTCTTGCAGTCCAAGAAGATGCAATCAACCCACCCCTCCTCTCGTGTCTTACTTCTGTTATTTTATCATAAAACTCCAGAAGGTTTGTGACACAGGATTTGCCTTCCGTGAATCCGTGCTGGTTGGCATTTATACTCTTGTTCCGTTCCAGGTGCTCCACCACTCTCCTCCTGATAATCTTCTCCATAATTTTGCATACTATACACGTCAATGACACAGGTCTATAGTTTAGTGCCTCTTTTTTGTCTCCTTTTTTAAAAATGGGAACTACATTTGCCGTCTTCCATTCCTCAGGTAGTTGCCCAGTTTCCAGGGACGTGTTGAAGATTGTGGTAAGTGGCACGCACAACATATCTGCTCCCTCTCTAAGGACCCACGGGGAGATGTTGTCCAGTCCCATTGCCTTTGAGGTATCGATGTCCCTTAGCAGTTTCTTCACCTCCTCCTCATCTGTATGTATGTCGTCCAACACTTGTTGGTGTATTCCTTGCTGGTGTCCCCATCTGGTCTGTCCCCCCAGAGTCCTTCCTGTCTCTACTGTAAATACTTCCTTAAATCTCGTGTTGAGCTCCTCACATACCTCTTGATCGTTTCTTGTGGGTTCTCCACCTTCTTTCCTCAGCCTTATCACCTGGTCCTTGACTGTTGTCTTCCTCCTAATGTGGCTATACAGCAGTTTCGGGTCAGATTTGACTTTCGATGCTATGTCGTGTGTGTGTGTGTGTGTGTGTGTGTGTGTGTGTGTGTGTGTGTGTGTGTGTGTGTGTGTGTGTGTGTGTGTGTGTGTTACCATTTTGTCCTAGGGATATGTCGATTAGACACTAGGCCTGTTGTTTATGCGTGCGTGTATGTATGCATGTGTGTATGTGTGTGTGTGTGTGTGTGTGTGTGTGTGTGGTGTGTGTGTGTGTGTGTGTGTTGTGTGTGCGTGTGCGCTCACCTATTTGTGGTCACAGCTCATGGCCCCGCCTCTTCGCTGGTCGCTCCTAGGTCCACTCTCTACCTGCTCCTTGAACTTTGTCGTATCTCTTCTTAAATCTACGTATAGATCCTGCCTCCACTACATCACTCTGCAGATTGTTCCACCTCCTGACAACTCTATGGCTGAAGAAATACTCTGTGATTCGTATGAGTTTTCAACTTCCAGTTGTGTCCCTTTGTTGGTGTGTCCAGTATCTGAAACATCCTGTCCCTGTCCACCCTATTAATTCCTCTCAGTATTTTATATGCCGTTATCACGTCCCCCATGTCCCTTGTCCTCCAGTGTTGTCACGTTGATTTCCCATAACCTCTCCTCATGGGACATGCCCCTTAGCTCTGGGACTAGTCAGCCTGTTAGACCCCCTTTATAGCCATCGATCCTCTTCCATTAAATTCTTCGCTTTAAAGTTCACATCTTCTGCAAACAAAAACACCCTTGAATCTACCCCTTTCCGCCATTTTTTTTCCCAACATATACCAAAACAGCACCAAACCCAGGACTTCCCCTTTATGGTTTCCGTCGTCCCCAACCCGCGTAACGTAGCACCCACCATTATTCCCTTGCGTTAGGTTTTTCCCTTAGACCCCAATGAAAATTTCCCTTTTCCCTGTTATTCCTGCTTGTTTCCCTTGTTTTTGCAAAAACTCTTGTTTTTGATCTGTGTAAAACCCCTTTTTGCAGCCCAAAAAAAATGCAGTCTACCCACCCCCTCCCTTTCGTTTTAATTTTGCCACCAGGGCCAAAAAAATCAATTTGGGTTTTTGTAAACAGGTTTTCCCCCTTCCCTGCAACCGTGTGGTTATCTTTTTATAAGCGCATTCCTTTCTAGGTTGTCTGCCACTTTTCCCTTCCTGAAAAATTTTCTCCATGACTTTGCATATTTATGTTTTTTTTTCAGTGCCCAATTTTCTTTTATTTTAAGGGGGCCCTGTTCAAAAAAAAATTCTACTTCTTTATTTGTAAACCCGGGATTCCGTTCTTTTTTTGGTGTACTATTAAAAGCTTATATCGGGGAAAATTTTTCCCCGTCTTCCACTTTCCGGGTGTTCCCCTTTTTTGGGATAGATGGGGTGGCACCACACCCACCTTTTGTTCCCCCTCGGACCCACGGAGAGATGCCCCATTCCCTCCTTCTCTTTGTATGAAATTTTGTCCAAAAACTTGCTGGTGCACCCTTCCACCCCAATTTTGCTGGAGTTTTTCTGTCCCCGCTAAAGAAATTCCCTTTTAAAAAATTCGGGTTGAGCTTCTCACAACTTTGTTGTTTTTTTTGGGGATCTTTCCCCTTTTCCTTTCCCTTTTCCTCAGTCTGTTTCCCTGATCCCATGACGGGTTTTTTTCCTCTTAAATTAGACCACAAAACCCACATCAGGAAAAGGTTCCCTGTGTTGTATTAGTGCTGGATGGGGTTGATAGGGGTTGGATGTAATGTTAGCGCTGGTGGTGGATGGAGGGGGGGAGTTGTATTAGTGCGGGTAGGGGTGGTGGGGGGATGGATGACTGGGTTTTTTTGTGATAGTGAGGGTGGTGGTTGGACGATGGGTGTTGTTTTACTGCTTGGGGGTTTTTGGCGACTGGGTGTTGCATTAGTGTGAGGGTGTTAAATGCGGGGGTGTTGTATTAGTGTTCGTGGTGGTTGGTTTGCCGGGGTTTGGTTTTGGTTTAAACTGCTGGTGGTGGTTGGATGATTGTGTGTTGCATTAGTGCTGTTGGTGGTTAAATGATGATTTGTTCCCTTAGTTTTTTCAAAGGTGGTTGGATGAGGGGTGTTTTTATTATTTTGATGGTGGTGGTTGGACACTGGGTGTTGCATTAGTGCTGAGGGGGGGGTTGAATGATTTGGTTTTTGTTTTGTTTTCGGGGGTTTTTTGGGGATGACTGGGTGTTGTATTATTTCCTGGTGGGGGCCCGGGATAAAGGGGTGTTCCCATTAGGCTGATGGTGGTTGAATGACTGGGGGGTTGTTTTAAGGCGGGTTGGTGGTGGTGGTGGTTGGATGACTGGGGTTGTTTTTGTGCTGGTGGGGTTGGTGGTTTGGAAATGACTGGGGGGTGGGTGTTGTATTAGTGCTGATGGGGGGTTGATGCGGGGGTGCTATATTAGTGCGGGCCCGGGGGTTTGGGATGAGGGTTTTGTATTAATGCTGGGGGTGTTTGAATAACGGGGGTGTTGTATTAGTTGGGGTTGGGGGGGTTTGGGAAGACGGGGTGCGGGTATTATTTGCTGGGGGTAGTGGTGATTGGTTGACGGGTTTGTTGTATTAGTGGGGGTGGGGGGTTGGAGGGACTGTGTATTGTATAGTATTGGTGATGGTGGGGGTGGTGGTGGGGGTTTGGGGATGCCCTGAGTGTTGTATTAGGGGCTTTTTGGAAATTTTGAAGGGGGGGGTTTTGTTGTTTTAGTGCCGGGGGTTATTTGGGAAATAAACTGAGTTTTGGGCTCAGTGCTGGTGGGGGGTTTGAATGACGGGGCGTTGTATTGGCTGGTGATGGTATGGGGGTTGGAGGGACTGTGTATTTTATTAGTATTGGTGAGGGGTTTTTGGTGGTGGTTGGGGGGGGCCGGGGGGGGGGGGGGGTTGTTTTATGCTTTTGGGTTATTTTAAATTTTCCTGGGTGTTGTTTTAGGGGCCGGTGTTAGTTGGATGACTGAGGTTGCATCAGTGTGGTGGGGTTAAAAAAAACCGGGCGGTTTGTATTAGGGTTTAAATTGTTGGTGGTATCTGGAAAAAATTTGGTGTTGAAATTAGGCTGCTGGGGGTTGGAGGGACTTTGTGTTGTATGAGGCTGGGGGTTTGGTTGGTTGACGTGTGTTGTATTAGTGATGGGGGTTTAGGGGTTTGGATTTCGGGGGGGTGAAAATTATTTGCTGGTCGGGGTTTTGGATGACGGGGTGTTTTTATTAGTGCGGGTTTGGTTGTGGGGACTGGTTTTAAGGGGTGTTGTATTAGGCTGGTGGGGGTTTGGGATGATGGGTGTTGTATTAGTTTTTGGTGGTGGGGGTTTAAATGGATGAGTGGGTGTTGTTTTAGTGCGGGGGGGGTTTGGAGGGCCCAGGGGTTGTATTAGTCCTTTGGGGGGTTGGTTGACGGGGTTTTTTGTTTAGTGTTGTTGGTGGTTGGAGGGACTGGGGTTGTTTTAAATTTGGGGAGGGGGTTTGGGAAATGACGGGTTTGTTGTATTAGTGCGGTGATGGTTTGGAGATGGGTTTTTTGTTTTAAATTGTTTTTGGTGGTTGGATGACTGGGGGTTGTTTTAGTGCTGGTGGTGTTTTTGGTTGTTGGGTTTTGTATTAGTGTTGTTGGTGGTTTGATGAGGGGGGTGCTGTATTAGTGCGGGGTGGGGTTTTTTTTGACTGGGTTTTTGTATTAGTGCCTTGGGGGTTTTGGTTGACTGGGTTTTTTTTATTAGTTTTGCTGGCGGTTGGTTGACGGGTTTTTGTATTTGTTTTTTGTTGGTGGTTGAATAAAGGGTGTTGTTTTAATGCTGGAGGTGGTTGGTTTAAACGGGTTTTGTTTGTATTAGTGCTGGTGAGGGTTGACGACGGGGTGTTGTTTTAAAGTGTTGTTGGGGGTTTGGGATGAACGGGGCGTTGTTTAGTGGCTTGGTTTTGGTTTTGACTGGGGGGTTGTATTAGTGTTGTTGGGGGTTGGGATGCGGGGTTGTTGAAATTGGGGTTTTTTTTGGGGTTTTGGATAAACGGGGTGTTGTATTTTCCTGCTGGGGGGGTTGGATGACGGGGTTTGCTTAGTGCTGATGGTGGTTGAAAGACTGGGTTTTTGTATTAGTGTTCGGGGTGGTTGGATGACTGGGTGTTGTATTACTGCTGGTGGTGGTTGGGATGATTGTGTTTTTTGCATTATTTGCTGATGTGGGTTGGGGGGACGGGTGTTGTATTAGTGTTCGAGGTGGTTGGTTGACTGGGTTTTTGTATTAGGGGAGGTGGGGGTTTTGGACTATTTGGGTGTTGCTTTTAGTGTGATGGTGGTTGAATAAACTGAGTGTTGTATTAGTTTTCGGGGGGTTTGGGATGACGGGGTTTGTTGTTTTTACTGCGGGTTTGGTGGCTGGATGACTCGGTTTTTGCTTTAAAGTGTTTGATGGGGGTTTAATGAGGGGTGTTTAAATTAATGCTGGGGGGTGGGGGGTGGGGGTTTGGGAGGGGACTGGGTGTTGTTTTTAGTGCGGGTGGGGGTGGTGGGGGGTTGGATGAATGGGTGTGGGTTTGTAAAAGTGCTGAGGGGGGGGGAAAAAGACGGGGGGGCCTATATTAGTGCTGGCGGGGGTTTGGGAAATGATGGTGTTGTATTAATGCTGGTGGTTTTTTAAAATTAACTGGGTTTTTGTATTAGTTGTTTTGGGAAAAAAGGGTGGGAAGACGGGGTGTGTATTAGTGCTGGGGGTAGTGGTGTTTGGGTTTTGACTGGTTTTTGAAATTAGGCTGGTGGGGGGTTGGGGATACTGTGTTTTGTATTAGTTTTGGGTGGGGTGGTGGTGGGGGTTTTGGGGGGTTGGAGGGGACTGAGTTTTGAAATTAGTGCTGTTGGTAGTTAAATTTGGCCGGGGTGTTGTATTAGTGCCGGTTGTTTTTTTGGATAAACTGAGTGTTGCATCAGTGGGGTGGTGGTTGAATGACGGGCGTTGAAATTAGTGCTGGTGATGGGGGGTGGGGGTTTTGGTTTTTGACTTTTGAAATTGTTTTAGTATTGGTTTGGTGGTGGTGGGTTGGATGACGGGAGTTTTTGTATTAGTGCTTTTGGGGTGGGTTAAAATCCCTGGGTGTTGTTTTTTAGTGCCGGGGGTTATTTGGATGATTTGAGTGTTGCATCATTGGTGGGGGTGGTTAAAATAAATGGGCGTTGTTTTAGTGCTGTTTTTTGGGGGTATCTGGAAAATTTTTGGTGTTGTATTAGTCCCTGCGGGTTTGGTTTTGGATACTTTTTTTGTTTGAGTGCTGGTGGGGGTTTTTGGATAAATGTGTGTTGTTTTAAATTTGATGGTGGTAGGGGTTGGGAAAGTCTGGTGAGAATTAGTGCTGGCCCGTGGTTTTGGAGGGGGGGTTTGTTGTATTAGTGCTGGGGGGTTGGGGTTTTGACTGGATGAATGGGTTTTTGTATTAGTGCTGGTGGGGGTTGGTTTGATGGGTTTTTGTATTAGGTTGGTGGTGGTGGTTTTTGGATGATGGGTGTTGTATTAGTGCTGGTGGGGGTTTGGATAAACGGGGTGTTGTATTATGCCATGGGGTTTGGGTTTTGGACTGGGTTTTGTATTAGTTTTTGCTGGGGGTTTGGTTGACGGGGTGTTGAAATTAGTGTTGTTGGTGGTTGGATGACTGGTTTTGAATTAATCGGGGGTTTTTTGGGAATGATTTGGGTTTGTATTGTGCGGTGAGGGTTTGGGACGCCCTGGGTTTTTGTATTAGTGTTTTTGGGTTGGTTTTGGATGATTTGGGCGTTTTTTTGTGCTGGTGGTATTGGTTAAACGGGGTGTTGTATTAGTGTTTTTGGGGGGGGTTTGGGAACGGGGTGCTTTTTATTAGTGCGGGTGGGGGTTTGGTTAAACGGGGTTTGTATTTGTCCCTATGGTGGTTGGTTGACGGGGTGTTGAAATTATTTGTTGCGGGCCCAGTTTTTTGATGGGGGGTTGTATTAGTGTTGTTGGGGGGTTGAAGGGAAGGGTTGTTTAAATGCGGGAGGGGGTTTGGATGACGGGGTTTTTGTATTAGTGCTGGTGGGGGTTTTGGGACGACTGGGGGGTTTTTATTAGGGTTGTTGGGGGTTTTTGGATGACTGGGCTTTGGGTTTTAGGGGTGGTGGTGTTTGGGGTTGACTGGGGTGTTGTTTTAGTGTTGTTGGGGGTTGGATGACTGGGTGTTTATTAGGTTGTTTTTGGGTTGGATGACTGGGTGTTTATTAATGCGGGTTGGTGGTTGGATGAAGGGGTTTTTTGTTTTAATGTTGTTGGGGGCCGGGATGGGGGGGTGTTGTTGGGGGTTTTGAAACGGGGGGTGTTTTTTTAGGGGCGGGTGGTGGTGGGGGTTTTTGGTTGACGGGGTTTTTTGTATTAGTTCGGGGGTGGTTGGGATAAACTGGGTTTTTGTTTTAAAGTCGGGTGGTGGTGGCGGGGGTTTTTGGAAAACCTGGGGTTAATTAGTGCGGTTTGGGGTAGGGTTTGGGTTTGACTGGGTGTTGAATTAGGCGGGGTTGGGGGTTTGGGGATGACGGGTTTTGTATTAGTACGGTGGTGGGGGGTGGTAGGTTGCCCGGGTTTTTTGAAATTAGTGCGGGTTTGCGGGGTAGGGGTTTGTTTGAGGGTTTTGTTTTTAGTGCGGGCTGTTTGGTGGGGGTTTGGTTGCCCGGGGGGTTTTTTTAAAAAGAAACCGGGTGGTGGGGGTGGGGGGTTGGTTACTGGGTTTTTGAAATTAGTGTTTTGGTGGGGTTTGGGAAATGACTGGGTTTTTGTTTTTAATGGTGGTGGTGGTGGTTGGTTGACGGGGTTTTTGGGTTTTAAGTGGGGTTTGGTGGTGGTGGGGGGTTTTTGGTTGACTGGGTGTTGTATTAGTGCGGGTTTGGGGTGGGGGTTTGGGTTTTGAGGGGTGTTGTTTAGTGCTGGGGGGTTGGTGGTGGTGGTTGGTTGACGGGGTGTTGTTTTTAGTGTTTGGGTGGTTTTAATGGTTGTTTAAAGGGGGTGTTGTATTAGTGCTGGGGGGGGTGGTGGGGGGTTTGGTTGCCCGGGGTGTTGTATTTTTGCTGGTGGTGGAATTTGGTTTGTTTTGAGGGGTTGTTGATTAGTGCTGCTGCTGGTGGTGGTTTTTTGACTGGGTGTTTTTATTATGTTTGGTGGTGGAAAGGGGTTTGCTTGAGGGGGTGTTGTTTTAGGCGGGTTGGTGGTGGTGGGGGTTTGGTTTTTAAAACTGGGGTTGTTGTAATTATTTGCGGTGGTGGAAAGTGGTTGTTACTGGGTTTGTATTAGTGCGGTGGGTGGGGGTGGGGGGTTGGTTTAAAGGGTGTTGTATTGTGTTTGGTGGGGGTTTTGTGGTTGTTTTGACTGGGTTTTGGTTTTTGGGGTTGGGGGTGGGTATTGGTTGCTTAAACGGGGTGTTGTATTATTGCTGGTGGTGGGGGTGGGGTGGGGTTGGTTGACTGGTGTTGAAATTTGTGCTGGTGGTGGTGGGTGGTTGGTTGAACTGGGGTTTGTTTTAGTGCTGGTGGGGGTTTGGGTTTTTGGGTTTAAATTTTGGGGGGTTTTTGTATTGTGCGGGTTTGGGATGGGGGTTTGGGTTTGGACTGGGTTTTGTATTGGTGCGGGGGTGGTGGTGGGGGTGGGGGTGGGGGGTGGGGGTTTGGGGTTTGGGTGGTGGTGGTGGTGGTGGTTGGTGGTGCTGGTGGTGGTAGTGGGGGTTTGGGTTTGGGCCCTTGGTGTGGTAGGAGAAAGAAATGCGAAAAGAACTGAGAAAACAGTTTTTGGAAACGACGAAAAACTAGTTTAAACGATCTTTTTTCTTTAAAATTCCTGAAAGTTTTAATTTTTAAAATTTTTATCTCTTGTCATAATCTTTGAATTCACTAAAACCTTGTTAAAAAAGGACAAATTCTTTTTGGTAAAAAAGGGTTTTTAAAAAAACCAAAGTTTAAAAAAAGGAGATGGTTTGCAAAATTTGGAAATTTTTTGTGGGGAAAACGTTTTTGTCAACCTGTGACTTCTTTGGGCGAGTGCAGGGGAAGTGGTTGGGGGGATGAGGAAAAAGTTTGAGGGGTTTAAACAGTCCCTCAGTTGGGCTGAACACATTAAATTAAGGCTAGGGACTGATTACTAAAAACCCCTCAAATTCCCAATTCTTCTTGTATTGGAATGAAAAAGGGCCCCTGGGTGGGGAAACTTTCCTCAAATAAAAATTCCCCAAAAAATTTAACAAATGTCTTATTTCCCTTTAAATCTGTTATAATTTGATTTTTTATTAAAAAATTTCCCCCTAAAAGGGGGACGTTTATCAAAACAAAAATGATCTGTAACGAGATAAAAACTTCGTGTAGACTTTTTTTCCCGGGTTTCCTTTTAAAACTCTAAATTTTTTACCAATTTTTTTTAGCAGCACAAAATTAGCAGTTTGGGCCCAATTTTTGCTGCCTTTAATTTCGCTACTTTGGTTTTTATTTTAAGCCAAATTTTAAAAATTTTTTCCCTTTGACCAAATTTCCCTTTGCTTTTTGCTAATTGTCTTCGTTCTATTGAGCGAAACGTTAAAATACCCTTTTTTTATTAGACTTACTCCGATATTTATGATTTCCCCCCCCAAAATTTTCACTTACACTCACCCAAATTTACAAAAATTTTTTATAATTTTATATATTAGAACTATTTACTATTTATATTTATTTAATCACTAAAGGGAACCCCCAAACTTTTTTTTTCGTTTTCCCCCAAACCGTGTCAATATTGGGAAAAATTAGTATTAGTCTGCCCGAAATGGCCCAGGGCCCGCTAGTGGGCCTTTTTTTGTAAATTTAAAATCTTATAATATGTAAAAACCAAAACCCTTGTAAACTTTAAAGGGGAAAAAAAAACATTTCAATTTCAATTTTAAAAAATAAAAAAAAAGGGAAAACCAAATTTTTAAAAATAAGAGTCCAAAAAATAAAAAATAAAAAAAATTCCTTGAAACCCAAAAAAAAAAAAAGCCCGGGCCAATTTAAAAAAATTTTAATTTTGGTTTTTAAATTTTTTTAACCCCTCAGGCCTCTCACATATTGCTTTGGGCCCTTTCCAATTTTTAAACATTATTCAAAAAAAATAAAAAAATTTTTAAAATTTTAAATTTTGGTAATTTTAAAATTTTTAAAATAAGGGTTTACTGGGTTTATGGTTTTTTTTTTGTTCCCCCCAACCTAAAATTTTAATAAGGGCTTATTTAAAAAAAACCCATTTAAAAAAAGATTGGGGGCTTAAAGGGTACCAAAACTATATTCAGGAGAATACAAAAATTTAATATTTTTATACTTTGAGCCCAATTTCAAGCTACCCCCGGGTTTTTAAACCAAAACCAAAAAATTTTTTTTTTTCAGTATTATAGCAAACCGTCTTTCAAATAAAACCAAGAAACAAACCAATTAAAAAAAATTTAAAAAATATTTCCCAGAAAAACATCTCCAAAATTTTTATTTTTAAACCAAACCCCAAAACAATTTTTGCTTTTTTCCCCTCATGCATCCCCGTGGAGTAAAGGGTTTTTTGTTTCTATGCACACTGGGCCACTCAAACACAGGGCTCATAAAATTTACACTCACAGCCTTTCTCAGGAAAGCTTTCGCCAAAAAAATGTACTGAGGGGTCCTGACCCGTAACCCTAATCTCGGGAAAAGCCCCCTCCAAAAAGGAAAAAAAAAAAGGGTAATATCCAAATTTTTTGAGAAAAAACAAAACAAAAGTTCCCCATTTCAAAACAAAAAACACATGGGAAAAACGTTTCAACACATGGGGCCCTATGCCAAAAAACATGCAACACATGGGCAATTTTTTCTGGGAGTATTGCCAGTTTTTCTTTTCCCGAATTCTCACTTTGGGGCCCCCCTCAAGTTTTTTGGAGATTCTTTAAAAATTAGATACATTGGAACATTTAAAATTTGGCGATAAATAAATTTTAAACTATTAAGAGTTTCCTTTTTTACACAAACTTAAGGGAGTGTAAACAACAGTCTGGGAAAATCTGGGGCCCGAGAAGATGGTTACTACAATTAAATAGTGCCCTTTTTTTTGGGAAAAACCAAATTTAACTTTTCCAAAACCCTCGACAATGTTTTTTCCCTAGCATTCAAATGTCATTTTCCGGTGTGAACAAGAATATTTTGTGATTTGTGATATATATTTAGCCCTTTAAGGTCTGTTTCATTTTTTTTTTAGAGAGAAAATTTATCATTGTCCATGGCTTTCTCTGAACTCCGTTGATCAATTTAAAAAGCCCCCCCATGGTAAATAAGAAAAATATATTTGTGCTTTGTTTTTTATTTGTGTTAACTGTTTTTTGGGAGAGCTGGTGGTTAATGTTTAAATTTATCAGGGAAAATTATTTGAAATGGGGTTGATGAATTTGGAAAAGGGGAAAACAGTTCGAAAGAAGGAAGAGGATCCCAAAATCTTTCACCGGGCGGGGGCACCTCCCCCAAAAAATTACTGTAGCTAGGGTTGTGGGGAAAGATCCCCTGCTGTTCTCACTCTCATTTAGGTCGGATTACCAAATCTGGGATTCCTTTTTGCGTTTTTTTTTAAAACAAATCTCGAGAGTGAAAAATTAAAAGGTTTTGCTAAATAAAGTTATGTCATTTTTAATTTAAATCCTAAAACAATAAAGGAAAAACAAGTCCCCAAAAATCTTTCCCCCCTAATTACGGGGTTCCAAATTTTTTAATAATCGTTCATATGTAAAAAAAAAATCTTTTAAAAAGTTTTGATGGTAGTATAAGTTAAATTTTAATTTAAAATTTATAAACCGGGTCGAGCCCCAAAAAACTTCTTTTTTTTTTTTTTATTATTATTTGCGACCCACCCGTCAGCCCCAGATTTAATAGATTTTCCCGACCTTTCCGCGTTTGGGGGGCCAGTGGTTCGTCTTTTAAGGTCCCCCTTTATCCACTTACTGGTTTTTGATGCTTTCCTAAGGGGCCCTGTGTCCCGGGGGGGCCATCTGTCCGCCTCAGATATTCTCCCTTTTCCCCCCTTCCCCCAAAGGGTTTTTCCCCAGCAACCCTATCTTTTTCCTCCCCAGGTCCAAGTGTCCAGGATCAATCTGTGTCCCTCAGATATTTTTCCCTTTCCCCCCTTTCCCCCGGGTCTCCCCATGCAACCCGTATCTTCTTTCCCAGGTCCATGTTTTCCAGGAGTCAATCTGTGTCCCCTCAGATATTTTTCCCTTCCCACTTTCCCCGGGTTTTACTATGGGAACCATACTTCTTTCCCAGGTCCATGGTTTTCCCCGGATTTAAACTGTGTTCCCCCCCAAAATTTTTCCCTTCCCCACTTTCCCCGGGTCTCCCTATGAACCAGTATCTTTTTTCCCCGGTCCATGTGTCCGGGGGGTCAATCTGTGTCCCCCCCCAGATATTCCCCCTTCCCCCCTTCCCCCCCAAAGGGATTCTTTCCTTTTTTTCCCCCCTCCCTGTGTCCAGGAAAACCATTTGGGGCCCCCCCGGGTTTTCTTCCCCCTTTCCCCCACTTCCCTTAGTTTTTTTCCAGGTTTTCAGGGCCTTTTCCCCGGTTTTGTATCCCGAAGGGCAGCTCAGCCACCCCCGTGAACCCAGCCAGATGAGAAAGAGGTCTTGTCTGCTGGTTTTTCGGGAGAAGGACGTCCAGGGGGGTGGAATTACAGGAGGGGGGCACGCAGAAAACTGCGTCCTGTAATTACATCCCCCAAGACGCCTGGACCGGGGAAAATCAGCCAAAAACGCCCGCCAAGCTTTCCGTCCAGGTTTTGGCCACCAAGGCCCGGCCCCCCTCAGTGAAAATTTTGGGGGTTCATTTAAAATTATTTCAAATTTTTTTACCCTTAAATATAAGATTCTTTACTTAAATTTGCAATTTAAATGTGTTTGTGAATGTTTTTGTGTATGTTTATGAGTGCTCGTTTGTTAGTGTGTTTGTCCACCTCCACGAGAACTTTAATAAGTGTTGAACTTCTTATTATCATTTGGTTATTTTATCCTATAATGTGCAAGACGCGCAGTGAGTTACAAGCGCCGCGCACAACTACAAAAAAAAATATCATTTTGTCTGATGTTTCTAGGTTATCCTGGGAAATTTTTACGCATATGTTCTGTGCATGATCATTTGTGTAACTTTTTAAATGTATATTTGTACCTAAATAAACTTACACACATTCTTATTTTCACGCTCATTTGCACATTTCTGCAACGGCATCCTGCGTGGTCACCATCATTCATACACACACAAAAAACCGCAACTGCCGCACACACACACACACACACACACACACACAACACACACAACAACACACACACACACATACACACCCACACCACACACACACCCCACACACACACACACACACACCCCCACACACATACAAACACACACACACACACACAATGGAGGAAGAAGGGCAAAATCAGTGTTTATCCAGGGGCTTCGGGAAAGAGAGAGGAAAGGACACACACTGAAGGCAGCAGGAAGAAAGAAAGGAGATTGAGAAAATCATCACGGAATAGGTGAAGAGATGGACGGATTGTAATTTTCAGAGATAGGGGGGTACTCGAAGGGGAGAAACCCGGGACCAATCAAGCTGATTCTCAGGACGGAAACGGGTGCGGAACAGGATCTCCAAGAGAAACCACGATTGAAATACTCGGAAGAGTACAAGAGGGTGTTCCTAGACAGAGACAGAGCAAAATCAGAACGACAGCAGCTGAGGGAGGAGGACAAAAATGCGAAAGGAGCTAGGAAAAGAGACAAGGAGGGGAACCAGCAGAGGTCAGTCAGAGCAGAACAGAACAGCAAGGGCAAGCACACACACAACTACTCTCAGAACCATACAACCTATCAACCATCCCAACACACACTACAATCCATACCACAGCCTCCACCCAACACCGAGCTATAGAATCCACAGTATGCCACCAGGTCTCCCCCCCTCACAGGCCCCCAAACCACAGTGTTGGAAAGGAAAAATGAAGGTATGGTACACAAACGCTGATGGATAACAAATAAGTGGGGGGGAGTGGCATGAAAGAGTCAAAGAAGCATCACCGGACATCATAGCTCTCACAGAAACCAAACTTACAGGGATGATAACAGATGCCCTCTTTCCAACGGGATACCAAATCCTGAGGAAAGACAGAGGGGAAAAGGGGGGGGGGAGGGAGTGGCGTTGCTGATCAAAAATCGCTGGAATTTTGATTAGCTGGAGAGAGGGACAGCGGAGAAAAAAGTGATTACATAGTGGGAACCTTCATCTGGAGGTCCAAGGTGGTAATAGCAGTGATGTATAACCACAAAAGAAAAGCAGGAGGCCCAAAGGGAAGAGTACGACGAGAGCAATTTGAGCGATGGTTGACACACTGGCTAGAGTGGCCAGAAGAGCTCATGCATGAGGGCAAAGCTCCTGATCATGGGTGACTTTAACCATAAGGAGATCGATTGGGAGAACTTGGACCCCCATGGGGGCCAAGATACATGGAGGGCTAAGATGATGGAGGTGGTACTGGAAAACTTCATGTACCAACACGTAAGGGACACTACAAGAGAGAGAGGAGAGGATGAACCAGCAAGGCTGGACTTAGTATTCACCTTTAGTAGTGCAGATATCGAGGACATACATATGAAGACCCTTGGGGCCAGTGACCATGTGGTTTTAAGCTTCGAATACACAGTAGAGCTACAAGTGGAGGAGAAGCAGGAAGGCCCGGACGAAGAAGCCAAACTACAAGAAAGGGGGGCTAACAGGAATGAGGAAACCTAACCCT
>NC_069497.1:8190405-8213797 GCF_026875155.1 Cherax quadricarinatus | reverse complement strand
TTTATTTTATTATGAGCTACATTTATGTTTTTAAAATTCTTATGTCTACCTACATGATTGTATTCTGAATTTGATATTATTGTATAAGTTATTTACAAAAAACTGAAATGAAACGGGGTGCTTCTATATATATTTGCTTATAAAGAAACAAGAATAACTCAACACTTTCATTGTGATGGTTATTAACAAGTGTAACTTTCATGTCATCTTTTACTTATAATATTGTTCAAAAACACCAGAACTCAGTATTATATAGAATTATAAATTATTTTTTAAGTACACTTGACAGTATCGCAGACAATGTTTATGACACAACTGTGAGTCACACACTGTGGCAAACACAATTTTTTTGTAATAAATAATACAGCTTAGCAAAAATTTATCATAAATATAAATGAATTGTTGAAAAAGACAGTTGTTGTTGCTAAGGTTCCATATGAACAGTACAGCAACTTTTTTTGTTTTGTTTTAACAAGTCGGCCGTCTCCCACCGAGGCAGGGTGACCCAAAAAGAAAGAAAATCCCCAAAAAGAAAATACTTTCATCATCATTCAACTCTTTCACCTCACTCACACATAATCACTGTTTTTGCAGAGGTGCTCAGAATTACAACAGCTAGAGGCATTTACGTAAAAAGATAACACAACATATCCCTCCAAACTGCCAATATCCCGAACCCCTCCTTTAGAGTGCAGGCATTGTACTTCCCATTTCCAGGACTCAAGTCCGGCTATAAAAAAATAACCCGGTTTCCCTAAATCCCTTCACTATATAAAAACCCTGCTCACACTCAACAGATCGCCCAGGTCCCAAATACCATTCGTCTCCATTCACTCCTATCTAACACGCTCACGCACCCCTGCTGGAAGTCCAAGCCCCTCGCCTGCAAAACCCCTTACCCTTCCTTTCCAACCTTTTCGAGGACGACCCCTACCCCGCCTTCCTTCCCCTACGATTTAAATGCTCTCCTGTCATTCTACTTGATCCAAACCACCTCAACAAACCCCTCTTCATCCCCCTGAATTTTCTGCATAAATTGGGCATCACACATTTCCCTTAGACAGGACATCTCCACTTCCTCCAAAACCCCCTCCTCGCTGCTGCATTTTACAACCCCAGCTTCACACCCATATAGAGTGTTGGTACACTATACTTTCATACATTCCTTCTTTGCCTCATAGTAATGTTTTTTTGTTCCACATTTTACCTCAAGCACCACTCACTTTTTTCCTCATCAATTCTATGATTAAATCATCCTTCATAAATCCATCCGCCGACACGTCAACTCCCAAGTATCTGAAAACATTCACTTCTTCCATGTTCCTCCTCCCCAATTTTTATATCCATTTTTTCTTTATCTAAATCATTTGATACCCTCATCACCTTATCTTTTCTATGTTCACTTTCAACTTTCTACCTTTACACCACACTCCCAAACTCGTCCACTAAACTTTGCAATTTTTCTTTAGAATCTCCATAAGCACGTATCATCAGCAAAAAGCAACCGTGTAAATTCCCATTTTGCATTTGATTCCCCATAATTTAATCCCCCCCCTCTCCCGAACACCCTACTTTTACTTCTTTTACAACCCCATCTTTAAATTATTAAACAACCAGGTGGCATTACACATCCCTGTCTAAGACCTACTTTTCCCGTGAAGTAGTCTCCCTCTCTTCTACACACCCTAACCTGGCCTCACTATCCTCATAAAAACTCTTTACAGCATTTAGTAACTTACCACCTATTCCATATACTTGCAACATCTGCCACATTGCTCCCCTATCCACTCTATCATATGCCTTTTATAAATCCATAAATGCAATAAAAACTTCCTTACCTTTATCTAACTACTGTTCACTTATATGCTTCAATGAAAACCCACTTGATTTACAAATCACCTACCCACTCTAAAACCTCCTTGCTCATCCGCAATACTACATTCTGTTTTACCTCTAATTCTTTTATTTTTAACCCCACCGTACACTTTCTTGGTATACTCAGTAAACTTATTCCTCTAAATTTTTTTCAATCTCTTTTGCCCCCCTTCCCTTTATATAAAGGGACTATACATGCTCTCCGCCAATCCCTAGGTACCTTCCCCTCTTTCATACATTTACAGCAACATATAAGTAAATAAAACCCCAATATACGAGACACAAACAAAGAGGCGAATTTGTCAAATTGCATAATCGTCTGTTGATATTTTTTTGCCAATAGAACTAGACTACCATAATGGTCAACTTTATCCCCAGAGAGTTGTTATTTTTTGCGTGCATTATTTATAGCAATATTTGTATTAATTTATATAGTGGAGATAAGTGTGGATGAGAGAAGACTATGGATACTGAGACGTATTCAGTGAATATTTTGTGAATTCTGAGTCAACACAATTGTTTTCGAAGATATAAATGTCAATTTGGGAGATTCAATTAAGGAAGATGTTGCAGAAAAGTGCACCAACATAAAGCAACGGTATATCAACATACAAGAATAATAACATACAAGAAGAGTGAAGTAAAAAGCAAGAACACTATAGCACCTAATAAAAAGAGTACAATAAACCACAAAAGACAGCGCAGAAACACAGAACAACAACACATTAACACAAACCAACGGTAATCCAACACGCAACAACAGTACGAAATCACAGAAAAACATTACAGTAATATACTAAAACAGTACACTAATATGCTAAAACAATGCAATAATATGCTCTAACAGTACAGTAACATGTTGTTACACCAGAACAGTACAGTAACACACAAGTAATACAGAACAATACAGAAACACTCAAATACAATAACACTCAAATACAATAACACTCAAATACAATAACTCATTCGCTGCCTGACCACGGTCGAGTGCGGTTGTGCGCTGCACCCCTCTGCTGTTTTCAGGCGAGCTACCTTGTATCAACATGGCGCTGAGTGTGAGGAGGCGCGTAAATACCATTGGTATTGAGCTGCTTCGTGGGGCGATTTCACCCTCTTCAGTGCAAGTCTCACTCCCAACAATCATTAGGGAGACCTATGGAATCCAGGACGATGAGGTGTATGGTGTAGCCCTGAATGGGGCTTATAGAATCTTCGTAAAACTGAATTCCACGTCCGTGTATGAGTCTTTGGTGACGAGATTCCAAGACGTGAGTCTTGACGCTACTCCAGCTGTGAAGGTGCGTTTGATCGACGTATCTCGCCACTTTACGTGGATTAAGATACGTAATGTCCCATTTGAGGCAGATGAAGCTGACATAAGGAGTGTTTTTGAGACATATGGAACCGTACATCTGGCACAAAAGGGCAAGTGGACGGCAGGTGCTTACATGGGACGTCGGAGGGTACCTTTTCCCTGAGATGACTCTGAGACATCCCATACCGTCTTACGTCGTGTTGGAGGACTTCAGGACGCAAGTTATGGTATCGTATGCCGGACAGAGACGTACGTGCAGAATATGTGGGGCGTACGACCATATGGCGGCAGAGTGCGTGAAGCTGAGGAGGGCGCCAGCGCAAACTGGTGAAGCACCAGTTACCAGCGTGATAGCTGTTGAGAGCCCAGTGCGAAAGCAAGGGCCTGGGCGCTTGTGGAGTGAAGAGGTGGAGGATTCCAAGAGGAGACTGGCATGTGTGAGGTAAGCTGTGATGTAAAAGGATCTGTTACTACACAAAGGAAAAGTACAGAAGTGCAAGTGCAGGAGGAGGTGCAGGCTCTAGAGGAAGAGCTTCAGGAAGTGTTAAGGACATTGAAGCCGCCTGCAGAGGATGTTGTTCCTGAGCTGGTGAGAGGCACGGCGTTGCCTGTAGAGGAATGTAAGGATAAAAAACATAGCAGGGTTGATGGGCCAACTAGTAAGAGAGAGTTGTCGTCGTGTGCTGTGGAACGAGGCGTGGTGGAGGTTGAGGTTCATCGTGAGGGAACCTCAGAAGATAACATGGATGTAGAGGGCATCACGAGGAAGAGAGCGGCGGCGTCAGACTCAGATGATGTCCTGACGCCGGCGCAGAGGTCTGGGAGGAAGGAAGAGCAATGTCGAAGCAGTCACGATAAGAGGCATCGCAAAAAAGGGGGGAGGGTTGATGGTGTGAAGCCTTGTGCTGGCTCTGGGGCAGGAGGCCCTGGGATGAATGAAGAGAGGAGGAAGGGTTGAAAACTATAAAGAGGCCTTAGGTGTATGACTGTGAACGTAAATGGACTGTGTAATAGTGTGAAGAAGGAATGGTTTCGAATGTTTCTGTATAAATATAGGGTGGATGTAGTGTTCCTGCAAGAACACAATTTCAAGGAGGGAAGAGTGCTTGAGGTGGAGGGGTTTCAGGTCATGACTCTGCCATCTGCACGTCTGAAAGGTGGTGTGGGTATATTGATCAGGAGGCAAGCCCGTTTGTGTTGCTAAGAAGTGAGGGGGGGGGGGGAAGAGTATTGCGCGTGGATGGGTGGTGGATGGGGCAGCGGGTATCTTTTGTATGTGTGTATGCACCAGCGGAAAATGATGTGAGGGTAAAAAGGGATTTTGTATGTGAAGAACTAGTTTTCTTCTTACGTGGTTTACCTGCAGTGGCCGTCGTTGGTGGGGACTGGAACTGCGTTATTAGGAGGGCTGACGTGGAACCAAAAGGGGCGGGGCACGTGTCGGCGGCCTTGCGAGATCTTTTGAGGGATATTCAGTTGCGGGATGCGGTTGGAGGAGGGGCGTGGGAGGTAGAGCACACTTTTGTAAGACGGGGTTATGCTGCTAGGTTGGATAGGCTGTATATATCTCAAAGGGTTGGGTTGACATTTTTCCGTACAATAGAAGTAGCTTATTCAGATCATCGGGCGGTAGTAGCAGAGGTGCGTGGGGGTCACTTTGCAGGTATATCTAGGGGATATTGGAAATTAAATACAAGTGTGTTAGGTGATGAGGAGGGGATAGAGGGATTTGCAACGCTGTGGGAGGGGTTACCTGCAGAGATAAATGGGGTAGAGGATGTGGTGATGTGGTGGGATGGTGTGGCTAAAGAACGGAATAAGCAATATTACGTAAAGGAAGGGAAACGTATCAATTCTTTAAAATATGGGCTTGCTAACTATTTGGAGGATAGATTACGGGGTTGTTATGCGAGGGGGGCGGTGGCGGGCACTTATCCATTGGATGAAATTATGGCAATTAAAGGGAGGCTGCGTGAGGTACAGGATGAGAGGTTCCAAGCAGTGAGGGTACAGGCGGGGGTGGAAGAGGTGTTATGGGGCGATAGACCTTCATCGTGCGTATGCGTTGGCAGAAACAAAGACAGCAGGCAATGACTATTCCATGGTTGGAGGTTCATGAGTCGATAGGAGGGTACAGGGAGGGGCAGGTCATACAAGCTACGGAAGGAATGGGGGCGTTTGCTGACAAGTCGTATGAGAAGTACTGGCAACGAGAAGGGGTAGAGGATGGGGTTTTAGAACAGGTGTGTGGGAGTGTGGTATGTCAGTTGCGTAACAGTGATAGGGAAGCACTGGGTGGGGAAATAACTGAGGGGGAAATATGGAGGGCTTTAAGTGGAATGCGAAAGGGCAAAGCACCGGGAATTGATGGACTCCCGGCAGAGTTTTATCAGCAGCATTGGGAATTATTGAGGCATTTTCTGGTTAGGTTATTAAATTGCATGAAGGAGAGAGGTGAGCTGGGTGAGAAGCAGGCAACGGCTGTCGTTGTATTGGTACCGAAGGGTAAGGGGCAGCATACGCTTCGGGATTACCGGGCGATCTCGTTGTTATGCGCAGATTATAAATTGTTTGCGAAGATTTTGGGAAATCGGGTCAAGTGTGTGGTGGGGCGGGTAGTATCAAAAACTCAGTTTGGTTTGCCAGGGAGGTCTATGGTGGAGGGGCATGGGTTACTTAGGGATTTCGTGGAGGCAAAAGGGGGGGGGAGGGAGGTAGGTTTGGTGGCGCTCGATTGGCAAGGGGCATACGATAGAGTGGATCGGAAAGCATTGAAAGCCATCCTCAGGGGTCAGGGGTTTGGGGAAGAAATAGTGGGCTGGGTTGAGGCGTTGTATGGAGGTGCAATGGCGAGGGTACAGATTAATGGTCGATTGGGTGGGAAGATTGTAATGGGTAGGGGACTTAGGCATGGGTGTCCTATGTCGCAATTATTGTTTGCGTGCGTACAGGACCCATTTTATAGATTGATGGAGCAGCGTATGTGTCACGTAGTGGGACCAGGTTGCGAGGATTTGGCCAGTTTTAATTGGGTATGTGGATGATACAACTGTTCTGATCAGGGAGGGGATGTCAATGGACACATTAGACTGGGTAGTACAAATGTTCGTAGGGGCAACTGGTATGAGGGTAAATTCAGATAAATCCATGGTCATGGGGTTAGGAGCTTGGGCGGGTAGGCTTGATTGGGGTAGTGCAGTTGTGAGGAGGCAGGTGAATTCGTTAAAAATCTGCGGTCTTATTTATGCAGACGATCTAACTGTGGCAAGCATGGAAAACTCGCTTAGGATGGTAGAAAGGATTCAGGGACGCTTGGGTGCATTGCGACCTTATCATTTGACTCTTGTGCAGCGTGCCATTGTTATTAATATCTTACTGTATAGCAAAGTATGGCACGTGGCAGCCGTGTTCCCATTAACTGGGCCAGCAATAACGAACATACTTAGGAAGGTTTTTAAATTCTTGTGGGGTTCGAGCTGTGATTGGATTAAGAGGGAAGTGGCAATGTTACCTGTAAGTAAGGGGGGGCTGGGATTGCTGGACTTAAAGCGGAGGGTCAAATGTGTCTTCATTAAAAGGGAGGTGATGAGGGAAAGTGTGGGTGGGGGGGGGAGGGTTGTCCAGGATCCATAACAGATTGCAACGGATGTATACAGGAGTTGAGTTTTTTTTTTTATATTTTATTTAAAACATGACATTACAAAAAATATATGTAAAACGCATTTAAGTCTATAAATTAACACAATCCTCCCTACAGCTAATATTACACACCACACTCCGTGTGGGTACACCCCCCCCCTCCCTGCTCCCTCATCCTATCACTTAACCCAAACCTGTTGGAGCTACTCAACAGAATTTTTTTTTTTATATTTTTATTTAAAACAGAGCAAATACAATAATGTATAAGAGTATAAAATTAAAAACCATACTAGATATTACAAAACCTCTAGTGCACAATCCGGTACATTTTAAGAACACCATAGATCATGGCCATATTACAACCATATACATAACCCACAACCATATACATAACCTACAAACCCTCCTTTTATAATAATCATTATTGCCAGTGCAGACATAGCTGACATTTTCTACCCCCCCCCCCCCCCCGTATGTACAGTCACCTTTAAAAAATAACTACACTGAATTATCCTAATGAATGGTCATACCCTGACCCATCAAAACCTTAATGAGTATTTCCCGTAAGAGTTGGTAGGGGCATGAACAAGACACAAAAAATAAATTTACAGACTAAAACAGATATGAAACATTACTTTCCTATACAAAATACACTGTAATAAGAAGAAGAAATTTTACACCCCCAAATATAATATCAAATATTAATGTTAACCATGATTTTTTTTTTTTTTTTTTTTTTTTTTTTTTATTAGAAACCTTACAAAAGTACAAAGGATGCATAATAAAGTACAGGAATACAAAACATTCTTTTGTTCTACTAGTACCAGGTTATTCCTGGCGGGAAAAAGTATTATAACATCTTGTTATAGCAAAACAATACACGCTAAGACAAACCTCACTAAAGTTTATCAGTCATTAATAGTTGCCGCCAAGCCATTGTGCCCAAAGAAAACAAACCAAAAAGAAACTTTACATAGTTTAACAATATAAAATGAATACCCGACATGTCCTATTACAACAAAAACATCATACAAATGTACAACATCAAAAAGATTAACCAAAACTACCATAACCTCTACAAAACAAAACAAAACCCTAACAAAACCCCCTATGGGCAGGGTAAAAGATTATTGGTTAAGTTATGGTACATTAGATCCTAACCAATAGGAACCCGGAAGGAACATATGATACCTTACACAATAACCATAAAGAAACAGTATTTTACTATTATTAATATGTTAACCCTCTAATACAATAATGTTGATACAGAAACAGAACAACATGCATGTAAAAGACATAATAAAAAAATCCAAAACAAGTAATTATAACAAACCTCGCACATTAAAGGTTTTATAACCAAACCCTATACATAATTATACCTCCCCCATAAGTATATAAATACCGAAAATACTTGTCCACAAGACTTTGTGTGGTTTAACCCCATAAAAACATGGTAATAGACCCCAAAACCTATACATACACTTAAATTTTTTCACATAGAACCTCATCTGACAATAAAATTAAACATAAAAAAAAGAGACTAGAGAATAAGGATAAGGCTGCTGTAATGTGGCAGTCCCAAAAGAACTGACACGTATCCTCAGAAAATTTTGTGTTGAAACCAACGTGCCAATCAATACTTAAAAACGAGTCCAAGGCTCGTATCCGGCTTTCAAAGGAAATATTAAACCCAGTGAACATAACCATCAGGCTTTAGAAATGTAACCCTGGAAACCAACCCCCAACCCCCCTTATATCTCACTATGACAAACATTCTCGTGAAACAACATGGTCGTACCATCCATACCTAATTCTCACACCCTTCCTCTTACACACACTACATCAGTTCCAGATAAAACCAAAACAACCCCCCCGCCCCTTTAACATCCCCCCATATGGAGACCACTCCTTTGTCCATCCTCAGGGACCCCGCCGAAAGTGAACCCATAGTGGAGGTTCCTATAACCTTCCAGGGAAACTTTTTCCCGAGGCCGGCCCCATAAAAACCAGCAATCCTACACTCGTCCATAGAATCTGGCCGCCAACGCCTTTAATCCTCATATCACCCCTTAAATCCCCTCATTCCCCATGAAATGTCCAGATAATTCTACTATGATATACATTATAGACCCTTCCAAATCCCTAGCACTCCCCTTACATCCAGTAGTAAAGCCCTTAAAAGCGGCAAACGAACGCCTCCACCCCAACAGTTCGATAACCCCACCCATCCATGATCTCACCCCTCCAAGGAGGTACAAAAGAAGACCACATGAAACGGCCGTTATCAAAAACATCACCACAAACTGACAAAAAGCCTCTTCCCACAAACCCCATACTACGTAACACCTCCTTGGAAGCCAAGAATCCCCCAGAATAAACCTATATACAAATTCCCTCTTACCCTAGCCGTATCCGAAGCTTACTAAAATCTTTCCAATAACCCCCCAATCATACGTTGGATAAACGGCTACCCCTTGCATAATTCCTTGACTTTCCTACCGACAGCCTCACCAACCGTTTCACTTTGATTTTATCCACCTGTTGCACTGTTCAATAAAAATCTCAACATATCTTCACAAACCCTCAATGTCCTTCCCACTCCACCATTTACGTTCTCCTCCATAACTCTTCCCTACTTTAGAGCGCCCCCCACACCCCCCTTCCCTCATATACCTTCCACCTTGATATATACAGCCATTACTCTCAGTCTAAAGGCAACAAACCTAAACCCCTGCTCCGAACATCCGTCATAACTACCTCCCTTACTTAACCATGCCCACCCCAAATTCCCCACACAAACTTCATCACCCTCCTCTGCATTTCACAATATCTCGTACCTCTAAGGGAAAAACCTCTGCCACCCCCCATAGCCTTCTATAGACAAGTGAATTTACCCACCACTACCCTCTGACGTAAAGCTAAGTCCCTCGAGCACTTATACCTCCTAGTCTACTTAAAACCTTACCCGAGACAGACTCCGGAATTTTACCCCTTCCTGAATGGCCTGCTCTTTCTTCCGTCCAAATACCATATCCCCACATACCTTGATTCTGTCAACCACTGTCCATCCTAACCCACCCCAAGCCCCCCCCCCCCCCTATCCAATTACACCTCTAGTAACCTTGATTTCAACCGTATTAACTCTCATTCTATTCCGTTATTCATATACTCAAACAACGAATCACTCTAAACCACCCTCCTTAACTCCTCCTACCCCTTAGCAAACAGAGATAGTATCATCCACATACCCGAACGATCCCCCATCGCACACCCACCCCTCCGGATCTCTGCATTGTTCATCAACCCTCCAACAGACTCATAAAAAGATTCTGCACCAACACGCAAAGAGCAGCTGTGACATCGGACAGAGGCCCTGGCCTCACACTTAAACCTCTCTCCATTGTACACTTTCAACCCAAACCTCCCATGACCTGTACCCTCACCTCTGCCCCCATCAATACAGGGTGTATCACCCACCTTCACTACCCCCTCGCCGAAACCCCAACCCCTCTAACACACCACTAAAGAAATCTCTGTTCACAGCAATCATAAGCATTCCCCCAATCTAAACCTAGTATTTCCCCTCCCGTACATCTCTCTAGAAAATCCCTAATCCAAACCATGTCCCATCTCCCTCATCCTTCTTCCCGGAATTCCCAACTGTCCCCTATGTAACACTAAACCCAACACTTTCCTCATTCTGATTTACCCCCAAAACCTTAAGCAAAAATCTTGTAATATCCGAGCACCTTAACGTAATCGCACGGTACATTCAAAACTCGGCATTCCTTCTTTTTGGGCACTAAAACCGTGACACCCGTTCTTGTGATTTCCCCCCATCCTCGCCACTACTTATCATACAACTCAAAACCCCCACCAGAAAATGCCGTACAACTCCCTCAATGATACCTATAAAAATCGTTTGGTATTCCGTCTATGCCTGGGGATTTAAACCCTGGCCACATCCCAACACCTGCCTCCTCCACCTCCTCTACAATTAATACTGTTGACCCACTCGATTCTGTCACTGTCCTGCGCACTTAATACCCTATTAAACCTTCATCCCCAAACCGTCCCTCCACCCTCTCCCCCGCCAACACCCCCTCCTCCACTCTTCCCTTAAACCAAAAATCTGCATACAAACTAATATTTTCCGTGGTAAGGCCCTTGATCCCTCCTCAAAGCCACCCCCCCCCTGTACCTGCCCAATATACGCCAAGGTGGGTCTTCGCCTGCCGTTTTCCTTAAAACCTCCTTAAATACAGAAACCCGATGGCCTATCCCCTTTAAAACATCCTCCAACCCTGCCCCCTATCTCGAATGCCTCAAATTTTTCATTGTGAATTTCGCCAACCTATATCGCAAAATGTTCCATGTTCCTGACTTCCGCCCCACCGCCCGTTCCTCTGCATAACCAGTCATTTAACTGACCCCCTCAAGATAATTTTGTAGGCCATAGCTCCACCTCGGCCATCTCCTTACCCCCGGGCCCGTACTTTAAAAAATTCGCGATTTTCAACTTAGCCCTCATTTCCCACCATTCCGAAATCCATTTCCATAATTCCAAGTCTCCTCCCAAAAGATTTCCCACAATCTCAAACCCTGTAGGTCACCCTCGGTCCCTAAGTAGCCGTCACATTTAATTTCCAGTATCCTGCAATAAACTCTCACTATGCCATCTACCCTCAAATCTGCTATAACAGCACGGATGATCAGAAAAACCCCACATCGATAGTCCCCTCACCCGTCTCCCATCACCTATGCCCTGCCTAACAAATCCTATCTACCTTGCCTCTTATTCCCCTACGAATAAAAGTGTCTACACTCCATATCCCTACTTCCCACCACATCTACCACACACATCTCGCATAACATCCCGCAAAACCCCCAAAACACAACCCGCCCCCCTCGAACCACATCACCATTCCTAATGACACAATTCCAATCCCCACCAATCACTGTAAAAAGCGGTATACCTCCAGTGGATATACCAGAACCTCACAGCGTACAATATCCATCCACCTTCACTCTAGCGTTACTAGTTGCTGGCATGTACACACCTACAAAACTAACCCTCCTGAGCCCCCCTAAACCCATCCACGCCTGACAACCCTCCCACCCCCCCCTCCTCCCAATCCCAGGATACCGCAAAGGACTGGTCTCCTTTTAACCGCCCATAGCCACACCTCCTTCAACTCACAGCATCACATGTAAACAACCTAAAAACCTTCAAAACTACAACTCACATCCTAACCTATGGTTTATGGTTCTGCAAAAACAGACATCATACTAATCTCCTCAAAACCCACTCTAACCATACCCTCTTTACCTCGGTTTTTAAGACCCCGTTTTACCATTGAAAGTTACATCACCTGAATTTATACAAAGAAGGCGGCTATACCCCTGTGCCGCTGAGGCTTTACTTGGTCCTCCTTTCAAGGTCTCGGTTCTCTCTCTATCAATCCCACGTTACTGCCCTCCAACCCCTCCCTGGGCCCCTTCCCACCAAGCTTCCCATTGTTGCCCCCCCCCCTCCTCCTCCTCCCGGACTGTCCTTTGCTACCACAGCGCCCCCCACATCTAGTCTTCCAGCCTCTGCGCTGGTGTAGGACTTCAGTCCATGTCTGATGCCCCCCCGCTAACTCTTGCTGGACTTACCCTCTACACACATTTCTTCTGCAACAACCACATCTTCTTGATGGACCTCCACCACCACATTGCACCTCCCTTTCGAACCTCACTCAAGTCTTCCTTACCCTGCTTTCTGTTCATCCATCACCTGTCATCACCACCTCACATCACTTTCCACACCATGCTCCGACTTCTTCCAAAAAATTCTTCAGCTCAGCCTCCAAAATCCCGTCCTGAGCTGACGTCTGCAGTACCTAAGACGGTTTGTCTGACAGCGATATTCCCTCCCACCCCCCCCCCCCGTTTTCCACTGTAGTGTAACACACGTGCTCTCCAAAACCACCTCTGCCCTGTCGACCTCCTCACTCCACAGCCTGTAACCCCGCTTTCCACTTCACCCGTCCATAACGTCCGGCGGCTTCTAATGGCGTATCCACAGAAGCTGTCTCCTTACGCCTAGGGCCCCTGTCTCCTGGGGGCATTGTGCCACCATGTGCCATAAGAGTCTATAAACCGGCACGTCTTTCCTCAGCCCCGCATAGTGTACAAAAACCTTGTTCTATGGTTAAGCAATGTAACATATGATGGTAACGGCCTCCTCAGGGTCATTTTTCATGTGAAGGATCCTTCCGGATTCCCCTCATAAGGCCGTCCTCCACATTCCCAATGCTCTCGAGTGTAACAGTCCCATAACCACTGAAACACATCTTGTAGGCTGTATGCTGTTGCCTCAAAGGTACATTCCTTTACCATTCACCCAAGTAAAATACTTAGACAAACATATCATGCAAGCATACCTACCACTGCCGAATTGATACTCATTCCACTTTCTTTCTTGAAATTCGTCGACGATGGTAGAGTAGAAGTCAGCCCTCATGAACTTCACGAAGACCCTTGACATACCATTCAGTGCCACACCATACAGCTCTTCATTGGGGATGCCATAACAGTCCCTGATAATGCTTGGCAGGAGAACGTTCATCGTGGCGTTGCTTAAAGATCCTCTAACCAGCTCAATGCAGACAGTATTTATGCGCCGGTACAGTCGGTCCGCCATCTTGGTGCTAATGCTATGTTTTCCTCACCAGGTGGCGTGCAAGAGAACCTGTAGAAGCGTCCTCTCTCCCCGCAGGTCGAGAGACGAATGACAGGAGTTGAGTTGCATGAGTGTGAAACTGTGTTGAGGGCTCTGGCGTGGGATCGAGAGCCAGCAAAGGTTAAAATAGGTAGGTTGTGTAGATTGTTAGCTGGGAGGATTGTAGCGCCTGTAGAGGGAATTTTCCCCATGTATGCATGGGGAAGTATATGGAATAGGTTGAGTAGGATGAGGTTGCAACCACGTGTTCGGATTAATGTATCGTTTTCTGCACGGCATTTTACCGTCGGGTGGGGTTTTCTAGGGGATAGACAGTCGTTGACGGGGGGGAGTGTGGGATATGTGGTGGGGAGGAGTCGGCTTTTCATGTCGTATATTTTTGTGATGGAATGAGGAGTGTCAAGGGGTGGTTAAATAGGGTGATAAAATAGGATGGAGGTAAAGGAATTTCTGAAATTTGAGAGCATTAAGCTCGACGTGGGAGGTTGGGAGGAACGTGTAATCAGAGCTGTGGGATACATTATGCAGATTATATCTATATAGTGTGGGGATTGCGGGGGAAAAGGTTACTGAGGTGAAGAGGAGGGTGTTAGCGGAAAACGTTCTATAAAACGGTATGTAGAAATAAGGAAATTTATGGGAGGAGGTGGGTGAAGGATTTTTCAGAGGGAATAGGCAACTTACGTTACAGGTTTTATTAGACTTGTAATATACGAGGGAGGGGGGGTATGAGGGAAGTGTTGCTGGGGTAGGGAAGTCGGGGGTGAAAACGGGGTTGCCTCCCTGGTAATGGATAACAAATGTTTGCGAGAGTGTTGGATGAGTGTGCTGAGTGAATAATATGTGGACCACGGGTTCTAGCACCTGTGGAGCTGGCCATTTTTTGTGTGACTGGATTTTACACTTATTATACATATTGTGTGTGGAAAACTTTGATTTACGGTAATGACATTGTAATTTGGAGATTTGCTATAATAATTGCATGTATTTGCTCCAACTTGTTTTCCCAGGTGCCTTGCACTGCTAGTGTTGATGCTGTGAAACATGCACGGTGTCCAGAGATATGATGTGATTGTTTTTTATTAATGTCTGTGCATTATTGTTTTGTCACTGGTGATCAGCAATTTTCAGTTTTGTTTTGAGAGGGAAAGAGTTTTTAATGTACGTCAGATAGTGTAAATAAAGTTGGGCAACAGTGGTGTTATAGTTTTGTGGTTTGGTGCGTGCTAGGCACAGTCTTTATGTGTTACTTATGTCATGGTTATATTTTATGTTGTATTGTACTGTTGTCCCAAAAGCACTATGTAATGTCCATATAAGCTGTATAGAGCTTGAATGTCATAGTTGAAGCTGTGTTATTGTTTTAACACTGGAATTGCATGTTTAAATGTGTAGAGGCTTACATGTGTTGGGGTTTTGAGACTAAGTTTATTCTTAAGGTTTTGTAGTCATTTTGTATGTCTTTGTGACTTTTCTATATCACCATTGTTGTGTAATACATATTGTTATGTAATGAACCATTAGGACAATTACATAAATTTAAAGTTTTGATCATTGCTGTGTGACATTAGATTAGGCAACATTCATTGTTTATAGTATGTTTGGTTTTAAATAGTGGGGTGGTTGGATAACCACGGGGGGGGGTAATATGTCTGTATATGTTCAGTGCAATGAATTGCATGGTCTGTAGTCGATTATTAAGTACCATTTCGAGGGATGTGTATATAAAAGTTTTGTTCATATCTGAAATTTCTTTTGAGTAGCTAAACAGGTTTGGGTTAAGTAAAAGGATAACAGGGGGGGAGGGGGGTGTCCCCACAGGGGAGTTGTAAGTGTGGTGTGTAATATGCTGTAGGGAGGATTGTGTTAATTTATAGACTTAAATGATTTTTACATATTATATTTTTGTAATGTCATGTTTTAAATAAAATATAAAAAAAAATACAATAACACTCAAATACAATAACAATGCAGTGTCAGAGACATTAATAAGAAGGTCTGACAGCTAAGTTATAAGACAGGTCGCTGCTGTAAATCTTTTTGTCAAAAGGTTGAATCTGAGTTTGAATATTTTTTTTTCATTATTGTTTTATTTGTGTGGTGTGTGTGGTGGGGGTGTGTGTGTGTGTGTGTGTGTGGTTGTGGTGTGGGGGTTTTTGTGTGTGTGTGTTTTTTGTCTGTTAATATTTTTATTAATATAAAAAAGATAGTAGAAATGAAACTTGAAAATAAAATGCGAAAAGACAATTTTAAAAATTTTTTTCAAAATTCACTTTTTCACCCAAATAAAGTGTCTTTCATAAAATACAAGTGTCTTTCACCCAAATTTACAAGTGTCTCTCATCTAATACAAGTGTCTCTCTCCAAAACAATGTCTCCATCCAATACAAGTGTCTTCACCAAAAAAGTGTCTCTCATCCAATAAAAGTGTCTCTCTCCAATAAAAGTGCCCTCTCATCCAATACAATGTCTCTCACCAATACAAGTGTCTCTCATCCATACAAGGGGTTTTCCATCCAAACAATGTCTCTCGTCCAATACAAGTATTTTTTCACCAAATACAATGCCTCCTTGTCACTTATTTAAATCATCACATTATTAACATTTTAACAATACGAAAACAATACTACTTTGATTCGCCGCTTAAAATGAGCAGAGTGCGGACGTGTGATACTGCCCTCGCGGGCCATTGGAGGAGACAAATTATTTTCAAAACATCCATTCTGTGAAAGGGCCGTTTGCACACGGTGTGCATTGAATTGTTGCGTGGTGCATAACCCCTCAGCGCACAAGTGCTTTTTACCGAAAAATTACCGTGACCCTAGGTTTTGCGGATCAAGAACTGTATGGGTGCCATAAATGGTCCCTTTTGTTTTTTCGTCAAGCTGAGATCAGGGAGTGTATGAAGGTGGTTGAAAAGTACCAGGACGGGAGCGGGTGTTAATTCAGCGATACGGTTCGCCTAATCAAGTGTCTAAGCTTTACACAGGGGTGAAACCCGAAAGTGCCATTTGGGGCGGACAGACTGATCGCGGTATGTATTTGAACAGTATGGACCTGTACACCGGCTATGGCTGGTAAAGGGACGGGGGGGGCTTTGCCGCTTGCCGATGGACTTTCACGATCAAGAGGTTGAGGCATGCCATCCCGTCTTACGTCATACGGGACGCATTAGGACACAGGAAATGGGTACTAGCGGGGCACAGAAGACTTGTGGGTTATGTGGTGCATATACCATATGGGGGCCCCATGTGGGAGATGGCACAAAAAGGACCTAGGTAGTAAGGGGGTAAAAGCCAGAGCCAGGGGGGGTCATGCTGATGAGTCCCCGTACATAAATGGCACTTCCTGGAGTGAGGAAGTGGAGCGTGAGCTGCCACTGGTGGGTACCGCCCATCACGTCACGTTAGTGGGAAGTGGGCATCTGCCTTGGGAGAACGGGAAAGACTGTGCAGATTGGTGACGTGCGGGTAGAGGGGGGCCTACTGGTGGGGGCAGGAAAAAATCCCTTTTAGAAGCGGGTTTTTGAGGATCACTTGATATGGTAGGAGTATTTCGATTAAGTGAGAACTTGGAAAATTTGGGGAACATGGCAGATGACTTCCAGGAGTGGTGGAAGTGATTGATTTATGCTGAGTTCACAGGAGGCATCCAGTGAGTTTGAAATGGAGCAGAGTGTGTCAACCCTAAGAGGGCGGCGACTTTTTCCGACTCGGGTAGTTTTGCCCCGGCACAGAGACCGGGGAAAAAGCCGGGGGTTGATGTGGGCGTGGGAGCACTAAAAGGTACGCCTGGTAGGTTGGGTAGGGAAGCCACCATGGGCATGGAGGAAAAGTGGCGAAGCGCACCTGAAAGCGTGTCGTGAAAAGGGAAAAAAAGGGGCAGAGGGGGAAATCACAAAGTAGGTTTCCGGGGAGTCAGTGAAAATTAAGGATTGTGTGCGAGTGAGAAGCGTCTGGGGTAAAGGGATTTTTAAATTTTTTGCTATAGACATTTTTTTTGTGCAGGAAAATAATTTCAAGCTGGGGAAAGAATTGAGGGGGATGGGTACAGAGTGTTTGTATGTATTCGGGCGAATGAAGGGAGGGGGGGGAATCCTGACCGAGGACGAGCCCGTTTGTTGTTCTTGGGGGGAAGGGGGGGGGTCGTGTGTTAAAATAGATGGTGGTGGAAGAGAGCGGATGGCAGTCGTTTTGTGTATTGCCTATGAGAATGATTAAGGGTAAAAAATGAATTTTGGGAATAACGTATTGGTATATTATTTGCGGTCATTAAAACCCCCAGTGCAAAAGTTGGTGGCGACTGGAACTGGTTTTTGGGGCAGGGAAAGGGTTGGACCGAGAGGGGGCAGGGTGTTTTTTGGGAGGTTTAGGGGGTCATTGAGAGTTGTGGGGTTGAGGGATATAGTTATGGAGGGGGGTTTCAGATAGAGCACAAATTTCATAGAAAAGGGGAAAGCTGCCGATTAGATAGGTTTATGTGACAAAGGGGAAAGAGGGTGACGGGGTTCAGCGGTGAATGTCGTTTATTCAATAAAGGGCGGTTTATCTGATTTAAATTGGGACGGTTTTCCCAAAGATATTTGGGGTACGGAAGCTGAATGTACGATACTGGGGGACGGGGGGGAGGGGGGGGGATTTTGAAATTTTTTGGGGACTTTTGGGGTGGGGGAAGATCAAGCGATTTATTGGGGGGGTGGGGTGGGTTTCGAAATAGGACAGCAATATTACGTGCGAAGGGGGGAAAAATGGCGGAAACATATGGGGTTCAACAGATTTAGAGGGCGGTTGCAGGGTTGTTATCAAGGGGGCTGTGACAGGTGGAAAACCAAGGGGGGAAATTGAAGCATTAAAATTTGGCAGATAAGGGTACACAATGAGGATTGATGAAGCGAGGGGGAAGGTGGGGTTGAGGAGGGGATTTGGGTGACGGGCCCTCCCCCCTGTGTGTTACGGGGTCAGCGGGACGCAGGTTGGCAATGTAAAAATTTATAAGGGATTTCAGAAACTTAGGTGGGGGATATGAAGGGGGAGGAGTTGGAACATTAGGGTATGAGTGGTTTTTTTGGAAGTTGTTTGGAAATATTTGCGGGGGTGGAGTGAACGGGGAGGGTTTAGAGAGAATGGGGGAGAATTATCTTGTGTGCTGAGTGGAAGTGTCGATGGCATTTGGGAGGGGGATTGAAGAGGGGGGTATGGAGAGCTTTGGAGAATATGGCGAGAGGAAGCCCGGTATAGATGGGTTTCCTTGTGAAAACCTATTGAAGCATTGGATGTGTTGAAGGATTTTTAGTGAACCTGATAATGTTGAAAAGTGGGGGGGAGGGGGAGTTGCGCGTACTGCAGTGTAGTATTGATTCCAAAAGGGGAAGGCCTACTACAGTGCGAACAAAAGGGCGTTGTCGTTTTATGTCTGTTTTAAGAATTCGCAAAAAATCTTGGGGCCCCCGGGGTGAAGGGGATAGAAAAGGGTTTTTGCGAGAGGTCAGTATGGGGTGCCTGGGGCGGACGATGTTTGAGGGACATGGATAAATAAAAGATTTTGTGGGAAAGTATGGAGGGGGAGAATGAAAGGGGGGTAGGAGTGTCTTAGCATTGGATTGGCAAGGCTGGTATGATTGCGTAGAACGAAGGCACTGTGGCATATCTTACGGAGGCAGGGTTTTGGGGAAGGTTGGTACGTGGATTTGAGACTTTGTATAATAGGGTAGGTGTACGTGTGCAGGTGAATAGGAAATTGGGTGAGTGGGTTTCAATGGGTAGAGGCAGAAGGCAGGGTTGTCTCTGTCTCAACTGTGTTTGCTTTATACGTATACAGGACCCTTTTAATAGGGCAGTGGGGCGATGTTTAGGGGGTGGTACGTGGTGTGGAGAATGTGGGTTGGAATAATGGGTATGTGGATGTTAAACAATTTAATTGAGCAGGGAGGAAAAAGTTTACATGAGGTGGAGGATGTAATTGGTGGTTTTGAAGGTGTTACAGGTTTAAAAGGGAATGTGGGAGAAATCGAAATTGTTGGTCTTAGGGGAATTGGGTGGGAGGGCGCGTTGGGATACAGCTGTGAAGTTGGTGTGTGGTGGATAGATAAACGTGTGGGGTAATGTATATGGGGAATGCCGGGGAGGCACGGATGCTAATTCTGGGAGGGCTAGTGGATAGGTTGGTGGGTAGGTTAAATGTTTTGAGACCCCTTGCATTTGGACGATACATCAACGTGTAATAGTGGTGAATGTGATGTTATTAGTATGGTCTGGCATGTGGCAGCAGTATATCCGTTGGCAGGACGGGACATAACTAGATTGCCTAAAAAGGTTTTTCGATATATATGGGGTTCTGGGGTGTGATTGGTTGGGGTAGAAGTGTTGTTTGCTACCGGTCGACCAATGGTGGATTGGGTTAATAGATATAAAGATTAAGGGTTAAGTGGTATATATTTGAAGAGGGGGTTTCTCCGAGTGGAAGGTCGTGTGGGGAAGGAGTGGAAAGCATTATTTGAGGAGGCACGAAGGTGGTGGGTAGGAGCAGAGATGAGGAGAGTGTGAGGATGTGCTTGCGAGCTTTATGAAGTTAGAGATCCGTCTAGGATACGGGTAGGTGTTCTGGAGCGTGCATGTAGGGGTAGGGGGATTGCTATTGTTGAGGGCTATAACAATGATGCATGGGGGAGATATTTGGGTAAGGTTGCGGTTGGTGCGCATCAGTCCTTGTGTGAGTAGTTAGTTTATTTTGTTTTTTATGCCTACCCATTACCCATCATTTGGGCGGTTGGCAGTAGATACAGAGGATGGGTTCGGTGACCTGCATGGTTAGTGGGCCGAGGGGGGGGCTGCGGGGTGTGTGTGGGGTGGGGGGAGGGTCGTTTGTTGGGTGGGGGGGGTGTGGGTGTTGAGGGGATGGGTGGTGTGGGGGGTTTTTTGGGGGTGGGGTGTCGGGTGGGGTGGGGGGGGTGGGGGGGGGGATGGTCAGGGGGGGGGGGGGAGAGGGGGGGGGGCGCGGGGGGGGAGTGGTGGGAGGGGAGGGGGGGGGCGCGGGCTGGGGGCGGGGGGGGGGGGCGGGGGGGGGGGGGGGGAGGGGGGGGGGGGGGGGGTGGGGGGGGGCGGGCGGGGGGGGGGGTCGGGGGGGGGGGGCGTGGGGGGGGGTGGTGGGGGGGGGTGGGTGGGAAGGGGAGTGGGGAGGGACCGGGGAGTGGGGCGGCCAGGGGACGGTGGAGGGAACGGGGGGGAGGTGCGGTGAGGGGTTACGGGAGAACCGCGGGTAGGGGGGTGCGGGCTAGGGGATAAGTGGCGGTATAGGCCGGGGTGAGTGGAGGTAGGCGGGGCGCTGGGGAGAGCAGCTGTAGTCGGGGGCCGTGGCGGAAAGGCGGACGGGGAGGGTGCATGATCAGGGGAGAGGAGGTCGGGCGGGGGGGGATGAAAGGCGGTGCGGACGTCAGGAAGCGAGGCGGGGGGGCGGGTCGGGTAAGCTAGCGGGGAGGGTGGGGAGCTCGCGTGGACGTAGGGCGGGGGTAGGGTGCGGGGGTGGCGGGGGGGCGAGTGGGGTGGCTGGAGAGGAGCAGCGCGGGGGAGGGGACGGGTGGGGGGGGGCGAGGAGGGGGGGAGAGGGGCGGGCGGAGAGGCGGTGACAAGCGGGGGGGTGAGGGGTAGGGGGGGGGGAAGTGGGACGGCGGGGCGGGGCGATCCGGCTATGGAGGTGGGGGCGGGGGGGCGTTGGCCGGGCGGTGGCAGGGGGGGTAGCTCGCGGATCGACGGGGGTGTGGCCGGGGGCGGGTCCGGTGCGGGCCGGGGACTGGTGGTGCAACGGGGTGCTTGTTTTGCTGGTTCATCGATTTTCGGCTTTTTCCTTATTCTGTTTCTCTCTTGTGGTTTCTTTTTCCACTCGATCTGTTCTACTTTTTTAATTTGTTTTTTTCTTTATTTTCTTCTTATTCTATTTTTTTTTTTAATTTTTTCTTTTTCTTTTTTTTATCGGTATTAAGGGCATTGAGTTAAGATGTGGGAGGTGTGGAAGAGTCTGTGCAAGCGTGCTTTGGTGTACATCATAACGGATTTTGTTTTCGTATCATGGTCCATGAGGGGTATGAGGATTGGGTGTGCGAAAGAAGGGTATTGGCTGCAACAATGTACAAAACACTTAGTCGTTATAGGGGATATATGAAGTAGATGGGGAAGGGTTTTTCCTGAAGGATATCGAATTATGAATGTCAGAGGTTTGTTGGCGGAGTGAGAAAAAAAAAAGGGCGGGGGGATGTGTTTGGATTTTTCAGGGTTTGCACTGGGCTTCGTCTCAGAATTTGGGAATGTATGAGGAGTTCCATGATATGGTGTAAAATGGCAGGTAGTTGTGGAGTGTGTTTTAAGTAAGTTTGTGGGTTTTGTAAGGGGAAAAGTTGTTAAAGATTTTTTATGGGACATGGGAATGTGCAATATTTGTGTGAATGTGAAAGGATACGGTTCAACTCAGAATGGTATGGTCTGGTGTATGTTTTGAATAAGTTAAATTTTGGAATATGTTGTAATGTATTATCAGGATTGGTGTCTGTATTAAAGTAAAGGACATGCGGGCGTGATAAATATGTCTGTGTACCAAAATGTACTGCTAATAATGAGATAATACAATGTGTGGTGATTTTTATCATACATCAAGTGTATATAAGCAGTATGTAAGAGAGAATTTCATGTACTCAGTATGTAGTTGTATATTGGTATTTCTGGTGATGTTCAAGGAATATTATTGACGATGTGATGGGTATATAAGGATGTGTTGATCTACAATGTGTTAAGTAGGGTTAGGATGGTGAGGCAAGGAAATGCTGAGGTCTGTAGAATAAGAGATGTAGGTCTCGTTTAAGTTATTGTTTTAATAGTAATGAACTACTGCTTATTTCATTATATGGTAGAAGAAGTTTGTTATCAAACTGGAAATTATATTTGAAAAAATATTACTAAATATACGTGATTGTGTAAGTTCGCTTGTCGGGATGAATGTAGTGCATGGAAGTGAGGTGGGACGAATCATTGTTATATTATACTGTGTTTAAGTTTTTCTGTGGTGAGGTGTGGAGATTGTTATTTTCTAACCTTAATTTGTTTCGTAATTATTGAGGTGTTAAGTATTTATGTAATTTGATATGAAGTTTAATATACAACATTAGGTAAGTGTGTAAAGAATTTTGGATAATTGTGAATGTCTTCGTACATACAGTTTTATGTAAAATGTCAATATCCTGTGACATTCTTTGGGTTTATTATTGGCATATTGTGTTTAGGGCTGCAATTTTGGATGTACTAAAAAACCCACCTGTATATGAAGCTGTGGGCTGTCTTTAGTTTAGTTTTATGTATACGTTTAGTGTACGGTGGGGAATGTGGAGTTTTCTTTTGTTATATATAAATGGATACGTTTCATTGTTACATTGTCTACATGTATAACTATGTATTGGTTTTTCAATAAAATGTAAAAAAAATTCTACATTTGGTTTATCCAGGATTCCATAAAAAAATTATTCTTAAGATTTTCACTGTTTCCTTTACATTGAATTGCAATATAAATTTCCTATAACAGGTTGTGTAAGTAATTATTGATACGTATGAGAATGTGTACACATCTGTGTGTATATTAGTAGTGGTTGTGTACGTAGGCAGTGTTATAGAGGTGGTATATTGTAGTGGTTGTGTTCGTGTGTCAGTGGTATTGAGGTTGTATTGTGTAGTGGTTGTGTACGTGTGGCAGTGGTATAGAGGTTGTAGTGATGTAGTGGTTGTGTACGTGTTGCGTGGTATAGAGGTTGTATTGTGTAGTGGTTGTGTACGTGTGGCAGTGGTATAGAGGTTGTATTG
>NC_069497.1:8166908-8189905 GCF_026875155.1 Cherax quadricarinatus | reverse complement strand
CCTAAACCCTTCTACCACACCCTTTGAATTATTCTCCCTCGCCATCTGAGCATTACCCATATACACAACTCCACAAATTTTCACCCGGTCCCGACACACCACCTCACCCCCCCCCACCCCCCCCTCCTGCCCATCCCATTCACCCAATATCATGAGCTTAGATTATGCACATTCACTGCCATCCCTGTTGCCATCCCAAAAACGTCTATAAACTCTCTCCAGACCCTCCAATCCCTCCCTCCCACTCACTAGACAGTTGTGTCATCAACGTAACCTATGATACTGGACTCCCACCTCGTATGTCCTCCCTTACCCCCTCCTGTATGCACCTTTCCACTGCCCTATAAAAGGATTCTGTAAACATGCAAATAATATTTGTGACAACGGGCAACCTTGCCTAAATCCCTGCCCATTTTTCACATGAAAACCCCCCTCCCATTTATCTGTACAAAACATCCCAGCTCCCCTAAAATAAAGTACGTGCCCAATTCCAATGTCCTCCCCAAACCCTTGCCACTCCATGATTCTCCACAGAGCCTCCCTCTCGACACTGTCATTATGCCGTTCTCCAATCCAACGCAATACCCCACGTTCCCCCTCTTGTGGACCCTAAATAAACCTTCTAATAACCCCATGCCCCTCATACTTTTGATCTCCCCGGGAATCCCATATTGACCCCTCACTATTACCTTTCCAATGACCTTTTTTATACGATTACCCAAAATTTTTGCAAAAAGTTTGTAGTCTGCACACATGAGTGATATCATCCGGTAATCTCTCACTGTGCACTGACTTTCACCCTTTGGCACCAAAACTACTAGTGCTGTCGCCTGCAAAGGTCCCAACCACCCCTCTTTTTTATGATATTAAAAATTTTGCACCAAAAATCTTTTAATACTCCCCAATGCTGTATGTAAAACCCGCAGGCACCCCATCTTTTCCCGGTGCCTTACCCCTGCTCATACTCATTAAAGCCGTCCACACCTCTTCTCCACAATAGGCCCCTGAAACTGTTCCCTGTCGCCCCTGTCCAGCACACTCCGCCCACCCATCCCCCTGTCTCTCTTAAAGCCCCTCTCTCACACCCACACTCCTCATATGTGCACTAAGCCAAGAATCAAAAATACCCCCCATCCCCTCCGTTGTCACCAAATCTTGTCCCTCCCTATACCCCCCGATGTCCTCAAGAACTCTCAAACCCACCATTTCCATTGCAACGCGCCGACGCCCCTGCCTCGCAGGAAAACACGCCGTGGTCTATCACCCCACATGACCTCCTCCAACCCCCCTAAACCCTTGCCGATCAAACCTCTCATTTTGCACTTCCTTAGGCGTTCCTTCATCCTTCTATGTCAGCCACAGGGGCTCCCATCCCCCCCCTTCCTCTCTTTATAATAAATCCCCTTTAAATGCCCCTCAAGATACCTAATAAGCCCATAAGCCAACTGATTTCGTGCCTCCCTGTCGGACATAGAACTCTCGAATCCTCGTCTTCGCCGTCACATCCCACCATCTCAAACATCCCATTGACTTCCATCCCTTCCGATAAGCCTTTCCACCATTGTGCAAATAGGACCCTCCCCTCAACTTCTTGAAGCAACCGAACATTCAATTTCCAATAACTCTTATACCTGTTCGGCCGACCCTCCCATCCCAAATCCACCAAAACACCTCTATGATCAGAAAAAAAGACATCCAAACCCTTACACTCCCGCACCACAGCTTTCCTTGTCACGTATATCCTGTCCAGCCGTGCAGCATACCCCTGCCTCACAAAGGTGTGCTGCACCTCCCACGCCGCCCCCCCCTCTACATCCACCAACCCCACCCCGGTTAACAGGTCCCTCAGAACGCCAGAACAATATCCTGCTGCCCTAGGTTCCACATCCTTGCGGCGTATAACGGCAATTCCAGTCCCCTCCCACCACAGCTAATGCTGGAAGCGACCTTAAGTGATACACCAACACTTCACGTACAAACTCATTCTTCACTCGACTGTCCCCCTCCGCCGGACCATAAACACACACAAAAGACATCTTATCTCTTCCCCATGTCCCATCCACTCTTATAACCCTCCCTCACCCCTCCTCACAATGATGTACAGTAAACGGGCTAGCCTCCCTCACCAAAATAGCCACTCCTCCTTTCAATCTCGTTGAGTGTGCCGCATATACAGTATACCCCTCAATCATCAACATACAACCCGGCTTGTGGTTGTGCTCTTGCACAAACACTACATCTACACCATACCTAATGAGCATCTCATGAAACCATGCACACTTCCTAGAATTTTTCAGACCATTAACATTTATAGAGAGACTCTTGAATTTGTCAATGGAGGTTTGCCTTTACGTATTGCACCCCCTTTACCCCCCTTCCCCTTTATAGCCTTTGATCTTCAATCACCATCTGTGATCTGCTTTCAACCCCCTTGCCCCTGGCCCCCCCGGGTCATGTAAACCCATTCAGCCAAAAACCTTTTGCCCAAAAGTGTCCCCGGAGTGAGCCACCACACGTGCACGCCCGAGGGCACTCCCCTCTTCCGTGACACCGAGTTTCTCCCCCCTCCCCCCGGGAAAGCCACCCCCGTGACTTCCGCCACCACCGTGCCTTTTGCAATCCCCCTAAACCGGGGGTCTCTGACATGCCTCCCCCCCCCTCTCCCACCTGGAACCCCGCAGCATCCGGCACCCACAACCCTAACTGTGACCTCTCCGGGGGCCCCAAACAGGTCGGGGGAAAGAATCAATGGTACCCTCCAGGCCCTGTCCTCCCCCCAGTGACACCCATTTTTGGTCTCCGGTGCCTCCCCGGAGTGCTGTCTCTTCGGAAGGTTTAAACATCTTCCCCCTAAAGGGCCTCCTCGCCCCACCCCCAAGCCTTGTTCAGGAAACGCCCCAGGTCGTGAAAAATCCAACGTCTAAGGCCCTTTGGGTCCCTCCTTAGCTGCTCCGCCTGTGTACCCTGTTGTTTAACACTGCGCACAATGGTTTTGGCACCGCATAATAAAGGTACGTTGTTGCCTCGAAAAGTCCAATACTTGAGTCCTGAATTTTCAGGAAAATATAGGAAAGGAAAAGGATGCCTCAAAGTCTTTTTTTTAAAGGAAAAACTTCTCAGGGATCCCCGAATACGATCCTTCCTTCCTTTTCCCCAAGTCGCCTTGAAAAGTCCCCAAACTTCGAAGCCCCAAAGAGGGTTCCTCATTGCCTCAAAGGGTTTTATTTTTTTATCTTTACCACGTATAAGGGGGGCAATCATGTCCTTACCCCCTCACTCAGGATTCACTGGTTTCACAAAAATCTTGGAACCCGGGATTGTCCTTATACAGCATTTAGAATTTTTAAAAAAATTCTATATGCCCCCCTTAAGGTACCCATACGCTCTTTTGTTTGGGAATGTCGTATGTGTCCCCGATGAGGGGGTAATAAACTTGAGCTGATGGGATGCACGCCCCACCACCACTTCTATGCCCACGTGTTTACCCTTCTTCTTGCCTGCTGCGCCATTTTGAGAAAACCCAAGTTGTCACCCGGCTGACAGCAGAGGGCAGGCCCTCAGCCTCACGTCCGCTCGTCCCAAAGGTTGAGCGACGAATGAAGAAATCTGAATCCAGATAACACTGCCTAATTGTATGCAATAAATTTATCAGATTACTTGGTTTTCATAGCAAAAAGTTTAAGAACAGGTGTTCAAAAGTTAGCTTACAGGTCCATACATCACTAGTAAGATCTCACATAGAGTATGATAAATTAGACACATGTGCAACACTTCAGTATCCTTACTTTGAAAACATTTCGCAACACAGGGGCGTTATCAGTCCAATACAAAGAAGAATGGTGAAAATCAATAGGAGTTTTAGGTAATCAGTCCCTCAGCCTGAACTCGATGTAATCAGTCCATCAGTCTTGAAAAGAATACAGAATATGAGCGAAGAAAGAACTTACATGCTACTGTATGTCTGCAGTCACTTCTTCGTGCATATTCTATATTCTTTGCACGAATGATGGACTTAATACCTGACTCCAGACTGAAGAACTGATTACCTCAATCTCTCTCTGATCTTCATTATTCTTTGTATTGGACTGATGAAGCCACTGTGTGGCGGAACGTTTCCACAAGATACCCAAGTGTTGCACATGTGTCTAATTTATCAGATCTTTGTCGGTTCTCTGAACCATTTATCAACACTCACTTATCAACACTCACCAGCTCAGTTTTGGTCACCATACTAGAGAATGGATATGAATGCACTGGAGAACATTCACAGAATGAAATCATAAATAAAATCCATAATATGAGACATGTTTCATACGAGGACAGACTGAGAGTCTTGAACCTTCACTCCAGAGACCTAAAATAAGAGGATATTAACATTTAGGTATATACGTAGAAGACAAACATAAACAAAGGCAAGACAAACAAAGTACCAAAGAAATTGAATCTGGAAAGAACTCAAAATAACGATTATAAATTGAATAAATTTGAATTTAGAATGCACGTAGGAAAGTACAGGTTTTCAGAGTTGTCGGTGAGTGTAACAATCTACCAAGTAAGATCATAGAGGCTAAAACCATCGAGAAATTTAAAAATAGGTCAGATAAAGGAGTGTGAAAGGTTTGTTAGTTTTGGAAATAGGTTGGAAAAATAAGAAAGTGGGAAATGATTGCTTTTGAGATGGTCCTCCCTGGTAGGGGCCCAGTAGGCCTCCTGCAGTCTTCCTCCATTCTTATGCTCTTATTAATGGTACGAACTCTAAAGTTTTAAAGTTCTAGAAAAAATGATCGAAAAAATGAATCCATGAAATATTTCTTTACAAAGAGAATCTTTGTGGATCATCATGATGAGGTTCAGGAGGAAGTTTGTAAGTACAACAACTACTGTCAACTTTAACATTAATTATGATACCCAGAAAATGTAGCAGCGTAAATAAAATTTTAATATAATATAGATAATCACGAAATGTTAATTAAAAACAATAAATACTATAAGCAAAGGAAAAAGAGCAAACACTAGAGTTTTACTGAGATTATTATTCAAAATCATTTTTATAAAATTAATTTAATAAAACCTCGAGTATAAAAACCAAATGTATTTTTATTTATTTTATTTTATTATGAGCTACATTTATGTTTTTCAAATTTTTATGCCTACCTACATGATTGTATTCTGAATTTGATATTATTGTATAAGTTATTTACAAAAAACTGAAATGAAACGGGATGCTTCTATATATATTTGTTTATAAAGAGACAAGAATAACTCAAACATCATCATTGTGATAGTTATTAACAAGTGTAACTTTCATGTCATCTTTTACTTATAATATTGTTCAAAAACACCAGAACTCAGTATTATATAGAATTATAAATTATTTTTTAAGTACACTAGACAGTATCGCAGACAATGTATATGACACAACTGTGAGTCACACACTGTGGCAAACACAATTTTTTTGTAATAATAATACAGCTTAGCAAAAATTTATCATAAATATAAATGAATTGTTGAAAAAGACATTTGTTGTTGCTAAGGTTCCTTTTTGAACAGTACAGAAACTTTTTTGTTTTGTTTTAAACAGTTGGCCCGTCTCCCACCGAGGCAGGGTGACCCATAAAGAAAGAAAATCCCCAAAAAGAAAATACTTTCATCATCATTCAACTCTTTCACCTCACTCACACATAATCACTTTTTTTGCAGAGGTGCCCAAAATACAACAGCTAGAAGCATTTACGTATAAGATACACAACATATCCCTCCAAACTGCCAACCCCAAACCCCTCCTTTTAAAATGCAGGCATTGTACTTCCCATTTCCAGGACTCAGTCCGGCTTTATAAAAATAACGGTTTCCCTGAATCCCTTCACTAAATATTACCCTGCTCACACTCCAACAGATCGTCAGGTTTCCCAAATACCATTCGTCTCCATTCACTCCTATCTAACACGCTCACGCACGCCTGCTGGAAGTCCAAGCCCCTCGCCCCCAAAACCTCCCTTAACCCTTCCTTCCAACCTTTTCGAGGACGACCCCTACCCCCCCTTCCTTCCCCTACAGATTTAATGCTCTCCTTGTCATTCTACTTTGATTTCCCAAACCACCTCAAAACCCCTCTTCATCCCTCTGAATTTTCTGCATAATATTGACATCACACATTGCCCTTAGACAGGACATCTCCACTTCCTCCAAAACCCCCTCCTCGCTGCTGCATCACAACCCCAGCTTCACCCACCCTATAAGAGTGTTGGTACTACTATACTTTCATACATTCCCTTCTTTGCCTCCTAGATAATGTTTTTTTTGTCTCCACATGTTTCCTCAAGCACCACTCACCTTTTTTCCTCATCAATTCTATGATTAACCTCATCCTTCATAAATCCATCCCCCGACACGTCAACTCCCAAGTACCTGAAAACATTACTTCTTCCATATTCCTCCTCCCCAATTTGATATCCAATTTTTCTTTATCTAAATTTATTTGATACCCTCATCACCTTACTCTTTTCTATGTTCACTTTCAACTTTCTACCTTTAACACACACTCCCCAAAATCGTCCCCTAAACTTTGCAATTTTTCTTTAGAATCTCCCATAAACACAGTATCATCAGCAAAAAACAACCGTGTCAATTCCCATTTTGTATTTGATTTCCCCCTAATTTAATCCCCCCCCTCTCCCCAACACCCCAGCATTTACTTCTTTTACAACCCCATCTATAAATATATTAAACAACCCTGGTGGCATTTTCACATCCCTGTCTAAAACCTACTTTTACCGTGAAGTAGTCTCCCTCTCTTCTACACACCCTAACCGAGCCTCACTATCCTCATAAAAATTTTTTACGCATTTAGTAACTTACCACCTATTCCATATACTTGCAAAAATCTGCCACATTGTCCCTATCCACTCTATTTATATGCCCTTTTTTAAATCCATAAATGCAATAAAAAATTCCTTACCTTTATCTAACTAATGTTCCCCTTATATGCTTCAATGTAAACACTTCATCTACACATCACGTACCCACTCTAAAACCTCCTTGCTCATCCGCAATACTACATTCGTTTTACCTCTAATTCTTTCAATTATAACCACCGTCACTTTCTGGTAACTCATAATTTTCCTCTTAATTTTACAATCTCTTTTGCCCCCCTTCCCTTTTATAAAGGGACATACTGCTCTCCCGCCAATCCCTAGTAAACCCTTCCCTCTTTCATACATTTTCAGAATATAAGTAAATAAAACCGCAATATACGGGGCATAACAAAGAGTCGAATTTGTCAAATTGCATAATCGTCTGTTGTATTTTTTTGCCAAATAGAATTAGACTCCATAATGGTCAACTTTATCCCAAGATTGTTATTTTTGCGTGCATTATTATAGCAATATTTTATAAATTTTATAGTGGAGATAAAGTGTAGATGAGAGAAGCAATGGATACTGAGACGTATCAGTGAATTTTTGTGAATTCTGAGGGCAACACAATTGTTTTCGAAGATATAAATTCAATTTGGGAGATTCAATTAAGAAGATGTTGCAGAAAAGTTTGGCACCAACATAAAGCAACGGTAATCAAACATACAAGAATAGTAACATCAAGAAGAGTGAAGTAAAAGCAAGAACACTATAGCACCCAATAAAAAGAGTACAATAAACCACAAAAGACAGCGCAGAAACACAGAACAACAACACATTAACACAAACCAACGGTAATCCAACACGCAACAACAGTACGAAATCATAGAAAAACATTACAGTAATATACTAAAACAGTACACTAATATGCTAAAACAATGCAATAATATGCTCTAACAGTACAGTAACATGTTGTTACACCAGAACAGTACAGTAACACACAAGTAATACAGAACAATACAGAAACACTCAAATACAATAACACTCAAATACAATAACACTCAAATACAATAACACTCAAATACAATAACACTCAAATACAATAACACTCAAATACAATAACAATGCAGTGTCAGAGACATTAATAAGAAGGTCTGACAGCTAAGTTATAAGACAGGTCGCTGCTGTAAATCTTTTTGTCAAAAGGTTGAATCTGAGTTTGAATATTTTTTTTTCATTGTTTTATTTGTGTGTGTGTGTGTGTGTGTGTGTGTGTGTGTGTGTGTGTGTGTGTGTGTGTGTGTGTGTGTGTGTGTTTGTCTGTTAATATTTTCTATTAATATAGAAAGATAGTAGAAAAACCATACCCCGGCCGGGATTGAACCCGCGGTCATAGAGTCTCAAAACTCCGGGCTGGAGTTTTGAGACTCTATGACCGCGGGTTCAATCCCGGCCGGGGGTATGATTTATTTGCAATCGTGTCATTACGATTTCTTGAGTCAAGATAGTAGAAATGAAGACTTGAAAAGTAAAATGCGAGAAAGACTAAGTGTTAAATATTTTTTCTCATAATTCTACTTTTCATCCAATATAAGTGTCTCATCTAATACAAGTGTCTCTCATCCAATACAAGTGTCTCTCATCCAATACAAGTGTCTCTCGTCCAATACAAGTATCTTTCATCCAATACAAGTGTCTCTCACTTGTCACTTATTTAAATCATCACATTATTAACATCTTAACAATACTGTATAACAATATTCTACATTGATTCGCCGCTTGACCTGAGCAGAGTGCGGACGTGTGACTACTGCCCTCTGCTGGCCATTGGAGGAGACTTATATTTTCACAACATGGCGCAGTCTGTGAGAAGGCGTTTGCACACGGTGTGCATTGAATTGTTGCGTGGTGCGATAACGCCTCAGTCTGCACAAGTGCTTTTACCGCAAATTATCCGTGACACCTATGGTGTTGCGGATCAAGAACTGTATGGTGTGGCACTAAATGGTGCCTATCGTATTTTCGTCAAGCTGAGATCAGCTGGAGTGTATGAACGGCTGGTTGACAAGTACCAGGACAGGAGCGTGGATGTTATTTCAGCGATACGGTTCGCCTATCGAAGTGTCTAAGCATTACACATGGTGAAAGTCCGAAATGGCCTTTTGAGGCGGAAGAGACTGAATCTGGGTATGTTTTGAACAGTTATGGACCTGTCACCTGGCTATGGCTGGTAACTGGACGGATGGGGGTAGGCGTTATGCCGGCTTGCCGGTGGTAGTTCACGTTCAAGATGGAGTTGAGGCATGCCATCCCGTCTCTTACGTCATACTGGACGCATTTAGGACACAGGTAATGGTTGTTTGTGCTACTACGCTGGGCAGCAGAAGACGTGTAGGTTATGTGGTGCATATGACCATAAGGCGGCCCAGTGTGGAGATGGACAGCGGAGAAAGGTCCTAGGTAGTGTGATGGTGAAGAGCCAGAGCCAGAGGGTGGGTCATGCTGAGAGTCACCTGTCATAAAGTGGCACTTCCTGGAGTGAGGAAGTGGAGCGTGAGCTGCCACTGGTGGGAACAGCCCTCACTGTCCCAGTTAGTGGGAGTGAGGCATCTGGCCTTGGAGAACGGGAAGACTGTGCAGATTGGTGACGTGCGGGGTAAGAGGGAGGCTACTGGTTGGACGCCCCCCCCCCCCCCCCATGAGAGGAAAACTCCTTTGAGAAGAGGTTTCTGAGATCACTGAGTATGGGTGAGGAGAGTATGTTCAGATGAAGATGAGCAACTTGAAGATTGGCGAACATGGCAGATGACTCGCCAGGAGTGTGGAAGGGTGAGGTGACTGCTGAGATTCACAGGAGGCATCAGTGTGAGTTAGAAATGATGCAGAGTGTTGGCAACCGTAAGAGGGCGGCGGAACATATTCCGATCGTGATGTTTTGAACCGGCACAGGACGGGGAAAAAGCAGTGGGTTGATGTGGTGCGGTGGGTGCATAAAGGTACGCCTGTGTCAGTTGTTGGATCAGGGGATGCCACCAAGTGGGCAGTGGAGAGAAAAGTGGACGAGGCAGACACACTGAAAAGCGTGTCAGTGAAAGGTGAAAAAAGGGCAGAGGGTGAAATCCCATAAGTAGGTTTCCGGTGCTGAACAGTGAATATTAATGGATTGTGTGCGAGGGAGAAGCCGTCTTGTGGGTAAAGGGAATTTTTAAGGACGTTATGCTATAGACATTGTTTTTGTGCAGGAAAACATATTTCAAGCTGGGAAGGAATTGGGGTGGATGGGTACAGAGTGTTTGTGATGTATTCGGAGCGAATGAAGGGAGGGGTGGGAATCTGATCGAAGAAGACGAGCCCGTTTGTTGTTTCTTAGGAGTGAAGGGGGGGGGGGTCTCGTGTGTTAAGAATAGATGGGTGGGTGGAGAGGTGAGCGGATGGCAGTCGTTTGTGTGTATTGTGCCGGCTGTGAATGATGTAAGGGTAAAGAATGGAATTGTGAATACGTATTGTGTATATTATTTGCGGTCATTACCGGCCAGTGACATAGTTGGTGGCGCGGAACTGGAACTGTTGTGGTGCAGGAAGGGATGTGAACCGAGAGGGCAGGGTGTTTTTTGGCAGGTTTAGGGGATTATTGAGAGGTGTCGGATTGAGGGATATAGTTGATGGAGGGGATTGCGAGATAGAGACACCATTTCATAGAAAGGGATATGCTGCACGATTAGAATAGGGTGGTATGTGGACAAGGGGAAGAGTGAGGGTTGACGCGGGTGCAGACGGTGAATGTCGTTTTATTCAGATCATAGGGCGGTTTATGCTGTTTTATATTGGGGACGGTTTGCCTAAGCGATAAATTTGGGGGGTTGCTGGAAGCTGAATGTACGACTACTGGGTGAGGGGTGGAGGGAGGAGGATTTTGAAAGTTTTGGGGAGGACTTATGGGGTGGGGGTAAGAGTGCAAAGCGATTTATTGGGGTGGTGGATTGGGTTGCGAAGACTAGGATCAGGCAATATACTGTGCGAAGGGGGGAAGAATGAGGCATGGATGAATATGGGCTTCAACAGTATTTAGAGGGGCGGTTGAACAGGTTGTTATCAGAGCGGGGTGCTGTGACAGGTGTGTATTCAATGGAGGAAAATTGAAGCATTAAAGTGGAGATAAGGGATATGTACAATGAGAGATTGATGAGGCGAGGGTGCAAGGTGGGGGTTAGTGGAGGCGTTTGGGGTGACAGGCCGTCAGCCTGTGTGTTTACGGGGTCAGCGGAGACGGCAGGATGGCAATGTAAATTGATAAGTGGTTAGTACACGAGAAACTTAGGGCTGGGATATTACGAAGGGTCAGGAGGTTGAGAACTATTGAGGGTATGAGTGGTTTTATGGATAGTTGTTTGGAAAATATTTGCGGAGTTTGTAGGAGTGTTGAAGGTGAGGGATTTAGAGGAATGGGAAGAGAATGTATCTTGTGTGCTGAGTGGATAGTGATCGTATGGCATTGGGAGGGGGGATATTGAAGAGGGGGAGGTTGGAGTGCTTTGGAGAATATGGCGAGAGGTAAAAGGGGGGGCCGGGGCCAGGTATAGATGGGGTTTACCTTGTGAATTCTTTTTGAAGCATTGGGAGTGTGTGTGAAGGATTTTTTAGTGAACCTGATGAATGTGATTGAAAGGTGAGGGGAGGATGGGTGTGAGTTGCAGCGTTACTGCAGTAGTAGTATGATTCCAAAGGGGAAGGGGCCCTACTACGTGGCAGAAACTACAGGGCGTTGTCGTGTTTATGTGCTGATTTAAGTATTCGCAAAAATCTGGGGAACAGCTGAAGTGTGTGGATAGGATAGAGTTGTTGCGAGTGGTCAGTATGGGGTGCCTGGACGGCGATGTATGGGGACATGGAATAAATAATAGGATTTTGTGGAAAGTCTGGAGGGGGAGAATGAAAGGGGGGGGAGGTGTCTTGCATTGGATTGGCCCGGCTGCGTATGTTGCGTAGACGAAAGGCCTGTGGCATATCTTTCGGAGGCAGGGTTTTGGGGAAGAGATGGTAGTTGGATTGAGACTTTGTATAATAGGGTAGGTGTAGTGTGCTGGTGCAATAGGAAATTGGGTGAGTGGGTTTCAATGGGTAGACTAGAGGCATAAGGCAGGGTTGTCCTCTGTTCAACTGTTGTTTGCATGTATACAGAACCCTTTTATAGGCCCAGAGGGGGATGTTTAGGGGTGGTTACGTGGTGTGGGAATGGTGGGATGGGAATAATAGGTTTTTTTATTTTTGGGGTATGTGGATGATACAACAATTCTAAATGTGCAGGGAGGAAAGTTTACATTGAGGTTGGGGATTGTAATTGAAATTATTTTAGTGGTTTTGAAGGTGTTAACGGTTTTAAAAGGAATGTGGAGAAATCGAAAGTTGGTTCTTAGGGAAATTGGGTAGGGAGGGCGCGCGATGGGAAACTGCTGTGCGTTGGTGTGTGTGGTGGATAGACTAATGGTGTGTGGGATAATTATATGGGGAATGCGGGGAGAATGTGCACGTGTTATGCCACGGATGTTAATTCTGAGGGCAGCAAGTGGATTAGGTTGGTGGGTAGTTAAATGTTTTGAGACCCTTGCATTTGACGATAAATCAACGTGTAATAGTGGTGAATGTGATGTGATTTAGTATGGTCTGGCATGTGCAGCAGTATATCCGTGGCAGGACCTGACATAACTAGAATGCTAAAAAGGTTTTTCGATATATATGGGGGTTCTGGGTTTGATTGGTTGGGTAGAAGTGTTAAATGCTACCAGTCGACAAAGGTGGATGGATTGGGTTTAATAGATATAAGATAAGGGTTAAGTGTATATATTTGAAGAGGGGGTTTCTCCGAGTGGAAAGGTCCGTGTGGGGAAGGGTGTGCAAGCATTATATGAGGACGGCACGGATAGGTGGTGGGTAGGATCAGAGATGGAGAGTGGAGATGTGCGGCGAGCTTTATTGTATGTTAGAGATCCGTCTAGGATTCGGGTAGGGGTTCTGGAGCGTGCTGTAGGGGTTTGAGGGTGATTGCAAATGTTGAGGGCATATACCCATGGATGATGGGGAGAATTTCGTGGTAAGGTTGCGGTTGGTGCGCATCAGAACAAGAGTGATTAGTTAGTTAGTTTAATATGTTTATTATGCAACCCCATACCCATCCTGTGGGCAGGTTGTCAAAAGATTACAGAGGTAATGTTTCGTTTCCTTCATGGAATATTGCCGTCTGGTGTGGAGTTCGGGAGAGAGGGTTGATGGTGGAGGACGTATGTAGGGTGTGTGGGGTAGGGAGACAGCTTTCATGTAGTTATTTTTGTAAAATTGGGGAGTGTATACGGGAGTGGCGATGGGTGGGATTTTGAGGAGGGTGGGTGGGGAGGGATATCGGTATTAAGGGCATTGAGTTTAGATGTGGGAGGTGTGGGAGAGTCTGTGCAGCGTGCTTTGGTGTACATCATAAGGATTTTGTTTTTCGTATCTGGGCCATGAGGGTGATGGGGATTGGATGGTGCGAAAGAAGGTTTGGCTGCAACAATTGTACAAAACACTTAGTCGTAATAGGGGGATATATGGAAGTAGATGGGAAAGGGTTTTTCCTGAAAGGATATCGAAGTATGAATGTAGAGGTTTGTTGGCGGAGTGAGGGGAGAAATAAAAAAATAAAAAGGGGGCGGGGCGGGATGTGTTTGATTTTTCGGGGTTGCACCGGGTCGTCTCAGAATTTGGGAAATGTATGAGGAGTTCCATGATATGGTTGGTTAAAATGGCAGCGTAGTTGTGAGTGTGTTTTTAAGTAAGTTGTGGTGGTTTGTAAGGGAAAAAGTTGTTAAGATTTTTTGGACATGGGAAGAGCATATTTGTGTTGAAGTGAAAGTATACGGTCATACTCAGTAATGGTATACAGATGTATGTTAGGGATAAGTTATATTTGGAATATGTTGTAATGTATTATCAGGATTGGTGGTTTGTATTGTAAAAGCACAGACATGACGGGCGGGGCGTGATAAATTATGTCTCGTGTACCAAATGTACTGCAAATAATGAGATAATGTCATGTGTGTGATTTTTAACATACATCACGTGTATATGAGTATGTAAGAGAGAATTTCATGTACTTCAGTATGGGTTGTTATATTGGTATCGGTGACGTTCAAGGAATATTATTGACGAGTGATGGGTATATAAGGATGTGTGATGTAACAATGTGTTAAGTAGGGTTAGGGGATGGTGAGGCAAGAATGCTGCGGTCTGTAGAATAAGATATAGTCTCGTTTAAGTTAATGTTTAATAGTAATGACTATGTATATTTTCATTATATGGTAGAAGAAGTTTGTTATCAACACTGGAAATTATATTTGAAAAATATTACTAATATACGTGAATTGTGTAAGTTCGCTTGTGGATGATTGTAGTGTATGGAAGTGAGGTGACGAATGTAGTGTATGGAAGTGAGTGGGACGAATGTAGTGTATGGAAGTGAGGTGGGACGATGTAGTGTATGGAAGTGAGGTGGGACGATGTAGTGTATGGAAGTGAGGTTGGGACGAATGTAGTGTATGGAAGTGAGGTGGGACGAATGTAGTGTATGGAAGTGAGGTGGGAACGAATTAGTGTATGGAAGTGAGGTGGGCCGAATGTAGTGTATGGAAGTGAGGTGGACGAATGTAGTGTTGGAAGTGAGGTGGACGTATGTAGTGTATGGAAGTGAGGTGGGACGATGTAGTGTTTGGAAGTGAGTGGGATGATTGTAGTGTATGAGTGAGTGGTGGGACGAATGTAGTGTATGGAAGTGAGGTGGACGAATGTAGTTTATTTGGAAGTGAGGTGGGATGAATGTAGTGTATGGAAGTGAGGTGGACGAATGTAGTGTATGGAAGTGAGGTGGGACGAATGTAGTGTATGGAAGTGAGGTGGGACGGAAATGTAGTGTATGGAAGTGAGGTGGGGACGAATGTAGTGTATGGGAAGTGAGGTGGTCGAATGTAGTGTATGGACGTGAGGTGGGATGAATGTAGTGTATGGAAGTGAGGTGGGGACGAATGTAGTGTATGGAAAGTGAGGTGGGACGTTGTAGTGTATGGAAGTGAGGTGGGAAGACTGTAGTGTATGGAAGTGAGGCTGGACGGAATGTAGTGTATGGAAGTGAGGAGGGACGAATGTAGTGTATGGAAGTATGAGGTGGACGATGTAGTGTATGGAAGTGAGGTGGGACGAATGTAGTGTATGGGAAGTTGAGGTGGGACGAATGTAGTGTATGGAAGTGAGGTGAGGATGAGTGTAGTGTTTGGAAGTGAGGTGGGACGAAGTAGTGTATGGAAGTGAGGTCGGGACGAAATGTAGAGTTGGAGTGAGTGGGACGAAAGTAGTGTATGGAATGTGAGGTGGGACGAATGTAGGGGTTGGTTATTTTTTTGGAGATGAGGTGGGATGAATGTAGTGATATGGATAGTGGGTGGGTGAATGTAGTGTATGGAAGTGAGGTGGACGATGTAGTAGTATGGAAGTGAGGTGGGGACGAATGTAGGTGTAGGGAAGTGTGGTGGGACGATTGTAGTGTATGGACAGTGAGGTGGGACGAATGTAGTGTATGGAATGTGAGGTCGGGGACGGAATGTAGTGTATGGAAGTGAGGTGGGACGAATATAGTGTATGGAAGTGGGTGGGTCGAATGTAGTGTATGGAAGTGAGGTGGGACGATGTAGTGTATGGAAGTGAGGTGGATGTCTGTAGTGATGAAAGTGAGGTGGGAACGATTGGAGTGTATGGAAGTGAGGTGGGACGAATGTAGTGTATGGAAGTGGAGGTGGGACAATGTAGGTGTTTGGAAGTGAGGTGGGGACGAATATAGTGTAGGAAGTGAGGTGGGTCGAATGTAGTGATATGGATGTGAGGTGGGGACGAATGTTAGTGTATGAAGTGTAGTTGGGATTGAATGTAGTGTTGGAAGTGAGGTGGGACGAATGTCGTGTATGGAAGTGAAGGTGGGACGAATGTTGTGTATGCGAAGTGAGGTGGGACGATTGTTTGTGTATGAAGTGAGGTGGGACGAATGTAGTGTATGGAAGTGTGGTTGGGACGAATGTAGTGGTAGGGAAAGTGAGGTGGGTGAATGAATGTAGTGTATAGGGAAGTGAGGTGGATGAAAATGGTGTGTATGGAAGTGAGGTAGGACGATATGGGAGTGTATGAAGTGAGGTGGGGGATGAATGTAGTGTATGGAAGTGAGGTGGGAAAGAATGTAGTGTTTGGAGTGAGGTGGGATGAATGTAGGTTGGAAGTGTGGTGGGTCGAAGTAGTGTTTGGAAGTGGAGGATGGGATGAATGTAGTGTTTGGAAGTGGGTGGGACGAATGTAGTGTATGGAAGTGAGGTGGGACGATGTCGTGTATGGTAGTGAGGAGGGCGAATGTAGTGTATGAAGGTGACGGTGGGACGAAATGTAGTGTATGGAAGTGAGGGGGGACGAATGTAGTGTATATGGATGTGAGGTGGGACGAATGTAGGGTATGGAAGTGAGGTGGGGCGAATGTAGTGTATTGGAACGGTGAGGTGGACGGAATGTAGTGTATATGGAAGTGAGGTGGGACGTATTGTAGTGTATGAGTGAGGTGGGACGAATGTAGTGGTTTAGGAAGTGAAGGTGGACGAAAAGTAGTGTATGGAAGTAAGTGAGGTGGGACGAATGTAGTGTATGAAAGTGAGGTGGGACGGATATTTTGGGGTTTAGTGTATGGAAGTGGGTGGGGACGATGTAGTGTATGGAAGTGAGGTGGGGAGAATGTAGTGTATGGAAGTGAGGTGGGACGATTGTAGAGTATGGAAGTGAGGTGGGCGACGAAAGGTAAGTGATGGAAGTGAGGTGGGACGAATGTGTGTATGAGTGAGCGTGGGACGAATGTAGTGTATGGAAGTGAGGTGGGATGAATGTAGGTGTATGGAGTGGAGGTGGGATGATGTAGTGTATGGAAGTGTAGGTGGGACGATGTCGTGTATGGAAGTGAGGTGGGACGAATGTAGAGTATGGAAGTGAGGGGGATGAATGTAGTGTATGGAAGTAGATGTGGAGGGTGGGATGAATGTAGTGTATGGAAGTGAGGGGGGACGATGAGTGTATGAGTGAGGTGGACGAATGTAGTTGTTATGGAAGTGAGGTGGGACGAATGTAGTGTTGGAGTGGGTGGGACGAATGTAGTGTATGGTAGTGAGGTGGGATGAAAATGTAGTGTATGGAAGTGAGGTGGGTGAATGGAGTGTATGGAAAGTGAGGTGTGATGAATGTTGTGTATGGAAGTTGAGGTGGGACGAATGTAGATGTCTGGAAAGTGAGGTGGGACGAATGTAGTGTATGGAAGTGAGGGGCTTGGGACGAATGTAGTGTTATGGATGTGAGGTGGGACGAATGTAGTGTATGGAAGTGAGGTGGGATGAATTGTAGTGATGGAGTGAGGTGGCGAATGTAGGTATGGAAGTGAGGTGGGACGAATGTAGTGTATGGAAGTGAGGTGGGACGAAGGTAGTGTATGGAGTGAGGTGGGGATTGAATGTAGTGTATGGAAGTGAGGTGGATGAATGTATGTATGGAAGTGAGTGGGACGAATGTAGGATATGGAAGTGAGGTGGGACGAATGTAGTGTATGGAAGTGAGGTGGACGAATGTAGTGTATGAAGTGAGGTGGGACGAATGTAGTGTATGGAAGTGAGGTGGGATGAATGTAGTGTATGGAAGTGAGGTGGACGAATGTCGTGTATGGAAGTGAGGTGGTACGATGTAGTGTATGAAGTGTAGGTGGGGAGAATGTAGTGTATGAAGTGAGTGGGTATGAATGTAGTGTAATGGAAGTGAGCGAGGTGGATGAATGTAGTGTATGGAAGTGAGGTTGGGATGATGTAGTGTATGGAATGAGGTGGGACGGAATGTAGTGTATGGAAGTGGGGTGGGACGAAATGTAGTGTATAGGAGTGAGGTGGGATGAATGTAGTGTATGGAAGTGAGTTGGCGAATGTTAGTGTTTGGAAGTGAGGTGGGACGATGTAGGGTATGGAAAGTGAGGTGGGACGAATGTAGTGTATGGAAAGTGAGGTGGGACGAATGTATAGTTATGGAGTGAGGGTGGACGAAATGTAGTGTATGTAAGTGAGGGGGATGAATGTAGTGTATGGAAGTGAGGTGGACGAATGTAATGTTATGGAAGTGGAGGTGGGATGAATGTGTGTATGGAAGTGAGGTGGGATGAATGTAGTGTATGGAAGTGAGGTGGGATGAATGTAGTGTATGATGGAAGTTGAGGTGGGATGAATGTAGTGTATGGAGTGGAGGTGGGATGAATGTGTGTATGGAAGTGACGGTGGGAATGAATGTTGTGTATATGGGAAGTGAGGTGGGATGAATGTGTGTATGGAAGGAGGTGGGATGAATGTAGTGTATGGAAGTGATGTGGGTGAATGTAGTGTATGGAAGTGAGGTGGGATGAATGTAGTGTATGGAAGTGAGGTGGGATGAATGTGTGTATGGATGTGAGGTGGAGGAATGTTAGTGTATTGGAAGTGATGTGGATGAATGTAGTGTATGGGAAGTGTTGTGGGACGATGTAGTGTATGGAGTGAGGTGGGTTTGAATGTGTGTATGGAGTGAGGTGGGACGAATGTAGTGTATGGAGATGAGGTGGGACGAATGTAGTGTTGTGGAAAGTGGGGGGGATGAATGTAGTGTATGGAAGTGAGGTGGGATGATGATAGTGTATGGAAGTGAGGTGGATGAATGTAGTGTATGGAAGTGAGGTGGGTGAATGTAGTGTATGGAAGTGAGGTGGATGAATGTTAGTGTATGGAAAGTGAGGTTGGGACGAATGTAGTGTATGGAAGTGAGGTGGGACGATGTAGTTGGATGGAAGTGAGGTGGAGAATGTATAGTGTATGGAAGTGAGGTGGGACGAATTTGTGTATGGAAGTGAGGTGGGACCGAATGTAGTGTTATGGAAGTTGAGGTGGGATGATGTAGTGTAATGGAAGTGAGGTGGGACGAATGTAGTGTATGGAAGTGAGGTGGGAACACGAATGTAGTGTTATGGAAGTTGAGGTGGGACGAATGTAGTGTATGGAAGTGAGGTGGGATGAATGTTAGTGTATGGAAGTGAGGTGGGACGAATGTAGTGTATGGATGTGAGGTGTGAGACGAATGTAGTGTATGGAAGTTGAGGGTGGAGATGTAGTGTATGGAAGTGAGGTGGGACGAATGTAGTGTCTGGAAGTGAGGTGGGACGAATGTAGTGTATGGAAGTGAGGTGGGATGAATGTAGTGTATGAAGCTGGGGGACGAATGTAGTGTAGGAAGTGAGGGGGGACGTATGTTGTGTAGTGGAATTGAGGTGGGCGTGAATGTAGTGTATGGAAGTGAGGGTGGGACGAATGTAGTTGTATGGAAGTGAGGTGGGGACGAATGTAGTGGTATGGAAGTGAGGTGGGACGAATGTAGTGAATGGAAGTGAGGTGGGATGAATGTAGTGTATGGAAGTGAGGTGGGACGGATTGTAATGTGTATGGAAGTGAGGTGGACGATGTAGTGTATGGAAGTGAGGTTGGATGAATGTAAGTGTATGGAAGTGAGGTGGACGATATGTAGTGTATGGAAGTTGAGGTGGGTGATGTAGTGTTATGGAAGTGAGGTGGGATGATGTAGTGTATGGAAGTGAGGTGGGACGAATGTAGTGTTGGATGTGAGGGGGTGGAGACGAATCATTTGTTATATGTTACTGTGTTTGTTTTTCTGTGGTGAGGTGTGGAGATGTTATTTTAACTTTATTTGTTTCGTAATTATTGAGGTGTTTCGTATTATGTATTGATATGAAGTTTTAATATACAACAATAATAGTGTTGTGTAAAGAATTTTTTGGTAATTGAGAATGTCTTCGTACATACAGTTTATGTTAAAATGTCATACCTGTGACATTCTTTGGGTTATATTGCATATGTGTTTATGGCTGCAATTTTTGGAGTAATAACACCCCTGTATATGAAGGGGCCTTTTTTGTGGGCTGTCTTTAGTTGTTCTTTGTATAGTGTATTGCTACGGTGGGGAATGTGGAGTTTTCTTTTGTTATATATAAATGGAACGTTTCATTGCTTACATTGTCTTACCTGTATACTTGTATTGCGTTTTTCAATAAAATGTTAAAAAACAATTCTACATTTGGTTTATCCAGGATTCCATAAAAAAAATTATGCTTATGATTTTCACTGTTTCCTTTACATTGAATTTTGCAATATAATTTCACTATTAACATTTGTGTAAGTAATTATAGATTACGTATGAAAATGTGTACAACATCTGTGTGTATATTAGTCGTGGTTGTGTACGTGTCAGTGAGTATCAGGTTGAATTGTGTAGTGGTTGTGTACGTGGGGCAGTGGAAATAGAGGTGTATTGTGTAGTGGTTGTGTATGTGTGTCAGTGGTATAGAGGTTGTTTTTAGTAAGTGGGTTGTGTACGTGTGTCAGTGGTATAGAGGTTGTATTGTGTGTGCGTTGTGTATGTGTGTCAGTGGTATAGAGGTTGTAATAGTAGTGGTTGTGTACGTGTGTCAGCGGGTATAGAGGTTGTAATTGTGTAGTGGTTGTGTACGTGTGGCAGTGGTTAGAGGTTGTTATTAGTGTGGTTGTGTACGTTGTGTCAGTAGGTTATAGAGGTTGTATGTGTAGTGGTTGTGTACGTTGTGGCAGTGGTAAGAGGTTGTATATTAGTAGTGGTTGTTGTACGTGTGGCCAGTGGTATAGAGGTTGTATTGTGTAGTGGTTGTGTACGTGTGGCAGTGGTTATAGGAGGTTGTATATTAGTAGTGGTTGTGTACGTGTGTCAGTGGTATAGAGGTTGTATTGTGTAGTGGTTGTGTACGTTGTGTCAGTGGTATAGAGGTTTTGTATTGTGTAGTGAGTTGGTACGTGTGTCAGTGGTATAGGGGTTGTTATTGTGTAGTGGTTGTGACGTGTGGCAGTGGTATAGATATGAGGTTGTATTGTGTAGTGGGTTGTGTACGTGTGGGCAGTGTATAGAGGTTGTATTGTGTAGTTGGTTGTGTACGTGTGGCAGTGGGTACAGAGGTTGTATGTGTGGTGGTTGTGTACGTGTGTCAGGGTTATAGAGGTTTGTATTGTGTAGTGGTTGTGTACGTGGTGTCAGTGGTATAGAGGTTGTATATTAGTAGTGGTTGTGTAAGTGTGTCAGTGGTATAGCGGTTGTATTGGTAGTGGTTGTGTTACGTGTGGCAGTGGTTAGAGGTTGATTTGTGTAGTGGTTGTGTACTTTGTGGCCGTGGTTATAGAGGTTGTATTGTTGTAGTGGTTGTGTACGTGTGGCAGTGGTATAGAGGTTGTATTGTGTAGTGGTTGTGTACGTGTGGCAGTGGTATAGAGGTTGTATTGTGTAGTGGTTGTGTACGTGTGGCAGTGGTATAGAGGTTGTATTGTGTAGTGGTTGTGTACGTGTGTCAGTGGTATAAAAGTTGGATTGTGAGATACTCTGTATGTAAGAAAAAATTGTGATTTCTCAGGTGACTTTTCGCACTGGTTGTTTTGCATATTGTGATTTAACCTGTTTAATGTGGTCTTATTGCATATCACAATATATTATCACTTTTCTAATCTTAGTGTGGTAAGTGGACTGTACTGTGTCAAGTGGTGGTGGTAAGTGGACTGTACTAGATCAAGTGGTGGTGGTAAGTGGACTGTACTATGTCAAGTGGTAATGGTAAGTGGACTGTACTATGTCAAGTGGTGGTGGTAAGTGGATTGTACTATGTCAAGTGGTGGTGGTAAGTGGACTGTACTATGTCAAGTGGTGGTGGTGGTAAGTGGACTGTACTAGGTCAGTGGTGGTGGTAGTGACTGTACTAGGTCAAGTGGTGGTGGTAAGTGGACTGTACTAGGTCAAGTGGTGGTGGTAAGTGGACTGTACTAGGTCAAGTGGTGGTGGTAATTGGACTGTACTAGATCAAGTAGTGGTGGTAAGTGGAGTGTACTAGGTCAATTGGTAGTGATAAGTGGACTGTACTGTCAAGTGGTAGTGGTAAATGGACTGTACCGGTCAAGTGGTAGTGTGGTGGAGGCAAACAATATACACAGCTTCAAGAATAGATATCATCTGTCCCTGTAGACCAAAAATCAACAAAACCGGTTAAAAAAGTTATGAAGTGGGTCCAGGAGCTATGAATCAACCGCTGTAAAAAACTGTTTTATTAAGTAATTAGAAGACAACTTAAGAGTCTTGTCTGTGTTTTTATCTTCACTCACCAGCGTTAACTTTTATATACCAGTGTTGTTCAGGGCAGTGTGTTCATGGTAGTGTTCATGGTAGTGTTGTTCATGCAGTGTTGTTCATGGCAGTGTTGTTCATGGTAGTGTTGTTCATGGTAGTGTTGTTCATGGCAGTGTTGTTCATGGCAGTGTTGTTCATGGCAGTGTTGTTCATGGCAGTGTTGTTTCATGGTAGTGTTGTTCATGCAGTGTTGTTTCATGGCAGTGTTGTTCATGGCAGTGTTGTTCATGCAGTGTTGTTCATGGCAGTGTTGTTCATGGCAGTGTTGTTCATGCAGTGTTGTCTGCAGTGTTGTTCATGGCAGTGTTGTTCATGGCAGTGTTGTTCATGGTAGTGTTGTTCATGGTAGTGTTGTTCATGGCAGTGTTGTTCATGGCAGTGTTGTTCATGGCAGTGTTGTTCATGGCAGTGTTGTTCATGGCAGTGTTGTTCATGGCAGTGTTGTCCATGGCAGTGTTGTCCATGGCAGTGTTGTTCATGGCAGTGTTGTTCATGGCAGTGTTGTTCATGGCAGTGTTGTTCATGGCAGTTTTGTTCATGGCAGTGTTGTTCATCGCAGTGTTGTTCATCGCAGTGTTGTCCATGGCAGTGTTGTTCATGGCAGTGTTGTTCATGGCAGTGTTGTTCATGGCAGTGTTGTCCATGGCAGTGTTGTTCATGGCAGTGTTGTTCATGGCAGTGTTGTTCATGGCAGTGTTGTTCATGGCAGTGTTGTTCATGGCATGTGTTGTTCATGCATGTGTTGTTCATGGCAGTGTTGTCCATGGCAGTGTTGTTCATGCAGTGTTGTTCATGGCAGTGTTGTTCATGGTAGTGTTGTTCATGGCA
>NC_069497.1:8135549-8166408 GCF_026875155.1 Cherax quadricarinatus | reverse complement strand
ATGTTTCTTTTCTACTGTCGCGGGCCCCTCCCCCCTTACCTGTGCTACTTTTTCCGGGCTTTGCGTGACCCCCTATTTTCGTGTGTTCTCTGTTTCTGTATTTTTTCATTCTCTATTCACTTTGTTTTTCCCTCCCACCGTCGGGTAAACCGGGGGCTTGTTCTGTCTTCCCGTTGTTACTGTTGCCCTTGGGAATAAACCCTTTTCCCACTGCCTCTTGCATTTTGTTGCTACATATTCATCATTTCATTTACTGGCTTTCCTGCCAGTTCTCTGTCCCACTGGACCCCCCGCATGAAGTTCTTAAACCCCTATGTAGTCCTCTTTTATAGTCAGGCTTTTCCCATTCTACTCCTGTTATTCTCTCCACTTGCAGCTTCTACTTGTATTCAAAGCACAGAACCACGTGGTCGCTAGCCCCCTAGGGGACTCTCATATTGATTTCCTCAATGTCTGAGCTCCCCAGGGTGACACGAGGTCCAATCTTGCTGGTTCATCCTCCCTCTCACTCGGGTTTGTGTCCTTAACATGTTGGGCATGAGGTTTTCCAGCACCAGTCCAACATCCTGGCTCTCCATGTGTGTGTGTGTGTGTGTGTGTGTGTGTGTGTGTGTGTGTGTGTGTGTGTGTGTGTGTGTGTGTGTGTGTGCTGGTGTGTGTGTGTGCGTTGTGAGTGTGTGTGTGTGTGTGTGTGTGTGTGTGTGTCTGTGTGTGTGTGTGCGTGTGTGAGTGTGTGTGTGTGTGTGTGTGTGTGTGTGTGTGTGTCTGTGTGTGTGTGTGCGTGTGTGAGTGTGTGTGTGTGTGTTTGTGTTAATATTTTCCATTAATACAGAAAGATCGTAGAAATGAAGACGAGAAAAGCAAAATGCGAGAATGACAAAGTGTTAAATATTTTTTCTCGTAACTCTTTACTTTTCATCCAATACAAGTGTCTCTCATCCAATACAAGTGTCTTTCATCCAATACAAGTGTCTTTCATCCAATACAAGTGTCTCTCATCCAATACAAGTGTCTCTCATCCAATACAAGTGTCTTTCATCCAATACAAGTGTCTCTCATCCAATACAAGTGTCTTTCATCCAATACAAGTGTTTTTCATCCAATACAAGTGTCTTTCATCCAATACAAGTGTCTCTCATCCAATACAAGTGTCTCTCATCCAATACAAGTGACTTTCATCCAATACAAGTGTCTTTCATCCAATACAAGTGTCTTTCATCCAATACAAGTGTCTCTCATCCAATATAAGTGTCTCTCATCCAATACAAGTGTTTTTCATCCATACAAGTGTTTTTCATCCAATACAAGTGTCTTTCACCCAAATAAAAGGGGCTCTCATCCAATACAAGTGTTTTTCATCCAATACAAGTGTCTCTCATCCAATACAAGTGTCTTTCATCCAATACAAGTGTCTTTCATCCAATAAAAAGTGTCTTTCATCCAATAAAAAGTGTCTCTCATCCATTTTAAGTTTTCTCTCATCCAATACAAGTGTTTTTCATCCAATACAAGTGTCTCTCATCCAATACAAGTGTCTTTCATCCAATGCAAGTGTCTCTCATCCAATACAAGTGTCTCTCATCCAATACAAGTGTTTTTCATCCAATACAAGTGTCTCTCATCCAATACAAGTGTCTCTCATCCAATACAAGTGTCTCTCATCCAATACAAGTGTCTCTCATCCAATACAGTGTCTTCATCAATACAGTGTTCATCCAATACAAGTTTTTTTTCATCCAATACAAGTGTCTCTCATCCAATACAAGTGTCTCTCATCCAATACAAGTGTTTTCATCCAATACAAGTGTCTCTAAATCCAATACAAGTGTTCTCATCAATTTACAAGTGTCTCTCATCCAATACAAGTGTCTCTCATCCAATAAAAGTGTCTCTCACCCAAATACAAGTTTCTTCACCCAAATTTACAAGTGTCTCTCATCCAATACAAGTGTCTTTCATCCAATACAAGTGTTTTTCATCCAATACAAGTGTCTTTCGTCCAATACAGGTGTCTCTCATCCAATACAAGTGTCTCTCATCCAATACAATTGTCTTTCATCCAATACAAGTGTCACTCATCCAGTACAAGTGTCTCTCATCCAATACAAGTGCTCTCATCAATACAAGTGTCTCTCATCCAATACAAGTGCTCTCATCAATAAAGTGTCTCTCATCCAATACAAGTGTTCTCTCATCCAATACAAGTGTTACTCATCCAGTACAAGTGTCTCTCATCCAATACAAGTGTCTCTCATCCAATACAATTGTCTTTCATCCAATACAAGTGTCTCTCATCCATACAAGTGTCTTCACCAATACAATGTCTTTATCCATTAAAAGTGCCTCTCATCCAATGCAAGTGTCTCTCATCAATACAAAGTGTCTTTCATCAAATACAAGTGTCTCATCCAATACAAGTGTCTCTCATCCAATACAAGTGTCTTTCATCCAATACAAGTGTCTCTCATCCAATAAAAAGTGTATTTCATCCAATACAAGTGTCTCATCCAATAAAGTGTCTCTCCTCAATACAAGTTGTCTTTCATCCAATACAAGTGTCTTATCAATACAAGTGTCTCTCATCCAATACAAGTGTCTTTCCCCCAAATACAAGTGTCACTCATCCAGAAACAAGTGTCTTTCATTCAATACAGGTGTCTCTCATCCAAATACAAGTGTCTCTCATCCAATACAAGTGTCTCTCATCCAATACAAGTGTCTCTCATCCAACAAGTGTCTCTCCTCCAATACAATTTGTCTTCTTTCCAATACAAGTGTTCTCATCCAATACAAGTGTCTCTCACCCAATAAAAGTGTCTCTCATCCAATACAAGTGTCTCTCATCCATTACAAGTGTCTTCATCCAATACAAGTGTCTCTCTTCCAATACAAGTGTCTCTATCCAATACAAGTGTCTCTCATCCAATACAAGTGTCTCTCATCCAATACAAGTGTCTCTCATCCAATACAAGTGTCTCTCACTTGTCACTTATTTAAATCATCACATTATTAACATCTTAACAATACTTTATAACAATATTCTACATTTGGTTTATCCAGGTTCTATAAAAATTATTCTTAAATTTTCACTTTTTTCTTTACTTTGTCTTTGCTATATAATTTCACTCTAACAGTTGTGTAAGAAATTATAGACTTACGTACGAGAATGTGTACACATCTGTGTGTATATTAGTAGTGGTTGTGTACGTGTGGCAGTGGTATAGAGGTTGTATATTAGTAGTGGTTGTGTACTTGTTAGTGGTTGTGTACGTGTGGCAGTGGTATAAAAGTTGTATATTAGTAGTGGTTGTGTACGTGTGGCAGTGTTATAGAGGTTGTATATCAGTAGTGGTTGTGTACTTGTTAGTGGTTGTGTACGTGTGGCAGTGGTATAGAGGTTGTATATTAGTAGTGGTTGTGTACGTGTGGCAGTGGTATAGAGGTTGTATATTAGTAGTGGTTGTGTACGTGTGGCAGTGGTTATAGAGGTTGTATATTAGTAGGGTTGTGTACGTGTGGCAGTGGTATAGAGGTTGTATTTTAGTAGTGGTTGTGTACGTGTTAGTGGTTGTGTACGTGGGGGCAGTGGTATAGAGGTTTTTATATTGTAGTAATTGTGTAAGTGTTAGTGGTTGTGTACGTGTGGCAGTGGTATAGAGGTTGTATATTAGTAGTAATTGTGTACGTGTTAGTGGTTGTGTACGTGTGGCAGTGGTATAGAGGTTGTATATTAGTAGTGGTTGTGTACGTGTGGCAGTGGTATAGAGGTTGTATATTAGTAGTGGTTGTGTACTTGTTAGTGGTTGTGTACGTGTGGCAGTGGTATAGAGGTTGTATATTAGTAGTGGTTGTGTACGTGTGGCAGTGGTATAGAGGTTGTATATTAGTAGTGGTTGTGTACGTGTGGCAGTGGTATAGAGGTTGTATATTAGTAGTGGTTGTGTACGTGTGGCAGTGGTATAGAGGTTGTATATTAGTAGTGGTTGTGTACGTGTGGCAGTGGTATAGAGGTTGTATATTATAGTAGTTGTGTTACGTGTTAGTGGTTGTGTACGTGTGGCAGTGGTATAGAGGTTGATATTAGTAGTGGTTGTGTACGTGTGGCAGTGGTATAGAGGTTGTACATTAGTAGTAGTTGTGTACGTGTGGCAGTGGTATAGAGGTTGTATATTAGTAGTGGTTGTGTACGTGTGACAGTGGTATAGAGGTTGTATATTAGTAGTGGTTGTGTACGTGTGGCAGTGGTATAGAGGTTGTATATTAGTAGTGGTTGTGTACGTGTGGCAGTGGTATAAAAGTTGGATTGTGAGATACTCAGTATGTAAGGAAAATTTGTGATTTCACAGGTGACTTTTCGCAGTGGTTGTTTTGCATATTGTGATTTAACCTGTTTAATGTGATGTTATTGCATATCAGAATATATTATCACTTTTCTAATCTTAGTGGTGTAAGTGGACTGTACTATTTCAAGTGGTGATGGTAAGTGGACTGTACTATTTCAAGTGGTGATGGTAAGTGGACTGTACTATTTCAAGTGGTGATGGTAAGTGGACTGTACTATTTCAAGTGGTGATGGTAAGTGGACTGTACTATGTCAAGTGGTGATGGTAAGTGGACTGTACTATGTGTGGTGTAATGCTACCTGGAAGTGGTGTAATGCTACCTGGAAGTGGTGTAATGCTACCTGGAAGTGGTGTAATGCTACCTGGAAGTGGTGTAATGCTACCTGGCGAGTGTGAGTCGACTACTCGGAGCATCACGACGGACGACGCCAAGGAAGGTAAAAACATTGTTGTTGTTGGGGATAGCCAGATTAGGTTCATGGATAGGGCATTCTGTTTGAAGGATAGGAGTAGGAGGCAGAGAGTATGTTTTCCTGGGGCTGGGATGAAGGATATTGTTAGCCGTCTGGATGACATCATGAGAGGTAATGGGAGCAATCCTATTATCTGTCTCAGTGCTGGAGGCAACGATGTTGGCAGACGTAGGAGTGAGGACCTTATTAGCAGGTATAGGTCAGCAATAGAGATAATTAGGAGGAAGGGTGGGAAACCTGTCATATGTGGCATTTTGCCAAGGAGAGGAGTTGGAAATGAATGGTTGTCAAGAGCAATTGGTGTCAATTGCTGGCTGGACAAATACTGTAAGGAAAATGCGGTAACATTCATTGATAACTGGGACCTCTTCTATGGCAGAAATGACATGTATGCCAGGGACGGGGTTCACTTATCTAGGTGTGGGGTGGGAGCACTGGCCAAACGCAGTGGAGGGAGCTGTTAGGTCTTTAAATAGGAAATAGTTAGTGGTATGGGTTTTTGCGGGAAAACTGTGAAGTCGCAGGGTAGTAATATGAGTACTAGGAGAACTAGTAATAGGCAAAATGAGGTGGATATTGGAAAGCCAGTAGCACTAATTGACAGGACAGTAATAGGTTTAGTGGAATAACAGAAAGGAGCAGGAAGAGTAAAGAGAGAGGAGGGTCTTTAAATATTTATTACACAAATAGTCGCAGTGCTAGGAATAAGATGGACGAGTTGAGACTAGTTGCTAGTGCAGGTAACATAGATGTATTTGCCATTACTGAGACGTGGTTTAATTCAAAAAGTCGGGACATGCCTGCAGAATGTCACATCCAGGGTTTTAAATTGTTCCAAGTAGATAGAAGTGTCGGAAAGGGGGGTGGGGTGGCATTGTATGTCCGAGATCGCTTGAACTGTTGCATAAAAACGGGTATTAAGTCTGAAGTAACACATACAGAGTCTGTTTGGATAGAATTTTCAGAGGGGCATGAAAAATTAATTTTAGGTGTGATATACCGTCCCCCAAATATAGATAGGGACCAGGGGAGACTACTATGGGAGGAAATTGTTAGGGCCACAAGGCACGATAATATAGTAATTCTAGGAGACTTTAACTTTAGTCATATTGATTGAAATTTCTTGACTGGGAATTTAGAATCATACGACTTCTTAGAAGTAGTTCAGGATTGTTTTTTGAAGCAGTTTGTGACAGAACCTACAAGGGGTAATAACCTGCTTGACTTAGTTCTGGCAAACAACGAATCCCTTGTTAATAATTTAGAAGTTTCAGAGGAACTGCGTGCTAGTGACCACAAATCAATTACATTTAGCATTGAATGGAAGTATGATAGTAGGGATAACTCAGTAACAGTCCCAGATTTTCGCTTAGCAGATTACGATGGGCTTAGAGAACACTTATCATCTGTTGACTGGTGTAACGAAGAGAGCTATCAATTTGACAGTTTTCTGAACACTATACATGCTGCTCAAAGAAGGTTTATCCCATATAAAGAAATTAGATCAAATAGAAATGACCCAAAATGGATGAATAATAGGCTCAAATATCTACTAGGGCATAAGAAAGGAATTTATAGGCGTATCAAAAGAGGTGAGGGTCATCTTATGAATCAGTATATTGACATTAAGAGGGACATTAAAAAGGGGATAAGAAAAGCTAAAAGGGACTATGAAATTAAAGTTGCTAGGGGTTCTAAAACTAACCCAAAAAGTTTTTTCCAGGTATATAGAACAAAAGCCAGAGATAAGATAGGTCCCCTTAAAAATAACTATGGGCATCTTACTGACAAAGAGAATGAAATGTGCTCGATTTTAAATAATGATTTTCTCTCGGTTTTTACACAGGAAGACACTAATAATATTCCGGTAATTAATTTTTATAGTGGGCTAGAAGAAGATAAATTATGTAACATCACAGTCACTAGTGAAATGGTTGTGAAGCAGATAGACCGTTTGAAGCAAAATAAGTCACCGGTCTGATGAGGTTTTTCAAGGGTTCTTAAGGAATGCAAATGGAAGTTTTGTGAACTTAATTTAATATTTTTAATTTATCTTCTTCAAACAGGTGTAGTGTCTGATTTGTGGAAGATGGCATGTATTCCTTTTTTTAAAACAGGGGACAAGTCGTTACCGTCAAATTACCGCCAATAACCCGACCTCAATTTTTAGGCAAATTTCTAGAGTCAATTATACTCCAGATTAAAAGGCCATCTCGATAAGCATAGCATGTTAAATGTTTACTCAGCATGGATTCACAAGAGGCCGGCCCTTGTCTAACTAATTTATTAACTTTCAGTAAAACTTTTGAGGCTGTTGACCACGATTAAAGAATTTTGATATTATTTACTTGTTTTAGTGGCATTTGAAGAGTTCCGCACCAAGACTTGTTGAGAAAAGTAGAGCCATGGAATTGGGGGGAAGGGCGCTTTTCGTGGATCGAATCATGGCTCACAGACAGGAAGAGAGAGTGTCCATGTTATGCAGGGTTCTGCAAAACCAAACATTCCTCACTTTTGAGGAGTCCCACAACGTTGTTGCCTAGTAGAAGGTCAACTCCTGCAAAAGGTACATCTTCTGCAACACCTACAGGTAGGTACCCAGACTGGTACTCAGACTCTATCCATAACCTGTGCACTGGAGTCCTGACAGTGACTCCAGTTATCCCTTTAAGAAAAATGTCCAATCCGGTGTAGGTGTCATCCGACACTGGCAATACACCAGTCAGTAAAACTACCTCTTTTAGCTTATGATAATCAGAAAAGGCAGATCCTTCTAAAGAACTAATAGCCTGTAACCCTTTACCAACTAATTGGGTTCTTGCTAATGTCGCCCATTCCTTTTCCGGCCAAACTTGGGATTTGGCCGTACTTTCAAATAACAGAAAAAACTGGTCTGGGTCTTTCTCTAGGAATTTGGGAACAAATTTTATGGCTTTATCCAAATGAAAAACATCTTCCCTTGTGTCTGTGTCTGGGTGAGAAGCAAGCTGCCTCTCTTTAGTTTCTTTCTTGACCCCTTTAAGCTCCTCTAAGGCTCTCTGTTTCCTGGATCTTTGGCGTCAATCCTTAACCGTTCCTTTTCTTCTGCAACTAGGGCTAATTTCATTTGTAAAATTACTACTTCCTTATCCAGGTCCCTATCATGGGGATGTGATTCAATGTCACCTTCCAAATACATGTCATCCTCAGAATTTTCACCAGTGTCAGCCATTTTGGGAAATAATAGCACCAAATCTTACTACCAGCCACAGAACTTTCTGATATAAAATAATAAAGCACACAGCAAGGTACATATACTGAAGTAGTATATTCATTTGATTCCCCCAATTTAAACAGGATTGCGCACAAAAAGAAAACCCTGGGAGAAATAAAAATAAGAGCTACTGCACTTGCAAAGGTAAATTATTTCCAGAAATTTAGGTGAGCAAAACCCCCTAAAAATCAGCAAGATTGTACCTGCAAGGGTAAATTATGCACAAAATATCAAGTATTCATAACACCCTAAAAATCAACAATATGGCACAGAAAGGTAAATGATTTATAGAGTATTAATTAATAATAACACCCTAAAACCAGCAATATTATACAGAAAGGTAAATTATTCACAGGGTATTAATTAATAATAACACCCTAAAAACCAGCAATATTACACACAAAAATAAATTATTCACAGGGTATTAATTAATAATAACACCCTAAAAACCAGCAATATTACAAACAAAAGTAAATTATTCACAGGGTATTAGTTAATAATAACACCCTAAAAACCAGCAATATTGCAAACAAAGGTAAATTATTATTTTAGTGTGAGTGTTATAGTGAATGCTTCCTCTGACCAACCCAGTTAAGAATGATTATTGACTTTCCAGGTTGCAAACTTGAATTACCACAAAAATTTTATAATTCTCCCATATACAGGCCCCCATGTTATGCAGAAATGTGGGATACCTGGGGGCTTGAGCCTGGTCTAAGGGCAAAGGTAAAAGTTACACACATCTCAAGCCCAAACCGGCCACCCAGGGCTATCCCAGTCAAAACAAAAAGCGCTAAACCAGTATGTGTTACTTCAATGGGCTGGTTAACAGAGGGCTAGGCAAAAATCCCAATTAGGAAAATATATCTATTTAATCACCATAACATAACTTAACAGAAAAACCTTTAATTCTACACCCCCAAATGAGGGTACACCCAGCTGGCTGGAGGTTTAGCCACCATAACACTAGGCTTCCGTCAGCGTCAGGCCGTCATTACACTACAATCCTCATTTCTTACTACATCATCATCCACAGCACCTGACCATGTCAGAGCCTGGGTTGAAATACAGGTAAGCCATATGAAAGCCTATGGCTTGAGTTGGAAAAACAAAAGAGTGTACAACTACAAACTTAACTTAAATACACAGCATCTCCTACGCAGCCTCTACACCCCATCCTCACGTCACGTGACTCCCTCCCCACGTTTAAATCTGCGTACCCAAAATCCTTGGAAAATAAATCATTAACACAATTTCTTTATAATTACAGTTAGAGTACTTTACAGTACCCCCAAATGCACATTATCAATTATAAAATTATTCCTTACAACTACAATATTCATATTATTATGGCACACTTCTCCACTATATGTACATTACGATGTCATGCAGAACCCTGCATAACAGATGCTTCAACAAGTTTTGCCGTGAATAAGGAAAAAATGTGGAATGAGAGCATTAAGTTATGAAAATGGATTTGACAGTTAAGAATTGGAAAGGAGAGTTATTAATTGGGAAGCTGTAAACATCGGGAAAATGGAGGGACAATTGGGAATTGTTAAATGTTGATAACGATAGGGAAAACTGTGATTTCGTGCGCTGGGCAGGGAGGTATAACATCATGTAGGAAGGCTAGTTGGGTTTAGTGTGGACGAAGTGCGTGAGGCAGTGAGTTTGAACGAAAAGGGGGTTAAAGCAATGGGATTGATGGGATAAAAGACAGAAATGTTTAAAAGCAGGCGGGGATATAGTATTGGAATGGTTGGTGCTTTTGTTTAATAAATGTTTAATAAATGTGCGTGGTTAAATCACACAGGTGATCTTAACCACGCAGAGATGGAAATCTTCAGCTCAAAAACTTTCACATGTCACAGCCCTTTTTTTCAACAGTATTATACAAAGTCACAGAATTGCTCATGATGCCGAGGAGCCTCGTGAGGCTTATAGTGACGTTAAAAAACCCAAGTTCTCTGTTTCCTCTGCTTATCTTCAAATCGTGAAACGTGCCCTGCTCTAAGGTATAATATTAACCATTATGACTAAACCCATTTTTTCTACAGCGACATACAGGTAATGTTCGGTTACAGGTACACGAGGTTAAGTGGCTGCAGTCGTGTTTGCAGCACGTTCCCGGTTTTAACATATAACCAGTATTAGTAAACTATTTCGGTTTCAGCCCGAGCATCGGGAATTGGCAACAGGGTGATTTCAACCCAAAAGAATTAGGCTGTTACGTGGTAATAAAGGATAATCTGAAAATTTATGAATTATCTGGTTATTAGGGCTTAAATAATAACCGGAATACTATGGAAGATTCACGAGTCAACAAGGTACAGACATAATAATTGATGGTGACGACATCGGTAGGCAGCATTTAGGAATATATGAATACTTCCGAACAGTATATAATCCTCCTGAGATCTACGCTATTTTAAGCTGACGAATGAGCACTTTTGACTCTAGAACGTTTGCACATAATACAATTGTTTTTTCGTGTGTATTATCCACAAATGACCTGTTGATGGCGATATAGATAAAATTATGAGCTGTCTATTATATCTCTTACCTGATGAGGGGTGGGGTGAGGGGTGAGGTGGGTGGGTGATTGGGTGTTAGTTTGCTTGACTGATTGGTGCCTCTCATTTTGTGAGAGAAGCTGAATGGTGTCACCACGCTAACTTTCCCTCATTTCTACTGTTGATAACCTTGGAACATTGCATATCTCCAGATGACGGACGGGAGATGTGTGATAGTACTTGAGCAGAAGATATCCATCCCCCGTGGCGTGTCTTGTATTAATAAATATAACAAAGAGGGGAAGGTACCTAGGGGTTGGCTGAGTACTGTACAGTTCCTTTGTATACAGGAAAAGGGGAAAAGGAGGGAAAATTTAAAAATTATAGGGAAATAAGCGGGAGTAACGAGGAAGTAAATGTATTCAGATATATGGGTGTGGACCTGTCAGAGATGGGTCTATGAAAACACGACGTTAATTTATAGAGTTCTTGAGGGTGAGTGGTGCACTAAGGAGTCTGTGAAGACAAAGAACGTTATTTTTAAAGAGGGGAATATACGAATGAATAGTGGTTTCCAGTGCTCTTATAGTGGTGTGAATTATTGGGGGCGAATGTTGGAAAGGAGAAGGCTGGAGGCAGTGGAGATGTAGTGTACGAAAGCAATGTTTCAGTGTGACTATATTGCAGAGAATCAGTGGCTTGGAGATTAGAAGGTGTGGAATTTTTAAAGTATTATCCAGAGGGTAGAGTAAAGGTTATTGAGGGGGTTTTGGACAATTATAGAAGATGGAACAAAGGCAGGGTAGGGGTCGTCCCAGGAAAAGTTGGATGGAGGTTTTGTGTGGAAAGGGCTTGTGCTTTCAGGCAGAGCGTGTGTGAGCGTGCTAGATAGGAGTGGAGACGGAATGCTTTTGATTGAGTACTCTGGAGTAAGAGTCAAGTAGTGTTATGAGGATTCGGAGGAAGAAGGAAAATGATTATCCAGCTTGAGTCCTGGAGGTGGAAGTGTATTATCCGCCACTCTGAAGCAGGTGTGCTTGGATATTGCGGTATAGTGTCTTTCACGCTTCTTGCAAGACAGTGGACGGAGTGAATGATGAGAAAGTGGTTTTCTCTTTTTGGTCACCCTTCCTCGGTGGGAAACGGCCCGAGTTGTTATTAAATAAATAGTAAATAAATTACATTATTAACAAACTTACATTGTAATAATATGTATATTAATTACAATGTAATCTATCTCGATGTTTGTAATGTACAAAAACCCGAACCTTCAAAAATAGCTTGTATTTAAAAAAAATGTATAATTGAGTAGTGAGAATAGTCATGGGCATAATTGAGATGGCAGTAAAAACGGACGATGCAGAATACGAAAGTGTGCAGTGAATGGGATGATCATTGCCTCACTTTTCACTCCGAGGGGTCATTGGGGTCATTGTGGGCCATGGGGGTCATGGGGGGTCACATTGTTAACCCTCAAACTATGTCCATGACGCAAAATCATGGCTCCTTTGTTGTTTCTCTTCACCAGTTCTCTTTCGCGCTGCATTGTTTTCTATATGATGTTATGCTTTCATTTTTTACGTTCCTTCTGTCACTTCAGTTCTTTCTCACTCTCATTGTTGATCTCTCATTTTGCTCTCTCAATTTTCGTATTTAACCTATGCTGATTTGATTTTTTTTCACTAAAGCTTTTCTGGCTTTCACTCTCTCAGATCTTAGCTTTTCTCTTGTTCTGACATGATGGATTATGGTCTAGTAACAGTGCTTCTTGTTCGATCGTTAACACTCTTCTTTATCAACTGGTTCCACATTCCCTTGCTCATTCTTTCTCGATCATATACGTACTCCACTCTCTCTCTCTATTCTCTCGTGCCTTTTTGTTTTTCTTACGGCCTCTTGCTATTTCCGGCTCTTTTGTTTTCTTTCTCTTTCATTTATTATCGTCTTCCTTTACATCTCACTGTTTTTTTCATTCCCCTTGCTAACTTTTCCACTTCTCTCACACACTTTGTTCTCCTTATTTTCGCTGACTTTTCAACTTGCACATTCTCTCGCTCTTTCATTTTCATTTCCCCACTCTTTCCTTTTCTCCTACTGATACTTCTCTTTCTTACTGTCTTTGATTTGCTATTTTTTTTCCTATATTTATACAAGGGCTGTGAGGGAAAAGTTCAACAGGATAGAAGTAGCGAGGCGAGTATATGGTGGATGATAGTTTGATTGTCGGCTGCTTGTTAGGGAGGGTCAGTCTAGCTCCCGCTATCCCCTCCCTCCCCCCTCTTTCTCACCCCGAAAGGTGACGGCCACCAAACAGTAATCACTTGACTCACAGCTCCAGCAGCAACTTGTAAGTTAAAATGCCTCTGCTCCCTATTCTAAGTGGTATTGGTTGAAAGCTTCACTTTTTAAACATTTGTCCTTTCAGTTTTAGCTCCACATAAGACTTTTCGATAAATCACTAACTTTTTTAAGTATCTTACACTTTTCATGGAGAGGTGTTTCTTAAGCAGTGGGTAACCTGTCTCTCTTTCCAGCTTGGAATGACAGATCGGGTCACCTTGCCAACCAACGAGGAAGTGTTGAAGGAGGGACGGACTGAAAGCTGTCTTGAGACGTACACTTCATAATTACCTACCATGATTAAATTGTACAGGACACTACCCCTCATCTTTGCAGTGGTAAGAACTGCGTTCCTGTCATCTGGACTGACTGATTCAAGGTATAGACTCTGTTGAAGACATAGTCGTTGGGTTTGTCACCAAACACCTGTGACCCCCCCCACATTCATCAACAAGGCTAAATTTTCACAAGACGGTGTCAACCTTCAACAGTCACCCAGTATAAACTGTACATATTAGCGTTGATATTCAAAATGTCATTTTTCCATTTCATTTTTTCATTTTTCATTTTTAAAAGTAGGATACACCTTCATATTTCAATGTTTTATCTTTGCATTAATAAATAATAAAGTGTTTGTCTTTGTGAATTATTTCTTTTTATATTCATTAATTTTCCTGAGGAGGAGCCAGCCATGGTAATACTTTCTGAAGTTGTTACAGGCTGAGAATGCCTTCACAAGTGGCTTTACAGGTTTAAAGAGCTCCTTCATTTACTAGCTTAACATTCTTTTACCTCCCATAGCTAACTTAAGAGACATCCCAGCAATACCTTTATAGTTTCTTGTATGAAACTGTATTGAACAGGATGAAGTTCGAAACGGCTGTTGGTCTGATTTCATTTGGTCAGTTAACTTAAATTTCAATCACCATATTGTGCTGAATGGCTCTCTCCGATAGGATAGTGAGAAGGATTACAGAGTGTAGTTACTGTTTGCTGCCCGTCTTTGTGGCATAGAAACTGTGTTCTCGCTTTTCTTGATATGGGGGCAAGTGTGTTGTGTCAAAATTGGCCTTGGTGTTGAGATGGGTGAAAAGATAGATCCTTTGTTGTTTATATAATATTATTATAATTATATATATATATATATATATTATATTTATATATATATATATATATATTTCTGGTACGAGGAGACTCGAACGTCGAATTCTTGGGTACAGGATACGCATGTGCTATAATCATCATACCACCACTGGACCAATACCTTGGCGACCAGCCAACGATTAGATCCAGGCAGCCAGCATTCAGCATGTGGTGTTAGTTATTTATCTCATCCTCTGCATGCATTCAAACAACGAGAGATTTTTACAATGTTTAGAATTCGCAGAACAGCGCGAAAATATCACAAACACTAATCTTCTGGTCGACAGGAGACTCTCACCTACAAAGGTTAGGGTAAGTGGGGGAGAAGAGTGAAGAGCAACAATATGCATCAAAGTTGTTTGCAATAGGTAAGTTTCCATTTTAAGTCAAAGGCGAGAACTTTCAGTGAGAAGTCACATATAATAAATAGGTTGTGGACGTCAGAGGTGAATCCTGCTGGCCATCTGACTGTCCTTGCAGAAGTTTCTGGCATTTTTCCATAATGTGTCTGTGGGTGAGTGTGTGGCGAACGCATAATAGAGAATGTTGTATCCAAAAAAAAAACGACATTGGTGGAAGATGGTGAGAATCTTAAAGTGGTCAGACAGAAACAATTTGTTGTGGTTCAAAAACTAAAGACCAAAGTTGTTGCTACCTGTTGCTAGGTTGTCGAGGGATCACTGAAAAGTACTCCTGAGAAAGGAATACTCTGTGGAAAATTGGTGTAGGAGGTCATGAACAACATGACCAAGTGATGGAGTCTCCTTCTCGTTGTCCAAGACCAAACGACATTACGGGTTTGCTAGAAATACTGCCTAGCCAAAGTTAAATACGAAACACGATAGAATGAGGGAGAACCTCACATTTTTCCCCTCCAGAGAAGCATGTAATGACATATGGGAATCAGGACCCCTCTATTATAGAAGAGGCAAACACTGGACGCAATTGTGGATCGTAGCGGTGTGAGAACTATACTTAAGTAGGCTGTGAAAATACTTGGCGATTCTAGTAAATGACCCTTGGATGATTTGAATCAGAGGATCAGAAACAATCAGTTGTACACTGCCAGTGCATGAGAATGAGACTGTAAATGATCAATATAAGAGCGAGAGTGAAGTTAGAGCAGACAAGTAAGTTTTCGCAGAAGGAAGTCTGGAGGAACAAACAAGAATTATTGGAACCTCCCAAGGAACGAGGAGGAAACTAAGATGATGGTGAAAAAAAAAAAAAAAGGGATTAATTTTAAGGGGGGGGGGGGGGGACGGTACATGGAAGGAAGCCAACAGAGTTTATACAGAGACAAAAGAGTTGTAATAAATAGGGACGACGATTAAACATATTAACCATACAAATATCCGTCACTTTCTATAGGTAGAAGGATCGCGATGGTCGTAGAATAAAGGAGACAATAGACACGACGCTATTACAAAGATATCTCAGCCCTGAGATACAAATATAACCTTTGATGATGAGATCAAGTTCAAAGTTTTAAGGGAATCTGAAGAAAATAATTGTCACAGGAGTCTAGTTTACATAAGATTAGGACTGAATAAAGTCGAAGAAGGGTTTGTTTATCAGCCCTCAAGAAAGATGAGTTGCAGTTTTAAGGAGGTTCAGGCAGCAATGACAAACAGCTTTCAGGGAGATTATGAGAGGCTTTCAGGACATTCAGCGACCAAACAGAACACCGAGAATATTAATCGCATCTTGCTCAGGGATACATGTAACCATAGAGGTGTAGAACTTATAGGGTGATAAAAGAAGCACCTGTGATAAAATCTGATTTGTTTTGACAACGAAATATTTAAAAACCCAGGAATGGTGGGCTGAGGGGAAGCCGCAATCAATGACATTCTAAAAAAAAAAAAATAAAAAAAAAAAAAAAGGCCGCTACAGGATGACAATTACGGCTAACACAAACTATAGCAAAATCATCGACATGAAGAAAGAAACGACCCAAATATCGGATGGGATACAGTGGCAACGTCAAGGAATGGTTCTTATTTGGACGGAAGGTTATAAAGTTATTTACCTGATCGCGAAATGCCTTTTCTACAGAAATCCCCGAAGAAAGCTGTAAAATTCCTAGGAGCTTAGGCCTAGATTCGTAGCGCCAAGTTTTATACCATAACCTCTTCGCGGATAAATGAAAGATACAATTCGGGCAGATTGTTAGCGAAAGTACTTGGAAAACGTAGGTATCCCAGTGGGACTAAGGCGTCGATAATCAACCAGGTACCATACCAAAGATTTGTTAACCAAGCGTTCTAACAACTTACATACTACATAGTAAAATCATGATGTGTGTTAACGGAGAGTTGTTATAGCCGACGTATCTGGATTATGAAAAGGCGGGATAAAACGGTATAGCTTTCCAATAAAGGAGGAGAACCTTTGGGACTATATGAGAACTGAAAAATCTTAAGAGGACTACGAGCTCCGTTGGTTTGTTTATTATGAAGCTAATGACATTAATGTTCATCAGTTCCGCTATTGTCAGTTGGTTCATCTGACCCAACTACTGTGCGTTGCACGTGAAAGTATTGACACAAATTCTCAGATCCTGAAGGGATCTTGCAATGTAAAAAGTAAAATCCAGAGTACTGACTCCCCTCTTGTTTAAAGGGATAGAATATGAAACGGGAGGAGATGTAGCCCATGGGATTCATAGACAAGGTGATGCCCAAATTACAGTAGCACCCCAACAGAGTCTGCAACCCAATCACCTGGAAACCGTGAGAACTGGAAGGGGGTCTGAATGTACTTAACAATGAACTTCTGTATCTTCTTGGCAATCTGCACACATATAAGTAGTGGAATTTTCAGGAGACACGTAAGGCTAGCAAGGAAGTAAGTTTCACAATTCGAATTAACATGATGGATAGGACACCACGTCGTGTTTGAAAGCTAGGAACGAGTCGATAGATTCTGTTGTAACGGTTAGGCGGGGAACACACTTGTTTCAGTCACACAAGTAAGAGACAGTCAGAAACATAATCGTTGATCCAGCAAGAAAAACGTATTTGATGAAAAGTAGCAACTACTTGTATGAAAGAGGACGAAAGGAAGCGGGAACAAAAAGAGGAAAGACATGCATAAGAGCAAGAACAAAATGGCAACATTCCGTGACTGGAATAATACACAATAACCCGCACATAGGAAAAAGAAGCTTATGATTGGACATTGGTTAGTCACTGTTATGGGACATAGGGGGACCCAACACCACATTGATGGGATTATAAGTAACAGTTACTCTGGAATACCTTAATTTATATTGAATTGATGAGACTTTAGCTCTAAATGTCATAAGGGCGCAGATCATCTTATGGCTGTAAGGCAGCTGAGTCAAGCCTGTTTTTTCTCAATATATAGGTTATACTATAGACACACATCACAATTTAAAACAAGTAGTTTATAAAGTTGTATTTCTTTTTGTAACAGTAAAAATAGGTGTGGTGAAACTGTGGTAACTAGAGAAATTGTGCTTTGGAACAGTCTTTCGTGGGTGTGGGAGGAGCTTAGCTAGGCTCCTCCCTCTCTCTCTCTCTCTTGGTGGACTTCAAGCTGGTAGGACTCTGGGTCCTTCGTTCTATTTTTGGGCCATTATGTGTGCCACAGGGGTGAGCTTTTATAACTAAGTTGTGGCAACCATACCAGGGTGCTTAAGTTGTGTCAAAACATGGTTAGCCCAGAGATTAGTCCAGAAGAAAGAAGGGCAATTTGTTCCAGATTCCACCATGTGGGCTGTCTTAGAGAACAGCTAAGGGGGTGTTGCAGGCTTATGTTTTGAATTTGTGAGTACTGTAATTGTATATTCTGTACATATCTATTTGAAGACAGTTATATTTTTTACAGTAGTAGTTTAAATAAACCGTGAAGAGGGTTGGTGAAAGGATATCAGAGACCCTGAGGATGATCAGTCATGATGTAAGTATTATTTCCATGACAGATTAGGCCATTAAGAAAAAGCTACCCCACACTTGAAATGTAGTGAGAACCTTACTATCAAGTATAAGGGACACTATAACAACATGACAGTCACACTAAACACACGAAGATAAAAGGAGCCAGTTGATATATAGGTGCGGAGGACAAGTAGGGACAAAGAGAGGAAGAATGAGTAGGTGATATTGTGGTAGAGATAATGCTGGTATTAATAATAATAATAATAGTAATATAATATAATAATAATAGTGTAATAGTAGTAGAGGTAGTTAATAGTGTGGTTTAGTTGTAGTAGTAGTAGTAGTAGTAAGTAGTAGTAGCAGTAGGAGTAGAAGCAGAAGTGAGTAGTCTAAGGACAAGAAATGGAACACTGCGGGAGGAACTAATGGCCACGAGGATGGGACCAAAAACACAGTGAATAAAATCTGAAGGACAAAACACACCTGGGCAGAATAAGGGGACAAAGAAATACAGGAAAATCGTGATGAGTGGGAGAGGAGTAGAAAAAAGTTAGGTGAAGTCACAAGAAGTTCTAACGTTTGGAGATTTGAAAAATGTAATGAGAGAGGAAGGCATCTACAGTGACAAATCCAGGACTACGATCATATTAGGAAAGGTGTTGATATTAGGGATATTGCTTCAACAAGAACGGCATTTGCAAATGCTGTAGATTTCAGAACACTCGTGACCTTGATTTGATCTTTTTATCTTTCTTCTACCTACCTCTTCTCCTTTCCGATATTTTCAATGTCTTCTTTACCTCTGTCTAGTGTATTCTGTCCTTCAGTTTTCCTTCCCCCATCTCTGAGTGTTTGGTTGCACTCTCGTCAGCCATTAACTTCTTACAAGGCTGCTTTTTCTTATCCTTAGATTTAACTTTTACTTCGATTACTAATTACTACTTACAACAACAACAACAAAACTATACTACTACTACTACTACTACTTCTTTTAACTTGCTTCACTTCCCTTTTCTGTCTCTTGTGCCGCTACCACTATTTCCCGGAAGAATCTCAGGGAAGAAACTAAGGCCATAAAGGGAAATTGAAAAAAAAAAAAAAACTTTTTTTTCTTATGCCAGATCTAAGGATAAAACAACTTCTAGTATTGGGCATCTTACTCCAAAGAAATTGGGTAAGATACTAAAGTCCAATACGACTCAGTGTTCAGCGAAGCCGTTAACCAGACTAATGTGTCAACAATCCTAAATGAATTCTTTTATGACCGAACCCAGAATGTGCGTCATCTCAAAAATCTCTGATATTATCCTACACAAAAGACTTTGAAAAGGCAATAATATGACATGCCCATGCTCTCGACCGCAGTTCAGACTCATGGAACTCCGTGTTCATCAAGACTGCAAGAAGTCCGTGTCACATGCCTTCAGCATTCTCAGAAATGAGAGGGAGCATGGACACAGGAGTCTCCTACACTCATTGAAAACAACAGACATAGCCCCACTCTTACAAAGGTGCCAGTTTAAAACTATTGCAAAGAACTAAGACTGATAGCCTAACATCTCTCTCATAAAAATCTTACCTGGAGTTTACCGGATGAGAGTTCCGGGGGTCAACGCCCCCGAGGCCCGGTCTGTGACCAGGCCTCCTGGTTGATCAGAGCCTGATCAACCAGGCTGGTGTGCTGGCTGCCACGCAAACCAACGTACGAGCCACAGCCCGGCTGATCAGGAACTGACTTTTAGGTGGGCTTGTCCAGTGCCAGCTTGAAGATGCCAGGGGTCTGTTGGTAATCCCCCTTATGTGTGCTGGGAGGCAGTGGAAACAGTCATGGGCCCCTGACACTTATTGTATGGTCTCTTAACGTGCTAGTGACACCCCTGCTTTTCATGGGGGGATGGTTGCATAGTCTGCCAAGTCTTTTGCTTTCGTTAGGTGAGTGATTTTTCGTGTGCAAGTTCGGACTAGTCCTCTAGAATTTTCCAGGTGTATATAATCATGTATCTCTCCCTCCTGGTTCCAGAGAATACAGGTTTAGGAATCTCAAGCGCTCCAGTAATTGGGTGTTTATCTCCGTTATGCCGCACCGTGAAAGTTCTCTGTACATTTTTCGGTCGGCAATTTCACCTGCCTTCAAAGGTGCTGTTAGTGTTGCAGCAATATTCAGCCTAGATAAGACAAGTGACCTGAAGGAGTGTCATCATGGGTTTGGCCTCCTCCCTAGTTTTGGACGGTTCTCATTTATCCATCCTGTAATTTTTCTACGCAGATGCGTTTGATACCAATGTTATGGTCCTTGAAGGTGAGATCCTCCGACATGATCACTCCCAGGTCTTTGACGTTGGTGTTTCGCTCTATTTGTGGCCAGAATTTGTTTTGTACTTGATGAGATTTAATTTCCTCATGTTTACATATCTGAGTATTGAAATTTCTCATCGTTGAACTTCATATTGTTTTCTACAGCCCACTGAAAAGATTTGCGTTTTGATGTCGCCTGGAGACTTGCAGTGTCTGCAATGGAAGACCACTGTCATGCAGATTACGGGGTTGTCATCTGCAAAGGAAGACACGGTGCTGTGGCTGACATCCTTGTCTCTGTCGGATATGAGGATGGAGGACAAGATGGGAAGCGAGTACTGTTGCCTTGTGGAACAGAGCTTTTCACCGTAGCTGCCTCGGGACTTTACTCTGTTGAGACTATCTCTTTGTTTGTTAGTGAGGAAAATTTAGATCCATCGGACCGACTTTTTCCTGTTATTCCTTTAGACGCATTTTTGTGCGGCGATTACGCCATGGTCACACTTGTCGAAGGCCTTTTGGCAAAAGTCTGTATTATATTTCATCTGCATTCTTTTTGTATTCTAGTGCATTTAGGACCTTGTCGTAGTGATCCAATCGTTTTGAGACAGACAGGAGCGACCTGTTCTAAACCTGTTGCCCTGGTTGTGTAATTGATGGGTTTTCTAGATGGGTGGTGATCTTGCTTCTTAGAACTTTCAAAGATTTTTATGTATGGGATGTTAGTGCTATTGGTCTGTACCTCTTTGCTGTTGGCTTTATGCCCCCTTTGTGGGAGTGGGCTATGTCTGTTGTTTTGAGTAACTGTGGGACGACCCCGTGTCCATGCTCCTCTCCATAGGATGGAAAAGGCTCGTTGATAGGGGCTTCTTTGCAGTTCTTGATCTAACACAGAGTTCCTTGGAGTCTGGCCCTGGGGCAGAGTGCATGGGCATGTTCATTTATCGCCTGTTCGAAGTCATTGGCGTCAGGATAACATCGGATCAGACTGTGTTAATAAAATTTTGTAGCTCTCTCATAAAAAATTAATTTTGATCTTCGACATCTCAGTCTGGTTAGCGGCCTCTTAAAATAACAAAAAGGCACAATACCGTGACCTGAAACAATACACAAATAACCCGCACATAAAAGAGAGAAGCTAACGACGACGTTTCGGTCCGACTTGGACCTTGTCAATGGTCCAAGTCGGACCGAATCGTCGTCGTTCTTAGCTTTCTCTCTTTTATGTGCGGGTTATTTGTGTATGGTTAGCGGCTTGCTAAAAACTGAGTCATATTGGGACTTGAGTAGCTCACTCATTTCCTTGCTGTCATCTGTGTAGGACCCATCTTGTTTAAGTAGGGGCCCAATACTGGACGTTGTTCTCGATTTTGATTTGGCATAGGAGAAGAAATACTTTGGGTTTCTTTCGATTTCATTTATGGCTTTTAGTTCTTCCCGCGATTCCTGACTCCTAAAGGATTCTTTTAGCTTAAGTTCGATGCTTGCTATTTCTCTGACCAGTGTCTCCCTACGCATTTCAGATATATTGACCTCTTTTAGCCGCTCTGTTATTCTTTTCCGTCGCCTGTAAAGGGAGCGCCTGTCTCTTTCTATTTTACATCTACTCCTCCTTTTTCTTAGAGGAATAAGCCTTGTGCATACATCGAGTGCCACCGAGTTAATCTGTTCTAGGCATAAGTTGGGTCTGTGTTGCTTAGTATATCTCTTCCCCACTTAATATCGGATAGGACTGGTTACTTTGGTCCCACTTTATGTTTTTGTTAATGAAGTTGAATTTGTGGAATGCTCCCATCGGGACTAGTCTCATTATGTCGGTCTGGGGCTCCCACGCATACAATCTGAACCTCATTATGTTGGATCTGAGTATATGTTTTTGATAGGTGACTTTTTCTTATCAGACCATCATTGTTAGTGAAGAAGAGGTCTAGTGTATTCTCCAGTCTAGTAGGCTCTATTATTTGCTGGTTTAAATTGAATTTTGTGCAGAGATTTAAAAGCTCGTGTGAGTGTGAGTTTTCATCAGAGCTGCCTCCTGGTGTTATTACTGCAACAATATTATTTGCTATATTCCTCCATTTTAGGTGCCTTAAGTTGAAATATCTCCCCCCCAGAGAAGATGTTGGCTTCTAAGTAAGCAAGATCGCCAACCACCTTAGGTACCCTAGTTACACAATGAACCCAGGCAACACGGGTTCAGAGCAGGTCGCTCCTGCCTGTCCCAGCTACTGGACCACTATGACAAGGTCCTGGATGCTACAGAGGGTAAACAAAATGCAGATGTAGTATACACAGACTTTGCAAAAGCCTTCAACAACTGCGACCACGGTGTAATAGCAAATAAAATGCATGATAAAGGGACTAAACAGAAAAGAAGGAATATGGATCCTATAACTACTACCTAATAGAACACAAAAAAGAATAGCAAACAGAGTAAAAGTCTGATGCAGCTACGGTGGAAAGCTCTGTTCACCAAGGCACAGACTCCTCCCATCCCTGTTCTCATCCTCTTAATCTGACATACACAGAGAGCTAGCCATAGCTCCGTGTTCTTCCGCTTGTGGATGAAACCATAATTCCTATGACAGTGACATCCATCGGAAGACACCGCAAGATTCCAAGCACTTCACCAAATCTTCAAATGGGCCACTCAAAACAAATTTGAGGTTCAATGAAGATAAATTAACTACTCAGATAGGAAAACTTGAGGACAATTAAAACTGTATCAGGGTATACAACAAATTCTAACCATAAAACAGAGCGAAAAAGAATGTGAAAACCTGAGGAGTGAATAATATCGAAGGATCACAGCCCTCACCTCAAAGACCACAACAATGTATCTACCGCATCTGCTAGAAAAATTGCTATGATGGATAATGATAACCTTCAAAACTAAGGGACGCCAAGCCCATGATGATTCTTCCTTCTCAAATTGCTGTGCTCACTAGGCTGGAATTCTGCTGTAACACTAACTGCCCCCTTCAAGGCAGGCGGAAATTGCTGACCTGGAGATTGTAAAAGATTTTCACGGCACACATAAGTGCGATAAAACGCATCTAAATTACTGGAACGGTTGAAAGTCCCTTATTGTATTCCCTGGAACGCAGGTCGAGAGAAATATACATGATAATACACCTTGGAGACACCTAAGGACTAGTACCAAATTTTGCACACGAAATTCACTCATCCCTATGAAAGCAAAAGAACTGGGCAGGAATGCAACACTCCAGGCGAAAAAGCAGGGCGCCACGAGTAACAAGGAGAGATAACACAATAACTGTCAGGGGCCCAAGACTGTTCAACTGCTCCCAGCATAACATAAGGAGGAATACCAATAGACCCTGGCTGTCTTCAAGAAGGCACTGACAGGCATCTAAGTCAGTACCTGACCAGTAGCTTGTGTTCGTAACGACTGCTTGCGTGCGTCCAGCAGTAACAGCCTTGTTGATCAACCCTTATCTATCCATTACAAGGCCTGGTCTCAGCCTGGGGCCGCGGGGGCGTTGACCCCCGAAACCCTGTCCCGAGTATCCTTCCACCAACCACTGCTACTTCCATTATCACATTGCCTCAACCACTACTACTGCACTTCCTTCTTTCTTCCGTCTCTTTGCCCCGTTCCTGTGCTCCACTCCTATATCTACTCGCTCCTTCATTTTCGTGTGTTAGTGTAGCTAGTTAACGGCCAAGTCAGACCGAAACGTCGTCATAAGCTTATTTCCCTATGTGTGGTTTAGTTTGTGTATAAAGCGCAAATTCCGAATGCTCCATTGCAATGAGAACGACGAAGGACTCTTGGAGTAAGAATGAGAAAAACGGAAAGAGGAAATGAACGTTTTTTCATGAAAATCAGCTTAACACAGACTAATCAAAGTCCACTTGATAAAAGTAATGATATAAAGAGATCTGAAGGAATAATATGAGTGGCTAGGATCAAAAAGTGGAGGAGTGAAATTACTTATAACACGAAAAAAGAGGCGAGGCAAAAGCATTTAACTGTCCCATGAGAGTTCGCAGCGAGACCCTCACAGGAAATATGATAAGCATTAAATTTATTTAATAAAAGAACTTGGCGGAGGTAAGGAATTGCAGAAGGAAATTTAGGGATGATGAAGAGCGTGACCGTGCAAAGATACAAAGAGCAGACTGAGTACAACCTTTTATACCGTTGTATAAGTTTAAAACAAAAAGCCGAGAATAAGGAAATATCATTTGCATAAGATGTTCATTCTCATAAATGCTCGTTGTGAAAAGGATTAAATGCCTGCAATAGAAAAGTCAAAGAATAGAATGCCAACTGTTGAATGTAATTTCGGTTTTATGCAAGCAGATACAAACAGGGTTACTAGATGAGGAACATTTGCAGCTGTCATCGATTTCTCTCCACAGCATATGATATTTCCACTGCAAAAAATCATTATCAGTAACTAATAGATTAACGAGTAACACAAGCACCACACGGTGGCCTTAGGACTAGAAACGGTTAAAAAAGCTGATTGTAAAAATAGCGGTAAGTAACAAATACTCGATTTGGTGGACAACCATAGAAAAAAAAAGAGTTGGACAGGACAGGTTGACGCACAGTTGCAGAGGAGGTGGTCGTGTCCAATGCCGGGTATTTGGACTTCATGAATAATACCCAAGCATGAATGCAAGAGGCGTAGTAATGTAAAGAGACATTGGCAGGTACTAAAATAGGTGGAAACATAAAAAGGGTAGTGATATCCTGGGAGGACGAATCTGGGTGGATACAAGAAGGATGGAATAAATAGCAGAATGTGCTGGTTGATTGGTTTACCACAACTATCACATACAGGAGAAGGCCAAGGCGCGAGACACCAACGTAGGGAAGGGTTATCACCTAAACGCCGCAGCATAAAAGAGAGAACTTACGACGAGCGGTTCGGTCCGACTTGAGACCATTGACAAAGTCACACTAACAGAGTGAAGCAGGACGGCTATAAATAGGCAGGAAGAGGTGAGGTAGTATAGTAGTATAGACAAGAAAATGTATGTAAAACCGACCGACAGAGAAATGACACATGCACAACAAACCCGGGCATCCCCACCGTAGAACGTTTTCCCCATCCAGCCAGCCACTGGATAGCGAAACGTCCACAACAAAGACAATCAGAACGCCGCACATGTGTCTAATTTCATCAAAGTTGTAGTAAAGAAGAAGAGTAGTAGTAGTGGTAGTGGTAGAAAGTGGAAATAAGGAAGAACGAGCCAGTCAAGGACCTCAATCAGAGGGACATTGATTCCCTAGAGAGAAGGCCCAGAAAGGTTTCTTCATCTCCCTATCCCCAGTGATGTCTTCCTTGATCTGATCCGCCCTCTGTGTGACTCTAACTCCTTTTTACTTCAAGGGAAATAATATTCTCAACCTTCGGTGTCGCTATGGGCTCTCCTCTTTCTCCTGTCTTGCTAATCTTTACATGGAATACTTCGAGGGACTGTTCTTCTTCCTACCCTCGATGTTGCAACCTTCACTCTGGCTCCGCTATGTGGATGACATCTTTGCTCTGGGTGGCCTCATACTCCATCTCTCCAAACCTTTTCTTAAAGCTCGTAACAATCTGCCGCCATCCATAAGTTTTTAAAAGCTGAATGGGAAACTAATTCCCCTTACTTCCCAAACCTTGATGTCCATGTCCCACCGCTCCGATACAGGATTTCTTTTCCGTTTACCGTAAACCTATGCACAGTGGCATGTACATTCACTACTTTTCCTATCATGCTTCCCCTGTCAAGAAAAGTGTTCTTATCTCCCTCTTTCTCCGTGCCCTCCGCATCTGTGATCCTCAGTTCCTTCCAGCAGAAATTTCCACTCTTCATAATTCTTTCTCCCGTCTTGGCTACCCTTCCCATTTCATAGACTCTGCCTTCTCACGTGCTAAACGCAATTTCTTCTCTCCCAAACTCTCTACTCATGGGAACTCTTCTATCCTCTGCCTTCCCTACATTTCCGGTCTTTCTAATCTCAACAATTCTCTCCGTCCCTTAGACATCAAGCTTACCTTCCGCCAGACTAACACTCTTCGCACTAATCTCGTTCATACCTCTCCTCCCTCTACAGATGTTCCTGGTGTCTACTCTATTTCTTGCTCCTCCTGTCCTCTTTCAATACTTCGGAGAAATGGTCGATCTCTTTCTGACAGACTTAGGGAGCACAAAAATAGTGTTAGGCTTGCCGACACTAACAATGCTCTTTTCTGTCACGTCAGAGATCATAGCCATCCTATTGACTGGTCTTCTGCTAAAACTGTCTTCCCTACTTCCAACTCGAACAGTCGCCGTTAGTTGAATCCTCTCTAATACACAAACTTCCTTGTATGAACCTTAGCCCTGGCTTCGTCTCTGTAGATGCCTTCCTCTCCCACTACATTGTAAAATGCTCCAAACTTCAGAACACCCGTGACTTAACCTGAATCCTCATTTTTTTTTTTCTTCTTTCTTTTCTTCTTCTTCTTCTTCTTTTCTCCTTCCTTCTTTCTTTTCTTCTCTTCTTTTTCTTCTTCTCTTCTCTCCCCTTTCCTCTCTCCTTTTCTCCTCTGGGTTGTCTTTCTCTCTCCTGTCTCGTGTTTCTGTTCCTTCTTCATTTATTTTATTTCACCACTTCCCTTTCACGCACCTCGGTGCGCTTGCTCTCCCTCTGTGGGTTTCTAGCTCTCTTGCAGTGCTCCCCTTCCTTTGTATTTGACTGGCTCGTCTTCCTTATTTCCCACTTCTACCACTACCACTACTACTACCTCTTCTTCTTCTACTACAACTACTGATGAAATTAAGACACATGTGCGGCGTCTGGTTGTCTTTGTTGTGGACGTTTCGCCATCCAGTGGCTGGCTGGATGGTGAAACGTCTACGGTGGGGATGCCCGGGTGTTGTGCATGTGTCATTTCATCCTGTCGGTATTACATACATTTCTTGTACTACTACTACTACTACTACTACTACCTCCACCTCTTCCTGCCTATATATAGCCGTCCTGCTCCACCTCTGTTAGTGTGACTTTGTCAATGGTCCAAGTCGGACCGAAACGTCGTCGTAAGCTTCTTCTTTTATGTGCGGGTTATTTGTGTATCGTTCCAGTCACGGTATTGTGCCTTTTTGTTATTTATTTAGGGAAGGTTAAAGTATGGGGGGAACAGTAGACTGGTAGGGAGTTTTGGCGACTGGAGAAGTCTTGGGGCTTTGAGGTTTTTGAGGACGAGTGAAGAGCCCAGCCTAAAAGATGGTGGATAAACAAGGGAAATCGAAGAGGACGTGGTAATAGGAATGGGAGAAGGGGGAGGAACGTCAGAGACGAGGATTTCATCAGTGTTGGACAAACAGGTGACTGCGGGGAAGCGCACATGGACCTGTGGATGCTGGGCTTCTTTATATACTTGTCTCATTACAATCCAATAATGACGAACCTTTTCTAGTGGTAATAAGATATTTTTTCGTTTTACATTGTATTCCATACTGCACCGTGTAACTTTATTATATGAAGCAACTGTAAAGCGAAAAGAAATCGTATATCCTACTTCTTGTCCAAGAATACCTCGATCTGGCCAATAGTCCTGATACGGAATGGAACCACCTTTCATCTACCCAGTACACCAAATGATAGCTCCCGAATGAGAGGGCATCAGCAACAAGGCGAATTACAGAAACGCCGGGGAGTCAAACCTTTGGCTGCCACATCAGGAGACGATGGCAAGCCTCCAAGAATACTCTTCGTCATAAAAGACATGCTGAGGTCGCCCACCGAGGCCTAAAGAGAGCAGGCCTCCTTCCATTCCTCATTCCTAAGCAGCTTCACTACCACCGATAACGATCCCTTACACTACCTAGGAGCTGACATTCACTAGTGGAAATATTTCAAATGCATGTGACCGAATGGTGAGAGGGAAACTGACGAAGATGAGGGTTGTTTAGATTAGATCGAAGAGACAGAATCTATTTCCTTAGGATCAAAGTAACTCCGTCGTCCAGCAAAAGGGACATTCCCTCCTTCACCCTAAAAGAGATTCTTCCTGAGAATAAGATTTTTTCATGTTGTTTTCTGTTGTTTAACTTTTATTATTGGTCATTCCATTTCTCATATTTTGTCTCGGTGTATAATTTTATGTCATGATTTGAACTTATCATTAATTTCTTGCTTTGAAAGTTTATGGTTATTTTGTTATCCTTTAAAACTCACTGTGTTATATAATATATTTCCTACTATTTATTTTTTTCATCTGGAATTTTGTAACTAATTATGGGGATGAAAACATAAAAATAACTAAGTCGTTGGTGTAAAACGTTTCAAGCAAACAGATCACTACTTGTGGTTTGCTAGGTCAAATTTAACTCATTGAAGTAATAATTAGATACATCTTTTCAGTGAATTCTCAAGATACAACGTAGATGGTAAATATATAATCAAAATATTAATTAAACACCATTACAAGTACACATATTAACACATCATAGTTGCCTGTTGACATATTCCTGGTTAAAAAACATAACATAACTACAAGGGAAGATATAAGTATCATCAGGATGCTCTAAGGATCAAAACACAAACTATGGGAAGGGTCGGAAATGTTATACCAGCATCCCAGTAACAAAACGCAATTTGCCCCAATGCTCTTTAACCTGGTACTGACACACAGCAGCAACTCTAAAGATATGGACATGGCTTACACACCACTTACAGGCAGTCTTAATTAAGAATGCATAGGTGAATGTAGCGTACAGCCAATATGTGTGTGTGTGTGTGTGTGTGAGAGACTGAGAGACGAGAGAGAGAGAGAGTGAGAGAGAGAGAGAGAGAGAGAGACAGGCGAGAAAGAAAGAGGAGAGAGGTAGAGTGAGAGAGATGGGGATGGATGGAGGGATGGGTAGGACTCCTATGGATCATTGTTTCTCCCATAAACCTCAGTAAATCAACAACGACTTTATTTTTTACATAACCCCACCAATCGCTCCCTTCCCTCCCGCCCCCCTTTCCTGTAACCCAAACTTCTGCTGAACACTCAAACATACTTTTTTAAAACCCCTCCCCATCCCTCTTCGACCCCATTGCCTATGCTCTCATTAGCCCATCTACCCCCCAAATAGCTGTTTATATCTTACCCTAATGCCTCCTTTTTTTTTTAAAAAACCTTCACCCTCTCTTCCCCTGATGCTTCTATTCCCCCTTGTATCACATTACCTTTTACTCTGTGTAGTACAAAGAAATGATCTGATTTTCTGTGGCCCCCCTCTATAAAATGTACATCTAAAGTCAATCAAGTCTTTTATCACAATACTTTAATCCAACAAACTATGTCATTGCCCTACATCATATCTTGTTTAATTATTTTCCTTTTTTTTAAAATTGTATTACCTATAACAAAACCCTTTTCCCTTTACAAGTTCAATAAAAGGGGCTCCCATTACATTTACACCGGGCACCCCAAAAACTTACCTACCACCCCCCCTAAAAGTTTTCCTATTTTTGATAGTCCCCTACCACAATTATCTCTCACTTTTTAAAAGGCCCCTTAACATTCACAAACATCTCCCAAATCTCTCCTTCCTCGCATTCCTCTTTCCCAGGTGCATAACCTTATTATGACCCATTCTCCACCAACCTTTTTTTAAACCCACTAATTCTTGAATTTACACATTCATATTCTCTTTTCCCCTTCCATAACTGTCTTTTAACATTACTGTCCCCTTTCCCCTTTTGTCTAACTCCTCAGATCTCAGTTTAACCTTTTTTTTTATTTTCCCCCACTGAAATTTACCCCCTTCGCTTTGTTTCCCCTTGGGCCCCGGGCATCCAACTTCTTTTCTTTCATAAAATCAGCAATCATCTGTTTCTTGTCACCGCACTACATCCACGACTTTTAAAGCATCCCAGTTTTAAAATTTTTCCTTTCTCTTTTTTAGCAAGTGTCTACAGGAGAAGGGTTACAGCCATTTCTCCCGGGATTTTAGTTCCCCATACGACACGCATGGCTTACGGAGGAAAGTTCTTTTTTCCCTTTTCCCGGACAATGAAGAAAAAAAGAAAAACAAGACATTTAGAAAAAGGGGAAAAACCTGATGTATGTGTATATTTTAATCAGTGCGTGTCGTGAAGTGTGACCAAAGTGTAAGTAGGAGTAGCAAGATATCCCTGTTATCTAGCGTGTTTATGAGACAGAAAAAGTAATTTTGTTATCCCTTTAAAAACTACTGTGTTTATATATATTTCCTACTATTTATTTTTTTCATCTTGGATTTTGTAACTAATTATGGGGGGATTGAAAACATAAAAATAACTAGTCTATGGGGAAAAAAAATTTTGCATATGGTTTGTAAACGTTTTTTAGCAGACAGATCATACTTGTGGCTTTTGCTGGCAAAATATAACTCATTGGTAATAATTAGATACATTTTTCAGTGAAGTTTTTAAGATAAAAGTTTGAAAAGGGAAAAAAAATCAAAAAATTTAAAAATAACACCCTTTAAAAAAGTACACATATTAACACGTCATAGTTTCTCCGTTGACTTATTTGGCTTAAAACATAAAAAAAACTTTAAAAAAAGATTTTAAAGTTCAAAAGGGTGCTCTAAGAAAAAAACCAAT
>NC_069497.1:8117708-8135049 GCF_026875155.1 Cherax quadricarinatus | reverse complement strand
TTTCCCTAGATTTTAGTAAGGCTTTTGATGGGTTTCCCGCACCAAAGACTGTTGAAGAAAGTAGCAGCTCATGGCTTTGGGGGAAGGGTGCTCTCGTGGATCGAGTCATGGCTCACAGACAGGAAGCAGAGAGTGTCCATAAATGGGGTTAAATCCGAGTGGGGATCAGTAACAAGTGGCGTTCCACAGGATCAGTCTTGGGCCGTTGTTGTTTATAATATATATCAATGATCTTGATGAAGGAATTGCTAATGATATGAGCAAATTCGCCGATGACACGAAGATAGGTAGGATAATTGATTCAAACGTAGATGTTAGGGAACTTCAGGAGGATTTAGACAAACTCTACTCTTGGTCAGAAAAGTGGCAGATGCAGTTCAATGTAGATAAATGCAAGGTTCTGAAGCTCGGGAGTGTCCATAACCCTAGCACTTATAAGTTAAATAATGCAGAACTTAGCCATACAGATTGCGAAAAGGACTTGAGGGTTATGGTAAGCAGCAACCTTAAACCAAGACAGCAATGCCTAAGCGTACGTAATAAGGCAAATAGATTACTGGGATTTATATCAAGAAGTGTAAGCAACAGAAGTCCAGAGGTCATACTGCAGCTTTATACATCATTAGTAAGGCCTCACCTAGATTATGCAGCTCAATTCTGGTCTCCATATTACAGAATGGACATAAATTCGTTAGAAAACATTCAGCGTAGGATGACTAAATTAATACATAGCATTAGAAATCTTTCTTATGAAGAAAGATTGAAGACTCTTAAGTTACATTCACTTGTTAGACGAAGAATGAGGGGAGACCTGATCGAAGTGTATAAGTGGAAGATAGGTATTAATAAAGGGGATATTAACAAGGTCGTGAGGATATCTCTCCAATAGAGAACCCGCAGTAATGGATTTAAATTAGATAAGTTTAGATTTAGAAAGGACATAGGAAAGTATTGGTTTGGAAATAGGGTAGTTGATGAGTGGAACAGTCTACCTAGTTGGGTTATTGAGGCTAGGACTTTGGGTAGTTTCAAATTTAGGTTGGATAAGTACACGAGTGGGAGGGGTTGGATTTGAGTGGGACTTGCACATCGGAGCTTGTATCTTGGGTGGCATTGAAAATTGGGTTGGCCAAATGTTTTGTTAGTGGGATGAATTGTAAAGGACCTGCCTAGTATGGGCCAACAGGCCTGCTACAGTGTTCCTCCTTTCTTATGTTCTTATGTTCTTGACTGAAGAAGCCTACTGTGTAGGCGAAACGTTTCATAATAAAGATACCTAACTGTTGCATATGTGTCTTACCTAATAACCTGTCGGTATTTTATACCATTTTAATGTTCAAGACAGCAATGCCTAAGCGTACGTAATAAGGTGACGTGTACTTAGCTCTGTGAAGACCTGTTTGTGTGCTCTTGAGTGGTGACCTGTACTTTGAGTGCTGACCTATACTTAACTCTGTGAAGAAGTGTCTTGTTTGCTCCCGTGGACTGAACCAAGATGCCCTCCATGAGCAACTTTACCAGCAACTTAAGGAAGAATTGAGGGCAGCGAAGATGGAGATACGGCGATTGACCGAGGAAAACAAGAGGATTCGTAGTAGTCCTCCTGTTTCGAGTCCTCAGGTCAAGAAGGGATCGTGGTCAGTGGCTGGACAGCAGGGGACGACGAAGTTGACGATCAAGAAGACGAATGGAAAGCCAGAAACGATGAAGAAGAAAGAGACTGCTGTGGAAACTCCCGTGGAAACTCCAACGCATTCTCGGTGCTACCCGACGAATGTGAGTCTACTACTGGGATCGTCACGACGAACGACAACAAGGAAGGTAAGAATATTGTTGTTGTTGGGGGATAGCCAGGTTAGATACATGGATAGGGCATTCTGCTTAAAGGAAGGAGTAGGAGACAAAGGGTATGCTTTCCTGGGGCTGGGATGGAGGACATTGTTAGCCGGCTTGACAACATCATGAACGGAAAATGGGAAAAATTTCCTATTTTTTTCCCTCAGTGCGGGGGCAATGATGTAGGAAGCGTAAAAGTGGGGATTTAGTTAGAAAGCCCAGGGAAGCTATAGACATGATTAGGAAAAAGGGGGGGGGCGCCCCTGTTATATGGGGTTTTTTTGGGCCAAGAAAGATGTGTTGGTAATGAATGGTTGTCCAGGAAAAGGGTTTTTTTTGTTTTTAAATCGGGGTTCTGCTTTACTCGTATGTACATATTATTTTAAAAGTGTGCCAAATTTAATATAAATATTGTAGTTGAAAGGGAAAAATTTTTAAAAATTCAAAATTTGCTTTGGAGGTACTGAAAAAGAAAACTCTCCCCAAAAATTATAAAGAAGGAGTTAGTGTTTTTTTTCCCCAAGGATGTTTGGGTACGCAGAGTAAGCGGGGGGGGGAGGTCATTGCCCTCCCCCCCCCACGTTACTTGCATCCCCAAAACATCCTTGGAAAAAAAAATCAAAAAAACCCATTCTTTAAATTATAGTTAGATATTTACAGTACCCCCAAAAAGCCCCTTAAATTTTTTAAAAAAATTTAAATTCCCTTAAAAACTACAATATTCTTTATTATTATGGCACACTTCCCCACTAAAAAGTCAACGAGTCATCCCGGAAACCCTGCATAAACAATTGAGGGGGGGAAAAACACGAAAGGGAAAATGCATCCCAAATTTCATTGACAATGGGAAACTTTATGGCCAAAAATGACATGTATGCCGGGGATGGGGTTAAATTATTCCAGGGCAGGTGGGGGTTTTTCTTGTTTAATTTCATTTTAGGGGGGTTGTTTTAGGATTTTAAAAAACTAGGTTTTATTTTTAAGGGGTTTGGGGTTTGAAATGTTTTAAATAATGAGTAGGGATTATTGACTTTGCTTGATATTAAGAATCTTAATAGTAACTGCCCTTTGTAACTCGGGAAATTTTGGAAAAAAAATTTCAGAAATTGTGTAAAAACAAAAAATGAAAAAGGAAAAAAAGGGTCAGAAGAAAAAACTTTATGATGGTATTTTATTATCAGTCGGGGTGCAAGAAAAAAAATTAAAGAACTACGTTTTTTGAAAAATTTTGACACATTTTGCAACCTTGGGTTTTCTTTTGAGGAAACGTTTCGCCACACAGGGGCCTTCATCAGCCCCTACGTAGGAAAAAACTTGAAAAAACGGGAGGAAAGAGGTAATCAGCCCCTAACCCTTGAGTCGATGTTTTAGTCCTCAATCTTGAGTGGGAATACGGCATAAGAGCGGGGGAAGAAACTTAAAAACCGTAGGGCAGGGGGGGTTTTTGTAGCAGTCATAGGGTGTTACATTTTTTCCCAATGGGGAAGGGGGGTCGTCCCCAAGAATTAGGCAAGCAAAAATTTCCCTAAGTTTTAAAAGACCCCAAAGAATTTTGCAGTGTCTGCAGGTTTTTAGATGGAGGGTTTCGGGGAACCGACATTTTTGATAAATTAGACAAAAGTGAAAACTTTGGGTATCTTTATTGGGGAAACGTTTCGCACAAAAGGGGGCTTCATCATCCAACGTAGGAAAAAAAACTTGAAGAAAGGGGGAAATGGGGTAATCACCCCTAAACCCGGGAGTGGGATGTGTTCTTCCTTTCCAATCTTGAGTAGAATAGGGCATAAAAGCGGAGAACCCAGCTTAAAAAACCGAAAGGGCAGGAGGGGTTTGTAGCAGTCATAGGTGGTGTTACATTTTTTTCAATGTGGAATTTGGGTCTTTCCCCAAAGAATTAGGAAAGCGAAAAAAAATTCCTAAGTTTTTAAGACCCCAAGAAGTTGCAGTGTCTGACGGGTTTTGTAGATGGTGGTTCAGAGAACCGACATTTTTGATAAATTAGAAACATGGGGAAAACTTTTGGGGTTTTTTATTGGGAAACGTTTCGCCCCACAGGGGTTTTCCATCAGCCCCATATTTAGGAAAAAACTCGAAGAACAGGAGGAGAATGAGTAGCCAGCCCCCTCAACCTTGAGTCGATGTTTTTCATCCACCCAATCTTGAGTAGAATAGGGCATAAACGGAAAAGGGGGCAGCTTATAAAGGGGTTTTGGCGGGAGGGGGTTTTTTAGCATTTCATGTTGGTGTTACTTTTTTTTTCAATGTGGAAGTGGTCGTGCCCAAGAATTAGGCAAGCGAAGTTCCTAAGTATTAAAAATCCCAAGAAGTTCCCGTTTTAAAACGGTTTTTGAAGATGGAGGGTTTCAGAAAACCCGGGACATTTTGAAAAATTTGGGACACATGTGCAACTTTTGGGGTTTATCTTTTTTTTGGAGGAAACGTTTCGCCAAAACAGTGGCTTATAAAGTCCATACATGGGGAAAACTTGAAGAACAGGAGGAAATGGGGGTAATCAGTCCCTAAACCCTGATCAAAGGGTTTCACCCCTAAATCTTGAGTAGAAAAACGGCATAAAGGGGGAGAAGCAGTTAAAAACCTTTAATGGAGGGAGGTGTAGCAGTCATAGGTGGTTTTACTTTTTGTTAAAATGTGGAAGTGGGGTCGTGCCAATTTCTCCTAGTTTTGGACTAAATGAACCCAAACTGTTTTTGGGCGAAACGTTTCCTCAATAAAGAACCCAAGAGTTGCAAAAAGTGTTTTAATTTTAATAAACAGTGGGTTCTTAAAACCATCCATCTAAAAAGGGAAACTTTTGGTGGGCATGTGCTGGGAACTTTGATATCATTCCCAATTAACTAAAAACTTTGGGGTATGTTTTAAAAGAGTGGGGATATGACGGGCTGATTTAATATTCAGGGATTTAAGTTTTTCAATGGGGAAGATGTAAGGGGAAAGGGGGGGGAGGAGTTGCATTGTATGTTCGAGAAAATTTTTAATTGTTGCATAAAAACAGGAATAAAAAAAGATGGGCAGAAAGAGTCTGTTTGGGTAGAGTTCGTGGAGGGTCGGGAAAAACTAATTCTAGTAAAATATACCGACCTCCGGGCCTTGGATCATTTTTGGGGGAAAGTTTCCCGGGACGAAATTTTTAGGGTTCGGGGCCACGGGAAGTAGTCATAGAGGGGGACTTTAACTTTAGCCAAATTGCTTGGAATTTTTTGCATGTAATCAAAGGAGTCCATGATTTCATGGAAACATTTCGGGACGTTTTCTGAAACAGAGTGTAACAAAACCCCTACCAGGGGAATAATTTGCTAAAACCAAGCTTGTCAAAAAAGGGAAAACACTCGTGAATAATTGGGGGATCACTGAAGAGCTTGGCGCAAGTGATCCAAATCCTTCACCTTTTAGCATTAATTGGGAATCCCAAGAAAAATGTTAAAAACAGAAAAACCCCCGTTTTTCGTTTGCCGATTATAATGGCCCCTTAGGGAACATCTGCCCTAATTTTGGTTTGGGGGTTATCTAGCTAATGATTTTTTGACGATAATCATACTTATAAAATAGGAAAGGGTTTTCCCCTTTTTTTAAATTTTTTTTTCTTAATAATGACACATTTGCCCAAGTATATACATTCCCCAGAGAGAAATTGGGTCTAATAATAACGACCCAAAGGGGGTTTTAACAGGGGCTAAAGCATGTATTGGGGGAAAAAAGGGGAATTTTATAGGGAAAACAAAGAGGAGGGTTAACCTTATGCCCAAATTATTTTCACTTAAAAGAGAAGTAAAAAAGGCATTAGAAAGGTTTTAACTTTGACTAGGGAAATTAGGGGTTGCTAATGAACCCAAAAAACTAACCCAAAAGGGGGTTTTTCTTTCAATTGTATAGGACAAAAGGTAAAGGGAAAAATTTAGGACCTCTGAAATTGGGAATGGACAGCTGACGGAAAATGAACTGGAAATGTTTTCCCTTTTTTTAAGACTATTTTTTGTCGTTTTTAACAGGAAGATGAAAAATGAGTTTCCAGAAATTTAAACCCAATTAAAATTTAGTCCTGTTTAAATTTAAGTTAACTAATTTTACTGTACGAGGGACAGGTTTTTTAAACAGATAAAACAAACTGAAAAAAAATAACCCCCGGGACCCGATGAGTTGTTTTCGGGGGTTTATTTAAAGGGGAATGCAAGTTTTGGAGCTTGCAGCCATTAACGAGGTATTCAATGGGGGTCCCCTTCCCAGTGTTGTCCCCGAGAGGTGGAAGATGGCAATGGGGTTTTCCTATATTCAAATCAGGGGATAATTTCCACTCCTTCAAATTACCGTCCAATAAGCCTGACATCTATAGTGGGGAAGTTAATTTGAATCAATTAAAAAGCTGAAAATTTTTTTTGAAGTCCCCCTTAAGAGCATAACTTGATAAAAGAATTCAGCATGGATTTACAAAAGGTCGTTTTCCCGCCTGACAAACTTTTGACGTTCTTCAAATGGAAAAATTTTAGGCAGTTTAAAAAGTGATAAGGAAAAATGAAATTGTTTTTTTGGTTTTTTGTAAAGCCTTCGACAGAGTACCTCACAAAAACCTTAAGAAAAGTGGCAGTCATGGTGTAGCAGGGAAAGTTCTAGCATGGATTGAGGCATGGCTTACCAATAGAAAAACAGAGAGTTACCATTAAAAGGAGTGAAATCTGAAGGGGATTAGTCACTTTGTGGGGTTTCCCCAAGGATCAGTTTTAAGGGCCCCTCTTTTTAAAAATTTACATTAATGACCTTTATGAAGGGTTTTCTAGTGAAATAAATAAGGGTTTTCTTTATGATACAAAGATAGGCCGTATAATTTCCCCCTGAGGGGGGATTCCCAAAGAAATCCAGGGCGATTTGAAAAAAAAATTTAAAGTCTTGGGCTGAGAAATGGCAGATGAAGTTTAATGTGGGTAATTGAGGGACTTTTCCCCTTTGGGAAAGAAAAAAACCCCCGAAAACTTTAATCTGGGGGAAGGAGAGCTTGGGGCATACAGAATGTGAAAAAGACTTGGGAGTCATGGTAAGCAGAAATCTAAAGCCAAGACAGCGTTTTTTCAGTGTGGTTGGGAAAAAGGGGCCCAAAAAGATTAAATTGGCTTTATCTCAAGAATTAAAAAGTAACAAAAAGTCCCAAAAATTATTTTTTCAGCTCTATACCTTTACTAGTGAGGCCCCATTTAGTTATGCCCGCTCCTTTTGGTCCCTTACTTTCGGATGGACATAGATCATTAGAGAACATACAGAGAAGAAAAGACTAAAAAGATTTTCGGGTAAGAACCTCCCGTATGAAGAAAAGACTTAAAATTTGTGGGAAATGTGTCCCTCTTTTGGGAACAGACTTCCTGTTAGTTTTAATTAAGTCAGTTCAAATTGGGGGTGTAATATTTCTGTTTTTCAAGATGGATTCTTAAAATTTTTGGCTGAAAAACTGGGAAAGGAAATGGAAAAATTTTCTTGGGAGAACCTTTAAAAGTTTTTATTTCTGCTAAAATGGCTAATTTAAAAAAGGGAAAAGGAAAGGGCTAGCTTTGGAGGGGGAAAAAGGGAAAAGGAAAGACTAGCTCGAAGCAAAAAACGAACAGGAAAGATAAACTCTTGAAAAAAAAAAAACTTAGCTCTCGAAGAGAAAACTAGCTGAGAGGAGGAACAAGAAAAAGGAAAGGATAGCTAGAGAAGATAGAGTTTTTAGGGGGAGAGAAGGAAACTTTCCAAAAATGAAGGAAATTTGGGAAAAACAGGGTAAAACCCAAGGGAGTTAGAACATTTAAAATTGGGAAATTAGAGGCAAAGAGGGTAGAAAAAATCAAAGCAGGGAAAATAGGGTGGGGGGGTACTTGGGAAAACCCTTCCCCAAAGTCTTATATTAAGTTTCCCCAGGGTTTCTACCCTTTTACGAAAAAGATGATATCTCAGCATAAATTTCCCGATTTGAGAGTAAAATCCTACTCCTTTTGAATGGCCATCAATTCTTGGGTACTAGGGTTGGGTTACTGTCGAGTTTAGCATTAAATTTTCCCATTCCACCCCTACCCCCTGATGTTATTGCTAATTATAGCCTGTTTGGGAAAAAAGGGTAAAACTTCAGGGTTTCAAGAAAAAAACCCCCTTTATTACAGGTTCCCGAGTTTTTTCATATTTAAAAAAAAAACCAAATCAAAATTATGCAATTTTTTAACAACACTTTTCAGATTATTTGATTCGTGGGTTGATTGTGCTGAAGTCGACCACGTTTTTGACTCTAAAGAGAACCGGGTGGAAAAGAACAATTCCTTTCTTATGTAAACCTTTATTTATGGGAAAATTCATTTTAAAAAAAAGAAACATTTTTATGGCTTTCGGAAAAGGCACAAGCCCCGCTAATTGTATATGTGTGCTCATAATAACTACCCCAAAGAGCATACACACATAAGTCTGTTGCGCCTAAAACAATCTAGGGATCCAAAACCCCCCAAAACGAAAAATCCCACGGGCCTTTTACAGTAAAGGGCCCTTAACTTTTAATGATGGGGGCATAGACAGCCCGACCCGTCCTAAGAAAAAAGGTGAAAATATTTGCTAAGGGGTTTTATTGAATCTAAAAAAGCACCTTTTTGGAAGGTACAGTAAATTTCATGAATGTGTCAACAATTCTTAAGACACTGGTTTTTCCTGTATTGGGTTTTCCAGGTAAGGGTTTTCCCCTTAAAGTAATTCATGACATTTTTAAGCCCACTAAAAAAACTTACTATTTAGAAGAAAAGATTCTTTTCCCAAAAAGTCAGATGTTTAATTTAAAGGGGCCCAAAGGTTCTCAGGATGGGTAGTTGCCGTTTGCCCCGGGTAACCTCCTGTTCGGGTTTTTGGTTTGGGAACATTAGGAAGGGGGTACTTAAGAACATAAGAAAGGGGGGAACACTGCAGGAGGGCCCGCTGGCCCCCTACTAGGGGCAGGGCCTTTACAATTTTTCCCACTAACAAAACATTTTTCCCAATTTTCAATGCCACCCCAAAAAATAACTCCCGATGTGAAAGCCCACCAAATCCAAACCCCCCCCACTCATGTACTTATCCAAAACCCAGATTTGAAAACCCAAAGTCCCCCCTCAATTAACCCCAAAAAGGAGACTGTTCCACTCAACAACTACCCCATTTCCAAACCAATATTTTTCCCAGTCCTTTCTAAATTTAAAAATTATTAATTTTTAAATCCCCTTACTGCGGGTTTTCCTCTTGGAGGACACCCAAGACCTTATTAATATCCCTTTTTAATACTTATTTCCATTATACACCCGATCCGGTCTTCCCCCCCATTCTTCGTTAACAAGTGAATGTAATTTTGGGGTCTTTAATCATTTTCATAAGGAAGATTTCTAAAGGGTTTTATTAATTTAGTCATCCTACGTGAATATTTTTTAACGAATTTTTTGTCCAAATTTTGGGAATACGGAGACCGAACTGGTGCATAATCTTTGGGAGGGGTTACTAATGAGTATAAAGCTGGCCCGTATGACCTCTGGCTTCTGTTTTCTTAAAACTTCTTGATATAAAAACCCGTAATCTATTTGCCTTTTTACGTAGCTTAGGCATTGCTTTTCTTGGTTTTAAAGGGTTTCCCGCTTTACCATTTAACCCCCCCCCCCTTTTCCCCAATCTGTATGGTAAGTTCAAAAATCAATTTTCTTATAAATCTAGGGTTTTGGGGACTCCCCAAACTTTAGAACCCTTGGGATTTATTACATTGAACGCATCTGCCCCCTTTTCTGACCCAAAAATAGAGTTTGTTTTTAAAACCCCCTGAAAATTTCATAACATCTAAGTTTGAAACAATTATCCTACCCATCTTTGGCATCGGGGAATTTTCTATATAAATAGTAATTCCCCCATCAAGATTATTGAAAATATATTATAAACAACAACGGGCCCCAAAACTGATCCCTGTGGAAAACCCCCCCCTTTTTGTTACAGATCCCCACTCGGACTTAACCCCCCTTTATGGACCCCTCTCTGCTTTTCCCGTCAGTGAGCCATTTACCCCGATTCCCCGAGAGGCCCCTTTTTTTCCCCAAAGCCATGAGCTGCCACTTTCTTTAAAAAAATTTATGGTGCGGGAAAACCCATCAAAAGGCCCTTTTAAAATCTAAGTAAATAATATCAAAATTTTTTAAATTTTGGTTTAACAGCCCAAAAAACTTTACTGAAGAAAGTTAATAAATTAGTTAGACAAGACCGGCCCCTTGTGAATTTCCCTGCTGAGTATCATTTTAATTTAAGCTAAAGCTTAAACCCAGATGGCTTTTTTAAAAAATCTCAGCTATAAATTTACTCTTGTAAATTTTCCTACAAAATTTAGGTCAGGCTTATTTTGGGGGAAAATTTGGAAAGGTAAAAGACTTGTCGCCCGTTTTTTAAAAAAGGAAAATTAAAATTTAAACCATCTTCCACAAAACAGGGCACTTTCACCGTTTAAGGAAAATTAAAAAAATTAGTTAAAGGGTTTTTACAGGTTCCTTTTGCATTCCTTAAGAACCCCCCAAAAAAAAACCCAACAGGCCCGGCGACTTATTTTGCTTCAGTTTTGTCTATCTGCCCTTTACAACCAACTCACTATTTACTGTGGTTTTTACATAATTTATTTTTTCTAGCCCCCTGTAAAAATTTAAATTTTGGAAAATTGGTTTGTGTCCCTTTCCCGTGTAAAAACTAAAAAAAAAATAATTTTTTAAAATCAAGCACATTTCATTTTCTTTGTCAGTAAGGTGCCCATAGTTATTTTTAAGGGGACCTATCTTATCTCTAACTTTTGTTCTATAGACCTGGAAAAAACTTTTTGGGTTAGTTTTAGAATCCCTAGCAACTTTAATTTCATAGTCCCTTTTAGCTTTTCTTATCCCCTTTTTAATGTCCCTCTTAATGTCAATATACTGATTCATAAGATGACCCTCACCTCTTTTGATACGCCTATAAATTCCTTTCTTATGCCCTAGTAGATATTTGAGCCTATTATTCATCCATTTTGGGTCATTTCTATTTGATCTAATTTCCTTATAAGGGATAAACGTTCTTTGAGCAGCATGTATTGTTGAAGATTGAGACACTTATGCAGCATATGGGAATCTTTATTCAGGAAACGTTTCGCCACACAGTGGCTTCATCAGTCCAATACAAAGAGGAAGGCGTAAGGAGAGGAGGAGTATGAGGTAATCAGTCATTCAGCCTGGAGTCGATGTGTTCAGTCCATCAATCTTGTAGAATGTGTACGAAATGGTCTATAATACCGACAAGATGAGAGTAAGACACAAGTGCAACATCTGGGTATCTTTATTGTAGACGTTTCGCCATCCAGTGGCTTTATCAATACAAATTCTAGGACATAGCTTGAAGACAGTAGAACTTGTCGGTTTTTCAAACCATTCATCACAGCATGTATTGTGTTCAGAAAACTGTCATATTGATAGCTCTCTTCGTTACCCCAGTCAACAGATGATAAGTGTTCTCTAAGCCCATCGTAATCTGCTAGGCGAAAATCTGGGACTGTTACTGAATTATCCCTACTATCATACTTCCATTCAATTCTAAATGTAATTGATTTGTGGTCGCTAGCACCCAGTTCCTCTGAAATTTCTAAATTATTAACAAGGGATTCATTGTTTGACATAACTAAGTCAAGCAGGCTATTTCCCCTTGTAGGTTCTGTCACAAACTGCTTCAAAAAACAATCCTGAAATACTTCTAAGAAGTCGTATGATTCTAAATTCCCAGTCAAGAAATTCCAATCAACATGTCTAAAGTTAAAGTCTCCTAGAATTACTACATTATCGTGCCTTGTGGCCTTAACAATTTCCTCCCATAGTAGTTTCCCTTGGTCCCTATCTAAGTTTGGGGGACGGTATATCACTCCTAAAATCAGTTTTTCATGCCCCTCTGAAAATTCTTTCCAAACAGACTATGTGTTACTTCAGACTTAATACCCGTTTTTATGCAACAGTTCAAGCGATCTCGGATATACAATGCCACCCCACCCCCCCTCCCAATACTTCTATCTTCTTGGAACAATTTAAAACCCTGAATATGACATTCCGCAGGCATGTCCCGACTTTTTGAATTAAACCACGTCTCAGTTAAGGCAAATACATCAATGTTACCTACATTAGCAACTAATCTCAACTCGTCCATCTTATTCCTAGCACTACGGCAATTAGCATAATAAACTTTGAAAGACTCCTTTCTCTTTACCCTTCCTGCTCATTTCTATTTTTCTACTAAACCTATTACTGTCCTTATCACCCAAGGTCCCTGGCTTTTCAATATCTATCTCGTTCTTATTATTACTAGTTCCCCTAGAACTCGTAATATTACTACACTGGGACTTCACTGTTTTCCCGCCAAAACCCATACCACTAACTATTCCTAGTTTAAAGTCCTAACTGCTCCCTCCACTGTGTTGGCTAGTGCTCCCACCCCACACCTAGATAAGTGAGCCCCATCCCTGGCATACATGTCATTTCTGCCATAGAAGAGGTCCCAGTTGTCAATGAATGTTTCCGCATTTTCCTTACAGTATTTGTCCAGCCAGCAATTGACACCAATTGCCCTGGACAACCATTCATTTCCAACTCCTCTCCTTGGCAAAATGCCACATATGAGAGGGTTCCCACCCTTACTTCTAATCATTTCTATTGCTGACCTATACCTGCTAATCAGGTCCTCACTCCTACGTCTGCCAACATCGTTGCCTCCAGCACTGAGACAGATAATAGGATTGCTCCCATTACCTCTCATGATGTCATCCAGACGGCTAACAATATCCTCCATCCCAGCCCCAGGAAAGCAAACTCTGTCTCCTACTCCTCTCCTTCAAGCAGAATGCCCTATCCATATACCTAACTTGGCTATCCCTAACAACAACAATATTCTTACCTTCCTTAATGTCTTTCGTCGTGTCGTTCCCAGTAGTCGATTCACATTCGTCGGGTAGCACTGAGAATGAATTGGATGTTTCCACAACAGTTTCCACGGCAGTCTTTCTTCTTCATCGTTTCTGCCTTTCCATTCGTCTTCTTGATCGTCAACTTCTTTCCCTGCTTTCCAGCCACTGACCAGTTTCCCTTCTTGACCTGAGGACTCAAAACAGGAGGACTACTCCGAATCTTTTTGTTTTCCTCGGTCAGTCGCCGAATTTTCATATTCGCCAACCTCAATTCTTCCTTAAGCTGTTGGTAAAGTTGCTCGATGGAGGGCATCTTGCTTCAATTCTAGAGAGCGCGCAAACAGGTCTTCACACAGCCAAGTACACGTCAACACTGCGCAAAAGCCAACTCAATCAGGAGCTGATAAATTAGACACATGTACAACTCTTGGGTATCTTTATTGAGGAAACGTTTCGCCACACAGTGGCTTCATCAGTCCATACAAAGGAGAATCTTGAAGAACAGGAGGAGAATGAGGTAATCAGTCCCTCAACCTTGAGTCGATGTGGTCAGTCCATCAATCTTGAATAGAATACGGCATACGTGCTGAGAAGGAGCTTATAAACCGTTGGCAGGAGAGGTGCAGCAGTCATAGGTCGTGTAACATTTGTTCAATGTTGAAGTAGGTCGTGCCCAAGAATTAGGCAAGCGATGAATTCCCAAGCATTAAGATCCCAAGAAGTTGCAGTGTCTGACAGGTTTGTAGATGAATGGTTCAGAGAACCGACATGTTGATAAATTAGACACATGTACAACTTTTGGGTATCTTTATTGAGGAAACGTTTCGCCACACAGTGGCTTCATCAGTCCATACAAAGGAGAATCTTGAAGAACAGGAGGAGAATGAGGTAATCAGTCCCTCAACCTTGAGTCGATGTGGTCAGTCCATCAATCTTGAAAAGAATGCGGCATACGTGCTGAGAAGGAGCTTATAAACCGTTGGCAGGAGAGGTGCAGCAGTCATAGGTCGTGTAACATTTGTTCAATGTTGAAGATTGATGGACTGACCACATCGACTCAAGGTTGAGGGACTGATTACCTCATTCTCCTCCTGTTCTTCAAGATTCTCCTTTGTATGGACTGATGAAGCCACTGTGTGGCGAAACGTTTCCTCAATAAAGATACCCAAGAGTTGTACATGTGTCTAATTTATCAACATGTCGGTTCTCTGAACCATTCATCTTCAGTCAGGAGCTACTGTGCAGCACGTCCGCACTGCCCAATAGCGATGCGAACACTGAAGTTGGACGTACATACGGAAGTGGGAGGGTATACAATGGGACAGAGGTTAGTAACTACGGAAAGTATTAGTGGTTATGCTGATAAGTGGTTTGAGATATATATGAGAGGGGGAAACAGGAAGATGGCAGATATGAAGATTTTAGAGAAGGGGATACAGAGAAACCTAGAGTCAGCAGATAGAGCCTATAGATGAAGAGGAAGTGTGGACGGCTTTAAAAGGGATGAGTGTTGGGAAAGCACCTGGGATAGATGGAATCCCAAATGAATTTTATTTGAGCAACTGGGATGTCATGAAGGAATTCTTGGTGCAGTTGATGAATGTAATGAAGGATAAGGGAAGCATGAGTCTAACACAAAGGACAGGTGTAGTAGTTATGGTTCCAAAGGGGGAAGTACAGAATAGCATCCTAGATTATAGAGGTTTATCATTAATGTGTGGGGATTATAAATTGTTTGCCAGGGTGTTAGGTAATAGATTGCGTAAAGTAATTGGGAAGGTTATAGATGGGGGACAGATGGGTGTGCCAGGGCGAACAATGTTTAGTGGGCATGGGAGGATAAAGGGTTATATAGAGGAGCGTAGGATGGACGGCGGAGGTGTTCTTGCTTTGGATTGGAAGGCGGCTTATGATTGTGTAAAGAGACATTATGGATGATTATGAGGAGGATGGGTTTCGGTGAGGAAATTGTGCAGTGGGCAGAAACTTTATATAGAGTTACAGAAATACGAGTGCAAATAAATGGAAGGGTGGGAAAGATGGTTAGTATGGGTTGGGGGCTGAGGCAGGGATGCCCCATGTCTCAGATCCTATTTGCATGTCTGCAAGACCCATTATATAGGTTGATAAATGTAGGAGTAAGTGAGGGGGGGGTAAGACTTAGGGGTGCTATGGGTATAGTTGGTTATGTGGATGACACGACGGTCTTAGTGGGGGGAGAGAAGGGTTAAAGAATGTAAGTAGAATTGTTGAAATATTAGTGGAGCAACAGGTATGAGTATTAATAGTGAAAAGTCGAAATTACTGGAGTTGGGTATGGTGGGAGGGAACTGGAAAAAAGTATGGATGGCAGGTAGTAGAGCAGATAAAAATCTGTGGAGTATTGTACAGAGGGGCAGCACAGGGGGCTAGAGAGGCAAATTCTAAAAGGGTAGTGCAAAGAGTATTGCTTAGGTTAGGGGGAATAAGACCGAGTGGTTTGACTATACAACAGAGTCATTGTAGTTAATACACTCATTTATCCTAAATTGTGGCACGTGGCTGTGGTGTACCCCTTGGTGGCGAAAGACGTGCGGCAAGTGCAAAGGAAAGTACTGAATTTTATATGGGGATATGGTTGTCATTGGCTGAGGCAAACGGTTGTAATGACACCACTGGCAAAGGGGGGTTTAGGTTTAATTCCTTTGGATAGCAGACTGAAGAGCATGTACGTGAAGCATTGTTATCTGAGATTGGGTGGGGAACGTGGTGTCAGAGTGAGGGATGTGATGGAAGATGTGAGGCGGTGGTGGGGGGGTAGGGACTTAGAGGAGTGTATGAGTATGTTGAGATACTTATTACAAGTAAGAAATCCGGAAAATGTAACGGCGTGTGTTTTGGGGAGGTTGGTAAGGTGTCAAGAGGTGTTGGAAGGGGAGACTGTTTTTCCATTATATAATTGGGCACGAATCTGGGGAGACTTCAGTAAGTTACGGGTGAATTCAAGGGTGAGGGAAACTATGTATAGGTTTTTACATGGGATTTTGCCAACTAAAGTACGACTGTATCAGATGGGAATTTTGCAGTCTCAATGTTGTGTTTTGTGTGGGGGGAGGAAACAGCATATCATGTGGTGTATTTCTGTGAGCATATCGAGAGGGCACGTCTATGGTTTCGCAGTGTTGGATATGGTGGGTGGGAGCAGGTTAGTGGTATTAAGGGCACTGAGTTTGGATATAGAGGGAGTGGGAGATAGTGTGAGGAGGGCCGTCATGTATTTAGTGGCAGATTATATCTATATATCGTGGGCGATGAGGGAGGTGGGGGGGGGAGGAACAAACAAGGGATTTAGCAGGACATTTCTATAAAACAGTGTATAAATGAGGTAGTGTATGGACGTAGATGGGCTATAGATTTTCCGGTATCTTATAGAGGTACGACTGTGAGAGGGTTGCGCGAATTAGTGTTGTAATGGTTGGGTGGACTGGTGTCTGTATAAGAGGGGAGGGAAAAAATGAATTACATGGACATAGAATATCATGATTATCAAGCACTGTTTTCCTGAAAAGCAAGAGGGGGCTTATCAATTCGATTAGGGGCTATAATGTTGTATTATCAACCATAGTGTGTGAAAGAGCAAGTCTGAAATTGCTCTGAAACATGTCAATAAATATCTAGAATTTGTTGAACATGACAATACGTGTTTAATAATATACATTCTTGGTATATGTAATACAAGTGTGTGTTTCAATATCCAGTGTACAGTTATCATATTAGTTGACATTGTTCACTATAGTAAAGTTGTGTTATTATTTATATATTGTCATAAAGTGTAATAGTTGTTAGTATTTTAAAAGTTCTTTGAATAGTCTTAAGATGTTGTGGAGTCTAGTGTTTGTGTTATTTTTTTTTTCACTGTGGAAAAGGAGGGAAGTATGGCAGTCATTACGATGGAATCATAACCACATGTAACTGCATGTGTGTACAATATATATAGCAGTTAATATTTGTATTAATTCTTTAGTAAATTTCATAAGAATAATTAAAATTTTCATGCATATTGAAATACATTTGAATGATAAAAAGCATAATTTTTTTTGTAATCTTTTATTTAGTAAAAGGATAAAAAAAAACATAGGAAGAGGGATATTTCATGTCAGCTCATAGATAAACGTGTAAATGTATTGCGAATATGTTACCTGGAGGTTACCTGGAGGTTATTCCGGGGATCAACGCCCCCGCGGCCCGGTCCATGACCAGGCCTCCCGATGGATCAGGGCCTGATCAACTAGGCTGTTACTGCTGGCCGCACGCAGTCCGACGTACGAGCCACAGCCCGGCTGATCCGGCACTGACTTTAGGTATCTGTCCAGCTCCCTCTTGAAGGCAGCCAGGGGTTTATTTGCAATTCCCCTAATGCTTGATGGGAGGCTGTTGAACAGTCTTGGGCCCCGGACACTTATGGTGTTTTCTCTTAGTGTACCAATGGCACCCCTACTTTTTATTGGCGGCATTTTGCATCGCCTGCCCAGTCTTTTACTTTCGTAGGGAGTGATTTCTGTGTGCAGATTTGGGACCATTCCTTCCAAATTTTTC
>NC_069497.1:8084207-8117208 GCF_026875155.1 Cherax quadricarinatus | reverse complement strand
GGGGGGCTTGGGTTGGAGTTTGGGTGGGAAGTAGGGGATAGGCTAAAAAATTTGTGGAGTTAATATATATGGCAGATGCGCAGGAGGCTAGGCAGGTGAATTCGGAGGTGGTGGTGGAGAAGGCAGTAAAAAGGTTAAGGAGTTTACGGGCGGGGGACGTCACCCTACAACAGCGGGCGATAATTGTAAATTCATTAGTTTATAGTAAAGTATGGAGTATGGCCGTGGTGTACCCAATGAGGACTCCAGACATACATGAGATTCAGAGGAGGGCATTACGTTATGTTTGGGGTTTCGGAGGGCATGGCTAAGCAAGGAGGTGGTGATGTCAAATATACGCAGTGGAGGAGTAGGTCTTTTAGCGTTGGGGCCGAGAGTAAAGGCTTTATATGTGAAACAAAGGTTCGTTAGGGAGGGGGGGGAAAAGGGGGTTAGAGTGGGAAAAGTGATGAAGGATGTGCGGAGATGGTTGGAGCGGAAAAAGACTTAATTGAATGCGAGGATATGCTGAGGTTATTGTTATTGATTAGGGAGGTGGAAAAACTTAGGGTGGGGCGTTTGGTGACGATGAGTAGAAGGCCGGAAATCATACAGGGGGTATCGGTTTATCCCTTGTATGATTGGGATATGATATGGGATGACTTTCGAAAGCTTAAGTTAATGCCGAGAGTAAGGGAGTTTGTATATAGGTTTCTAATGGGGATCTTAGCATCGAAAGCTGTTTTGTGTTCAATGGGATTGGTGAGGGAACAGACCTGCGATCACTGTGGAGAACAGGAAACAGCTTTTCATGCGGTTTATTTCTGTGAAGAGTTGAGGGAGGTAAGGGTGTGGTTAGCGAAGGTTTTTAGGTTGATGGGTGGGGGTAATGTAGGGACCCTGCGAGCCTTAACATTAGAAGTACGAGGGGTCTCCAGAGAAGTGAAAAGGGCAATTATGTATGTAGTGGTGGATTTTCTGTATATTTCCTGGGGGATGAGGGACACGGGAGGAGGAAGAATTAGGATTAGAGCAATTGCGGCGGGCATATATAGAACGGTTTGCAGAAACAAACTTATTTATGGGGAACAGTGGAGGACACGTTTTCCAGAGACCTACTGCAAACTTACGGTCAATGGCCTCATTCAGTTGGCGAGATAATTATACGTAAAGGACTGGTTTCCTTTATAAGCGGGTTGCGTTAGTTTTTCGGAGGGAGAGTGTATAAGGTAAAGGACTGGTGAAGGAATGTGAGGGTCGGGAAGGTATGTACTAAGTGGTGCTGTCTTCACATGTAAATTTGGTGTGAAAGATTTTGATTAGCCCAAAATTTGTATAAATTAGGTCCTTGAGATTAAAAGAGTTATAGAAGTCATTGTCCATGTTAGTCTACCAGTTGTTGCAAAGATAATTTTCTGGTATGTAATTTCGCATTTTTTTTTTTACTGTAAATTTGTAGGGAATGTCTTTTTGCTTAAACGAGGTTTATATTCGTTTTACATAATTGTTTTCCATCACTTTTGTAATGTTATTAAGTTTGGTAGCTGAGGCAACGTATGCTGTAAGAACTTTTGCAGTTGTTGATGCTTTATATGCTTATGTAATTTTGTGTAATGCTTAATTTTGTTATAGGGAAATGTTTTAGGATAATTACTAGACTTTGTTCTTAAGTTAAATCTCATAATCAGTTGCATGTATATAGTAAAGTTACGAAAATTTATGTTTGATCACTGCTGTGATCAATATGTGTGTGAATGATGTGTGTGTATTTATAAATGATTTTTCATGGGGGCGGTCCCCCCTCCAACAGTTTTGTGTGTATGTGTCAGATATATTATCATTTTGTATAATGTGTGTCAGTGCATGGTGTGTATGTATTTTGCGTGTTTCTCAATTATTTCTCTTGCGCTTGATATAATTCTTGGTAATCTTGTCAGATCCTGTATTATTGTGGTTTTTAATAATTTATACTACCTTGTAATTATGATGTTATGTAGTCCAAGTATAAGGATACATGTTTGATGATATTTCATTTCTTTATGTATTAATGTTTAAGGCTTACTTTTTGTTATAATGTTATACGTACAGTTGTATGCTTTTATATGATATTTCATCATGTATGGTTTAGGGAAATACGAGTTGGCTTAGGTGTAAATATCGGGTATGTGCTGCAGCGTACTTTATAAGGTGTATTATGTTCATGTATTATGTTTTGTATACCCGTTTAATGAAGGATGGAGTTTTATATATTTAATATGTTGTTATATGACGTTTTAAATAAAATATAAAAAAAAAAAATAGAGAACTGTATGGGAGGAGGTGGGAGAAGGATTTTTCGGAAGGGTATAGAATGTTAACGTTAGGGTTTCTCATCAATCTACGACTTGGGCTGAGTGAGTAAGGGGGGCTGGGTTGGGGATTACATACGGGAAGGGGGTTTTCAGGGGGACACAGCGGGGTCGCCTCCTGGGGAGGGGTGAGAGTAAGGTGTATGTGGGTATATGAAGGTGTAGATGAGTGGCATACGTGTATGTAGCATGCAAGTGGGCACAGAAAGCAAAGGTGATATCAAGTAATTACGTAGTACCGAATGGAGAATTCTGTGTTTGATGTGTCAGGGTCGTCATGACCTTCTTCATGTATTACGTGTGAATGGTGTCAAGATTATAGTTTTAAGACCGTGAAGAGCTTTAGGGCTTATGTAGAGTGTGCGTTTATAGCCTTTATTGGGCATATTTCATGTGCGATAATTGTATCGCAATGAGAGGTTATTTAAATTATGTTTGTGTTGAGTGTTGTGGGTTTTTAGCGAGTGTACTGTCTTTATTTTAGCATTATATAATGTGCTCATCCAGTTGCTGCGAGATGGAACGCTAATGACTTCCATAAATTGTAATGCCTCGTTAATAAGTTTGTAAGGGGAAACAGTATGGTTTAAGTCTCAGATTTTATATAATGTGCTCAGGCGTTGGAAGAGGCTGTAGTAATATTTAGTAATATTTGTTAATATTTATTTAGTATAAGGGGTTATTTTTGGGAAGAGCATGTAATTGTTTAACTGAGATTGTGATGTAGGTTATTACTCTGATTATCTCCTGTGAAGGTTGTGAACCTTTGTCATATGTCAGTCATACCATGTTACCTATACAAATCTGAAAGTTGTATATAGTTTATATTTTATATAGTTTATATAGTTATAGTTTATATTGTTTATCATAGTATGTTATATAGAAAATTTTGTGAGTGTATATGGGTAACCTCTTTTATGTCAATTACAATGTGTTGTTAATAATTGGTTAGTGTATGTTCTGTAGGATTGAGGATCCTACTGTACCCATTTTATATCTTTATTTAATATCAAGCTGTAAAGTTTTTAAATAAAATATAAAAAAAAACTACACTACAACTACACTCTGTGCTCATTAAAAGGAGTTTTGATTGTCCACGCTGCGAACTACCTGTTCGATTGGTTACTGGCTCGCGAGGTAAGGCGGTAGAGGTCACCTACCTCTCTCTCTCTCTCACTCACACACAGCTCCTCGTCGAAGTAACATCTGACTGTCTCTCTGGGAGAAAACTGTCACCCCTCAGCACTGTTTTGGTGAGCAGAAATATACATTTTGTAACTTTGTGCAAGTCTCTTGACAGATCATTAGAGTTAGTGATTTTTGACGTTTTCTAAGGTTGAGTTTCGTGAGATCTTGCGTATACGCACTGTTGTAGTCGGGGTTTGGAATTTGCTAAACGTAGTTTCAGTAATAAGGAAATTTTTTGTTTTATGTGGAGGACTTACTGGTTCACAAACCGGACTGCAGGGGCGTTGACCCCCCGGAACTCTCATACCCAAACTGGGTATACCTGGGTATACCCAGTTTGGGTCGTTTTTGGTCTCCTTCCTTGCCTGACATTGTGCTGTTCACTGCTGGAAATAAATGGTATAAAATACCGACACAATGGAAATATAAACACATATGCAGTATAATGTGATCCTTTATTGACTACGTTTCGCCCACACAGTGGGCTTTTTCAAGTCACAAACAGAACTACCTGGGGTGGAAGGAACGCGAGTATTTATAGTCCGGTTCAGCATTCTGAACCGGACTATAAATACTCGCGTTCCTTCCACCCCAGGTAGTTCTGTTTGTGACTTGAAAAAGCCCACTGTGTGGGCGAAACGTAGTCAATAAAGGATCACATTATACTGCATATGTGTTTATATGTTCACTGCTGTTTTGACCTTTATTGCTGTTTCACTAACTGTTCTTCCTGTTCAAGCAAACAGTTATATTGCCTTTTTGGGTCAGATGTTAGTTCATCTTAGTCTCAGTCGAGTTTAACTAAGCACACTCGGCTCCTGGCGGGGCCAGGAGCTGAGTCTCGACCCCTGCAACCACAATTGAGTATATGTACACATATATTGCTATTGTAGTCAGCTGGTCCAGTGGTTAACGCGTCGGTCTGGAGTTTCTGACTCTCTGATCGCGGGTTCTAACCCCACCCGTGGTATGGTTTGTTTGCAATCGTATCATTACGATTTCGTGAGTCATGTTAACTAAGGTGTAATTAGGACAATATAACTCACGAAAATTAACACCTTTCCTTTGTTAACTAAAGACAAACAAAAAAAATTAACGTCTTTCCTTTGTTAACCAAAGATCAAAAATATAAAATATTGTGATTAAGCGTACCTAAGTTTTTTTTATTTATTCTTGTATATTTCGTTTTGTTTATATAAATTCTTGATTTTTGTTGTATTTAATACTTGCTTTCATCATTAGTTTGATTTTTTTATTTGTATTGTTTGTCTTACGACGATTTCCTTCTTATTTTTTTTTCGTTGCTTCATTGCTTATTGTTTCTTCTTGTATATTATTATATTTTGGTCTTTATATTTTGTTTAGTGTCAATTGTTGTTTTTATTTATCCTTTATCTTATATTGCTATGTCTGTCAGTTATATTTTGTGTAACTTTTATTAATATTTTATCATAATTTGCGTCCGGCAATGAAGGAAGAGAAGGAAGTAACCTCATCATTTTTCTTATCGTCCTTTTCCTCGTCGTTTTCCTTTTCCTCTTTTTCTTCGTCGTTTTTGCTCATCTTTTGGTTCATCCTCTTCCTTCCCTCTGTCTTCTACTTTTATTACCTCTGCTTTTTTTACTGTTGTTTCTTTAGATTGTTGTACTGGTGTTGGTTCTTTTGCTTGCACTGCCTCATCAGCGGGTCGTAGACATTTATCAATACGACGCAACAATTCCCGCAGTGATGGTCGATGTTTTGGGTTAGGATCCATAGCCTGACTGACTACGTTATCCAACCCTTTGGGCCAGCTCTCCAGTGCTTTCAGGACTAATGACATCACATACCCATATGAGAACATCAGTAGCTGGAGTGGATGGTTTCCAGCAAAGGATCTCTGGAGCACACCAAGGAAAGTCTTCAGGATCACCTTCCATAAAGATAATACGTCCTTTAGAACACACCAGTCCGTAGTCAATTATGCTAACCTGAGGTTCCTCAGCTGATCCATCGATGATTGTTATCCTCCTTTAAATCGTTATGGATATAACCAGCTTCGTGGATCTCCTGCAACTTCTTGCCAATCTGGATTCCAACATCAAGGAGGTTGTATGTAGAACCCTGTAAGATGTCCAGAAGGTTCTGGCTGCCCTTGTAGGACATGAGCATTGCAGAAGGATTGTCTTGAATTCCGTGAAGAACAGGGGCGCCACCGGCTCCTTTCACGGCTTGAATAATTTTGGCCTCCTTGAGAAAGCTTGAACAATATTTTTCTAAAGCTTTATCCTTTTTTGTCGACATTTTGATGTCTTCAGAGCTGCTAGTTCGTCGCGGTAAGTCACAAGATAAACGTTGCCGTAAGATACCTCGCCAAGGAGCCTCTCCTTGGTACGGATTAGATCCTCCACGACATCAGCATCCAGGAACTCCATTGTTACCATTAAACAACAACTAACCGTAGCTGTGTATATACTAGGAACGAGAATCACAAGTTTTGGATAATGAAAATTAATCTTTTCTCTGCCGAGATCCTGTTCAGTTACTTCCTGAGTTACTTACTGAACTGTCAAGTATAGAACACTGGGAAGATATATAGTGATATGAAGATACATAGCGATGTTAAGACCTGTAGTAATAGTTGTGGCGTAGTGATTGTGGTGTAGTGATTATTGTGGTGTAGTGATTATTGTGGTGAAGTGGTGATTGTAGTGTAGGGATCATTGTAGTAGTGATTATTGTGGTGCAGTGATTATTGTGATATGATGGCTGTGGTGTAGTGATTGTAGTGTAGTGATAGTTGGGTAGTGATGATTGTGGTGTAGTGATTGTGGTGTAGTGATTGTGGTGTAGTGAAGATTGTGGTGTAGTGATTATTGTGGTGTAGTGATTATTGTGGTGTTTACCTGGAGTTTACCTGGAGAGAGTTTCGGGGGTCAACGCCCCCGCGGCCCGGTCTGTGACCAGGCCTCCTGGTGGATCAGCGCCTGATCAACCAGGCTGTTGCTGCTGGCTGCACGCAAACCAACGTACGAGCCACAGCCCGGCTGATCAGGAACTGACTTTAGGTGCTTGTCCAGTGCCAGCTTGAAGACTGCCAGGGGTCTGTTGGTAATCCCCCTTATGTGTGCTGGGAGGCAGTTGAACAGTCTCGGGCCCCTGACACTTATTGTATGGTCTCTTAACGTGCTAGTGACACCCCTGCTTTTCATTGGGGGGATGGTGCATCGTCTGCCAAGTCTTTTGCTTTCATAGTGAGTGATTTTCGTGTGCAGTTCGGTACTAGTCCCTCTAGGATTTTCCAGTGTATATAATCATGTATCTCTCCCTCCTGCGTTCCAGGGAATACAGGTTTAGAAACCTCAAGCGCTCTCAGTAATTGAGGTGTTTTTATCTCCGTTATGCGTGCCGTGAAAGTTCTCTGTACATTTTCTAGGTCGGCAATTTCACCTGCCTTGAAAGGTGCTGTTAGAGTGCAGCAATATTCCAGCCTAGATAGAACAAGTGACCTGAAGAGTGTCATCATGGGCTTGGCCTCCCTAGTTTTGAAGGTTCTCATTATCCATCCTGTCATTTTTCTAGCAGATGCGATTGATACAATGTTATGGTCCTTGAAGGTGAGATCCTCCGACATAATCACTCCCAGGTCTTTGACGTTGGTGTTTCGCTCTATTTTGTGGCCAGAATTTGTTTTGTACTCTGATGAAGATTTAATTTCCTCATGTTTACCATATCTGAGTAATTGAAATTTCTCATCGTTGAACTTCATATTGTTTTCTGCAGCCCACTGAAAGATTTGGTTGATGTCCGCCTGGAGCCTTGCAGTGTCTGCAATGGAAGACACTGTCATGCAGATTCGGGTGTCATCTGCAAAGGAAGACACGGTGCTGTGGCTGACATCCTTGTCTATGTCGGATATGAGGATGAGGAACAAGATGGGAGCTAGTACTGTGCCTTGTGGAACAGAGCTTTTCACCGTAGCTGCCTCGGACTTTACTCTGTTGACGACTACTCTCTGTGTTCTGTTAGTGAGGAAATTATAGATCCATCGACCGACTTTTCCTGTTATTCCTTTAGCGCGCATTTTGTGCGCTATTACGCCATGGTCACACTTGTCGAAGGCTTTTGCAAAGTCTGTATATATTACATCTGCATTCTTTTTGTCTTCTAGTGCATTTAGGACCTTGTCGTAGTGATCCAGTAGTTGAGACAGACAGGAGCGACCTGTTCTAAACCCATGTTGCCCTGGGTTGTGTAACTGATGGGTTTCTAGATGGGTGGTGATCTTGCTTCTTAGGACCCTTTCAAAGATTTTTATGATATGGGATGTTAGTGCTATTGGTCTGTAGTTCTTTGCTGTTGCTTTACTGCCCCCTTTGTGGAGTGGGGCTATGTCTGTTGTTTTTAGTAACTGAGGGACGACCCCCGTGTCCATGCTCCCTCTCCATAGGATGGAAAAGGCTCGTGATAGGGGCTTCTTGCAGTTCTTGATGAACACAGAGTTCCATGAGTCTGGCCCTGGGGCAGAGTGCATGGGCATGTCATTTATCGCCTGTTCGAAGTCATTTGGCGTCAGAATAACATCGGATAGGCTTGTGTTAATCAAATTTTGTGGCTCTCTTCAAAAAAATTCATTTTGATCTTCGACTCTCAGTCTGGTTAGCGGCTTGCTAAAAACTGAGTCATATTGGGACTTGAGTAGCTCACTCATTTCCTTGCTGTCATCTGTGTAGGACCCATCTTGTTTAAGTAGGGGCCCAATACTGGGTGTTGTTCTCGATTTTGATTTGGCATAGGAGAAGAAATACTTTGGGTTTTTTTCGATTTCATTTATAGCTTTTAGTTCTTTCTGCGATTCCTGACTCCTAAAGGATTCTTTTAGCTTAAGTTCGATGCTTGCAAATTTCTCTGACCAGTGTCTCCTGCGATTTCAGATATTTTGACCTCTTTAGCCGCTCTGTTATTTTTTTCCGTCGCCTGAAAAGGGGAAAGCGCCTGTCTCTTTTATTTTACATCTACTCCTCCTTTTTCTTAGAGGAATAACCCTTGTGATACATCGAGTGCCACCGAGTTAATCGGGTTCTAGGCATAAGTTTGGGTCTGTGTTGTTAGTATATCTTCCCAACTTATATCGGTTAGGATTTGGGTTTTACTTGGTCCCACTTATGTTTTTGTTATTGAAGTTGAATTTGGTGAATGCTCCCTCGTGACTAGTCTCTTTTTGTCGGTCTGGGGCTCCTCGCATACATGTCTGAACCTAAAATTATGTTGTGATCTGAGTATATTTTTTTTGATATGGGACATTTCTTATCAGATCACATTGTTAGTGAATATGAGGTCTAGTGTATTCTCCAGTCTAGTGGGCTCTATTATTTGCTGGTTTAAATTGAATTTTGTGCAGAGATTTAAAAGCTCGTGTGAGTGTGAGTTTTCATCAGAGCTCCCTCCTGGTTTTTATACTGCAACAATATTATTTGCTATATTCCTCCATTTTAGGTGCCTTAAGTTGAAATCCCCCAGGGCAAGAGTTGGGGCAGGAGCTGGAAGATTTTCCAGACAGTGGTCAATTTTAACAGCTGTTCCTGGAATTGCTGGGATGTTGCATCCGGAGGCTTGTAGACTACCACATGACTAGGTTTTGGTTCTCGACCTTTACTGCTAAAACTTCCACTACGTCATTTGAGGCATTAAGAGTTCTGTGCAAACAAGTGACTCTGCAATGTACAGGCCAACCCCCCCTTTTGCCTGTTCACTCTGTCACATCTGTATAGGTTGTAACCGGGGATCCATATTTCATTTCCAAGTGATCCTTTATGTGGGTCTCAGTGAAAGCCACGAACATTGCCTTTGCCTCTGCAAGCAGCCCACGGATGAAAGGTAGTGATTATTGTGGTGTAGTGATAGTAGTGATGTAGTGATTGTGTAGTGATTTGGTCTAGTGATTTTTTTAGTGTAGTGATGATTGTAGAGTAGTGATTATTGTGTGTGGTTATTATTGTGGTGTAGTGATTATAGTTTTGTGATTGTAGCGCAGTAATGATTGTAGTTTTAATGATTATTGTAGTGTAATGATTGTTTTGTAATGACTGTAGTGTAGTAATGATTTTGATATAGCAATGATTGTAGTGTGCGATAATTGTGGTTTAGTGTTGCTGTTATGTCTTGGAAATTGGTCATCCGTGTTATTTAACTATTGTTAGAGAAATATGACCATCACTAATATTATAGCTCGAAGTCCCCGTTTATAGCTAGAATAGAGACTTTCGGGTTTATTATCTGTTAAAATATAAAAAATACCATGGTATTATCCCTATTTTTTTTTTATTATTTTTTTTATATTTTTTTTAAAAACAGTTAATACAATATACATATTTTCGTATATAAATGTGTATAAAAAATATATTTTAAAAAGAGGCATTATCAGTGGGTGTGTTGCAGTCCACTAAGAAACATTATCAGTGGGTGTGTTGCGGTCCACTAAGTAACATTATCAGGGGTGTTTTGCGGTCCCACTAATGTAACATTATCAGGGGTGTGTTCTGGTCCACTAAGTAACATTATCAGTGGGTTTGTTGCAGTCCACTAAGTAACATTATCATGGGTGTGTTGCGGTCCACTAAGTAACTTATCAGTGGGTGTGTTGCGGTCCACTAAGTAACATTATCAGTGGGTGTGTTGCGGTCACTAAGTAACATTATCAGTGGGTGTGTTGCGGTCCACTAAGTAACATTATCAGTGGGTGTGTTTGCGGTCCACAAAGTAACATTATAGTGGGTGTGTTGCGGTCCACTAAGTAACATTTCAGTGGGTGTGTTGCGGTCCACTAAGTAACATTATCATGGGTGTGTTGCGGTCCACTAAGTAACATTATCAGTGGGTGTGTTGCGGTCCACTAAGTAACATTATCAGTGGGTGTTGCGGTCAACTAAGTAACATTGTCAGTGGGTGTGTTGCGGTCCACTAAGTAACATTGTCAGTGGGTGTGTTGCGGTCACTAAGTAACATTGTCAGTGGGTGTGTTGCGGTCCACTAAGTAACATTGTCAGTGGGTGTTTTGCGGTCCACTAAGTAACATTGTCAGTGGGTGTGTTGCGGTCCACTAAGAAACATTGTCAGTGGGTGTGTTGCGGTCCACTAAGTAACATTGTCAGTGGGTGTGTTGCGGTCCACTAAGTAACATTGTCTGTGGGTGTGTTGCGGTCCACTAAGTAACATTGTCAGTGGGGGGTTTTTGCGGTCCACTAAGTAACATTGTCAGTGGGTGTGTTGCGGTCCACTAAGTACATTGTCAGTGGGTGTGTTGCGGTCCACTAAGTAACATTGTCAGTGGGTGTTTTTCCGGTCCACAAAGTAACATTGTCAGTGGCTCTTTTCCCGGGTTTCCACAAAAGTAACATTGTCAATGGCTCTGTTCCGGTCCACTAAGTAACATTGTCAGTGGCTCTGTTCCGGTCCACTAAGTAACATTGTCAGTGGGTGTGTTCCGGTCCACTAAGTAACATTGTCAGTGGGTGTGTTCCGGTCCACTAAGTAACATTATCAGTGGGTGTGTTCCGGTCCACTAAGTAACATTATCAGTGGGTGTTTTCCCGGTCCCACTAAGTAACATTATCAGTGGGTGTGTTTGGTCCACTAAGGGTACTTATCAGTGGGTGTGTTCTGGTCCACTAAGTAACATTATCAGTGGGTGTGTTCTGGTCCACTAAGTAACATTATCAGTGGGTGTGTTCCGGTCCACTAAGTATCATTATCAGGGGTGTGTTTTTGGTCCACTAAGTAACATTATCAGTGGGTGTGTTCTGGTCCACTAAGTAACATTATCAGTGGGTGTGTTCTGGTCCATTAAGTAACATAATCAGTGGGTGTGTTCTGGTCCACTAAGTAACATTATCAGTGGGTGTGTTCTGGTCCACTAAGTAACATTATCAATGGGTGTGTTCCGGTCCACTAAGTAACATTATCAGTGGGTGTGTTCTGGTCCACTAAGGGTAACATTATCAGTGGGTGTGTTCTGGTCCATAAGTAACATTATCAGTGGGTGTGTTCCGGTCCACTAAGTAACATTATCAGTGGGTGTATTCCGGTCCACTAAGTAACATTGTCAGTGGCTCTGTTCCGGTCCACTAAGTAACATTGTCAGTGGCTCTTTTCCCGGGTTTCCACAAAGTAAACATTGTCAGTGGTTTCTTTTCCGGTCACTAAGTAACATTGTCAGTGGCTCTGTTCCGGTCCACTAAGTAACATTGTCAGTGGGTGTGTTCCGGTCCACTAAGTAACATTGTCAGTGGGTGTGTTCCGGTCCACTAAGTAACATTGTCAGTGGGTGTGTTCCGGTCCACTAAGTAACATTATCAGTGGGTGTGTTCCGGTCCACTAAGTAACATTATCGTGGGTGTGTTCCGGTCCACTAAGTAACATTACAGTGGGTGTGTTCTGGTCCACTAGTAACTTTATCAGTGGGTGTTGTTTGGTCCATAAGAAAACATTATCAGTGGGTGTGTTCTGGTCCACTAAGTAACATTATCAGTGGGTGTGTTCCGGTCCACTAAGTAACATTATCAGTGGGTGTGTTCTGGTCCACTAAGTAACATTATCAGTGGGTGTGTTCTGGTCCACTAAGTAACATTATCAGTGGGTGTGTTCCGGCCCACTAATTTAAAAATTATCAGTGGGTGTGTTCTGGTCCACTAAGTAACATTATCAGTGGGTGTGTTCTGGTCCACTAAGTAACATTATCAGTGGGTGTGTTCTGGTCCACTAAGTAACATTATCAGTGGGTGTGTTCTGGTCCACTAGATAACATTATCAGTGGGTGTTTGCGGTCCACTAAGTAACATTATCAGTGGGTGTGTTCTGGTCCACTAAGTAACATTATCAGTGGGTGTGTTCTGGTCCACTAATTAACATTATCAGTGGGTGTGTTCTGGTCCACTAAGTAACATTGTCAGTGGGTGTGTTCTGGTCCACTAAGTAACATTATCAGTGGGTGTGTTCTGGTCCACTAAGTAACTTTTATCAGTGGGTGTGTTCTGGTCCACTAATTTAAACCCATTATCAGTGGGTGTGTTCTGGTCCACTAAGTAACATTGTCAGTGGGTGTGTTCTGGTCCACTAAGTAACATTATCAGTGGGTGTGTTCTGGTCCACTAAGTAACATTATCAGTGGGTGTGTTCTGGTCCACTAAGTAACATTATCAGTGGGTGTGTTCTGGTCCACTAAGTAACATTATCAGTGGGTGTGTTCTTGTCCACTAAGTAACATTATCAGTGGGTGTGTTGCGGTCCACTAAGTAACATTATCAGTGGGTGTGTTGCGGTCCACTAAGTAACATTGTCAGTGGGTGTGTTCTGGTCCACTAAGTAACAATATTCATAATGATTCTGATATACACATAACTACATAACTAACACACTACTGCAAAATACACAGTGCTTCCATCACTGTTTTTTTTTTTTTATGATATAAAATGACACAAAGCACTTACAATACTAGTGACTCCTCCCCCCCCCCCCCCAACATTTACGTTATTGTTATTATACTCAAAAAGTTGCGCTAAACTACAATGGTGAATATTTACTTTAACAGTTCTATATACTCCATACATTATCATTTTTAGTTTAAAACATTACAATGCATTAATAAATAAAAGAAGCCTTAGCAGGTCCTCCACAGAAAAAATGAATTTACATATTCGCAATACATTTACACGTTTATCTATGAGCTGACATGAAATATCCCTCATCCTATGTCTTTTTTATCCTTTTACTAAATAAAAGATTACAAAAAAAATTATGCTTTTTATCATTCAAATGTATTACAATATGCATGAAAATTTTAATTATTCTTATGAAATTTACTAAAGAATTAATACAAATATTAACTGCTATATATATTGTACACACATGCAGTTACATGTGGTTATGATTCCATCGTAATGACTTCCATACTTCCCTCCTTTTCCACAGTGCAAAAAAAATAACACAAACACTAGACTCCACAACATCTTAAAACTATTCAAAGAACTTTTAAAATACTAACAACTATTACACTTTATGACAATATATAAATAATAACAACTTTACTATAGTGAACAATGTCAACTAATATGATAACTGTACACTGGATATTGAAACACACACTTGTATTACATATACCAAGAATGTATATTATTAAACACGTATTGTCATGTTCAACAAATTCTAGATATTTATTGACATGTTTCAGAGCAATTTCAGACTTGCTCTTTTCACCCCCTATGGTTGATAATACAACATTATAGCCCCTAATCGAATTGATAAGCCCCCTCTTGCTTTTCAGGAAAACAGTGCTTGATAATCATGATATTCTATGTCCATGTAATTCATTTTTCCCTCCCCCCTTATACAGACACCAGTCCACCCAACCATTACAACACTAATTCGCGCAACCCTCTCACAGTCGTACCTCTATACGATACCGGAAAAACTATAGCCCATCTACGTCCTACACTACCTCATTTATAAATTGTTTTATAGAAATGTCCCGCTAAATCCCTTGTTTGTTCCTCCCCCCCCACCTCCCCATCGCCCACGGGATTAGATATAATCTGCCACTAAATACATGACGGCCCTCCTCACACTATCTCCCACTCCTCTATATCCAAACTCAGTGCCTTAAACCCCTAACCTGGGTCCCACCCACCATATCCAACACTGCGAAACCATAGGGCGTGCCCTCTCGATATGCTCACAGAAATACACCACATGATATGCTGTTTCCTCCCCCCACACAAAACCCCAAAATTGAGACTGCAAAATTCCCATCTGATACAGTCGTACTTTAGTTGGCAAAAAACCCATGTAAAAACCTATACATAGTTTCCTACCCTTGAATTCACCCGTAACTTACGAAGTCTCCCCAGATTCGTGCCCCGTTATATAATGGAAAAACAGTCTCCCCTTCCAAAAACCTCTTGACACCTTACCAACCTCCCCAAAACACACGCCGTTACATTTTTCCCGGGTTTCTTACTTGTAATAAAGTATCTCAACATACTAGTACACTCCTCTAAGTCCCTACCCCCCCACCACCGCCTCACATCTTCATCACATCCTCACTCTGATACCACGTTTCCCCCCCCAATTTTCAGATAAAAATGCTTCACGTACTGCTCTTCAGTTGCTATCCAAAGGAATTAAAACCTAAACCTCCCTTTGCCGCGGTTGTCATTACAACCGTCTGCCTCAGCCAATGACAAAACCCTATCCCATATCAAATTCAGTACTTTCCCTTTTCACTTGCCCCACGTCTTTCGCCATCAAGGGGTTACCCCACGCCACGTGCTACAATTTAGGATAATGAATGTAATTTAACTACAATGACTCTGTTTGTATAGTCAAACCACTCGTCTTATTCCCCCTAACTAAGCAAAACTCTTTGCATACCCTTTTTGAATTTGGGCCCCTCTAGCCCCTGCGCTGCCCCTCTGTACAATACTCCACAGATTTTTATCTGCTCTACTACCCGCCATCCATACTTTTTTTCCCCGTTCCCTCCCACCCCTGACCCAACCTCCAGTAATTTCGACTTTTCACTATTAATACTCATACCTGTTGCTCCACTAAATATTTCAACAATTCTACTTACATTCTTTAACCCCTTCTCTCCCCCCACTAAGACCGTCGTGTCATACACATAACCAACTATACCATAGCACCCTAAGTCTTACCCCCCCCTCACTTACTCCTACATTTATCAACCTATATAATGGGTCTTGCAGACATGCAAATAGGATCTGAGACATGGGGCATCCCTGCCTCAGCCCCCTACCCATACTAACCATCTTTCCCACCCTTCCATTTATTTGCACTCGTATTTCTGCAACTCTATATAAAGTTTCTGCCCACTGCACAATTTCCTCACCGAAATCCATCCTCCTCATAATCATCCATAATGTCTCTTTACACAATCATAAGCCGCCTTCCAATCCAAAGCAAGAACACCTCCGCCGTCCATCCTATGCTCCTCTATATAACCCTTTATCCTCCCATGCCCACTAAACATTGTTCGCCCTGGCACACCCATCTGTCCCCCATCTATAACCTTCCCAATTACTTTATGCAATCTATTACCTAACACCCTGGCAAACAATTTATAATCCCCACACATTAATGATAAACCTCTATAATCTAGGATGCTATTCTGTACTTCCCCCTTTGGAACCATAACTACTACACCTGTCCTTTGTGTTAGACTCATGCTTCCCTTATCCTTCATTACATTCATCAACTGCACCAAGAATTCCTTCATGACATCCCAGTTGCTCAAATAAAATTCATTTGGGATTCCATCTATCCCAGAACACAGAACACAGAGAGTAGTCGTCAACAGAGTAAAGTCCGAGGCAGCTACGGTGAAAAGCTCTGTTCCACAAGGCACAGTACTAGCTCCCATCTTGTTCCTCATCCTCATATCCGACATAGACAAGGATGTCAGCCACAGCACCGTGTCTTCCTTTGCAGATGACACCCGAATCTGCATGACAGTGTCTTCCATTGCAGACACTGCAAGGCTCCAGGCGGACATCAACCAAATCTTTCAGTGGGCTGCAGAAAACAATATGAAGTTCAACGATGAGAAATTTCAATTACTCAGATATGGTAAACAATGAGGAAATTAAATCTTCATCAGAGAACAAAACAAATTCTGGCCACAAAATAGAGCGAAACACCAACGTCAAAGACCTGGGAGTGATTATGTCAGAGGATCTCACCTTCAAGGACCATAACATTGTATCAATCGCATCTGCTAGAAAAATGACAGGATGGATAATGAGAACCTTCAAAACTAGGGAGGCCAAGCCCATGATGACACTCTTCAGGTCACTTGTTCTATCTAGGCTGGAATATTGCTGCACTCTAACAGCACCTTTCAAGGCAGGTGAAATTGCGGACCTAGAAAATGTACAGAGAACTTTCACGGCGCGCATAACGGAGATAAAACACCTCAATTACTGAGAGCGCTTGAGGTTTCTAACCTGTATTCCCTGGAACGCAGGAGGGAGAGATACATGATTATATACACCTGGAAAATCCTAGAGGGACTAGTACCGAACTTGCACACGAAAATCACTCACTACGAAAGCAAAAGACTTGGCAGACGATGCACCATCCCCCCAATGAAAAGCAGGGGTGTCACTAGCACGTTAAGAGACCATACAATAAGTGTCAGGGGCCCGAGACTGTTCAACTGCCTCCCAGCACACATAAGGGGGATTACCAACAGACACCTGGCAGTCTTCAAGCTGGCACTGGACAAGCACCTAAAGTCAGTTCCTGATCAGCCGGGCTGTGGCTCGTACGTTGGTTTGCGTGCAGCCAGCAGCAACAGCCTGGTTGATCAGGCGCTGATCCACCAGGAGGCCTGGTCACAGACCGGGCCGCGGGGGCGTTGACCCCCGAAACTCTCTCCAGGTAAACTCCAGGTAAACTCCAGGTGCTTTCCCAACACTCATCCCTTTTAAAGGCGTCCACACTTCCTCTTCATCTATAGGCTCTATCTGCTGACTCTAGGTTTCTCTGTATCCCCTTGTCTAAAATCTTCATATCTGCCATCTTCCTGTTTCCCCCTCTCATATATATCTCAAACCACTTATCAGCATAACCACTAATACTTTCCGTAGTTACTAACCTCTGTCCCATTGTATACCCTCCCACATCCGTATGCACATGTACAACTCTTGGGTATCTTTATTGAGGAAACGTTTCGCCACACAGTGGCTTCATCAGTCCATACAAAGGAGAATCTTGAACAGGAGGAGAATGAGGTAATCAGTCCCTCAACCTTGAGTCGATGTGGTCAGTCCATCAATCTTCAACATTGAACAAATGTTACACGACCTATGACTGCTGCACCTCTCCTGCCAACGGTTTATAAGCTCCTTCTCAGCACGTATGCCGTATTCTATTCAAGATTGATGGACTGACCACATCGACTCAAGGTTGAGGGACTGATTACCTCATTCTCCTCCTGTTCTTCAAGATTCTCCTTTGTATGGACTGATGAAGCCACTGTGTGGCGAAACGTTTCCTCAATAAAGATACCCAAGAGTTGTACATGTGTCTAATTTATCAGCTCCTGATTGAGTTGGCTTTTGCGCAGTGTTGACGTGTACTTAGCCCTGTGAAGACCTGTTTGCGCTCTCTCTAGAATTGAAGCAAGATGCCCTCCATCGAGCAACTTTACCAACAGCTTAAGGAAGAATTGAGGTTGGCGAATATGGAAATTCGGCGACTGACCGAGGAAAACAAAAAGATTCGGAGTAGTCCTCCTGTTTTGAGTCCTCAGGTCAAGAAGGGAAACTGGTCAGTGGCTGGAAAGCAGGGAAAGAAGTTGACGATCAAGAAGACGAATGGAAAGGTAGAAACGATGAAGAAGAAAGACTGCCGTGGAAACTGTTGTGGAAACATCCAATACATTCTCAGTGCTACCCGACGAATGTGAATCGACTACTGGGAACGACACGACGAAAGACATTAAGGAAGGTAAGAATATTGTTGTTGTTAGGGATAGCCAAGTTAGGTATATGGATAGGGCATTCTGCTTGAAGGACAGGAGTAGGAGACAGAGTTTGCTTTCCTGGGGCTGGGATGGAGGATATTGTTAGCCGTCTGGATGACATCATGAGAGGTAATGGGAGCAATCCTATTATCTGTCTCAGTGCTGGAGGCAACGATGTTGGCAGACGTAGGAGTGAAGACCTGATTAGCAGGTATAGGTCAGCAATAGAAATAATTAGATGTAAGGGTGGGAACCCTCTCATATGTGGTATTTTGCCAAGGAGGGGAGTTGGAAATGAATGGTTGTCCAGGGCAATTGGTGTCAATTGCTGGCTGGACAAATACTGTAAGGAAAATGTGGAAACATTCATTGACAACTGGGACCTCTTCTATGGCACAAATGACATGTATGCTAGGGATGGGGTTCACTTATCTATGTGTGGGGTGGGAGCACTGGCAACTGCAGTGGAGGGAGCAGTTAGGACTTTAAACTAGGAATAGTTAGTGGTATGGGTTTTGGCGGGAAAACAGTGAAGTCCCAGTGTAGTAATATTACGAGTTCTAGGGGAACTAGTAATAATAAGAACGAGATAGATATTGAAAAGCCAGGGACCTTGGGTGATAAGGACAGTAATAGGTTTAGTAGAAAAATAGAAATGAGCAGGAAGGGTAAAGAGAAAGGAGTCTTTCAAAGTTTATTATGCTAATTGCCGTAGTGCTGGGAATTTAAGATGGACGAGTTGAGATTAGTTGCTAATGTGGGTTTAACATTGATGTATTTGCCTTAATGAGACGTGGTTTAATTCAAAAAGTCGGGACATGCCTGCGGAATGTCATATTCAGGGTTTTAAATTGTTCCAAAAAGATAGAAGTATTGGGAGGGGGGTGGGGTGGCATTGTATATCCGAGATCGCTTGAACTGTTGCATAAAGACGGGTATTAAGTCTGAAGTAACACTAGTCTGTTTGGATAGAATTTTCAGAGGGGCATGAAAAACTGATTTTAGGAGTGATATACCGTCCCCCAAACTTAGATAGGGACCAAGGGAAACTACATGGGGGAAAAATTGTTAAGGCCACAAGGCACGATAATGTAGTAATTCTAGGAGACTTTAACTTTAGTCATGTTGATTGGAATTTCTTGACTGGGAATTTAGAATCATACGACTTCTTAGAAGTATTTCAGGATTGTTTGTGACAGAACCTACAAGGGGAAATAACCTGCTTGACTTAGTTATGGCAAACAATGAATCCCTTGTTAATAATTTAGAAATTTCAGAGGAACTGGGTGCTAGTGACCACAAATCAATTACATTTAGCATTGAATGGAAGTACGATAGTAGCGATAACTCAGTAACAGTCCCAGATTTTCGCTTAGCAGATTACGATGGGCTTAGAGAACACTTATCTGTTCACTGGGATAAGGAAGAGAGCTATCAATATGACAGTTTTCTGAACACTATACATGCTGCGTTTATCCCATATAAAGAAATTAGATCAAATAGAAATGACCCAAAATGGATGAATAATAGGCTCAAATATCTACTAGGGCATAAGAAAGGAATTTATAGGCGTATCAAAAGAGGTGAGGGTCATCTTATGAATCAGTATATTGACATTAGAAGGGACATTAAAAAGGGGATAAGAAAAGCTAAAAGGGACTATGAAATTAAAGTTGCTAGGGATTCTAAAACTAACCCAAAAAGTTTTTTCCAGGTCTATAGAACAAAAGTTAGAGATAAGATAGGTCCCCTTAAAAATAACTATGGGCACCTTACTGACAAAGAGAATGAAATATGCTTGATTTTAAATAATTATTTTCTCAGTTTTTACACAGGAAGACACTAACAATATTCCAGTAATTAATTTTTACAGTGGGCTAAAAGGGAAGATAAATTATGTAACATCACAGTCACTAGTGAGATGGTTGTGAAGCAGATAGACAGACTGAAGCAAAATAAGTCGTCGGGTCCTGATGAGGTGTTTTAAAGGGTTCTTACGGAATGCAAAATGGAACTCTGTGAACCATTAACTAATATTTTTAATTTCTCTTCAAAGAGGTGTAGTGTCTGATATGTGGAAGATGGCTAATGTAACTCCTATTTTTAAAACAGGGGACAAGTCGTTACCATCAAATTACCGCCCAATAAGCCTGACCTCAATTTTAGGCAAATTGCTAGTCAATTATAGCTGAGATTATAAGAAGCCATCTCGATAAGTATAGCTTGATTAATGATACTCAGCATGGATTCACAAGAGGCCGGTCTTGTCTAACTAATTTATTAACCTTTCTTCAGTAAAGCTTTTGAGGCTGTTGACCACAATAAAGAATTTGATATTATTTACTTAGTTTTAGTAAGGCTTTTGATAGTTCCACACCATAGACTGTTAAAGAAAGTGGCAGCTTATGGCATTGGGGGAAAAGTGCTCTCGTGGATCGAGTCATGGCTCACTGACAGGAAGCAGAGAGTGTCCATAAATGGGGTTAAATCTGAGTGGGGATCTGTAACAAGTGGCGTTCCACAGGGATCAGTCTTGGGCCCGTTGTTTTTTATAATATATATCAATGATCTTGATGGGGAATTACTAGTGATATGAGCAAATTCGCCAAGCACAAAGATAGGTTTGGTAATTGATTCAAAACGTAGATGTTATGGAACTTCAGGAGGATTTAAAACAAACTCTATTCTTGGTCAGAAAAGTGGCAGATGCAGTTCAATGTAGATAAATGCAAGGTTCTGAAGCTTGGAGTGCCCATAACCCCAGTACTTATAAGTTAAATAAATGATGTAGAACTTAGCCATACGATTGCAAAAAGGACTTGGGCGTTATGGTGAGCAGAACCTTAAACCAAGACAGCAATGCCTAAATGTACGTAATAAGGCAAATAGATTACTGGGATTTATATCAAGAAGTGTAAGCAACAGAAGTCCAGAGGTCCTCTGCAGCTTTATACATCATTAGTAAGGCCTCGCCTAGATTATGCAGCTCAGTTCTGGTCTCCTTATTACAAAACGGACATAAATTTGTTAGAAAACATTCAGCGTAGGATGACTAAATTAATACATAGCATTAGAAATCTTCCTTATGAAGAAATATTGAAGACTCTTAAGTTACATTCACTTGTTAGACGAAGAAAGAGGGGGGACCTGATCGAAGTGTATAAGTGGAAGATAGGTATTAAAAAAGGGGATATTAACAAGGTCTTGAGGATATCTCTCCAAGAGAGAACCCGCAGTAATGGATTTAAATTAGATAAGTTTAGATTTAGAAAGGACATAGGAAAGTATTGGTTTGGAAATAGGGTAGTTGATGAGTGGACGTCTACCTAGTTGGGTTATTGAGGCTGGGACTTTGGGTAGTTTCAAATCTAGGTTGGATTTAAATACATGAGTGGGAGGGGTTGGATTTGAGTGGGACTTTCACATCAGAGCTTATTCTTGGGTAGCATTGAAAATTGGGTTGGGCAAATGTTTTGTTAGTGGGATGAATTGTAAAAGGGCCTGCCTAGTTTTGGGCCAACAGGCCTCCTGCAGTGCTCCTCCTTTTTATGTTCTTATGTTCTTCATCACAGTCATTGTCTTCTGTCGTGTCTTTAATCGCCACAATACACAGGCGGATGGCTTATCTCCCCATAAAACATCTTCCAATCCACCTCTCATTCTCTCCCATCAAGTCTTGCATTCTGCATTTCCATTAATTGCGCTTTGATGCCCTCAATCTCTTGTACTGGATAAACCCCACTAAAACCTTCATAGCACTGTTTCAGCTGCTCCTCCAAATATCTCTGTAAGCCATATTTCCATTGACTTACCTCCTTTCCTTTCCTCATATAAAAATTTTTGATTCCTGGTTTGGCATATTCCTCCCACCATCGTAGTATATCACCTCCTTTTCTCCCCTTGGTCCACTCATTTGTCCACCACTCAACAAAACTATCACCGTCCTCCAGCTCATCTAACAATCTCACATTAAGTTTCCAATAACTCATGTAACGCTTTGGTAAACCTCCCCATCCCACATCCACGACCACTCCTCTATGATCTGAAAACACTACATTTATAGTTTCTGTATTAGCCACCTGTAACCCGGGAGAAGCATAAATACGATCTAGTCGTGATGCATATCCTCTCTTCACATAAGTATGCTCCACGTTCCACCCCTTCCCCCTCACTACATCCGCGAAGCCAGCTCCCCCTAAAACATCTCGTAGGACCCCCAAAACACACCCTGCATCCCTCGGCTCCACATCTTTTCTACGTATCACACTATTCCAATCCCCTCCAAATACTGAATAAACAGGTAACCCCCGCATATGATAAATTAGTGTGTCCCTTACAAATTCCTCTTTAACATGTCTATTACTGTCCGCCGGCATGTATACACTCACAAAACACACACGTACCCCACCCCATGTCCCATCCACCCTCGCTACTCTCCCATCTCCCCCTTCTTCCCAATGTAACAATTGGAATGGACTGGTCTCAGCTATTAAAACAGCAGCACTCCTTAGCTTCCCAGTATACCTCATAACTTAATCCATCTACAACAAATGCCTTCCATACTAAAATTATGCTTGAAAATATACTTGTAGCCAAGTCCTTAAAAAGTCACTAAATATCTTACGATTTACATCAGCCTTAGGCCATTAACATTTAATGTTAGACACTAAATGCTACGGGGCTTACAATCGACGATATCCTTGCGTTCCTTACGTTTGCTGAACATCTTTTCACATGTCCTTCTTTGCTCACTTCTCTGCCTTCCCCCCCCGTACTTTTTTAATCATGATAGTTCTTCCAGTCGTTGCTGGTGTGAGGACATCATCATCAAAGCCCTGCTTCTCTTGTGATGCCTCACTATGTGCATTCCTCATCTCCACATTCTAGTGTGTACTCAACACAACCTCACTATCTGTTTGATTGCATATCCATCACCCAATTACTCATCTTAAATTCCTTCTCACTATAAGTTTCCATCTGACACCATGCTTAGATGTCCGTCTCATTCTGATTACTGGAGTTTACCTGAAGAGTTCGGGTCAACGCCCCCGGCCCGGTCTGAGACCAGGCTCTGTTGGATCACAGCTGATCAACAGGCTGTTGCTGTGGCTGCACGCACCACATACGAGCCACAGCCCGCTGATCCGAACTGATTTAGTCTTGTCCATGCCACTTGAAGACTGCAGGGCGCTGGTTGGTAATCCCCTATATGTGTGCTGGGAGCGTGTGCCCTTACAAATTCCTCTTTAACATTCTATTATGTCCGCGCTGTATACACCACAAAACACATCACGTACCACCCATTCATCCCCTCGCTACTCCCCATCTCCCCCTTACTCCCAATGTACAATTGGAATGGACTGTCTCAGCTATTAAAACGCAGCACCTCCTTAAGCTTCCCGTACCCACATTAACTTTATCCCACAGAATTCTTGAATAACAGTGTCTATTGTAGCCGTAACCTGACTACCCAATTCCACTCGTCTCACCTCATCCTCCATAGGCATGTTTTCAATAACCTGAGAGACCTCCGGTAATGTTACACATTCTTCTGGATTATCCTCCACGATTTTACTCCATGTTCTATGATCTTGAAGATGTTCCCCTGTAGACTGGGTCGTCACCTCTCTCTCCTTCCCCACTCCTTTTCCCTCTCCATATTTCTCAGGTGTCGATCGACGAGGACACATTGCTGCCATATGATCATAGGCTCCACACAGTCTACAGGTTCGTCTTTGCCCGCATATGTTACATATACCTGTATTCTAAAGTCACTCATAGTCACATATGATGGTATAGATTTGCGCAAAGACATTTTTAGGGTAAAGGAGCTCTCACGCAGTCCAGCATACATATCATCAGACCACCTTCCAACTGATGCCTGATGTATAACACCATACTCATTGAATGTTGCTTTTATATCTTCTTCATCCGCTTCAAATGGGACATTCCGTATCTTTACCCAAGTATAATACTTGGATACATCCCTCATTCGTACTTCCAAACCAGGATTAACCTTCATACACACGTCTTGGTATTTTTCCACCGTCTTGTCATATGTTGCAGCCGTCACAAATTTCACAAAGATCCTTGTTGCTCCATTTAAGGCAATACCATACAGATCGTCTTTGTTGATGCAGTAGGTATCCCGTAGTATGGCAGGCAGCATAACAGAAGCATTGGTTTGATAAACTGTTCCTGTCAACACCTCAATACACACAGTGTTGATTCTCCGCCTGATAGCCTGCGCCATTTTGTGAAAATCACTCAGTGCTACCAACAGGTGCTAGCTCAACCGCCAATGTCCGTCCTCCACCAAGGCTGAGTGACGAATGCAAGAGCAAGGCGCAGCACAACCTCACGGCCCTAGAGCGATGAGGTCAATGTTATGAACTGATTAAGTCATTCCCGGTGGTTAAAGGCAATTATCAAATAGCCTTACGTATCTTAGCAGACAATTACTTTGATGCTGACAAGGCCAGAGTTAGACATGCAGTCTTAATATCAAACTTGAAGCCACCCAAACATTGTTTTTCAGACTTACAGGCATTTAGAATCACACTAGACAATAGTCTCAGATCTCTAGGTGCTAAATATTACCTAAAGCAATGTGATTGGTTTATCAGTGGTATTGTACAGGATAAGTTGTCACCACAAACTATTGAACGATTAAATATTATGTTCAATAAACTCTCCTTTCACTTGTGAAGAAATTAGCAATGGTTTACAAACAATAGTTTCATGCATGCAAGCAACGAGACAAGATGAAGAATCCACAAATCTAGTGGATAACAAACCTTCAACTCAGTATATCAAGAGTATACCTACTCCCACTAAAACACAGAATGGGAAATCCCATATAGGCATTTATCAAGCTGTGAATACAACAGACAGTAAACAGACTGTCACACATAAACGTACTCCAAATGTGTACGCATATAATCTAGTGATACCAGTGAATAGCAGAATACAGTGCTGTAGTAGCAACTAACCAGTATTATAATGGTACTTAGTGGAGTGGAGTGACTTCCCATTAGTTCTTTTTTCTTGAAATACCAGACGTATACTGTGAATTTCATATAACCTGTAGTTACCAGCGGTCGCAATATACACAACGAGAAGCAATTATTACTACAGAAAAAGCGTCCTTCAAAATTTCCACCAGTCAACTATAGTGATAATATAGCATTTATTGTGGTGGAGACGGAAAAAATAAAAAAGCTAGATACAGCGATTGATAAACAAGGGTTGAGGTCGACCATTCGTCATTGTAGGAGCTGCCAGAAATCACCGGCTTCTTCAACACGCAAGTTATACTTTTGTATCAATCAAATCACATATTACTCGGGTAGATAATTTCCAGTAGATCCTTCATGTGTTAGCTCAAATCACCGACCAGTATGTTTTAAATAAGTGACCCACTGATCAGATCAGATCGACTGGTCCGAACCCTTGACTAGTTTCAAATGGATTCGTTGGACAATAAAGCAGACTGTAAACGGATGGGGCTGTAGGCGCCCTTATCAAACACAAACATTAAATGCAAATCAGGAACGTGCACGGTAAGCTGTCCAATATACAAAAACAGTTAGAAACAGAAATACAAATAGCTAGAGCTTCATTTAATGAGGTTATTAATAGAATATTCAAGAGGTTGCTAGTAGAATTGCAGTAAATCAACCATTCAAATTATTATGAAGCTGTGTGTAGTCTGTGGTCGGTCAAACAAACGGGCTTCCACATGGGTAAATTGTCATTTTTGTGGAAATTGGTGTCACGCCCCTTGTGCAGATATCCATGAACTAGCTACAAGCAGTGTTAAAACAGGGAAGTGTTTTGGGTATGCCCAAATGAGAAATCTGTGGACTAAAATCACAAGGGTATTACAAGAGGACAACATCAAAGCTGCTTTCATAGAAAACCTGGAAGCCATCTAAAACAGATGGGAACATAAAAAGACTGGGCTGAATGGTACTGACCTTGATACTGGCCATGTAGTCAGAAACTGTAAGGCTGGAGATGAAGTCTTGGTAGTCAGTAAATGTGGGGCTGATAGTGCTGTCCTGGGAGACAGTAATGTTGAAGCTGGAGGTGCTGTCCTGGGAGACAGTAATGTTGAAGCTGGAGGTGCTGTCCTGGGAGACAGTAATGGTGAAGCTGGAGATGCTCTCCTGGGAGACAGTAATGGTGAAGCTGGAGATGCTGTCCTGGGAGACAGTAATGGTGAAGCTGGAGGTGCTGTCCTGGGAGACAGTAATGCTGAAGCTGGAGGTGCTGTCCTGGGAGACAGTAATGGTGAAGCTGGAGATGCTGTCCTGGTAGACAGTAATGGTGAAGCTGGAGATTTTGTCCAGGTAGTCGGGAATTATACGCAGGAAGGAATACCTATAAATGACCTCTTAGGGGACAGGAGCCATAGTAGGGAAACAAGTGTAGTCAAAGATAAGATAAAACCAATATTGCAAACTAGAAATACCGCAGGAAATAGCAAACAAGAGGACTCCACTAGCAATAGTGAGGATATATTACCAAAAACAACTGATGGGAGCTCCATTGTTGGTGCTAGGGAGGATAGAAATAAGGCAGGGAAACATGCCCCAAAAGGGAATACAGTCACAGAAACCCAAAGCAAACGGAACCCAACCCTGTGCACATACTATGCACTTGGTATCTGCGGGCAGGAAAAATTGGAAAAAACAGATGGGAGTGCAACTATGCCCACCTGAAATCCCAAGCCCATATGACAACGGGGGAAAAATGAAACCCCCTTCCTGTAAGCTTTTTCCCCCTGAAGTGTACCTCTTCAGTACAAAAAAGACTGTGCTGTAATTAAATTGCAGGAACCCATCTAAAGGGACCAAAAAGATACAAAACATCCGGGCCATGGGAAAAAACCTGGGTAGCCACAGCCACTAAGAGGGAGGGGTTTTTTAGGCCGGGAAGGGAAAAAAAAAATGGGGGAAGGCAGAAATCGTACATCAAACCCAGTCATTCCTGGAGGGGAAAACCACAGTCAATGGCCTCCCCCCCAAAACCCAAAGTTTACAGATACTAATGCGGAAAAAAAAAACCCCCCCCCAGTACAACAATACCACCAGCCCGATAACATTCTTTGCAAATAAAAGGGGTCAAAAAGCCAGAACAAAAAAAAAATCCTTTTCACCCGTGGACGTTTGCAGAGGCAAAGGCAATGTTCGCGGCTTTCACTGAGACCCACAAAAGGATCACTTGGACAAAAATATGGACCCCGGGTTACAACTATACGAGTAAAGTGAACGGGCAAAAGGGGGGGGGGGTTGGCCTGTACTAGCGAGTCACTTGTTTGACAGAATGTTTAATCCCCAAAATGATGTAGGGGAAGTTTAGCAGTAAAGGTCAGAACCAAAAACCAGTCATTGTGGTAGTTAAAGTGGGGATGCAATCCCCAGCAATTCCCCGGAAAAGCTGTTAAAAATTTGACCATGTTGGAAAATCTTCCAGTCCCGCACCAACATCTTGCTCCTGGGGGATTTAATTAAAGGGACTAAAAAAGGAGGAATATAGCAAATAAATTGTTGCAGTAATAACACAGGAGGCAGCTTGATGAAAAACCCACCACAAAAGAGTTTTAAATTCTGCCAAAATTCAATTTAAACGCAAATTGAGCCTATTGACTGAGGAAAACACTAGACCTCATCTTCAAAGATGATGATCTGTAAAAAATGTCACCATTCAAAAAAAAATATACTCAGATCACAACAAACTGAGGTTCAGCAGTATGCGTGGAGCCCCCCGACAGACATAAAGGACTAGTCACAGGGAGCATTCAACCAAAATTCAAATTAATAACAAAAAAATAAAGGTGGGCCAAGTAAACCCCAAATCCCAACCGATTAAATGGGAAGATTACTAAGAACACAGACCCCCCAATTATGCCCAGAACAGTTAAATCGGGGGCATCGTGTATGACAAAGGTTTTTCCCCTAAGAAAAAGGGGAGTGATGTAAAAAAAGGAAGGATAGGCGCTCCTTTCGGCGACGGAAAAGAATAAAGAGCGGCTAAAAGAGGTCATTATCTGAAAAGGGTAGGGACACGGTCAGAGAAATGCAAAATCGAACTTAAGCTAAAAAAATCCTTTTGGAGTCAGGGAAACGTGGGGAAGAACTAAAAGCCTAAATGAAAAACGAAGAAAAACCCAAAATATTTCTTCTCCTATGCCAAAACAAAATAGGAAAAACGTCCGTATTGGGCCCCTACTTAAACAAGTGGGTCCTCAAGATGACAGCAAGGAAATGGTGGCTACTCAAAACCAATATGACTCAGTTTTTAGCAAGCCGCAAAACCACACTGAGAGTCGAAGATCAAAATGAATTTTTTATGAGAGAGCCACAAAATTTGATTAATGCAAGCCTATCCAATGTTATCGTGACGCCAAATGACTTCGAACAGGCGATAAATGACATGCCCATGCACTCTGCCCCAGGGCCAGACTCATGGAACTCTATGTTCATCAAAAACTGCAAGAAGCCCCTATCACGAGCCTTTTCCATCCTATGGAGAGGGAGCATGGACACGGGGGTCGTCCCACAGTTACTAAAAACAACAGACATAGCCCCACTCCACAAAGGGGGCAGTAAAGCAACAGACCAATAGCACTAACATCCCATATCATAAAACTCTTTGAAAGGGTCCTGAGAAGCAAGATCACCACCCATCTAGAAACCCATCAGTTACACAACCCAGGGCAACATGGGTTTAGAACAGGTCGCTCCTGGCTGTCTCAACTATTGGACCACTACAAGGTCCTAAATGCACTAGAAGACAAAAAGAATGCAGATGTAATATATACAGACTTTGCAAAGCCTTCGACAATTGTGACCATGGAGTAATAGCGCACAAAATGCGTGCTAAAGGAATAACAGGAAAGTCGGTCGATGGATCTATAATTTCCCTCACTAACAGAACACAGAGTAGTCGTCAACAGAGTAAAATCCGAGGCAGCTACGGTGAAAAAGCTCTGTTCCCACAAGGCACATTTACTCGCTCCATCTTGTTCCTCACCCTCATATCCGACATAGACAAGGATGTCAGCCACAGCACCGTGTCTTCCTTTACAGTTGACACCCGAATCTGCATGACAGTGTCTTCCATTGCAGACACTGCAAGGCTCCAGGCGGACATCAACCAAATCTTTCAGTGGGCTGCAGAAAACAATATGAAGTTCAACGATGAGAAATTTCAATTACTCAGATATGGTAAACATGAGGAAATTAAATCTTCATCAGAGTACAAAACAAATTCTGGCTACAAAATAGAGCGAAACACCAACGTCAAAGACCTGGGAGTGATCATGTCGGAGGATCTCAACTTCAAGGACCATAACATTGTATCAATCGCATCTGCTAGGAAAATGACAGGATGGATAATGAGAACCTTCAAAACTAGGGAGGACAAGCCCATGATGACACTCTTCAGGTCACTTGTTTTATCTAGGCTGGAATATTGCTGCACACTAACAGCACCTTTCAAGGCAGGTGAAATTGCCTCCCTAGAAAATGTACAGAGAGAACTTTCACGGCGCGCATAACGGAGATAAAACACCTCAATTACTGGGAGCGCTTGAGGTTCCTAAACCTGTATTCCGTGGAACGCAAGAGGGAGAGATACATGATTATATACACCTGGAAAATCCTAGAGGGACTAGTACCGAACTTGCACACGAAAATCACTCACTACGAAAGCAAAAGACTTGGCAGACGATGCACCATCCCCCAATGAAAAGCAGGGGTGTCATAGCACGTTAAGAGACCATACAATAAGTGTCAGGGGCCAAGACTGTTCAACTGCCTCCCAGCACACGTAAGGGGGATTACCAACAGACCCCTGGCAGTCTTCAAGCTGGCACTGGACAAGCACCTAAAGTCGGTTCCTGATCAGCCGGGCTGTGGCTCGTACGTTGGTTTGCATGCAGCCAGCAGCAACAGCCTGGTTGATGAGGCTTTTGATCCCCCAGGAGGCCTGGTCACAGACCAGGCCGTGGGGGCGTTGACCCCCGGAACTCTCTCCAGGTAAACTCCAGGCTTCCTGTCTGTGAGCCATGATTCGATCCACGAGAGCACCCTTCCCCCAATGCCATGAGCTGCTACTTTCTTCAACAGTCTTTGGTGAGGAACTCTATCAAATGCCTTACTAAAATCTAAGTAAATAATATCAAATTCTTTATCGTGGTCAACAGCCTCAAAAGCTTTACTGAAGAAAGTTAATAAATTAGTTAGACAAAACCGGCCTCTTGTGAATCCATGCTGAGTATCATTAATCAAGCTATGCTTATCGCGATGGCTTCTTATAATTTCAGCTATAATTGACTCTAGTAATTTGCCTACAATTGAGGTCAGGCTTATTGGGCGGTAATTTGATGGTAACGACTTGTCCCCTGTTTTAAAAATAGGAATTACATTAGCCATCTTCCACATATCAGACACTACACCATTTTGAAGAGATATATTAAAAATATTAGTCAATGGTTCACAGAGTTCCATTTTGCATTCCTTAAGAACCCTTGAAAAAACCTCTCAGGACCCGGTGACTTAATTTTCTTCAGTCGGTCTATTGCTTCACAACCATTTCACTAGTGACTGTGATGTTACATAATTTATATTCTGGCCCACTATAAAAATTAATTACCGGAATATTATTAGTGTCTTCCTGTGTAAAAAACCGAGAGAAAATAATTATTTAAAATCGAGCACATTTCATTCTCTTTGTCAGGTCAGTGGTGACCTGTACTTAACTCTGTGAAGAAGTGTCTTGTTTGCTCCCGTGGACTGAACCAAGATGCCCTCTATCGAGCAACTTTACCAGCAACTTAAGGAAGAATTGAGGTCAGCGAAGATGGAGATACGGCGATTGACCGAGGAAAACAAGAGGATTCGTAGTAGTCCTCCTGTTTCGAGTCCTCAGGTCAAGAAGGGATCGTGGTCAGTGGCTGGACAGCAGGGTACGACGAAGTTGACGATCAAGAAGACGAATGGAAAGCCAGAAACGATGAAGAAGAGACTGCTGTGGAAACTCCTGTGGAAACCTCCAACGCCTTATGCCTACACGGCTGATATTTCCAAAGCTTTCTTAAGAGTAGGACTACAAGAAATAGAGATTATACTCGATTCTTGTGGCCTGAAAATCCACATGATCCTCAAAGTCCTGTGAAAACTTATCGTTTCAAATCAGTATTATTTGGTGCAACATCTTCTCCATTCTTACTAGAAGCTACTCTAAATACACATTTGAAGAAATCTGAAAGTCCCTTCAAAGAAATCTTAAAGAAAAGTTTCTATGTGGACAATCTTCAAGGTAGTGTGAATAAAGAGGAGGATTTGAAATCCTTACAGAGAAGCTAACAAGGAGATGAAAGAAGCAAATATGCCTCTAAGGATGTGGAATACAAATTCAATGCAATTAAGGGAACTTATCAAGGAAGATTTTCCTGAAGCTGAAATTCCTGATTGCAACAATATGCTGGGACTTAATTGGAACACACAGGAAGATACTTTGAGTCTCAAAAAGATAAACAATAAATCATGCAGTACACTCACCAAACGTAGTTTACTGTCAGAGGTATCACAATGTTTTGATCCTCTAGGACTCGTCTCACCAATTACCATAAAGGGTAAAATGCTTATGCAAGATGCATGGAAGCTCAAAATTGGATGGGATGAGAACTTTCCTCTAGAAATGAGTCAAGCTTGGGATGAAATATCCAGGGAGTTTAAGCAACTTCATCAAATTAAATTTCCCAGACAAATAGGTCAAGAGGGAAACTAGTACACATTACAGTGGTCCCTCGTTTTTCGTAATTAATCCGTTCCTGGAGCCGTTACTATAAACGAAATTTACGATTTACGAATAAATTTTCCCCATAAGAAATAATGTAAATACAATTAATCCGTTCCTGACACCCAGAAGTATTAAAACAAAAAAAAATTTTAACATGAAATATACATGTAGTACATAAACAATACAATGGGAAATGATGAATGAAACATTAACAGCATAACACTTACCTTTATTGGAGATTCTTCTTAGTGTATGGGAGACTGGAGGAGGAGAGAGAGTGGATTGTTTATAGTTTGGAAGGGGAATTCCCTTCCATCAACACCTAAGGTACCATTTGCTTTTCTGGGGTTGCTTCTCTTCTCTGTTTCTTAATGCCACTAGGACCACCTTGAGAGTCACTGGAGTCCTGTCTCAAAAAGCAACTGTGGAGAGAGCTCTGTTTCTGGTATCTCTTTAACACTTCCCTTAAATGGCCCAAAACTTTGTCACTGTACATGTTGCCAACCTGGCTTGCAACAACCTTGTTAGGGTGATGTTTCTCCATAAAGCTTTCCATCTTACTCCACATAGTAAAAATCTCTTTAATTTCTGAAGAAGGCACCTAATTCCATCTCTCTTCCTCCTCCTCTGCAGCAAGATTCTGAGCTGCGATGTGTTGCTCTTCCTGCTGAAGCTCTTGCAGCTCCTCAGTGGTGAGCTCTTCATTGTGGTCTTCCACCAATTCTTCCACATCCTCCAAACTCACATCCAACCCATGGAACTCCCCAGTGCCACAATTGATTTTTACAACAGACATAGGCTCATTAGGGTCAGTCCCCAAATCCTTCAAAATCCCTCTTGTCGACACAATCTGGCCACAATTTTCTTCAGGCAGAGTTCAAGTCCTGGTAGTCATCCCTCCCAAGCCATACCTATAAGGGTTATGCAGTGGAGGATGCTGAAGTGTTCTCTCCAAAATTCCTTTAGGGTCAAGTGAGTGTCTGTGGTCAGTCAAGCACCTGTGAAACATTGCTTTTGTGTAGAGTTTTTTAAAGTTTGCAATAACCTGTGGTCCATGGGTTGGAGGAGAGGAGTGGTATTCGGGGGGGCAAGAACTTTACTGTGATGAACCCAATCCTCGAAAATTAGGTCTTCCAAGTTTGGAGGATGGAGGGAG
>NC_069497.1:8049796-8083707 GCF_026875155.1 Cherax quadricarinatus | reverse complement strand
ATTTTTGATGACAAACCCGCCCTAGTGAGTGGAAGGGAGGGATTGGGGGGTCGGGAGGAGTTATAAATGTTTTTGGGATGGAGTTTACCTGGAGAGAGTTCCGGGGGTCAACGCCCCCGCGGCCCGGTCTGTGACCAGGCCTCCTGGTGGATCAGAGCCTGATCAACCAGGCTGTTGCTGCTGGCTGCACGCAAACCAACGTACGAGCCACAGCCCGGCTGATCCGGAACTGACTTTAGGTGCTTGTCCAGTGCCAGCTTGAAGACTGCCAGGGGTCTGTTGGTAATCCCCCTTATGTGTGCTGGGAGGCAATTGAACAGTCTCGGGCCCCTGACACTTATTGTATGGTCTCTTAACGTGCTAGTGACACCCCTGCTTTTCATTGGGGGGATGGTGCATCGTCTGCCAAGTCTTAGATTTAGATTTTGCCACCGAAGTGGCTAGTTTATTGTGCACCCCATATCCATCCTGTGGACGGTAGCGCGAGAGCATATGGATACACAAAAGGCCTAGGAACTAGGCCCCAAAGGGTTAACAGGAATACATATGGATTTATATCTACATATCTATAGTTCACTTATCTGTTACAAGCAAATTTAGGAAATTTGCTTAGTATATCTGGTATCTTATTTTCATTAATAAGATATCTTGACATGTCACATAGGTTATTATACTGTCTGTCTCTGTATTCCTCAATAAGTGGACAATTAAGCACATAGTGTTCAAGAGAATGACCATATGCCTGATCAAAATAATTTACATTTAGTTTGATCTCATCTGTGGTCTCCCAAACTGCCAGAAGTACTTATAACCAAGCCTAAGCCTGGCCAACTACAACATCAGTCAGTCTGTTCCACATTGCAAGTTGCTCCATAAACATACTTATCTACGTTCATGTTATCATAGGGGGTTATAGATCTACTCAGGCTTCTAACTGCATTCCTATAACAATCATTTTATTATTTACTTCTCTCCTAATATTTTTCCTAATGCTGACACAGTTAAAACCAAAGTTATTTTCTACATTCTCCTTCTCGATACTCTTCTTGGCTAACATATCAACTTTAAACATGAAGGAGTAATCCAATGTGTGATGGGATCCATAGCAATTGTACATTTTAAATTTCCTTTTTCCCTAATTTTTGAGTATCTATCCCGGCTTCCCCAATGAGCATGTTGTTGGAGTCAATTAATGGCCAAGAGCCTTCAATGATGACATAGAATCAGTAATGATGATAGAGTCAACTCAGTGTCATGGTTAGCTTTAGCGCCATTAGGATTGCAAACAATTCAGTTTGCAGTGTAGACGCCCAGTTGTTAATTCTTATGCCTAACTCAACAAAATTTAAATTATCGTTCTTAACTAGGGAGGTGGCAAACAAGAGCAGATGCAGCCTGCCAGAAGACCCCTGTTTAGATCCATCAGTGTATAAACTTGTGATAACTTGTTACTACCAGTTTAGGTGAGAAATTTCTTCTTGAGCAGTTGCTCTAACCAAAAATTTAAGGAAGGGATTACTAGCAATGAGCTTCTTGGGAGGAACTTGTAGGTATGTGATATTAAATGAACAACATCTACCATGGAGGGGTGAAATGCTCTTTTTTGCCTACGTGATACAGTTCATGCGGTTAAAACTTAATGCAATTGCACGTTTTCACAATCCATTTTAGATCTGTGTGTATTTACCTCTAGACACTTGGTAAGATTCACTTGACAGTGTCTGGTTCGTTTCTCAACATTTAATACCGAGTACAGTGTTAATTTCGACAATCCTATCACTGATACTAGAAATACAAGCTACTTCCTCATGTTTAAGAACTTTTGTAGATCTGGGACAGCCAAGAATAATCCTGAGAGCTTCATTTTGCATTAATCCAAGCGTCGGAGAGAACTTCTCTAGCTAATACCCAACAGGGGAGCAGCATAATCAATTAAGGACCTAACATAGGCTATGTACATCATTCTCACATTCTCACATTTGCACCATAGTTGGGATTGTAGCCAGCAAAAAGCTTTGAGAGCATTTAGCCTAGCTTTACTTTCTTGTTTAATTGTGGTATGGTGGAATTTGTTAAAGGGTAATCTACAACCAAGAAAATCTGTAAGTTTTAACGTGCAATATTTTCACCCTTGCAAATAGATGGGTGGGGGATGTCGTTTGCTTGTTAATATCTTAGTTTTAGAGGAAGATATTATGAGGCCTAGTCGATTACAAATTGCTTGAACTTCATTAAGAATGGTATTCATCTTATGCCCTGTTGTATGGATCATGATATCATCAGCATAGCTTATAGCTATATGTTTAGGTGAGGCAGGTAGAGCATTTAGGAGAGCATTAATCAGAATATTAAATAGCATGGGACTAAGAACTCCTCCCTGCGGTGGTAAAACTAGTAGAGATGTGTGCAGTGAGAAAGGTGGAAATACAGTTCTGCACACTTTTACCTTTCATGAACCCATAGAGGTAGGGGGAAAGTTGATGTCTGATTCTGTAGTACAGTCTGTTAAGCATCATTCTTTCAAAAGTTTTACAAAGACAACTAGTTAAGGAGATCGGCCTAAATGTATCAGGCTGTTGGGGCTTAGGGATATTTATACCTTTCCAAGCCAAACTCAAAGGGGTGGACCTATTTAATCCACTAACAAACTGTTCCCATTCCTGTTGCCTAAGTTCTCCCTTTCTATTCCTTGCATTTGTTAGTGCAGCTTGGAACGTTCTGAGCAGGTCTGGGGTTCTACATTCACGGTATGCTTTACCAATCCTCCTAGCTGCATGTGTTAGATTGCGCAGCTGTGGATCATTATAGTATTTACATTGGTTTTTATTGTTATTCTTTTGCTTTCGTAGTGAGTGATTTTCGTGTGCAGGTTCGGTACTAGTCCCTCTAGGATTTTCCAGGTGTATATAATCATGTATCTCTCCCTCCTGCATTCCAGGGAATACAGGTTTAGGAACCTCAAGCGCTCCCAATAATTGAGGTGTTTTATCTCCGTTATGCGCGCCATGAAAGTTCTCTGTACATTTTCTAGGTCGGCAATTTCACCTGCCTTGAAAGGTGCTGTTAGTGTGCAGCAATATTTCAGCCTAGATAGAACAAGTGACCTGAAGAGTGTCATCATGGGCTTGGCCTTCCTAGTTTTGAAGGTTCTCATTATCCATCCTGTCATTTTTCTAGCAGATGCGTTTTGATACAATGTTATGGTCCTTGAAGGTGAGACCCTCCGACATGATCACTCCAGGTCTTTGACATTGGTTTTTTCGCTCTATTTTGTGGCCAGAATTTGTTTTGTACTCTGATGAAGTTTAAATTTCCTCATGTTTACCATATCTGAGAAAATTGAAATTTTCTCATCTTGAACTTCATATTGTTTTCTGCGCTCCACTGAAAGATTTGGTTGATGTCCGCCTGGAGCTTTGCAGTGTCTGCAATGGAGACACTGTCAGGGCAGATTGGGTGTCATCTGCAAAGGAAGACACGGGCTGTGGCTGACATCCTTGTCTATGTCGGATATGAGGATGAGGAAAAGAGGGGAGCGAGTACTGTGCCTTGTGGAACAGAGCTTTTCACCGTACTGCCCTCGGACTTTACTCTGTTGACGACTACTCTCTGTGTTCTGTTAGTGAGGAAATTATAGATCCATCGACAGATTTTTCCCTGTTATTCCTTTAGCACGCATTTTGTCCCGCTATTACGCCATGGTCACACTTGTCGAAGGCTTTTGCAAAGTCTGTATATATTACATCTGCATTCTTTTTGTCTTCTAGTGCTTTTGGGACCTTGTCGTAGTATCCAATAGTTGAGACAGACAACAGGTATGGCAACAGGTATGGCAGTGAATGTGCATAAATCAAAGCTCATGAGATTGGGTGAATGGGATGGGTGGGAGGGCGGGGGTGGGGGGAAGAGGTGGTGTGTCTTGGACCGGGTGAAAATTTGTGGGTTGTGTATATGGGTAATGCTCAGATGGCGAGGGAGGTTAATTCAAAGGGTGGGGTAGATAGAATATTGGGAAAAATTGTCAGGATTGCGGCCGAACATCTTATGCTACACCAGAGGGCCATTGGGGTCAATGTGCTTTTGTACAGCAAAATATGGCATGTGGCAGTTTTTGTACCCTTTTGGGTGTATGGGGATGTCCGGAGATTGTTGAGCAGAGTTTTCCAATTTTATCTGGGGTTCGGGATGCTGTTGGGGTTGAAAAGGGAGTTGGTAACACTTCCGGTGGCCTTGGGAGGGCTGGGGTTAATTCCCCTTGGGAAAAAGAAGGTTGAAGTGAGTATATGTGAAACGGGGTTTCAAAGGGGTTCGGGGGAGGGGAGTGGAGGATTGGGAGTACTGCAGGGAGATATTCAGAGATGGTGGAAGGGACAGGATTTGAGAGATCGTGAGGAGTTTTTGTGTCTATTGATGATGGTCAGAGATCTGAGAAACATGCGGGTAGGGTCCATGAGAGGAAGTTTGGCCTAGGGTGGCAGTGGCAACAGAAGGGTGTACCCAATGTAGCATGGGAAGACATTTGGGGTCGATTAAAAGGGTTATGCATCCGGGCCCCACTTGAGGGAGGTAATGTATAGGTTTCTTCACAGAATATTGCCATCTTTGGGGGTTTTATTACAAAATAGGCGAATAAGGGAGGGTGGGAGTGTCAAAGGTTTGTGGGGAGATGAATCAGCTTTTCATGTAGTTTTTTTTTTTTTTTTTCGAAAGCCTAGGGGTTGTGCGGGAAATGGTTAGGGAAAGTAAACCGGTATGTGGGGGGGGGAAAGGGTTGTCGGTTTTGAGAAACGCTCAGTTTAGATGTAGGTGAGGTAGGGTAAAGATTCAAAGGGCAGGGGTTACTTAGTGGTTGATTTTGTGTTTATATCATGGGCAATGGGGAGACAAAGGGGGGAGGAACGGTAGGATGGCAATAGCAGCATCCTTTTATAGAACAAAAGAGTCGCAACAGGGAAATATATTGTAGGAAGTAGGAGAGGGATTTCTCGGAGGGCTATAGGGACTTTTTTGAGGGATTTATGGACTTTATAAGCGGTCAGAGGCATGAAAGGGCTGGCCTTTCCCGGGGGGGGTTTTTTGTGTGTTGCAGAGGTCGATTGTGTGTGTGTGGAATTGTGTGAGGAAAAAGGGTGTTGACTTGAGTTTTGAGTGTGACATATTAAGGGTGTGATAGGTTTTCTCCAATAGGATTAACGCCAACTGTTTGATAATCTACTGCTTTATTATACATATTGTGTGTGATAATATTGATTTACGGTAATGACATTGTAATTTGGAGTTTTACCCTAATAATTGCATGTATTTGCTCCAACTTGTTTCTAGGTCCCTTGCACTGCATAGTGTTGACGCTGTGATCATGCACGGTGTCCAGAGATATGCTGTGATATGTTTGTATTAATGTCTGTGCATTATTGTTCGTGACTTGTGATTTGCAATTTTCAGTTTTGTTTTGAGAGTAAAGAGTTTAATGTACGCCAGAAGATGTAAATAAAGTTGGGCAACAGTGGTGTTATATTTTTTTTTGTGGTTAGGTGTGCACTAGGCACAGTCTTTAAAGACTTTTCTTATGTCTTGGTTATATTTTATGTTGTATTGTATGTTGTCAACAGCACTATGTTTTGTCCTATAAGCTGAATAGGGTTGAATGTCATAGTTGAAGCTGTCTTATTGTTTTTTTAACGTTTGGAATTGCATGTTTTAAATGTGTAGAAGGTTACATGTGTTTGGCTTTGGCAGTAATTTTGTATGTCTTTGTGACTTTTCTATATCACCATTGTTGTGTGATACATATTGTTATGTAACTGAAGCATTAGGACAATTACATAAATTAATGTTTTGATCATTGCTGTGTGACATTAATTAGGTAACATCCATTGTTTTTTTTTTATATTTTAAATTTAAAATCATACAAATAGACAATAGACAAAAGGAAAAACATAAAGATGACAATATATGAACAATAACTGAAAAAACGTTACATTAGATATTGAAACAATAACGAATAACATAACAATATAACAAATATGACCACTATAACCTACATATAAAATTCAGATACCGAAGCTTAAACTGTCCTATACAGATACATGTGGATAAGTTAAATTTCTTAAAAAACATGCAAACCTATATTAACTCTTCCTCAAATTATATCCTTGCTCTTAATTTACACTAGAATAATAAAATACAAGTATACTTCATTATTTCGTTACAGGGCTAAATTCCCTTTTGCTCTGAACACGGAAAGAAAAATAGGATAATAATTTAAACCAATGATGTCAAGAAAAACATCCAAGCGATACCTACACGACCATACAGGTCCTTGAGAACTGCACGGTCCGCGCAGCCGCTCGCCCAGGTGTGCACAATGTACATTTTCACATCGTACTACAATTAGATTTAGCTCAACATTTTTCAAAAATGCCATATGTAGAACCATTCTACCCAATTTTTCATAATAAAGAGCGTTTGAATCAAGGAAAATTCCACAATTATCATAAATTTACCCTAACCTAAGCCTAGTATTCCATCTGTATTATAAGTGTCTAAATCAACACGAAAATTTACCACATACCCTTAACCATATTCGTTGGTGTACATGATACAAAACCCTGTATTACTATATAGAAAAAAGAACATAAAAAAGGAAAACCCCCTCTTCACCTTTAAAAAAACAGACTTCAATTTACCATTCAGGTACATACATATAAATAATTATATAAAGTATATTGTCAAATTGAACACAATCACTTCCAACGTCAGTTATAATATTATGTCAACTCAACCACGAATAATTCATCCATTCTTACAACTTCAAGGGTTCGTAAAAATCTTTAACTACATACATAGTATTGCCACCATCTAGACAAATTAAAAAGAAAAACAATACCCAAATATATCAAAACACACTATGCTTCTATTGGCACCAAATCAATTGTGCTTACTAAAATACATTGTAAATTCAACTGAAACATAAAAAGCTATTTTGACATTTACACATTGTATCAAAATAATAAATACGCATACCATTAATGGTATATACAAGAAAGTAAAACATATATAATATATTTTATTTATATATATTTTAATATATATATATATTTATATATATTATATATATATATATATATATATATATATATATATAAAATATATATATATGCAAAACAACCACTCTGAAAGAATGGGAAAAATTCCAAAAGCGTTTGGAATTCACATTTAAAGGGAAAACTATAAAAGTAAAGCAGTTATTTGTAGGTTTTCAGATAACCTACAAATAACTGTTCCATGCCCTTTTATTATTCCCGCATCAAGTAGAGTCAAACTGTTGTTTTCTATCAATGTTTTTGGAGCTTTACGAATTTGTAGTCCTGATTTTCATAGATAGGAAATACCCAAAAATTTTAAAAATAGGGGTTAATGATTTAAAATACCCAAAGAAATGTAATTGATAAATTTTTTAAAATTTGCTAAAAATATTTTTACAATCCAGAAGGACAACCTGCCTTATTCAACTAAAAAATGTTGGTTCCCCCTTACCATAAACTTGGTTGTATGCCTTCTCTTTTTAAAGACTTTTAATATTAAAGTTGTATTCAAAAACTTGATACAGTAAAAAAATTTTGAAAAAGTTTCCCCCCCAAAGGCTGTAGATTTTATAAGTTCTTTTAAAATTTGCGTTTTAATTTTTAATTCGGTCTGTTATGCAGGGTCCTGCATGACATGTAATGTACTACAGTGGAAAAGTTTGCCATAATATATGAATGTTATAATTGTAAAGAATAATTTTATAATTTATAATGTGTTTTTGGGGGGCACTGTAAAGTATCTAACTGTAATTAAAAAGAAGTATTGTAAATGTTTTTTTTTTCCCAAAGGATTTTTGGGGTACGGAGTTGCGTGGTTTGGGGAGAGTCACGTGACGTTTTTTTTTTGGTGGTAGAGGCTGGGTGGAGTTTGTTTTTTAATTTAAGTTTGTATTTTGTACACCCCATTTGTTTATTCCCCAACCCCATGGCTTTCATATGGTTTTCCCCTGTATGTTCACCCAGGCTTGACTGCTCAGGGTGCATGGGTGAGTGATGAAGAAGAAATGGGGTTTTTGGTAGTGTAATGACGGCCGACGCTGACGGAAGCCTGTGTTATGGTGGCTAAAACCCCCAGCTAGCTGTGTGTCCCCTCTTTTGGGCTTTTAGAATTAAGGTTTTTCTGTTTGTTATGTTATGGTGTTTAAAATAGATACATTTTCCTAACGGGGATTTTTGCCTAACCCTCTTTTTAACCAAACCCCTTGAAGAACACTACTGGTTTAGCGCTTTCTTTTTTTGGTGGGATAGCCCTGGGTGGCCTGTTTATCCCTGAGGGGTTTGGGTAACTTTTTCCTTTGCCCTTAGCCCAGGCTAAAGCCCCCGTACCCCACTTTTTTCAAAACTGGAGGCCTTATATAGGGGGGGCCCCAAAAAAGAAAAACTTTCACCCTCATTCACTCCATCCCCCTGTCTTGCCCGAAGGGTGGGTTTAAATACAGTTTTTTAAAAATGCAACATTAACCCCCCCCTCCTTTAATGCAGGACGTACTTCCCCAGGACTCAATCCGGCCTGGGTTTCCCTGAACCCCTTCATAAATTTACTTTGCTCACACTCCAAAAGCACGTAAATATTAAAAAACCATTTGTCTCCATTCACCCTATCAAACACGCTACACATGCCTGCTGGAAGTCCAACCCCTCGCACACAAAAAACCCCCTTTACCCCCCCCCTCCAACCTTTCCCAGGCCGAACCCCCACCCCCCCTTCCTTTCCACTACAGCTGTACCCTTGAAGTCATTCTCTTTCGCTCCATTCTCTCTACTGTCCCAACCCCCCAAAACCCTTCCTCAGCCCTCTGGGCAACAGTTTTTGGGAATCCCGCACCTCCTCCAACTTTCCAAAATACGAATTCTCTGATTTATTACCCACACATTGCCCTAGACATGACATCTCCATGCCTCCAGCCTTCTCCTCGCTGCAACATTCACACCCCTGTTCACACCCATAAAGAGCGTTGGTAAAAAAATCTCTCTACTTCCCCTCTTTGCCTCCAAGGGAAAAAGTTCTTTGTCTCCAAGATCCTAATGCACCATCACCCTTTTCCCCTCTCAATTCTTTTACCCCATTTTATAGACCCCCTTCTGGCACGTCCCCCCCCAAAAAAAGTGGACCCCCCCCATAGCGAACTTAATCCGGGAAGGGGTGGCGTTATGCGAAATGTTTTTCTTGGAATTTTTTTTTCCCCCTAAGAAATAATGGAAATAAAATTAATCCGTGCAAGACACCCAAAAGTATGAAAAAAATTTTTTTTACCACAAAAAAATTTAATTTTAGTACACCAAACTGAAAAAAGGCATGCACAATTACATGAACTTATTTTATTGAAGATCTGGTGATGATTGAGGGAGGGAGGAGGGGAGAGCATTATCTTCTTCTTTTTTAAAAGGGGGAAATCCCCTTCCATTAGGACTTGAGGTAGCAAGCCCTTTTTCGGGGGTTCTTCCTTTTCTTTTAATGCCACTGGGCCCGTTTGAGAGTCCTGGACCTCTGTCGCACAAAAAATGTCCATAGAGCTCTTACCTCCCTTTCCCTTCAAGACTTTCCTAAAATGGGCCATAACATTGTCTTGAAATAGTCCCAGCACGGCTTGAAACAGCTGTGTCAGGGTTTTTTTCATCCAAAAAGGTTTGCAGTTAAACCCACTGTGCACACATTTCCTTAATTTTTGAAGTAGGCACAATGGATTCCACAACGGCATAGGTTCTCGGGGTTAGCCCCAAACCCTTAAAAATTTTTCTTAATTTCCTACAATTCTCCCCTTTTTACCACAGGGTTAGCACTAGAAGCTTTTTTGGGGGCCCATGGTCACTTTTTTTCCAGAAACAGCCGAAAACACTGTAATAATACGAAATTTTCCCGAGTGTATGCTTAAAATTTTACCGGGGAGGCTAGTGGAAACAATGGGCGGCCGCACAGTGAGGCTGGCTGAGGGCCCACATTGGACGTCGGCGAATTCGCTGAGCGGGTTTTTGTCTACTATGCGGGGCAAAATTTCAGGAAAAAAGCGTTCCTTGCGGATTTTTCCTATGCAAGGCTTCGCTATGCGGGGGTCCACTGTATCTGAAAATTCCCCTCCTCCATACTCTCTCCCCCCAAATTTGATATCCAATCTTCTCACCTAATTTTTTTGTTACCCTCAAACCCTTACTTTTTCCCCTGTTTCACCTTAATTTTTTCTTTTTTTTGCACACCTACCAAAATTCATCCCCCAATTCTGCAATCTCTTCGAATCTCCAAGAGACGTGCATCGAAAAGAGCAGCTGTGAAACCCCCACTTTTGGTGATTCTTATTTTTTAAACCCCCACCCCTCTTCCCCCAACTCTCGTTTATTTCTTTACAAACCCTCTATAAATATAATAAAAAACCACGGTGACATCAACATCCTTGTCAAAGGGCCTATTTTTACTGGGAAAAAATTTTCCTCTTTCCTAATACTCAAACTTGAGCCTCACACCTCGAAAAAAATTTCACTGCTTTCGAAACCCTACCTCTTACCCCATACCCCTGAACTCGCCACATTTGCCCCCTATCCCCCCTGTCATACGCCTTTCCAATCCATAAATCCCCAAAAAGCCCCTTTTTAGCCTTTCAAAAATCTGTTCACTTATATTTTTCACTGTAAAAAACCGGGTCCACCACCCCCTCCCTTTCCAAAGCCCCTTGTTCATCTGCTTCCTATTCCCCGTTTACCGTAATTCTTTCAATAATAACTCTGCTACCTTTACCAGGTATACTCAGGTATACCAGTAATTAATTTTTACAGGGGGCTAGAAGAATTTTAAATTATGTAAATAAAAGTCCTAGTGAGATGGTTGTGAAGCAGATAGACAGACTGAGCAAAATAAGTCGTCGGGTCCTGATGAGGTTTTTTTAAAGGTTCTTACGGAATGAAAAATGGAACTCGTAAACCCATTAACAAATTTTTAAAATTTCTCTTCAAAGGGTGTATGTCTGATATGTGGAAGATGGCTAAGTAACTCCTTTTTTTAAAAAACAGGGGACAAGCGTTCCCATAAAATTCCCCCCCCAATAAGCCGACCTCAATTTTAGGCAAATTGCTAGTCAATTATAGTGAGATTTAAAAGAAGCCACTCGATAAGTATTTTTTGATTAATGATACTCAGCATGGTTCAAAGACCCGGTCTTGTCTAACTAATTTTTTAAAACCTTTTTTCAGTAAAGTTTTTGAGGCTGTTGCCCACAATAAAAAAATTTGATATTTTTTTATTTAAATTTTTTAGTAAGGCTTTTGATATTTCCGCACCATGACTTTTAAAAAAAAGTGGAGCTTATGGCTTTGGGGGAAAAAAGTGCTCTCGTGGATCGAGTCATGGCTCATGACGGGAAAGCAGAAAAGTGTCCAAAAATTTGGGTTAAAATCTGAGTGGGGATCTGTAAAAGTGGCGTTCCACGGGATCAGTCTTGGGCCCGTTGTTGTTTAAAATATATAAAAGATCTTATGAGGGAATTACTAGTGATATGAGAAAATTCGCCAAGACACAAAGATAGGTGGAAAATTTGTTTAAAAAAGTAGAGTTAGGGAAAATTCAGGAGGATTTAAACAACCTTATTTTTTGGTCAGAAAAGTGGAGATGCAGTTCAATGTAGATAAATGCAAGGTTTAAAGTTGGGATTTCCATAACCCTAGTATTTATAAGTTAAATAAATATGTAGAATTTACCCATCAGATTGAAAAAAGGGACTTGGGCGTTATGGTGAGCAGAAACCCAAAAACAAAGCAGAAATTCCTAAGTGTACGTAATAAGGGCAAAAGTTTTACGGGGATTTATACCCAAGAAGTGTAAGCAAAAAGTCCAGAGGTCATACTGCGCTTTATACATTTTTAGAAGGGCCTCCCCAGATTAGCAGTCGTTTGGTCTCCGTATTAAAAAAAGGCAAAAAATTTTTTTAAAAAAACTTTCAGCTAGGAGACTAAATTAATACATGCATTAGAAATTTCCTTTGAAAAAAAGATTGAAGCCCTTTTAAAGTACATTCATTTGTTAGACGAAGAATGAGGGGGGACCTGATCGAAGTGTTAAGGGAAAAATGGTATTAAAAAAGGGGATATTAATAAGATCTTGAGGATGTTCTCCAAGAGAAAACCCGCAGTAAGGGGATTTAATTAGATAAGTTTAGATTTAAAAGGACTAGGAAATTTGGTTTTGGGAAAAAGGGTAGTTTATGAGTGGAAAAAGTCACCCAGTTTGGGGTTTTTTGGGCTGGGATTTGGGTAGTTTAATCTAGGGTTTGGTAAGTAATGAGTGGAGGGGTTGGATTTGAGTGGGACTTTCCCCATCAAGCTTATTTTTTGGGTGGCATTGAAAAAATTGGGGGTTTGGGGAAAAGTTTTTTTTGTGGGATGAATTGTAAAGGACCTCCCAGTATGGGCCAAAAAGGCCTCCCCCGCATCCCTCCTTTTTTATGTTCTTTTTTTCTTCATCACAGTCATGCTTCTGTCGTGTCTTTAAAAAGCCGCAAAACACAGGGGGATGGCTTATCTCCCCATAAAAAATCTTCCAATCCACCTCTCTTCTCTCACCATAAGTCTTGCATTCTGCATTTCCATTTAAATTTCGCTTTGATGCCCCCAATCTCTTGTCTGGGTAAACCCCCTAAAAAATTATAGCACTTTTCAGCTGCTCCCCCAAATATCTCTGTAGCCTATTTCCATGACTTACCTCCTTTCCTTTCCTCATATAAAAATTTTTTTATTCCTGGTTTTGGGATATTTTCCCCCCACCATGTAGTATATCCCTCCTTTTCTCCCTTGGTCCCTATTTTTTTCCCCCCACTAACAAAACATCACCGTCCCCCATCATCTAAAAAATTCACTTAAAATTTAATAATTCAGTAACGCTTTTTGGGAAACCCCCCATCCCCACCCGACCATCCTCTATGATTGAAAACCTACATTTTAGTTTCTGTATTAGCCACCCGTAACCCCGGGGGAAGCATAAATACATCTAGTCGTGAGGGATATCCTCTCTTCACATAAATATGTCCACGTTCCCCCCCTTCCCCTCACTACTCCGCGAAGCCAGTCCCCCTAAAACATCTCGAGGACCCCCAAAACAAACCCTGCATCCCCCGGGTCCACATCTTTTCTTTCGTAACAATATTCCATCCCTCCAAAAAAATTTAATAAAAGGTAACCCCCGATATGATAAATTATGTGTCCCACAAATTTCCTCTTTAAACATGTCCCTATTCGTCCCCGGGATTATACACTCACAAAACACACACTACCCCACCCCCCCCTGTCCCCTCCACCCCCGTTTCTCTCCATCTCCCCTTTTTCCCCAAAGTAACAATTTTAATGGGGGTGGGTTTGCTTTTAAAACAGCAGCCCCCTCCCTTTAAACTTCCCATATCCCCTCATAAACTTTATATCCCTTACCAACAAATCCTTCCTACCTAAAAATTTGCTCTTGTAAAAAATTTCTTTGTATGCCAAGTCTCTTTAAAAGTCATAAAATTTTTACGATTTACTAGCCCCTTTGGGCCTTAACATTTAATGTTAGACAAAAATGCTACGGGGGCTTACCAATCGACCGATTCCTTGCGTTTCCTTCGTTTTTGGAAAATTTTTTTCCATTTTCTTTCTTTTCCTCACCCTTTCCCCCTCCCTTCCCCCCCCCTCCTGTTACTTTTTTTTGCAATCCACTGAAGTTTCTTCCGTTCGTTGCGCTGGTGTGGGCACATCACTATCAGAACCCCTGTTCCTCTTAGTGATGCCTCTATATGTGCATTCCCTCATCTCCACATTCTATTTGTGTACTTCAACCCAAAAACCCACTAACCGTTTGATTGCATATCCCCATCACCCACATACTCACCTTAAATTCCTTCCTCACCTTAAAAATTTCCCATCTGACACCCTGCAGGTCCCCCTCCTCATTCTGATTACCTGGGGTTTACCTGGAGAGAGTTTTGGGGGGAACGCCCCCGCGGCCCGGTCGGACCAGGCCCCCTGGTGGATCAGAGGTTCAACCAGGCTGTTGCTGCTGGTGCACGCAAACCAACATCGAGCCAAGCCCGGTGATCCGGAATGACTTTAGGGGGCTTGTCCCGTGCCCGCTTGAGACTGCCAGGGGGCTGTTGGGATCCCCCTTATGTGTGCTGGGAGGCAGGTGTCCTTTCAAATTTCCCCTTTAACATGTTATTATGTCCCCCGGCATGTTACCTACAAAACAACCGTACCCCACCCCTGTCCCATCCACCCTCGTACCTCCCCTTCCCCCTTTTCCCAAATGTAAAAATTGGAATGGACTGGTCTCAGCTATTAAAAAGAGCACCTCCCTTAAGCTTTCCCCGTTACCCCGCATAAACTTTATATCCCTCTACCAAGATTTTTTGATTAACTGTCTATTGTAGCCCAACCCGACTACCCAATTCCCCTGTCTCACCTATCCTCCCCTAGGGAAAGTTTTCAATAACCTGAGAGACCTCCCGGGAAAGTTACACATTCTTCTGGATTTCCCCCACGTTTTACTCCATGTTCTATGATCTTGGTTTGTTTCCCCCCTAACTGGGGCGTCACCTTCCCCCCTTCCCCATCCTTTTCCCCCTCCATATTTCTCAGGTGTGATCGACGAGGACACATTGCTGCCATATGATCATAGCTCCACACAGTTAAAAGGTTCGTTTTGCCCCGATTTGTTAAATTACCTTATTTAAAGTCACTCTAGTCCCAAAAATGATGGATGATTTCGCAAAGACTTTTTTGGGAAAAGGGGCTCTCCGAGTCCCGCTACATATCATCAGACCCCTTCCAATGATGCCCGATGTATAAAAACCATACTCATTGAATGTTGTTTTTATCTTCTTTATCCGCTTCAAAAGGGACATTCCGTATTTTACCCAAATTAATACTTTGGGTAATCCTCTTCGTACTTCCAAACCAGGATTAACCTTCTAACACGTCTTGGGATTTTTTCCACCGTCTTGTCATATGTTGCAGCCGTACAAAATTTTACAAAGTCCTTGTTGCTCATTTAAAGGCAATCCTACAGATCGTCTTTGTTGATGCGAGGTATCCGTAGTTGGCAGGCAGCATAACAGAAGCATTGGTTTGATAAACTGTTCCTGTCAACACCTCAATACACACAGTGTTGATTCTCCGCCTGATAGCCTGCGCCATTTTGTGAAAATCACTCAGTGCTACCAACAGGTGCTAGCTCAACCGCCAATGTCCGTCCTCCACCAAGGCTGAGTGACGAATGCAAGAGCAAGGCGCAGCACAACCTCACGGCCCTAGAGCGATGAGGTCAATGTTATGAACTGATTAAGTCATTCCCGGTGGTTAAAGGCAATTATCAAATAGCCTTACGTGTCTTAGCAGACAATTACTTTGATGCTGACAAGGCCAGAGTTAGACATGCAGTCTTAATATCAAACTTGAAGCCACCCAAACATTGTTTTTCAGACTTACAGGCATTTAGAATCACACTAGACAATAGTCTCAGATCTCTAGGTGCTAAATATTACCTAAAGCAATGTGATTGGTTTATCAGTGGTATTGTACAGGATAAGTTGTCACCACAAACTATTGAACGATTAAATATTATGTTCAATAAACTCTCTTTCACTTGTGAAGAAATTAGCAATGGTTTACAAACAATAGTTTCATGCATGCAAGCAACGAGACAAGATGAAGAATCCACAAATCTAGTGGATAACAAACCTTCAACTCAGTATATCAAGAGTATACCTACTCCCACTAAAACACAGAATGGGAAATCCCATATAGGCATTTATCAAGCTGTGAATACAACAGACAGTAAACAGACTGTCACACATAAACGTACTCCAAATGTGTGCGCATATAATCTAGTGATACCAGTGAATAGCAGAATACAGTGCTGTAGTAGCAACTAACCAGTATTATAATGGTACTTAGTGGAGTGGAGTGACTTTCATTAGTTCTTTTTTCTTGAAATACCAGACGTATACTGTGAATTTCATATAACCTGTAGTTACCAGCGGTCGCAATATACACAACGAGAAGCAATTATTACTACAGAAAAAGCGTCCTTCAAAATTTCCACCAGTCAACTATAGTGATAATATAGCATTTATTGTGGTGGAGACGGAGAAAATAGAAAAGCTAGATACAGCGATTGATAAACAAGGGTTGAGGTCGACCGTTCGTCATTGTAGGAGCTGCCAGAAATCACCGGCTTCTTCAACACGCAAGTTATACTTTTGTATCAATCAAATCACATATTACTCGGGTAGAAAATTTCCAGTAGATCCTTCATGTGTTAGCTCAAATCACCGACCAGTATGTTTTAAATAAGTGACCCACTGATCACATCAGATCGACTGGTCCGAACCCTTGACTGGTCCGAACCCTTGACTAGTTTCAAATGGATTCGTTGGACAATAAAGCAGACTGTAAACGGATGGGGTTGTAGGCGCCCTTATCAAACACAAACATTAAATGCAAATCAGGAACGTGCACGGTAAGCTGTCCAATATACAAAAACAGTTAAAACAGAAATACAAATAGCTAGAGCTTCATTTAATGAGGTTATTAATAGAATATTCAAGAGGTTGCTAGTAGAATTGCAGTAAATCAACCATTCAAATTATTATGAAGCTGTGTGTAGTCTGTGGTCGGTCAAACAAACGGGCTTCCACATGGGTAAATTGTCATTTTTGTGGAAATTGGTGTCACGCCCCTTGTGCAGATATCCATGAACTAGCTACAAGCAGTGTTAAAACAGGGAAGTGTTTTTGGGTTATGCCCAAATGAGAAATCTGTGGACTTAAAATCACAAGGGTATTACAAGAGGACAACATCAAAGCTGCTTTCATAGAAAACCTGGAAGCCATCTAAAACAGATGGGAACATAAAAAGACTGGGCTGAATGGTACTGACCTTGATACTGGCCAAAGTAGTCAGAAACTGTAAGGCTGGAGATGAAGTCTTGGTAGTCAGTAAATGTGGGGTGATAGTGCTGTCCTGGGAGACAGTAATGTTGAAGCTGGAGGTGCTGTCCTGGGAGACAGTAATGTTGAAGCTGGAGGTGCTGTCCTGGGAGACAGTAATGGTGAAGCTGGAGATGCTCTCCTGGGAGACAGTAATGGTGAAGCTGGAGATGCTGTCCTGGGAGACAGTAATGGTGAAGCTGGAGGTGCTGTCCTGGGAGACAGTAATGCTGAAGCTGGAGGTGCTGTCCTGGGAGACAGTAATGGTGAAGCTGGAGATGCTGTCCTGGTAGACATAATGGTTTAAGCTGGAGATTTTGTCCAGGTAGTCGGGAATTATACGCAGGAAGGAATACCTATAAATGACCTCTTAGGGACAGGAGCCATAGTAGGGAAACAAGTGTAGTCAAAGATAAGATAAAACCAATATTGCAAACTAGAAATACCGCAGGAAATAGCAAACAAGAGGACTCACTAGCAATAGTGAGGATATATTACCAAAAACAACTGATGGGAGCTCCATTGTTGGTGCTAGGGAGGATAGAAATAAGGCAGGGAAACATGCACCAACAGGGATACAGTCACAGAAACCCAAAGCAAACGGAAGCCAAGCCTGTGCACATACTATGCACTTGGTATCTGCTGGCATGGGAAATCTGGAAAAACAGATGGGACGTTGCAACTATGACCACCCTAGAAAATGCCAAGCCCATATGACAACAGGAAAATGCAAACTCCCTTCCTGTAAGCTTTTTCACCCTGAACTGTGTACCTCTTCAGTACATGAAAGACTGTGCTGTAACTTAAATTGCCAGGCATACCATCTAAAGGGGACAAAAAGATACAAAACATCCCGGCCATGGGAAAACCTGGGTAGCCACAGCCACTCAAGAGGGAGAGGTTTTTTAGTGCCAGGAAGGAAAAAAAACTGGCAGGAAATGGCAGAAATCGTACATCAAATCCAGTCATTCCTGGAGTGGAACCACAGTCGATGGCCTCCACTCCAAACCAACAGATACAGATACTAATGCCGGAAAAAAAATCCCCCCCCAAATACCAACAATACCACCAGTCCGATAAATTCTTTGCAAATATACAGGATCTAAAGCCAGCAACAAACAACAAAATACCTTTCATCCGTGGACTGCTTGCAGAGGCAAAGGCAATGTTCGCGGCTTTCACTGAGACCCACATAAAGGATCACTTGGACAACGAAATATGGATCCCAGGTTACAACCTATACAGATGTGACATGAAACAGGCAAAAAGGGGGGGGGGGTTGGCCTGTACATAGCAGAGTCACTTGTTTGCACAGAACTGCTTAATGCCTCAAATGATGTAGTGGAAGTTTTAGCAGTAAAGGTCGAGAACCAAAACCCAGTCATTGTGGTAGTCTACAAGCCTCCGGATGCAACATCCAGCAATTCCAGGAACAGCTGTTAAAAATTGACCACTGTCTGGAAAATCTTCCAGCCCCTGCCCCCAACATCTTGCTCCTGGGGGTTTTTAACTTAAGGCACCTAAAAGGGAGGAATATAGCAAAAAAAATTTTGTTTTTTTCCATTAATAACCCAGGGGGCAGTTGATAAAAACTCACCCCACACACGGCTTTTAAATCTCGGGCAAAAAAAAAATTTTTTAAAACCCAGCAAATAATAGAGCTATTTAGACTGGAATTTCCTAGACCTCATTTTCAGAAACCCCGATGATGATCGATAAAAAATTTGTCACCATATCAAAAAAAATTTATACTCAGATCACAACAAAAACTGAGGTTCAGACATGTATGCGTGGACCCCCAAGACAGCCCATAATGAGACTAGTCACGAGGGAGCATTCCCCAAATTCAATTTCCCAATAACAAAAACAAAAAATTTGGGCCCGAAACCAAGTCCAAACCCGTTTAAAAAGCGGGGAAAGATATATAAGAAAAAAAAACCCCCCCCCCCCGGGCCCCCAACTTATGCCTAGAACAGTTTAACTGGGGCATGGGTGTATGCACAAGGTTTTATTCCTCTAAGAAAAAGGGGGAAAGTGGGATGTAAAATAGGAAGAGATAGGCGCCCCCCTTTTACAGGGAGGGAAAAAAAGAATAACAGAGGGGGCTAAAAGAGGTAAATATATCTGAAAGGCCTTTAGAGAGACACTGGTCGGGGAAAAATAGCAAGCATCGAACTTAACCCTAAAAGAACCCTTTTAGGAGCCCGGGGAATCGGGGGAAAAAGAACTAAAAGCCAAAAAATAAAAATCAAAAGAAACCCAAAGTATTTTTTCTCCTATGCCCCCCCCCAAAAATAGAAAACAATTTCCAGTTTTGGGCCCTTTATTTAAAACAAGAGGGGTTTCCTACAAAAGAGGGACAGCAAGGAAATGAGTGGGGCTACTCAAGCCCAAAAATTGACTCATTTTTTAAAAAGGGCTGTTTAAACCCCCTGAGAGTCGAAGATAAAAAATAAAATTTTTTAGAGAGACCCACAAAATTTGATTAACGCAAGCCTACCCGATGTTATTGTGACGAAAAAGGGAATTCGAACGGGGCGAAAATGACAGGGGCCCCCATGCCTCTGCCCCAGGGCCAGCTCGGGAAACTCTGTGTTCATAAAAAAAACTGCAAGAAGCCCCTACCCACGGAGCCTTTTCCATCCTATGGAGGGGGAGCATGGACAGGGGGCCCCCGCCCCAAAGTTACAAAAAACAACAGACTACCCCCACCCCACAAAGGGGGCAGTAAAGCAACAGCCAAATAGCCCCCCCCCCCCAAAAAAAATCCCATATCATAAAAATTTTTTAAAAAAGGGTCCTGAGAAGCAAGTTCACCCCCCATCTAAAACCCCCATCAGTTCCCAACCCGGGGGAACATGGGTTTGAACAGGTGCCCCCTGGCTGTCTAAAATTTTGGACCACTAAAAGGTTTAAAAATTTCCCACTAAAAGGACAAAAAGAATGCAAAAGAAATTTTTTAAAATTCTTTTGGGAAACCCCTTCGAAAAATTGTGACCATGGCGAAATAGCGCAAAAAATGCGTGCTAAAAGGAAAAAAAAGGAAAAAGTCTTTCGATGGATCTTAATTTCCCCCACAACAGAACACAGAGTAGTCGTCAACAGAGAAAAATCCGAGGGCAGTACGGTGAAAAGCTCTTTTCCCAAAAAGGCACAGTACTCGCCCCCATCTTGTTCCTCATCCTCATACCCGACATAGAAAAAGGATGCCCAGCCACAGCACGTGTCTTCCTTTTACAGTTGACACCCGCATCTGCATGACAGTGTTTCCATTGCGACACTGAAAAGGCTCCAGGGGCATCCCCAAATCTTTCGTGGGCTGCGAAAACAATAAAAAGTTAAAAACGATGAAAAATTTTCAATTACTCAGATATGGTAAACATGGGGAAATTTAAATCTTCATCAGGGGTAAAAAACAAATTCTGGCCCCCAAAATAGAGCAAAACACCACGCCCAAAAGCCTGGGAAAGTGATAAAGTTGGAGGATCCCCAACTTCAAGGCCAAAAACTTTGGGTATCAATCGCATCTGTAAAAAAAGACGGGATGGATAATGAAAAAACCTTAAAAAATGGGGAGGACAAGCCCATGATGACATCTTCAGGCCCATTGTTTTATTAGGCGGGAAATTTTTGCTGCACACTAACAGCACTTCAAGGCAGGTGAAATTGCCTACTAGAAAATGTACAGAGAACTTTAGGGCCCGCCCCTTAACGGAGATAAAACCCCCTTTCAATTACTGGGAGCGTTTGGGGTTTCCCAAAACCTGTTTTCCCGGGAACGAAAGAGGGAGGATACATGATTATTACACCGGGAAAAATCCTAGAGGGACTAGCCCAAAACTTGCACACGAAAATCCTCACTACGAAAGAAAAAGATTGGGCCCCCCCGTGCACCTCCCCCAATGAAAGCGGGGGTTTTTGGGTTCTTAGCACGTTAAAAAGACCATACAAAAAGTGTCAGGGGCCCGAGACGGGTTAAAAACTCCCTCCCAGCAAACAAAGGGGGGATTACCAACGACCCCTGGCAGTCTTCAAGCGGGCACTGGAAAAGCACCAAAAGTCGTTCCTATCAGCCGGGCTGTCCCTCGTACTTTGGTTTGCGTGCAGCCGCAGCAACAGCCGGGTTTTGATGAGGCTCTGATCCACCAGGGGGCCCTGGTCACAAAACCGGGCCGCGGGGGCTTTGGGACCCCCGGAACTCTCCCCAGGAAAAAACTCCAGGCTTCCTGTCTTCAAGCCATGGTTCGATCCACGAGAGCCCCCTTCCCCCAATCCCATGAGCTCCCTCTTTCTTCAACAGTTTTTGGGTGGAGGAACTCTTAAAATGCCTTATAAAATTAAGTAAATAATATAAATTCTTTATGGTGGTCAACGGGCCTAAAAAGCTTTACAAAGGGAAATTTAATAAATTAGTTAGAAAAAACCGGCCTCTTGTAAAACCCCATGCTGAGAAATCTTAAATCAAGCTATGCTTTTTCGCGGGGGTTTTTTAAAATTTTCCCAGCTAAAATTTGGGACTCTATTTAATTTCCCTAAAATTGAGGTCAGGCTTATTGGGCGGAAATTTTGTTGGAAAACGACTTGCCCCCCTTTTTAAAAAAAAATAGGAATTACATTACCCTTTCCACATATCAGACACTACACCTGTTTGAAGAGAAAAATTAAAAATATTATTTCAAGGGTTCACAGAGTTCTTTTTGCATTCCTTAAGAACCCTTGAAAAAACCTCATTTAGGAACCCCGGGGACTTAATTTTCTTCAGGCGGTCTATCTGCTTCACAAACCCTTTCATAGTGCTGTGATGTTACATAATTTTTTATTCTGGCCCCCTATAAAAAATTTAATTTTCCGGAATATTATTAAATGTCTTCCCGTGTAAAAAACCCCAAAAGAAAATAATTATTTTAAAAACGAACATTTCATTCTCTTTTTCAGGTCGTGGTGACCTGTACTTAAATCTGTGAAAAAAGTGTCTTGTTTGCTCCCCTGGATGAACCAAAATGCCCTCTTTCGAGCAAATTTACCAGCAACCCAAAAAGGGAAAAATTTAGGTCAGCGAAGATGGGATACGGGATTGACGAAAGGGAAAAAAAGAGGATTCGTAGTAGTCCCCCTGGGTTTTGAGTCCTCAGGGCAAAAAGGGAAAGTGGTCAGTGGCTGGACAGCAGGGGACGACGAAAAGTTGATTATCAAGAAAACGAATGGGAAAACCCGAAAAAAAAGGGTGAAGAAGAGATGCTGTGGAAACTCCTGTGGAAACCTCCAACGCCCTTTTGCCTAACCCGGGTGATATTTTTCCCAAAACTTTTTTTAGAGTAGGACTACAAGAAAAAGAGTTTTACTCGATTCTTGTGGCCCTGAAAATCCACATGTCCTCAAAAATCCTGTGAAAACCCTTTTCGTTTCAAATCAGTATTATTTGGGGCAAATTTCTCCATTTTTTATAGAAGCTACTCTAAATACAAAATTTGAAGGGGAAAACTGGGAAAATCCCCCTTTAAAGAAAAACTTAAAGAAAGGTTTTTTTGTGGACAAAACTTTTTAAAAAATAGTGTGAATAAAGAGGAGGATTTTTAAAACCTTATTTCAGAGAAGTTTAAAAAGGGGATGAAAGAAGCAATATGCCCTAAGGATGAGGAATTTCAAAATTTAATGGGAATTAAGGGAAAATAATCAAAAGGGAAGATTTCCCTGAAGCTGAAATTCCTGATTTTCAAAATATGCTGGGACTTAATTGGAAAAACACAGGAAGTACTTTGAGTCTCAAAAAGATAAACAATAAATTTATGCAGTCACTCACCAAAGTAGTTTAGTCAGAGGTATCACAATGTTTTTATCCTCTAGGACTCGTCTTTACCAATTACCATAAAGGGTTAAAAAGCTTATGCAAAATGCATGGAAACTCCCAAAATTTGGGTGGGGGTGGAACTTTTTCCCCAAAAAATGGGGGTCAAACCTTTTGGGGTGAAATATCCAGGGGGTTTTAAACAAATTTATCAAAATTAAAAATTTTCCCGACCCAAAAAGGTCAGAGGGAAACTAGTACACATTTTCAGTGGTCCCCCGTTTTTTGTAATTAATCCTTTTCCCGGAGCCGTTACTATAACGAAATTTTCGATTTACGAATAAATTTTTCCCCCTAAGAAAATAATGTAAAAAAAAAAAAACAATTTTAAACCGGTTTTGACACCCCGAGTTTAAAAAAAAAAAAAAATTGTAACATGAAATATTTCATGTAGTACATAAACAATTCAATGGGAAATGATGAAGGGAAAAATTAACAGGGATAAACTTACCTTTTTTGGGATTCTTCTTTGTGTATGGGAGACTGGAGGAGGGAGGGGAGAGGTTTGGGTTTTTTATGTTTGGAAGGGGAATTCCCTTCCATCAAACCCTTTAAAGGGACCATTTGCTTTTCTGGGGTTGTTCTCTTTCTGGGTTTTTTAATGCCACTTGGGGGCCCTTGAGAGTCCCCTGGAGTCCTGTCTAAAAAAGAACTGTGGAGGGGAGCCCCTGTTTCTGGGATCTTTTAAAACTTCCCCTTTAAAAGGCCCAAAAAATTTGTCACTGTCATGTTGCCAAACCCGGCTTGCAAAAAACCTTGTTTAGGGGTGATGTTTTTTCCATAAAGGGGTTTTTCCCTTTACTCCCCATAGTAAAAAATCTCTTTAAATTTTTGGAAGGGGAAAGGGACCTTTTTCCATCTCTCTTCCCCCTTTCCCCTGCAGGGAAATTCTGAGCTGCGATGTGTTGCTCTCCCCCGCTGAAACTCCTTTCCCGCTCCTCAGTGGTGAGCTCTTTATTGTGGTCTTCCCCCAATTCTTCCCCATTTCCCCCAAACTACATCCAAAAACCCTGGAACTCCCCCGTTCCACCAAATTTATTTTTTCCCCAGACAAGGCTCATTAGGGGTCAGTACCAAATCCTTCAAAAACCCTCTTTTCGACACAATCTGGCCACAATTTTTTCAGGAGAGTTTTAAAGCCCGGTGTCATCCCTCCCAAGCCCCTACCCATAAAGGGGTTTTGCATGGAGGATTTTCTGAAGTGTTCTCTCCAAAAATTTCCCTTTTGGGTCAAAATGGGGTGTCTGTGGTCCGTCAGGCACCTGGAAACATTGCTTTTTTGTAGAGTTTTTTTAATTTGCAAAAAACCTGCTGGTCCATGGGGTTTGGGGGAGAGGGGGTGGGTTTTGGGGGGCAAGAAATTTACTGTGATGAACCCAAATCCTCGAAAATTAGGTCATTCCCAAATTTGGAGGATGAGAGGTGCATTTTCCATTACTAGCACGCACTTGAGGGTCCCAAATTTTTTTTCCAGGGGTTTTCTCCTTCACACTAGGGCCCAAAAAACCCTTTATTGAACCCCTCGACGAAAAAATTTCCCCGTGACCTAAAGCCTTACCCATTAGATTTCCAAAAAAACACACAATTTCTCTTCATACATTGTTTTTCCCGAACACTCTGGTTTTCAGTTTGGTACACTAGTAAAGGCTTCACTTTTAAAACCCCACTGCATTAGCACAGAACAAATTTGCCCTCAGCCTGTCTTTCTTTGGGTTGTGTCCTGGGATTGCCTTTTCCTCTTGTGTAATGAAGGTCCTTTTTTGGCATTTTTTCCCAAAAGGGGACCCGTTTCGTCACAATTTCACTTGTTCAGGGTTTTAGTCCCCTTTAGCCTCTATTACTTCCCGGAATTTCCCTTGGGGCATATTTTTTTAGCCCCCCTTGTGGTGAACCCGGGAGCCTCACCCTGCCTTACCACACTGTGTATGCCCGTCCGGGTTTTTAAATCCTCAAACCAGCCTTTTTTGGGCCTTTAAAAATTTACCACTTTCAAACCCCTATTTTTCAGGAAATTTTTTTACCAAACTTTATCAAAGCCCAGCCTTTTCACAAATAATCGAAGTCATTTAAAAGGGGTTTTCCTGCTAATTGTTTTAAATTTTTCCACACCAATTTTAATTTTTCAACCTCTTCCCGTATGATGATGTCATTTTTTTTCAGCTAGGGTTTCTCCCCTTTTTCCCAAAAACCCGCATCCTTTTTTTTCCTTTTTTTTGGCCACTATGGAACATTAAGGGTTTTGTAGGGGGGGTTTTTACATCCTGGACAGTTCGGGGCCCCAAAGTGTACCACTTTATATTGTTCAATGATGGTTTTCTTAAATTCAGTCGTATTTCTCACCTTCTTTACCACAGGTTTGGCACTAGGAGCTTTCTTTGGAGCCATGGTAGCTTATTTAGTACTTGCAAGCACTAAAATAAATGGAATATTATGAAATATTTCGCTGGAGCACGTGAGGGGACCTTCGCTCACTGGTAAACAATGCCAGACTGGCTGCCGCCCCGGCTCACGCTGTGGGTACGCGTCCCGGATGAACTACGACTCGCGAGTCAACCTATGAAAAGCGAGTCCATGTTTATACGAAAATACCCCTATGATTGGCGAATTTTACGATTGCCGGGAACTACGAAAAGCGGGGGACCACTGTACATGTGTTCTGTGATGCGTCAACCAGAGGTTATGGCGCTGTAGCCTACATTCACACCCACCACCTCAAGCTGACCACTTCATCATGAGGAGCCAGTCTATCAGCATCCTGTCGGCCAACATTAGAGGTTTCATTACTAATGTTGGAGAGCTCACACATAGTTTTGTGAACACTCGACGTCCCGACATGATAGCTGTTGTTGAAACATTTTTGGATGACAGGACTCCAGAAAATTTTGCAAGAATTGCTGGCTACACCTCATGGATGAGAAGAGACAGGCAAGGGCAAGGAAGAGGTGTTGCTGTGTGCTTCTCTAAAAGTGTTCATGCCCAGCACATTGATGTTGCCACCCCTACATATCTTGAAATGATGTTCTTCAAGCTCTGTATAAACACTAGTACCTCTGTACTAGCATGTACAATGTACAGACCTCAGTGGCAACATGCAGACTCCATCAACTTCCTAATGGAAAATATTGACTCCCTTCTGCTACAACACAACTGTAAACATATTATAATTGTTGGTGACCTCAATCAGCACCTTATACAGAGGGACTTTGATGACCTTCTTGCAGTGTTTGACATGAGAAACTTTGTTGATTTCCCTACTCATACCTCTGGCTCCTCCCTTGAACCAGTAGTGAGTGATCTGGCAGAAGGCATAGTCACTTGTCAACCCCTCGGCTACGTTGGATCGTCTGACCACAAGGCTGTTTTTACGACACTTAAGATCCCAACAGAACGAGGTGAGGAGTCCACACGCACAACCTGGCTATGGGAAAGAGGTAATTGGCCATCCCTTTGCTCTGAGCTCGCCACCACCGATTGGAATGCTCTTCTCCAAGGGGATGTTGACAACCAAGTGAAAGCCTTCACTGGACACATCCTTAATCTACAACAAGAACACATTCCTCACCGGCAATATGTGACGAAGCCTACAGATCAGCCTTGGTTTGGCTTTCATTGTAGAGAGGCTGCTACTGCTAAGTACAAAGCATGGCGAAGGTATAAGAGACATCCTACCACCTATAACAGGAACTTGCACACGCAAGCCTGTAGGCATATGGGTGATGTTCAAAAGTGGGCCATTGCTAAATGGGAGGTGGACACTAAAAGAAAGCAAGCATCAGGTAGGGTAGGCTCCAAAACCTGGTGGTCCCTGGTCAAGGACAGACAAGGTTATCTGCCTGATGAACTCATTCCACCTCTAAATCGACAGGATGGGACCACCTCTACTAGTAGTCAAGAGAAGGCGGACCTCTTTGCTGAACACTTTGCTACCAAAATGCAAGTTCCTGATCCAGCAAGGGACCCTCCTTGGCTAGCTGCAAGAACTGTGTCAAAACTGTCAGTGGTGACAATAAGGCAGGAGGAGGTGCATTTCCTTCTTAAATTGCTTGACCAAGAAAAGGCTGTGGGCCCAAACAAGTTGAGCCCAAGATTGTTGAGAAGATGTGCAGACCAGCTAGCAGCACCTCTAACTCGCATCTTTCAGCACTGCCTAGTACAATGTAAATGGCCCTCTCTATGGAAAGAGGCAAATGTAGTCCCTGTTCACAAAAAGAAGAGCAGAGCAGAAATCAGCAACTACAGACCAGTGTCACTCCTGTCAATCACTGGTAAGATCCTTGAGACAATAATTTCAAGACAAATGACAGAGTTTTTTGACTACCTCTCACTGCTTTGTGATCGTCAATATGGCTTCAGGAAAAGTTACTCTGCTGCTGATCTGTTGTTAAACCTCTCCACTAAGTGGCACCAGTCACTGGATGAATCCAAAGTCAGCTGTGTGGTAGCACTGGACATTGCTGGCGCTTTTGACCGGGTGTGGCACCAGGGCCTCTTAGCAAAACTTCAAGCACTGGGAATTGCAGGCTCTACGCTATGTCTCCTCAGTGATTACCTTCATGGTAGATCTCTAAGTGTAGTTCTCAATGGAACGGAATCAGCAAGACATCCTATTGGGGCAAGTGTTGTACAATGAAGCGTGCTGGGTCCGTTGTTATGGAATGTCTACTTCAACGACCTTCTTCATCTCATCCCAGAATCACATGCATATGCAGACGACTGTACACTGACATTCACTTATCCAAGAGAAGAAATGCCAGCTGCTCTAAGCTACATCAATCACCAGCTGAGAGCTATATCAGCTTGGGGAAATAGATGGCAAGTAACATTTGCACCTGAGAAAACGCAAATGATGATCGTCTCTAGGCACCATGATATTAATGCTGGTGCAGTAGTAAGGATGAATGGGAGGGTGTTGGCACCTGAAGAAGTTGATATCCTTGGGGTGAAATTTGACTCCAAACTAACCATGAAGAACCATGTTGTAAATCTTGCAAACAAGGCAGCCAGGAAGCTTACAGCACTTCGTCGTATCTCGCATCTGCTTGACAGTAGGGGTTGCAAGATCTTGTACGAGGCACAAGTACGCTCACACCTTGAGTATGCTCCACTTTCTTGGTTTGCCTGCCCGCCCTCTCATCTGAGAGTGTTTGACAGAGTAGAGAACAGAGCAAGACGTCTCGTCTCTCGCCTGGACCCATCCTGGATAGATCTGTCATTTCAGCAGAACCTTCAACATAGGAGGGATGTGGGTGGCCTTCCTGTTATATACAAGGCCAATATTGTCAAAATACCACACTTGGATCCACTTCGAGGACAGCGTGAAACAAGCTTTTATGCCACAAGACGGGCAGAAAGCAGCAACTTCACTCTGGCTGTACCCTTCTCCAGAACATCATTACATCTGAGATCATATATACCCAGGATGACTCGAGTATGGAACACATTCGTACAGGATAATGATGTCAACGAGATAGTCAGTTGATCAAATGAAAATGCTGGCCCACAGATGGCTCCAACTTCATCCTGTTCCCTACTTGTATGTCTCATAACAATAAAAATGCTTTCAAATGAGCTGATGTAGGTGACAGCTCTTAGCTTGCCAATAAAGTTAGGAAGCCTTAACCTGTAAATAGCTTGTCAATAAACCTAGGGATCCTTAATCTTGTCAAACCCTGTGTCAAAAAAAAAAAAAAAAAAAAAAAAAAAAAAAAAAAAAAGAGGAGAGGGCTTGGACTGTATGTTCAGTGGTGGGTAGGGGAGGTAGGTGGTATGTGGTTGAGGGGTGACTGTTACTCCACTCTCGTGTATATGTGTGTGTGTGTGCTCCCCCCACTTCTAAGTATTCATACTGCTAATAAATACCAGCAGTAATACCAGTAATTCCAAAACTTACCAATAGTAATTCTAACACTTATCAATTTTACTTATAAAATATGGAAAGCAATACTAGGTTGTAAAATTTAGCTTGTGTCAGCTTCTACAAGTGTGTGACGTTACCCCTCGCTAGACCGCTTTACTCCTCACACTCTCGTCAACCCTATCTCCATCTTATCTATGCTATTTCTACTCTAATTCCGGTATAGTTTGCATGAGTGAGTGACCAGTATCTAACAGTGATGCAGAGATCTGAATCTGACAACATGCAACCACAGTAGGTGAGCAATACTTGAGCTGGCAGCGGCGCGATGACAAGTTGCCAGATGCTGATGATGTAGTCGTACATAGGCCTTGTATCACTATTTTGAAAATCCTTCACCCGTGATGTTTATAACTATATGTGCTCATACATCTCGCGTTCCTCAAGTGATTTCACTTTTCATTTATGATAGAATCCACTTCACATTCGGCGGGCTACACTTTTTATTTACAATGGCACACAACTATTGTGACGTCACTGCTTCAGCAGGCCTACTCTTGCCACCTTCCCTTGTTATATATTTTATTTTTCCTTTCTCCTCTTGCTTATTAACTTTTTCACTCTCACTGTATGGTGCCCCACATTTCACTTGTTAACCAATCTCTCATAATTCTTAAACACCCACTGCCACACTCACTTTGATCTTTGTATATTTGAATCTGTGTGGCAACAGGTGCCTACTAGGCCTCTAACGGTTTGGCACTTTGAAATATTAATGATTTCAGGCTTCCTCTCAATTTTTTTTTAACTAATAACTTTGGTTATCACTCGTAGGATTGTTCACTGACGTTGTCACTACCACTGATTACTGCTTGCAGTTACTGCACGCCTTAAAAACACTAAGGTTCTCGGAGCCTTGTCACCCACGTCTGCGTGACTGTGTGTGTGTGTGTGTGTGTGTGTGTGTGTGTGTGTGTGTACTCACCTAGTTCTACTCACCTAGTTGAGGTTGCAGAGGTCGAGTCCTAGCTCCTGGCCACTCCTCTTCACTGGTCGCTACTAGGTCACTCTCCCTGAACCGTATTCGTGTGTGTGTTCGTGTGTGTGTTCGTGTGTGTGTTCGTGTGTGTGTTCGTGTGTGTGTGTGTGTGTGTCTAATATTTATTTCAAATATTTATAAAATCCCAGTAATTTTTATTGTTGTTCAGAACAAGTAATTCCAGTAGTAATTTCTTAAATAACACGTCACTGTGGCAGTACATATCGCTTGCTTTTAACTTTCTTGTTTAACACTCTGAGTATTGTGTAAATAACTTTTTGAGCCTCATTTATCATTGAAAATTTCCCCTAATGATGGTATGGAGATTACAACTGTGATGGCATCTTTTCAGAAAACATTTGTGTCTAAAATGGGGGTTAAAGCAATAAAATTCATTTACCCGTATTATTTATGCTATGCTAATTGAAACTCAATGGAGATTAAAATGTCTGAATAATACAAGTATTACATATTTACCGGGGAGAACAATAGTTTTACTAAACCCTACAAATAATTTATTCCTTAAAAGGGGTAGAAATAATATAGTTTAGATTTAGTAAACATTGGTAGGTGAACCAAAGTTACTATTTTGTAATACTAATTACTGTCTCTGTATTTGTGTAATGCCTCTTTTTTTCTGTCCATTCCTTATGAAAGATTTTACAAGTTGATAGTTGCTCTAAGTGTTGATAAGTTTGGAATCTCAGCAGCATTTTCCATCCTGTACATCTACTCTGCCGAGATCTTTCCAACTGAGTACCGCAGTGTGGGAGTTGGTACTTGTTCCATGTGTGCTCGTTTTGGGTGGTATTCTCGCGTCATTCATTGTTTTCTTGGTAAGTCACTACCATATTATTTATTAATTATGCAAATTTTAAATGCTCATAGAATAAAGTACTCTGTTTTTTTTTTCTGATTTTTCATTTAGTTTAACTTAAATTTATATTTAACCATATAGAGTCTATTATTTTCTTTGCGTACCCGCAAACTTGTAGTAAAATGGTTCGAGTGTTGCATCGCTATTGGGCCGTGCGGACGTGCTCCCGCAGTAGCTCCTGATTGAGTTGGCTTTTGCGCAGTGTTGATGTGTACTTAGCCCTGTGAAGACCTGTTTGCCGCTCTCTAAAATTTTGAAGCAAGATGCCCTCCATCGAGCAACTTTCCAAACAGCTTAAGGAAGAATTGAGGATGGCGAATATGGAAATTCGGTGACTGCCCGAGGGAAACAAAAAGATTCGTAGTAGTCCTCCTGTTTTGAGTCCTCAGGTCAAAAGGGGAAAAACTAGTCAGTGGCTGACAGCAGGAAAGAAGTTGTGATCAAGAAGATGAATGGAAAGGTAAGGAAACGATGAAGAAGAGACTGCCGTGGAAACTGTTGTGGAAACTTCTAATACATTTCAGTGCTACCCGACGAATGTGAGTCGACTACTGGGAACGTCACGACGAAAGACATTAAGGAAGGTAAGAATTTTGTTGTTGTTGGCGATACCCCAAGTTAGGTATATGGATAGGGCTTTTCTGCTTGAAGGACAGGAGTAGGAGACAGAGAGTTTGCTTTCCTGGGGCTGGGATGGAGGATATTGTTAGCCGTCTGGATGACATCATGAGAGGTAATGGGAGCAACCTATTATCTGTCTCAGTGTGGGAGGCAACGTGTTGGCAGACGTAGGAGTGAAGACCTGATTAGCAGGTATAGGCAGCAATAGAAATAATTAGGAGTAAGGGTGGGAACCCCCTCATATGTGGTATTTTGCCCAAGGAGGGGAGTTTGGGAAAAGAATGGTTGTCCAGGGCAATTGGTGTCAATTGCTGGCTGGACAAATACTGTAAGGAAAATGTGGTAACATTCATTGACAACTGGGACCACTTTATGGCAGAAATGACATGTATGCCAGAAATGGGGTTCACTTATCTAGGTCTGGGTTGGTAGCACTGGCAACTGCAGTGGAGGGAGCAGTTAGGACTTTAAAAATAGGAAAAAGTCGTGGTATGGGTTTTTTGGGAGGAAAACAGTGAAGTCCCCGTGTAGTAATATTACGGTTTAGGGGAACTAGTAATAATAAGAACGAGGTAGATATTGAAAAGCCAGGGACCTTGAGTGATAAGGACAGTAATAGGTTTAGTAGAAAAATAGAATGAGCAGGAAGGGTAAAGAGAAAGGAGAGTCTTTCAATGTTTATTTGCTAATTGCCGTAGTGGGTAGGAATAAGATGGACGAGTTGAGATTAGTTTCTAGTGCAGGTAACATTGATGTATTTGCCTTAACTGGACGTGGTTTAATTAAAAAAGTCGGGACATGCCTGCGGAATGTCATATTCAGGGTTTAAATTGTTCCAAGAAAATAGAAGTATTGGGAGGGGGGGTGGGTGGCATTGTATGTCCGAGATCGCTTGAATGTTGCATAAAAAAGGGTATTAAGTCTAAAATAAAAATACAGAGTCTGTTTGGATAGAATTTTCAGAGGGGCATGAAAAACTGATTTTAGGAGTTATATACCGTCCCCCAAAATTAGATAGGGACCAAGGGAAATACTATGGGAGGAAAAATTAAGGCACAAGGCACGATAATGTAGTAATTTAGGAGGGCTTTAACTTTAGTCTGTTGATTGGAAAATTTTTGGGTGGGAATTTAGAATATCGGGCTTCTTAGAAGTTTTTCGGATTGTTTTTTGAAGCAGTTTTTGAAGAACCCACAAGGGGAAATAACCTGCTTGACTTAGTTATGGCAAACCCAAAGAATCCCTTGTTAATAATTTAGAAATTTCAGAGGAACTGGGTGCTAAACGACCACAAATCAATTTTCATTTAGCATTGAATGGAAGTACGTAGTAGCGATAACCAGTAACTGTCCCAGATTTTTGCTTGCAGATTACGAGGGCTTTTGAGAACACTTATCTGTTCATGGATAAGGAAGAGAGCCATCAATATGGACAGATTTCTGAACACTATACATGCTGCTCAAAAAGCGTTTATCCCCTATAAAGAAATTAGATTCAAAAAGAAATGACCCAAAATGGATGAATAATAGGCTCAAATATCTCTAGGGCATAAGAAAGGAATTTTAGGCGTATCAAAAGGAGGGGGGGTTCATCTTATGAATCAGTATATTGACATTTTAAAAGGGACATTAAAAAGGGGATAAGAAAAGCTAAAAGGGACTATGAAATTAAAGTTGCTAGGGATTCTAAAAAATAACCCAAAAAGTTTGTTCCAGGTCTATAGAACAAAAGTTAGAGATAAGATAGGTCCCTTAAAAAAATTATGGGCACCTTAATGACAAAGAGAATGAATGTGCTTGATTTTAAATAATTATTTTCTCTCAGTTTTTACACAGGAAGACACTAACAAAATTCCAGTAATTATTTTTACAGTGGGCTAGAAGAAAAAATTATGTAACATCACAGTCACTAGTGAGATGGTTGTGAAGCAGATAGACAGACTGAAGCAAAAAAAAATCGCCGGGTCCTGATGAGGTTTTTTCAAGGGTTCTTAAGGAATGCAAAATGGAAACTCTGGGGAACCAGTAACTAATATTTTTAATTTATCTCTTCAAAAAACAGGGTAGTGTCTGATATGGGGGAAGATGGCTATGTAACCTATTTTTAAAACAGGGGACAAGTCGTTACCGTCAAATTACCGCCCAATAAGCCTGACCTCAATTGTGGCAAAATTTCTAGAGTCAATTATAGCTCAAATTATAAGAAGCCATCTCTATAAGCATAGCTTGATTAATGATACTCAGCTGGTTCACAAGAGGCCGGTCTTGTCTAACTAATTTATTAACCTTTCTTCAGTAAAGCTTTGAGGCGTTGGACCCCAATAAAGAATTTGATATTATTTTTCTTAGATTTTAGTAAGGCTTTTGATAGAGTTTTCCCCACCATAGACTGTTTTAAAAAAAGTGGGCAGCTCATGGCATTGGGGGAAAAGTGCTCTCGAGGATCGAGTCATGGCAAACTGACAGGAAGCAGAGTGTCCATAAATGGGGTTAAATCCGAGTGGGGATCTGTAAACAAGTGGCGTTCCACGGGATCAGTCTTGGGCCCGTTGTTGTTTATATATATCAATGATCTTGATGAGGGAATTATAGTGATATGAGCAAAATTCGCCGATGACACAAAGATAGGTAGGATAATTGATTCAAACGTAGT
>NC_069497.1:7978316-8049296 GCF_026875155.1 Cherax quadricarinatus | reverse complement strand
AGAAAAAATGTCACGGGGATTTAAAGGAAATACTCAAGGCACAGGAAGTTTGGGGGAAGAAACACAAAAAAAAAGGAATGACAAAACGGATGTTCCAGAGACTGCACAGCAACAGGGGAAAGTTGAACTGAAGACACAGATGACACAGGGATTTTTGGAAGTTTCTCGCACAGATAGTCAGAAGTGGAATAGTTTGGGAAGCGATGTAGTGGAGGCAGGATCCATACATAGCTTTAAGCAGAGGTACGATAAAGCTCAGGGTTCGGGAAGAGTGACCTAGTAGCAACCAGTGAAGAGCGGGGCCAGGAGCTTGGACTCGACCTCTGCAACCTCAACTAGGTGAGTACACACACACTCTCTCTCTCTCTCTCCCCTCTCCTGTAAAATACCTGGAAATAGCTGGGAGGGAAGATTGGGAGGCAAAAACTCAGAAAAAGGGAGGAAAGTGGGAGAAAGCTAGAAGAGCTCAGAAAGAAAATGGAGAAGAGGATAGCTGCACAGAGCAAGAAATGGAAGTACAAGCCAAGCAGAAGAAGCTAAGATACAGTGCTTAGAGAACTGTAAACTCTGAAACAGCCTAAAGAACCAAAGAAGAGCACAGCCATGACATCAGAAACTTCTATATCAGTCATAAAACGAGGGACTGTAGGGAGCAAACGAGCTATACTGTATGCAAAGGCACTATGAGACCCATGTGTGGCCCCAGGAAAAGACGAAGACACATCAAGAACAATTAAAGGGGACTAAAGACAATGAAGGAGCTAAGCTATATGCATCCAATCTAACAGACAATTGCAGTGGCAAGGAACAGTTGATCAGGAAAGACAGACCACTGAGCACAGGGGCATAAAGCCATGGAAAAGATCAAAGGAAGGAACGCTTAATGGAAGGATCTAAATCACTCAGGGATGCAAAGGGAGATGCAGTGGGGGGAAGAAAGGAAGAGGTCAGTTTTTGTCTATGGGCTCCAGGAAGGGGAAACCTATGATCAAAAAACAGAAGAAAAAAGTGATTAAAAAGTACATGAAAGCAATAGGTGAGAACGACATGATCCGCTGAAAAATTTTTTTGGTGAAGGTTGGTTTGCAAAAAGAAAAAAAGCCAGACAAAGTCATTTTCAAGGCAGAATCAGCTGGAAACAGGATCCTGCAGGAGAAAGCACTACTAAGGGACAAATCAGAGTACTGGAGGGTGTACCTCGATTGAGACAATACAAGAAGAAAGGATGATACTGAAAGAGAGGTTACAAAGAGGGAAAAGGAACGAGAGGCAATGACGGATATTACAACCCAAAGGTTTCCCAAAATGGCCTGTTACCCCGGGTGTAATGGGAGCAAATAAACACAGTAGAAAAAGTTTAGACTTATATTATCCTTCACCAATTTATAACAGCAATATGTACACTATGTACAGTGATAAGTATAGTGCACTCCGCGGTAAGCAAACCCAGAAATAGAAGCCACAAGATAGCAGACCGTGCTTCAACCAGCTCTTGAAGGGGAATGACAAAGGCAGACAGGAGAGCGGTACCCACAAAAACCTCGCGATTGCCAAAACCATCTTCTTATTGCCTAGAACCTGGTCACTAGTTGAACGACGGGGCCCCATCATCAACTCTTAGCAACCTGGTTCGCGGGTTTGGGGGAGATAGCCTGTAAATGAGGGTGTGTACGTGCGCCGAATAAAGTTACGTATCTTTGCATGCCACAACCCCCACCCCAAGAAGGCTCAGGATTAGGCGGGCCACTCCCAGTGGTAACCGTGCCGCCATGGCACAAAATAATGGGACCGCCTTTCCTCTCCACCATCCAACTCTTAATAGAGCTCAGCTTTTCTTGGGGACCAAAAGCCAAACCCAAAAACTTAGAGTGAGACAGCAGTCGGACAGCTAGCATGGGTTTCCAAGATACAGGCGGACGGTAGCCCGCATCCCCTCACTAAAAAAAAAACCCACACCAGGGAAAAACAGAGCGTGAAAAGGGTTACCACAAATAACATCCTAACCTAATAATAATATTATTAGACTCTAGATAAAGAGTCTCCCAACATTTTCTTTGCCGGCAATATATTTAATTGAAATATTGTAGGGCTGCAGCCTTAGCGTCCAGCCATAAGCCTTGGTTTGTGGTTCTTCATGGCTTGGAGATATACTAGAGGATTGTGATCACTGAGACTGTGACCCCCTGAGATGTCTGGCCCACATAAACATCGAAATGCTCCAAAGCCCATACCAGCGCGGGGGCTTCTTTTAAATGGTAGAATAAGCCCTCGATGCGGCTGGAACTTGGCTGAAAAGTATGCTACAGGCTGCAACTCCTTGTTCCCGTTTTTGTAATAGTACGCCCCAACCCCAGACTCACAAGCATCAACCTGTAATGAAAAAGGTTTGGAGAAGTCTGGAGACAAAGAGAATGGGTGCAGTCCCAACAATAATTTTTTTGCTTTATTAAAAGCAGTGTTACAGTCTGACGTCCAATTAAAGGGAACTTTATGACTGGTAAGAGAGGTAAGAGGGGCTACAATATCTGAGAAATTCTAACAGAACCTTCTGTAAAATCCTATCATGCCTAGGAAACGTTGAAGAGATTTCCTATCATGAGGAACTGGATAATCTTTAATAGAAAGAACTTTAGCAAGTTTAGGTGCAACTTTACCACTACCTACTTCATGGCCTAAAAAAAGGACAGTGGCCTGGCCAAAGGAAGATTTAGATAAATTAACTGTTAAATGGGAACCTTAAAGGTCTCAAAAAGAGCCTTAAGTCTAAGTGGGGTGTTGATCCCAAGTATCAGACACCACAACAATATCATCTAGGTACGCTGCCGTGCCTTCGAGTCCTTTAATAGCCTGATGGATAAGTTTCTGGAATGAAGGGGGGGGAATTTTTCTTTCCCGAAGGGGGTAACTGTGTATTGATAATGACTCCTGGAATTACGAAGGCAGATATTTCCTTCGCCTTATCTGTAAAAGGAAACCTGAAGGTAGCCTTTAAGGAATCTAATTTGGACACAAAAGTAGCCTTACCCACAAATCAATTACTCATCCAGACGAGGAAGGGGGTAAGCACCCTGTAATTGTGACCTCGTTCACTTTACGGTAGTCTGTACACATACAAAACCCCTCCATCAGCCTTCTTCACAAGATGCACGGTGAAGCCCATGGACTAGACGACTCCTCTACTAAAACCATGCTTTAACAAAAATTCTACTTCCTGCTGAAGTAGCCTTTGCTTTTCAGGATTAGCTCTGTAGGGGAGAGTTTAATTGGTTTAGAGTTTCCCACATCTACATCATGGTACCTAACGTACATTTTTTCGGCACATCCGAAAAATATTAGGATATGACTGTAGAAGCTCCTTTAAAATTTTGTTGCTTGCGTTTCAGAAAATTTCCCCTCCATTAAAGGGCTAGGACCTTGAGGAGGACAGAATTTAAAAACTTTAATATTAATTTCAGAGATAGAGTGCAAAGAGTCGATTTTGTCCTCAGAGGTAGAGGACAGAGTCATTACTGGGACTTTATCTGGTGTATGGAAGTACTTTAACTGATTAATGTGGTAAGTTTTAGATTTTGAGGTCTTATCAATGGAGCTACCACATAATTTACATCAGATAATCTACTTACAATCTGCATAGGTCCTGTAAATCTAGCTTTCAAGGTGTGGCCAGGTATAGGTTCCTGCACCAACACCTTGTCTCCTGGATAAAAGGGAGCGGAATTGTGCACTTCTGTCATACCTCTGTTTCATCTTGCTTTGAGCTGTCTTTAGTTAGCCTTGGCTAACTGACGGTGCCACCTGCAACCTTGAAGACGGATTGTAGAGTTTTGAGCTAACGTCTTCTCCCATCCATCCTTCTTTGATCACCCGAAGAGGACCTCATACATTGTGCCCAAAGATCAGCTCAAAAGGACTATACCCTGTAGACTCTTGCACCGTTTCTCGTACTGAGAACAGCAACAAAGGGAGTGATTCATCCCAGTCTGTAGGGAAGTGCATGCAAAAACTTCTCATCATTGTTTTTAATGTCTGGTGGAATCTTTCCAAGGCGCCTTGGGGCTGAGGATGATAGGCAGTGGATTAAGTTGTGGGTTATCCCTAACCTAGTTAATACTTCCCTAAAAAGCTTTGCAGTGAAGTTAGTACCTTGATCACTTTGAATGTTTTAGGAATGCCAAAACAAGAAAAAGAATTTTGTTAAAGCTTTGAGAATAGCTTTAAATTTAATATTACGCATGGGAATTGCTTCAGGATATCTGGTTACTTTATCCATAATCGAATAAATATTGATTTCCAGACTTTGACCTAGGTAGTGGACCTACACAATCTATAATTAAATCTGCAAAAAAGGGTTTTCCATCAGCAGGTATAGTTGGAGAGGTGCAGGTTTAATGGAATGTCCAGGTTTTTCCCAAATTGCTGACATTCTTTGGGAACACCTAATATGATTCTTCACATCTTTTTTTAATTTTGGCCAATAAAATTCTTTTTTGATTCTATACAAGGTTTTTGTAAATTTCCCAAGTGACCCCCTAATGACGTATTATGAGCTTATTTAATATTTGAGGTCTATACTTTGTTGGAACCACTAACCTGTCATACAATTGCCGGCCCTCTATCTCCTTACCAGTCTCAGTGCAGATCAAATAATCGTTTTTAACTTCATACTTGACCGGATGACCCAAAGAGGATTTACCCATGGCTGCCTCAAAAGCGAATTTTTAAGAAGGGTCCTTTCGTTGTTCCTCCCGGAAGGACAGTCCCTTGGGCATGGAAACAGAGACATCTGGCCCAAACCTGCAACCTGGAATAGGAAGGCTTGATCGGGTCTGTTCACTTGATTTACGAGGCTCCGGCGGTGTGGGCCCCGTAAAACAAAAGTGGCTATTCCGAGATCGGAGTCGTCCAAGGATAGGTCAACGTTCTCTCCGACAACCCTTGGGATGTTGCCGAGTTAGGCCAACACCGGAGAAGAATTAATCATTATAGGTTCAGGACACGAACTAACAGTAGTAAAAGTTATTACCCAGTAATAACACTGCATCTTTCATGGGGAATCCTTTTGAGACACCTACAGTCAAGTACCCAGTGTAATATTTGCAAATGTACATAAATTTTATGCAAGGAAAAAGAATATATAGCTCCTCCAAAAAGCTTCCAATAAAACAGAGGAATTCAAAGAAGTATTCTCTGAAGGGGTAATATTCCCTCTCTTACAAGTGAGCAATATGCTCCCGTATCTCTAAAGGTCTTTACCTTAGTTGTTTCTGAGTTTCCTGAAGGGAAATAAGGGCTTTTGCAATAAAAGGGGGCCATAACCTTTTTCTACTTCTCTAGGGGGATGTTATAGGGATATTAGAGATTTTCCCAATGGGTTGGGGTTTATGGGGCAGTTGGAACTGATGTGACCTACTTTATTGCACCTGAAGCAGACGACAGGTTGCCCTTTACTCCCTGTTGACATTGCAAATGGTGTCGTTCTGGCTGGTGTCTCTCTGGATACTGTTGTCGAGATGCACCATGAGTAGTTTGCCTCTCCGCAGGGGGACCATATGTTGAGAAGCGTGGCTCACCAGGTGGCTTGGTTGGCTGACGTAGACGTTCTCCCTCCGGCTGGCACTTCATTCTCCAAGGGTTTACGATTTCTGCTGATGCCCGGCTGTTGAAAAAAAGAGACGGGACCGTTCGACAAGGAGCGGTAGTTTCGAAGTACCCAACCTGCTGCCCCAATGCAGTGGTTAATCAATCGCAGAAAGACTCAACCTTGGTCCCACAGACTCAGCAGGTTATCAATCAGAATAAGCTGCACCAGATCCTCAAAGGTAGAGAACCACTTGCTTTATACCAGCTGTAAACTTTGGTTTGCGTCTCACAAAGTCGACTAGGGTTGACCAAGCTGCCGCTGCAATTAAATGCTTTTCTATATTTGGCTGGGATACAGATGCTCCAAAACTGTGGTCTTCACTCTTGATAATCGGAATTCAAACGTCATTAATACTGACGTAAATCCTTGCCTTACCCATAATGCTGTAGAACAAACGATGCCCAAGCTGTTCTGGCCACCTCAAGGTCGAGCCTGATTTTCGAAGCTTCGAAAAATTGCTCTGGTTCGGCCTCATTGAAGCAGGGAACAACTGTAAATGCTTTCTGTAAACTAAAATTATTTACAGAATGTGAAAACGTCCTCTCTCTTTTCCTATCAAATTCTTCCCTTGAATTGTCTTGTTCCTAGTTGCTCAGATTGATTTTTACCACTCAAGTGCCAACGACGCTGATTCACCCGACAACCCAGCGCACTTTACTGACCATTTTTCTCCTAGTGTATCACTTCCTCTCGAGGGAAAATAGGAGTTTTTGCACTAGCTCCCTTAGAGGAGGAGTTGATTTCCATCCCCTTCTTCTATAAATTTTTCAGCAAATCATGAACGCCAGTTTGCGCACGTGAGATGCGTTTTTATAAAGCCAAAGGAACAGCAATTGCCAAAAACGCTGTAGGACAATTTAGGTAGGTTATGCAAGTATATGCGACAACCAGACGCTACTCGCTCAAGTTATTGCTGCCGTACGTTGGTACCCCAATTTCCTTGCGATTGCAAACACTTTGTATGTTATATTGCAGAATCGCTCAGCCTGACTGCAATTCCTCCAACCCAACACTAGAAAACCTTTTACTCCAAAATTTTTAAAGCAACCTCAGCAGGACAAGTCCGCATAGTTACCCTAAGCTGTACCAGTCCAGTAAATAAAAGGCCCCAATTTAAACGACCAAATTGCCGTTAAAAACCCCTGTAAGGGACAAAACCGTAGGTTTGCAAATTCCTTCCCACACTTTAAACTGCAAATGATCTTAGTCATAACAGTTAGTCCTAAACCACGTAACAAAGCAGAAATAAAACCCAAGATAAACCCCAACCACTCTAGAAAGATACAAGGCAGACAACACCTCCTCGCTTGCCACCAGTTTTATTTGGGTAAACCGCATAGAAAAACGTGGCCCATATACTCTACACCCTTTGGGGGTACCGTAAATTTGTAACTGGCCGAAAAAAGTTAACAAATTTTCATGACAGCAAAAGACTCAACTCAGTGGCCCTTTCCAGCACCCAGAAGGAATCAACCATGACAAGACTCAATCAACCCCAAACAAACCCCAAACCCCTACAGAAACCCCCCAGGGGCATCTGCCCAACCCACTCATCACAAACCCCACCCCCCCCAAAACCCCCCTACCCCCTGCTGGGGCTCCCACAACCAAAACCCCACTATTCTCTCTGTCCCACAGTTTTGAAAAAAGGGGAAAGGGTTTGGTATGCGAATCAGATGAAATAGCGAATAAATGTAGGAAGCCAAAAAAAAAATCAATGAGACACCCCCGACTCATAGCGTAAAAGAAATAAAAATTCACTGAGGCAATAATAAGGCAATTTTTCCCCCTGGATTAGTTTTCTACATAAGAACAAAAAGAAAGGAGGAAATGCAGGGGGCCTGGGGTCCTCCTAGCAGGTCCTTACAATTCTCCCTAACAAAAATTTTGCCCAACGCAATTTTCAATGCCACCCCAAAAAATAAGCTCTGATGTGAAAGTCCCCCTCAAACCAACCCCCCCACTCATGTATTATCCAACCCGATTTGAAAACCCCAAAATCCCGCCTCAATAACCCAATAGGAGATGTTCCATCATAACTACCCTATTCCCAAACAATACTTTCCCATTCCTTTTTAAATCTAACTTATCTAATTTAAAACCATTATGGGGTTCTCCTTGGAGAGACATCCTCAAGACCTTTTTAATAAACCCCTTTTTTAATCCTATCTTCCACTTATACACTTCGATCAGGTCTCCCCTCATTCTTCGTTTAACGTGAATGTAATTAAGATCTTCAATCTTTCTTCATAAGGAAGATTTTTAGCTATGTATTTTTATCATCTACGCTGAATGTTTTCTAAGAAATTTTTTTTCCATTTTGTAATACGGAGACCAGAAAATGGCTCATAATCTATAGGCCTTACTAATATGTATAAAGCTGCATATGACTTGGACTTCTGTTGCTTACACTTCTTGATATAAATCCCAGTAATCTATTTGCCTTATTACGTACGCTTAGGCATTGCTGTCTTGGTTTAAGGTTGCTGCTCACCATAACCCCAAGTCCTTTTCACAATCTGTATGGCTAAGTTCTACATCATTTAATTTATAAGTACTAGGGTTATGGGCACTCACAAGCTTCAGAACCTTACATTTATCTACATTGAACTGCATCTGCCACTTTTTGACAAGAATAGAGTTTGCTTAAATCCCCCTGAAGTCCATAACATCTACGTTTGAATCAATTATCCTACCTTATCTTTGTGTCATCGGCGAATTTGCTCATATCACTAGTAATTCCCTCATCAAGTCATTGATATATATAAACAACACGGGCCCAAGACTGATCCCTGTGGAACGCCACTTGTTACAGATCCCACTCGGATTTAACCCCATTTATGGGACACTCTGCTTCCTGTCAGTAGCCATGACTCGATCCTCGAGAGCACTTTTCCCCAATGCCATGAGCTGCCACTTTCTTTAACAGTCTATGGTGCGGAACTCTATCAAAGCCTTACTAAAATCTAAGTAAATAATATCAAATTCTTTATTGTGGTCAACAGCCTCAAAGCTTTACTGAAGAAAGGTTAATAAATTAGTTAGACAAGACCGGCTCTTGTGAATCCATGCTGAGTATCATTAATCAAGCTATGCTTATCGAGATGGCTTCTTATAATTTGAGCTATAATTGATCTAGTAATTTGCCTACAATTGAGGTCAGGCTTATTGGGCGGTAATTTGACGGTAACGACTTGTCCCCTGTTTTAAAAATAGGGGGTTACATTAGCCATCTTCCACATATCAGACACTACACCTGTTTGAAGAGATAAATTAAAAATATTAGTTACTGGTTCACAGAGTTCCATTTTGCATTCTTAAGAACCCTTGAAAAACCTCATCAGGACCCGGCGATTTATTTTGCTTCAGTCTGTCTATCTGCTTCACAAACCATCTCACTAGTGACGGTGATGTTACATAATTTTTCTTCTAGCCCACTGTAAAAATTAATTACTGGAATATTGTTAGTGTCTTCCTGTGTAAAAACTGAGAGAAAATAATTATTTAAAATCAAGCACATTTCATTCTCTTTGTCAGTAAGGTGCCCATAATTATTTTTAAGGGGACCTATCTTATCTCTAACTTTTGTTCTATAGACCTGGAACAAACTTTTTGGGTTAGTTTTAGAATCCCTAGCAACTTTAATTTCATAGTCCCTTTTAGCTTTTCTTATCCCTTTTTTAATGTCCCTCTTAATGTCAATATACTGATTCATAAGATGACCCTCACCTCTTTTGATACGCCTATAAATTCCTTTTCTTATGCCCTAGTAGATATTTGAGCCTATTATTCATCCATTTTGGGTCATTTCTATTTGATCTAATTTCTTTATATGGGATAAACGCTCTTTGAGCAGCATGTATAGTGTTCAGAAAACTGTCATATTGATAGCTCTCTTCCTTATCCCAGTGAACAGATAAGTGTTCTCTAAGCCCATCGTAATCTGCTAAGCGAAAATCTGGGACAGTTACTGAGTTATCGCTACTATCGTACTTCCATTCAATGCTAAATGTAATTGATTTTTGGTCGCTAGCACCCAGTTCCTCTGAAATTTCTAAATTATTAACAAGGGATTCATTGTTTGCCATAACTAAGTCAAGCAGGTTATTTCCCCTTGTAGGTTCTGTCACAAACTGCTTCAAAAAACAATCCTGAAATACTTCTAAGAAGTCGTATGATTCTAAATTCCCAGTCAAGCAATTCCAATCAACATGACTAAAGTTAAAGTCTCTAGAATTACTACATTATCGTGCCTTGTGGCCTTAATTTCCTCCCATAGTAGTTTCCCTTGGTCCTATCTAAGTTTGGGGGACGGTGTATATAACTCCTAAAATCAGTTTTTCATGCCCCTCTGAAAATTCTATCCAAACAGACTCTGTATGTGTTATTTTAGACTTAATACCCGTTTTTATGCAACAGTTCAAGCGATCTCGGACATACAATGCCACCCCACCCCCTCCCAATTACTTCTATCTTCTTGGAACAATTTAAAACCCTGAATATGACATTCCGCAGGCATGTCCCGACTTTTTTAATTAAACCACGTCTCAGTTAAGGCAAATACATCAATGTTACCTGCACTAGCAACTAATCTCAACTTGTCCATCTTATTCCTAGCACTACGGCAATTAGCATAATAAACATTGAAAGACTCTCCTTTCTCTTTACCCTTCCTGCTCATTTCTATTTTTCTACTAAACCTATTACTGTCCTTATCACTCAATTTCCCTGGCTTTTCAATATCTACCTCGTTCTTATTATTACTAGTTCCCCTAGAACTCGTAATATTACTACACTGGGACTTCACTGTTTTCCTGCCAAAACCCATACCACGAACTATTCCTAGTTTAAAGTCCTAACTGCTCCCTCCACTGCAGTTGCCAGTGCTACCACCCCAGACCTAGATAAGTGAACCCCATTTCTGGCATACATGTCATTTCTGCCATAGAAGTGGTCCCAGTTGTCAATGAATGTTACCACATTTTCCTTACAGTATTTGTCCAGCCAGCAATTGACACCAATTGCCCTGGACAACCATTCATTTCCAACTCCTCTCCCTGGCAAAATACCACATATGAGAGGGTTCCCACCCTTACTCCTAATTATTTCTATTGCTGACCTATACCTGCTAATCAGGTCTTCACTCCTACGTCTGCCAACATCGTTGCCTCCAGCACTGAGACAGATAATAGGGTTGCTCCCATTACCTCTCATGATGTCATCCAGACGGCTAACAATATCCTCCATCCCAGCCCCAGGAAAGCAAACTCTCTGTCTCCTACTCCTGTCCTTCAAGCAGAACGCCCTATCCATATACCTAACTTGGCTATCCCCAACAACAACAATATTCTTACCTTCCTTAATGTCTTTCGTCGTGACGTTCCCAGTAGTCGACTCACATTCGTCGGGTAGCACTGAGAATGTATTAGATGTTTCCACAACAGTTTCCACGGCAGTCTCTTCTTCATCGTTTCTACCTTTCCATTCATCTTCTTGATCATCAACTTCTTTCCCTGCTGTCCAGCCACTGACCAGTTTCCCTTCTTGACCTGAGGACTCAAAACAGGAGGACTACTACGAATCTTTTTGTTTTCCTCGGTCAGTCCCCGAATTTCCATATTCGCCATCCTCAATTCTTCCTTAAGCTGTTGGTGAAGTTGCTCGATGGAGGGCAACTTGGTTCAATTCTAGAGAGCGCGCAAACAGGTCTTCACAGGGCTAAGTACACGTCAACACTGCGCAAAAGCCAACTCAATCAGGAGCTACTGCGCAGCACGTCCGCACGGCCCAATAGCGATGCGAACACTCGACCATTTTTACTACAAGTTTGGGGTAAGAAAATAAAAATTTAATTAGACTCTATATGGTTAAATAAAATTCAAGTTAAACTAATGAAAATAAGAAAATAAACAGAGTACTTATTCTATGAGCTTTTTAAAATTTGCATAATTAATAAATAATATGGTAGGACTTACCCAGAGAAACAATGAAGGGGACGCTGCGGTATCAGTTGGAAAGATCTCGGCAGAGTAGATGTATCAGGATGTAAAATGCTGCTGAGTTTCCCAAATTATCCAACAAGCTTAGAGCAACTATCAACTTGTAATAGTCTTTCATAAGGAATGGACAGAAAAAAAGAGGCATTACACAAATACAGAGACAGTAATGTAAGTATTACAAACTGTAACTTGTGTTCTACCTACCAATGTTTTACTAAACTAAACTAAAATTATTTCTACCTTATAAGGAAATAAATTTTTTGTAGGTTCAGTAAAATATTGTTCCCCAAGGAAAAAGTAATGTAATACTTGTATTATTCAGACATTTTAATCCCATTGAGTTTCAATTAGCAAAAGCATAAATTATACGGTTTAAAATGAATTATATTGCTTTACCCCATTTAGAAACAAAGTTCTCTGAAAAAAGATGCCATCAGCAGTTGTAATTCCATAGCATCATTAGGAATTTGCAATGATAAATGAGGCTTCAATAAGTTTTTTTACACAATACATCAGGGGTGTTATCAAGAAAGTTAAAAGCAAGCGATATGTACTGCCACAGAGACTTTGTTATTTAAGAAATTACTATCTGGAATTACTTGTTCTGAACAACAATAAATATTATCTGGGGTTTTTTATAAATATTTGAAATAAATATTAGCACACACCACCACAACACGAACACCCCACCGAACACACACACGAACACACACACGAACACACACACGAACAAAACACACGAATACGGTTCAGGGAGAGTGACCTAGTAGCGACCAGTGAAGAGGAATGGGCCAGGAGCTAGGACTCGACCTCTGCAACCTCAACTAGGTGAGTAGAACTAGGTGGTAAAACACACACACACACACACACACCCCACACACACACACAGTCACGCAGACGTGGGTGACAAGGCTCCGGAACCTTAGTGTTTTTAAGGCGTGCAGTAATGCTAGCAGTAATCGTGGTAGTGAAAAACGTCAGTGAAAAATCCTACGAGTGATAACCAAAGTTATTAGTTAAAAAAAAATTTGAGAGGAACCCTTTAAAATCATTAATTTTTTCAAAGTGCCAAACCGTTAGAGGCCTAGTAGGCACCTGTTGCCACACAGATTCAAATATACAAAGATCAAAAGTGAGTGTGGAAAGTGGGTGTTTAAGAATTATGAGAGATTGGTTAACAAGTGAAATGTGGGGCACCATACAGTGAGAGTGAAAAAATTTTAATAAGCAAGAGGAGAAAGGAAAAATAAAATATATAACAAGGGAAGGTGGCAAGAGTAGGCTGCTGAAGCAGTGACGTCACAATAGTTTTTGTGCCATTGTAAATAAAAAGTGTAGCCCGCCGAGGGTGAAGTGGATTCTATCATAAATGAAAAGTGAAATCACTTGAGGAACGCGAGATGTATGAGCACATATAGTTATAAACATCACGGGTGAAGGATTTTCAAATAGTGATACAAGGCCTATGTACGACTACATCATCAGCATCTGGCAACTTGTCATCAGCCGCTGCCGCTCAAGTATTGCTACCTACTGTGGTTGCATGTTGTCAGATTCAGATCTCTGCATCACTGTTAGTACTGGTCACTCACTCATGAAAAACTATACCGGAATTGAGAGTAGAAAATAGCATAGATAGATGGAGTTTAGGGTTGACGAGAGTGTGAGGAGAAAAGCGGTCTAGCGAGGGGTAACGTCACACATTTGTAGAAGCTGACACAAGCTAAATTTTACAACCTAGTATTGCTTTCCATATTTTATAAGTAAAATTGATAAGTGTTAGAATTACTATTGGTAAGTTTTGGAATTACTGGTATTACTGCTGGTATTTATTAGCAGTATGAATACTTAGAAGTGGGGGGAGCACACACACACACATATACACGAGAGTGGAGTAACATCACCCTCAACCACATCCCAAACCTACCTCCCCTACCCACCACTGAACATACAGTCCAAGCCCTCTCCCTCTTTTTTTTTTTTTTTTTGACACAGGGTTTGACAAGATTAAGGATCCCTAGGTTTATTGACAAGCTATTTACAGGTTAAGGCTTCCTAACTTTATGGCAAGCTAAGAGCTGTCACCTACATCAGCTCATTTGAAAGCATTTTTATTGTTATGAGACATACAAGTAGGGAACAGGATGAAGTTGGAGCCATCTGTGGGCCAGCATTTTCATTTGATAAACTGACTATCTCGTTGACATCATTTATCCTTTTACGAATGTGTTCCATACTGAGTCATCCTGGGTATATATGATTCAGATGGAATGATGTTCTGGAAAAGGGTACAGCCAGAGTGAAGTTGCTGCTTTCTGCCCGTCTTGTGGCATAAAAGCTTGTTTCCACGCTGTCCTCGAAGTGGATCCAAGTGTGGTATTTGACAATATTGGCCTTGTATTAAAAAGGAAGGCCCCCCACATCCCCTATGTTGAAGGTTCTGCTAAAAATGACAGATCTATCCAGGATGGGTCCAGGCGAGAGACGGGGACGTCTTGCTCTTTTTCTCTACTCTGTCAAACACTCTCAGATGAGAGGGGGGGGCAGGCAAACCAAGAAGTGGAGCATACTCAAGTGTGAGGTACTTGTGCCTCGTACAAGATCTTGCAACCCCTACTGTCAAGCAGATGCGAGATACGACGAAGTGCTGTAAGTTTTCCTGGCTGCCTTGTTTGCAAGATTTACAACATGGTTCTTCATGGTTAGTTTGGAGTCAATTTCACCCCAAGGATATAAAACTTTTCAGGTGCCAACACCCTCCATTCATCCTTATTAACTGCACCAGCATTAAAATCATGGTGCCTAGAGACGATCATCATTTGCGTTTCTCAGGTGCAAATGTTACTTGCCATCTATTTCCCCAAGCTGATATAGCTCTCAGCTGGTGATTGATGTAGCTTAGAGCAGCTGGCATTTCTTCTCTTGGATAAGTGAATGTCAGTGTACAGTCATTGCATATGCATGTGATTCGGGGGATGAGATGAAGAAGGTCTTTGAAGTAGACATTCCATAACACGGACCCAGCACGCTTCATTGTACAACACTTGCCCCAATAGGATGTCTTGCGATTCCGTTCCATTGAGAACTACACTTAGAGATTTACCATGAAGGTAATCACGAGGGGGACATAGCGTAGAGCCTGCAATTCCCAGTGCTTGAAGTTTTGCTAAGGGGCCCCGGGTGCCACACCCCGGTCAAAAGCCCAGCAATGTCCAGTGCTACCACACAGTGATTTTGGATTCATCCAGTGACTGGTGCCACTTAGTGGAGAGGTTTAACAACAGATCAGCAGCAGAGTAACTTTTCCTGAAGCCATATTGACGATCACAAAGAGTGAGAGGTAGTCAAAAACTCTGTCATTTGTCTTGAAATTATTGTTCAAGGATCTTACCAGTGATTGACAAGGAGTGACACTGGTCTGTAGTTGCTGATTTCTGCTCTGCTCTTCTTTTTGTGAACAGGGAAACTACATTTGCCTCTTTCCATAGGAGAGGGCCATTTACATTGTATAGGCAGTGCTGAAAGATGCGAGTTAGAGGTGCTGCTAGCTGGTCTGCACATCTTCTCAACAATCTTGGGCTCAACTTGTTTGGGCCCACAGCCTTTTTTGGTCAAGCAATTTAAGAAGGAAATGCACTCCTCCTGCCTTATTGTCACCACTGACGTTTTGACACAGTTCTTGCAGCTAGCCAAGGAGGGTCCCTTGCTGGTTTCAGGAACTTGCATTTTGGTAGCAAAGTGTTCACCCAAAGAGGTCCGCCTTCTCTTGACTACTAGTAGAGGTGGTCCCATCCTGTCGATTAGAGGTGGAATGAGTTCATCAGGCAGATAACCTTGTCTGTCCTTGCCCAGGGCCACCAGGTTTTGGGGGCCTACCCTCCCTGATGCTTGCTTTCTTTTAGTGTCCACCTCCCATTTAGCAAGGGCCCCACTTTTGAACATCACCCATATGCCTACAGGCTTGGTGTGCAAGTTCCTGTTATAGGTGGTAGGATGTCTTTATACCTTCGCCATGCTTTGTACTTAGCGTAGCAGCCTCTCTACAATGAAAGCCAAACCAAGGCTGATCTGTAGGCTTGTCACATATTGCCGGTGAGAATGTGTTCTTGTTGTAGATTAAGGATGTGTCCAGTGAAGGCTTTCACTTGGTTGTCAACATCCCCTTGGAGAAGAGCATTCCAATCGGTGGTGGCGAGCTCAGAGCAAAGGGATGGCCAATTACCTCTTTCCATAGCCGGTTGTGCGTTGTGGACTCCTCACTCGTTCTGTTGGGATCTTAAGTGTCGTAAAAAAGCCTTGTGGTCAGACGATCCAACGTAGCCGAGGGGTTGACAAGTGACTATGCCTTCTGCCAGATCACTCACTACTGGTTCAAGGGAGGAGCCAGAGGTATGAGTAGGGAAATCAACAAAGTTTCTCATGTCAAACACTGCAAGAAGGTCATCAAAGTCCCTCTGTAATAAGGTGCTGATTTAGGTCACCACACAATTATAATATGTTTACAGTTGTGTTGTAGCAGAAGGGAGTCAATATTTTCCATTAGGAAGTTGATGGAGTCTGCATGTTGCCACTGAGGTCTGTACATTGTACATGCTAGTACAGAGGTACTAGTGTTTATACAGAGCTTGAAGAACATCATTTCAAGATATGTAGGGGTGGCAACATCAATGTGCTGGGCATGAACACTTTTAGAGAAGCACACAGCAACACCTCTTCCTTGCCCTTGCCTGTCTCTTCTCATCCATGAGGTGTAGCCAGCAATTCTTGCAAAATTTTCTGGAGTCCTGTCATCCAAAAAATGTTTCAACAACAGCTATCATGTCGGGACGTCGGTTTTTCACAAAACTATGTGTGAGCTCTCCAACATTAGTAATGAAACCTCTAATGTTGGCCGACAGGATGCTGATAGACTGGCTCCTCATGATGAAGTGGTCAGCTTGAGGTGGTGGGTGTGAATGTAGGCTACAGCGCCATAACCTCTGGGTTGACCGCATCACAGAACACATGTACAGTGGTCCCCGCTTTTCGTAGTTCCCGGGCAATCGTAAAATTCGCCAATCATAGGGGTATTTTCGTATAAACATGGACTCGCTTTTCATAGGTTGACTCGCGAGTTGTAGTTCATCCGGGACGCGTACCCACAGCGTGAGCCGGGGCGGCAGCCAGTCTGGCATTGTTTACCAGTGAGCGAAGGTCCCCTCACGTGCTCCAGCGAAATATTCATTTATTCCATTTATTTTAGTGCTTGCAAGTACTAAAAAGCTACCATGGGCTCCAAAGAAAGCTCCTAGTGCCAAACCTGTGGTAAAGAAGGTGAGAAATACGACTGAATTTAAGAAAAACCCTCATTGAACAAATGAAAGTGGTACACGTGTGGCCGAACTGTCCCGGATGTATAAGAACCCTACACAACCTTATGTTCCATAGTGGCCAAGAAAAAGGAAAATAAAGGATGCTGTTGTTGCAAAGGGAGTAAATATGCTGACAAAAAATGACATCATCAGTACTGGAAGAGGTTGAGAAGTTATTATTGGTGTGGATAAATGAGAAAAAAAATTAGCAGGAGATACTCTTATGACTTCGATTATTTGTGAAAAGGCTAGGGAGTTGCATGAAGATTTGGTAAAGAAATTGCCTGCAAATAGTGGTGAAGTGAGTGAAAATTTTAAGGCCAGCAAAGGCTGGTTTGAGAGATTTAAGAACCGTACTGGCATACACAGTGTGGTAAGGGCATGGTGAGGCTGCCAGTTCGGACCACAAGGCGGCTGAAAAATATGTCCATGAATTCCAGGAGTACATAGAGGCTGAAGGACTGAAACCCTGAACATGTTCAATTGGACGAAAAAAGGTCCTCTTTGAAGAAAATCCAAAGAGGACCTCATTAACAAGAGGAAAAGGCAATGCCAGACACAAGCCTAATGAAAGACAGGCTGACGCTAATGTTCTGTGTAATGTAGTGGGGATTTCAAAGTGAAGCCATTACTAGTGTACCAAACTTTAAAATCTAGAGTGTTCAGGAAAAACAATGTTATGAAGAGGTAATTGGGGTATGTTTTGGAAATCTAATAGTAAGGCATAGGTCACGAGGGGAATTTTCGTCGAGTGGTTCAATGAAGTGTTTGGCCCTAGTGTGAAGGAGTATCTCCTGGAAAGAAATTGGATCTCAAGTGGGGTGCTAGTAATGGGACAATGCACCTGCTCATCCTCCAAACTTGGATGACCTAATTTTCGAGGAGTTTGGGTTCATCACAGTAAAGTTCTTGCCCCCGAATACCATCCTCTCCTCCAACCCATGGACCAGCAGGTTTTTGCAAACTTTAAAAAAAATCTACACAAAGCAATGTTTCACAGGTGCTTGACTGACCACAGACACTCACTTGACCCTAAAGGGAATTTTGGAGAGAAAAACTTCAGCATCCTCCACTGCATAAAACCCCTTTTAGGTATGGCTTGGGAGGGAGTGACTACCAGGACTTTGAACTCTGCCTGAAGAAAATTGTGGCCAGATTGTGTCGACAAGGGGATTTTGAAGGATTTGGTATGCCCTAATGAGCCTATGTCTGTTGTAAAATCAATTGTGGCACTGGGAGTTCCATGGGGTTGGATGTGGGGTTTGGGGATGTGGAAGAAATTGGTGGAAGACCCCAATGAAGAGCTCACCAATGAGGAGCTGCAAGAGCTTCAGCAGGGGGAGCAACACATCGCAGCTCAGAATTTGTGCAGAGGGGGAGGAAGAGAGATGGAAGAAGGTGCCTTCTTCAGAAATTAAAGAGATTTTTACTATGTGGAGTAAGATGGAAAGCTTTATGGAGAAACACACCCTAACAAGGTTGTTGCAAGCCAGGTTGGCAAAAATGTACAGTGACAAAGTTTTGGGCCATTTAAGGGAAGTGTTAAAGAGATGCCAGAAACAGAGCTCTCCACAGTTGCTTTTGGGGAGACAGGAACTCCCGTGACTCTCAAGGTGGGCCTAGTGGCATTAAGAAACAGAGAAGAGAAGCAACCCCAGAAAAAACAAATGGTACCTTAGTGGTTGATGGAAGGGAATTCCCCTTCCAAACTATAAACAATCCACTCTCTCTCCTCCTCCAGTCTCCCATACACTAAGAAGAATCTCCAATAAGGTAAGTGTTATGCTGTTAATGTTTCATTCATCATTTCCCATTGAATTGTTTATGTACTACATGTATATTTCATGTTACAATTTTTTTTTGTTTTAATACTTCTGGGTGTCAGGAACGGATTAATTGTATTTACATTATTTTTATGGGGAAAATTTATTCGTAAATCGTAAATTTCGTTTATAGTAACGGCTCCAGGAACGGATTAATTACGAAAAACGAGGGACCATGTAATGTGTACTAGTTTCCCCCTTGACCTATTTGTCTGGGAAATTTAATTTGATGAAGTTGCTTAAACTCCCCGGATATTTCATCCCAAGCTTGACTCATTTCTAGAGAAAGTTCTCATCCCATCCAATTTTGAGCTTCCCTGCACTTGCATAAGCATTTTACCCTTTATGGTTAATTGGTGAGACGAGTCCTAGAGGATCAAAACATTGTGATACCTCTGACAGTAAACTACGTTTGGTGAGTGTACTGCATGATTTATTGTTTATCTTTTGAGACTCAAAGTATCTTCCTGTGTGTTCCAATTAAGTCCAGCATATTGTTGCAATCAGGAATTTCAGCTTCAGGGAAATTTCCTTGATTAGTTCCCTTAATTGCATTGAATTTGTATTCCTCATCCTTAGAGGCATATTTTCTTCTTTCATCTCCTTGTTAACTTCTCGGGATAAGGATTTCAAATCCTCCTCTTTTTTCACACTACCTTGAAGATTGTCCACATAGAAACTTTTCTTTAAGATTTCTTTGAAGGGACTTTCAGATTTCTTCAAATGTGTATTTAGAGTAGCTTCTAGTAAGAATGGAGAAGATGTTGCACCAAATAATACTGATTTGAAACGATAAGTTTTCACAGGACTTTGAGGATCATGTGGATTTTCAGGCCACAAGAATCGAGTATAATCTCTATTTCTTGTAGTCCTACTCTTAAGAAAGCTTTGGAAATATCAGCCGTGTAGGCATAAGGCGTTGGAGGTTTCCACAGGAGTTTCCACAGCAGTCTCTTCTTCATCGTTTCTGGCTTTCCATTCGTCTTCTTGATCATCAACTTCGTCGTCCCCTGCTGTCCAGCCACTGACCACGATCCCTTCTTGACCTGAGGACTCGAAACAGGAGGACTACTACGAATCCTCTTGTTTTCCTCGGTCAATCGCCGTATCTCCATCTTCGCTGACCTCAATTCTTCCTTAAGTTGCTGGTAAAGTTGCTCGACAGAGGGCATCTTGGTTCAGTCCACGGGAGCAAACAAGACACTTCTTCACAGAGTTAAGTACAGGTCACCACTGACCTGACAAAGAGAATGAAATGTGCTCGATTTTAAATAATTATTTTCTCTCGGTTTTTTACACAGGAAGACACTAATAATATTCCGGTAATTAATTTTTATAGTGGGCCAGAATATAAATTATGTAACATCACAGTCACTAGTGAAATGGTTGTGAAGCAGATAGACCGACTGAAGAAAATTAAGTCACCGGGTCCTGATGAGGTTTTTTCAAGGGTTCTTAAGGAATGCAAAATGGAACTCTGTGAACCATTGACTAATATTTTTAATTTATCTCTTCAAACAGGTGTAGTGTCTGATATGTGGAAGATGGCTAATGTAATTCCTATTTTTAAAACAGGGGACAAGTCGTTACCATCAAATTACCGCCCAATAAGCCTGACCTCAATTGTAGGCAAATTACTAGAGTCAATTATAGCTGAAATTATAAGAAGCCATCGCGATAAGCATAGCTTGATTAATGATACTCAGCATGGATTCACAAGAGGCCGGTTTTGTCTAACTAATTTATTAACTTTCTTCAGTAAAGCTTTTGAGGCTGTTGACCACGATAAAGAATTTGATATTATTTACTTAGATTTTAGTAAGGCATTTGATAGAGTTCCTCACCAAAGACTGTTGAAGAAAGTAGCAGCTCATGGCATTGGGGGAAGGGTGCTCTCGTGGATCGAATCATGGCTCGAAGACAGGAAGCCTGGAGTTTACCTGGAGAGAGTTCCGGGGGTCAACGCCCCCGCGGCCCGGTCTGTGACCAGGCCTCCTGGTGGATCAGAGCCTCATCAACCAGGCTGTTGCTGCTGGCTGCACGCAAACCAACGTACGAGGGACAGCCCGGCTGATCAGGAACCGACTTTAGGTGCTTGTCCAGTGCCAGCTTGAAGACTGCCAGGGGTCTGTTGGTAATCCCCCTTACGTTTGCTGGGAGGCAGTTGAACAGTCTCGGGCCCCTGACACTTATTGTATGGTCTCTTAACGTGCTAATGACACCCCTGCTTTTCATTGGGGGGATGGTGCATCGTCTGCCAAGTCTTTTGCTTTCGTAGTGAGTGATTTTCGTGTGCAAGTTCAGTACTAGTCCCTCTAGGATTTTCCAGGTGTATATAATCATGTATCTCTCCCTCTTGCGTTCCACGGAATACAGGTTTAGGAACCTCAAGCGCTCCCAGTAATTGAGGTGTTTTATCTCCGTTATGCGCGCCGTGAAAGTTCTCTGTACATTTTCTAGGTAGGCAATTTCACCTGCCTTGAAAGGTGCTGTTAGTGTGCAGCAATATTCCAGCCTATATAAAACAAGTGACCTGAAGAGTGTCATCATGGGCTTGTCCTCCCTAGTTTTGAAGGTTCTCATTATCCATCCTGTCATTTTTCTAGCAGATGCGATTGATACAATGTTATGGTCCTTGAAGTTGAGATCCTCCAACATGATCACTCCCAGGTCTTTGACGTTGGTGTTTCGCTCTATTTTGTGGCCAGAATTTGTTTTGTACTCTGATGAAGATTTAATTTCCTCATGTTTACCATATCTGAGTAATTGAAATTTCTCATCGTTGAACTTCATATTGTTTTCTGCAGCCCACTGAAAGATTTGGTTGATGTCCGCCTGGAGCCTTGCAGTGTCTGCAATGGAAGACACTGTCATGCAGATGCGGGTGTCAACTGTAAAGGAAGACACGGTGCTGTGGCTGACATCCTTGTCTATGTCGGATATGAGGATGAGGAACAAGATGGGAGCGAGTACTGTGCCTTGTGGAACAGAGCTTTTCACCGTAGCTGCCTCGGATTTTACTCTGTTGACGACTACTCTGTGTTCTGTTAGTGAGGAAATTATAGATCCATCGACCGACTTTTCCTGTTATTCCTTTAGCACGCATTTTGTGCGCTATTACGCCATGGTCACAATTGTCGAAGGCTTTCGCAAAGTCTGTATATATTACATCTGCATTCTTTTTGTCTTCTAGTGCATTTAGGACCTTGTAGTGGTCCAATAGTTGAGACAGCCAGGAGCGACCTGTTCTAAACCCATGTTGCCCTGGGTTGTGTAACTGATGGGTTTCTAGATGGGTGGTGATCTTGCTTCTCAGGACCCTTTCAAAGAGTTTTATGATATGGGATGTTAGTGCTATTGGTCTGTTGCTTTACTGCCCCCTTTGTGGAGTGGGGCTATGTCTGTTGTTTTTAGTAACTGTGGGACGACCCCCGTGTCCATGCTCCCTCTCCATAGGATGGAAAAGGCTCGTGATAGGGGCTTCTTGCAGTTTTTGATGAACATAGAGTTCCATGAGTCTGGCCCTGGGGCAGAGTGCATGGGCATGTCATTTATCGCCTGTTCGAAGTCATTTGGCGTCACGATAACATTGGATAGGCTTGCATTAATCAAATTTTGTGGCTCTCTCATAAAAAATTCATTTTGATCTTCGACTCTCAGTGTGGTTAGCGGCTTGCTAAAAACTGAGTCATATTTGGTCTTGAGTAGCTCACTCATTTCCTTGCTGTCATCTGTGTAGGACCCATCTTGTTTAAGTAGGGGCCCAATACTGGACGTTGTTCTCTATTTTGATTTGGCATAGGAGAAGAAATACTTTGGGTTTCTTTCGATTTCATTTATGGCTTTTAGTTCTTCCCACGATTCCTGACTCCTAAAGGATTCTTTTAGCTTAAGTTCGATGCTTGCTATTTCTCTGACCAGTGTCTCTCTACGCCTTTCAGATATATTGACCTCTTTTAGCCGCTCTGTTATTCTTTTCCGTCGCCTGTAAAGGGAGCGCCTATCTCTTCCTATTTTACATCTACTCCTCCTTTTTCTTAGAGGAATAAGCCTTGTGCATACATCGAGTGCCACCGAGTTAATCTGTTCTAGGCATAAGTTGGGGTCTGTGTTGCTTAGTATATCTTCCCAGCTTATATCGGTTAGGACTTGGTTTACTTGGTCCCACTTTATGTTTTTGTTATTGAAGTTGAATTTGGTGAATGCTCCTCGTGACTAGTCTCATTATGTCTGTCTGGGGCTCCACGCATACATGTCTGAACCTCAGTTATGTTGTGATCTGAGTATATTGTTTTTGATATGGTGACATTTCTTATCAGATCATCATCGTTACTGAAGATGAGGTCTAGTGTATTCTCCAGTCTAGTAGGCTCTATTATTTGCTGGTTTAAATTGAATTTTGTGCAGAGATTTAAAAGCTCGTGTGTGTGTGAGTTTTCATCAGAGCTGCCTCCTGGTGTTATTACTGCAACAATATTATTTGCTATATTCCTCCATTTTAGGTGCCTTAAGTTGAAATCCCCCAGGAGCAAGATGTTGGGTGCAGGAGCTGGAAGATTTTCCAGACAGTGGTCAATTTTTAACAGCTGTTCCTGGAATTGCTGGGATGTTGCATCCGGAGGCTTGTAGACTACCACAATGACTAGGTTTTGGTTCTCGACCTTTACTGCTAAAACTTCCACTACATCATTTGAGGCATTAAGCAGTTCTGTGCAAACAAGTGACTCTGCTATGTACAGGCCAACCCCCCCCCCCTTTTGCCTGTTCACTGTCACATCTGTATATGTTGTAACCTGGGATCCATATTTCGTTGTCCAAGTGATCCTTTGTGGGTCTCAGTGAAAGCCGCGAACATTGCCTTTGCCTCTGCAAGCAGTCCACGGATGAAAGGTATTTTGTTGTTTGTTGCTGGCTTTAGATCCTGTATATTTGCAAAGAATGTTATCGGACTGGTGGTATTGTTGGTACTGGGGGGGGGATTTTTTTTCCGGCATTAGTATCTGTATCTGTTGGTTTGGAGTGGAGGCCATTGACTGTGGTTCCACTCCAGGAATGACTGGATTTGATGTACGATTTCTGCCATTTCCTGCCAGTTTTTTTTCCTTCCTGGCACTAAAAAAGCTCTCCCTCTTGAGTGGCTGTGGCTACCCAGGTTTTCCCATGGCCTGGATGTTTTGTATCTTTTTGTCCCCTTTAGATGGTATGCCTGGCAATTTAAGTTACAGCACAGTCTTTCATGTACTGAAGAGGTACACAGTTCAGGGTGAAAAAGCTTACAGGAAGGGAGTTTGCATTTTCCTGTTGTCATATGGGCTTGGCATTTTCTAGGGTGGTCATAGTTGCACGTCCCATCTGTTTTTCCAGATTTCCCATGCCAGCAGATACCAAGTGCATAGTATGTGCACAGGCTTGGCTTCCGTTTGCTTTGGGTTTCTGTGACTGTATTCCCTGTTGGTGCATGTTTCCCTGCCTTATTTCTATCCTCCCTAGCACCAACAATGGAGCTCCCATCAGTTGTTTTTGGTAATATATCCTCACTATTGCTAGTGGAGTCCTCTTGTTTGCTATTTCCTGCGGTATTTCTAGTTTGCAATATTGGTTTTATCTTATCTTTGACTACACTTGTTTCCCTACTATGGCTCCTGTCCCCTAAGAGGTCATTTATAGGTATTCCTTCCTGCGTATAATTCCCGACTACCTGGACAAAATCTCCAGCTTCACCATTACTGTCTACCAGGACAGCATCTCCAGCTTCACCATTACTGTCTCCCAGGACAGCACCTCCAGCTTCAGCATTACTGTCTCCCAGGACAGCACCTCCAGCTTCACCATTACTGTCTCCCAGGACAGCATCTCCAGCTTCACCATTACTGTCTCCCAGGAGAGCATCTCCAGCTTCACCATTACTGTCTCCCAGGACAGCACCTCCAGCTTCAACATTACTGTCTCCCAGGACAGCACCTCCAGCTTCAACATTACTGTCTCCCAGGACAGCACTATCAGCCCCACATTTACTGACTACCAAGACTTCATCTCCATGCCTACAGTTTCTGACTACGATGGCCAGTAATCAAGTCAGTACCATTCAGCCCAGTCTTTTATGTTCCCACTGTTTTAGATGGCTTCCAGTTTTCGATGAAAGCAACTTTGATGTTGTCCTCTTGTAATACCCCTTGTGATTTTAGTCCCAGATTTCTCATTTGGGGCATAACCCAAAACCCTTCCCTGTTTTAACACTGGCCTTGTAGCTAGTTCATGGATATCTGCCCAAGGGCGTGACACCAATTTCCACAAAAATGACAATTAACCCATGTGGAACCATTTTGTTTGAACCGACCACAGACGACACACAGCTTCATAATAATTTGAATGGTTGATTTACTGCAATTCTACTAGCAACCTCTTGAATATTCTATTAAACCTCATTAAATGAAGCGCTAGCTATTTGTATTTCTGTTTCAAAACAGGTTTTTTGTATATGGACAGCATACCGAGCACGATCACTGATTTGCATTTAATGTTTGTGTTTATAAGGCGCCTACAGCCCCAATCCGTTTACAGTCTGCTTTATTGTCCAACGAATCCATTTGAAACTAGTCAAGGGTTCGGACCAGTCGAACTATCTGATCAGTGGAGTCACTAATTTAAAACAAACTGGTCGGTGATTTGAGCTAACACATGAAGGATCTACTGGAAATATATCTACCCGAGTACTTTATGTGATTTGTTTGAAACAAAAGTATAACTTTTCGTGTTGAAGAACCGGTGATTTTCTGGCAGCTCTACAATGACGAATGGTCGACCTCAACCAAACCCATGTTTTATCATCGCTGAATCTAGCTTTTTTATTTTTTTTTCCGTCTCCACCACAATAAAAGCTATTTTATCACTATAGTTGACTGTGGAAATTTTAAGGACGCTTTTTTTTCTGTAGTAATAATTGCTTCTCCGTTGTGTAATATTGCGACCGGCTGGTACTACAGTTATATGAAATTCACAGTATAACGTCTGGTATTTCAAGAAAAAAGAACTATGGAAGTCACTCCACTCTCCACTAAGTACCATTATAATACTGGTTAGTGCTACAACAGCCACTGTAATTCGCTATTCACTGGTATCACTAGATTATATGCGTACACATTTGGAGTACTTAAGTTTAATGTGTGACAGTCTGTTTATACTGTCTGTTTATTCACACTTGATAAATGCCTCTAGGGATTTCCATTCCTGTGTTTTTTTTAGTGGGAGTAGGTATACTCTTGATATACGAAGTTTGAAGGTTTTGTTATCCACTAGATTTGTGGATTCCATTCATCTTGTCTCGTTGCTTGCATGCATGAAACTATTGTTTGTAAACATTGCTATTTCTATTCACAAGTGAAAGAGATTTTATGAAACATAAACATTTTAATCTTCAATAGTTTGGGTGACACACTTATCCTGACAATACCCCAGATAAACCAATCACATTGCTTAATTAGGTAATATATAGCAACCTAGAGATCTTAGACTAATTGTCTAGTGTGATTCTAAAGCCTGTAAGTCTGAAAAACAATGTTTGGGTGGCTTCAATTTGATATAAGACTGCATGTCTAACTCATGGCCTTGTCAGCATCAAAGTAATTGTCTGCTAAGATACGAAGAGGCTATTTTGATAATTGCCTTTAAAACCCCGGAAATGACTTAATTCATTCATAAACATTGACCTGACGCTCCATGGCCCCCCCCGTGAGGTTTGGCTGCGCCTTGCTCTTGCCATTCGTCACTCAGCATTGGAGGAGGACGGACATTGGTGGTTAGCTAGCCCTGTTTTGGTAGCACTGAGTGATTTTCACAAAAAGGCGCAGGCTTATCAGCGGAGAATTCAACACTGTGGTGTATTGAGGTTTTGCATGACGGTTACATCAAACCAATGCTCTGTTAAGCTGCCTGCCATACTATACGGGATAACTACTTGCATCAACAAAGCGTTCTGTATAGTATTGCCTTAAATGGAGGCATCACGGATCTTTTGTGATTTGTTGACGGCCATGCGACATATGACAAGACGGTGGAAAAATACCAAGACGTGTGTATGAAGGTTAATCCTTGTTTGGAATACGAATGAGGATGTATCCAAGTATTAAACTTGGATAATATACGGAATGACCCATTAGAAGCGGATGAAGAAGATATAAAAGCAACATCATAAGTATGTTGTTATACATCCAGCATCAGTTGGAAGTTGGTCTTATGATATGTATGCTGGACTGCGTGAGAGCTCCTTTACCCTAAACATGTCTTTGCGCAAATCTATACCACATATGTGACTATGAGTGACTTTAGAATACAGGTATATGAAACATATGCAGGGCGAAAGACGAACCTGTAGACTGGTGGAGCCTATGATCATATGGCAAGCAAAGGTCCTCGTCGATCGAACAAACTGAGAAAATATGGAGACGGGAAAAGGAGTGGGGAAGGATAGAGGAGGAGACGACCCCTTGTCTACAGGGGAACATCTTCAAGATCATAGAACATGGAGTAAAAACGTGGAGGATAATCCAGAAGAATGTGTAACATTACCGTAGTTCTCTCAGGTTATAAAACAAGCCCATGTATGATGAGGTGAGAAAACGATTGGAATTCATTGCGTAGTCACAGGTATTCGCTACAATAGAACAACTGTTTAATACAAAGAATTCTTGGGTAATCAGAAGAGGCGGGACACTAAACAAGGTGACCAGATGGGAAACTTATGGTGAGAAGGAATTTAAGAGGTGTAGTAATGTGGGTGATGGGGGAGAAGCAATCAAAGAGAGGATTAGTGAGGTTGTGGTTGAAGTACAACAACATAAAGAAGTGAAATGAGGTAAAGCACATAGTAGGGCATCACGTAAAGAGAGAAGCAGGGGCCTGATAGTGATGATGTCCTCACCCAGCGGCAACGAACTTGTAAGAAACTATCAGTGGATGTGCAAAAAAAAGTTACAGAGGGGGGGGGGAAGGGCAGAGGAAAGGTGAGGCAAAGAAAGGACAATGAGAAAAGAATGTTTCAGAGCAAAGGATATCGGTCGATGTAAGCCCCCGATAGCATTTAAGTGGTCCTAACATTAAATGTTAATGGCCTAAGGCTGATGTAAATCCGTAAGATAATTAGTGACTTTTTTTAAAGAGACTTGGCATACAATAATATTTTTAAAAGAGCATAATTAGTATGGAAGCATTTGTTGGAGATGGATATAAAGTTTATTGCAGGGTAACTGGAAGCTTAAGGAGGTGCTGCTGTATTAAATAGCTGAGACCAGTCCATTCCAATTGATACATAGGTAATAAGGGGGAGATGGGAGAGTAGCGAGGGTGATGGGACATGGGTGGGGTACATGTGTGTTTGTGAGTGTCTACATGCCGGCGGACAGTAATAGACATGTTAAAGAGGAATTTGTAAAGGGACACACTAATTTATCATATGCGGGGGTTTACCAGTTTATTCAGTATTGGAGGGGATTGGAAGAGGGTGAAACGTAAAAAGATGTGGAGCCGAGGGAAGAGGGTGTGTTTTGGGGTCCTACGAGATGATTTAGGGAGCTGGCTTCGCTGATGTATTGAGGGGGAAGGGTGGAACGTGGAGCATTACTTTATGTGAAGAGAGGATAAGCATCACGACTAGATCGTATTTATGCTCTCCCGGGATACAGTGTCTAAGACAGAAACATAAAATGTAGTGTTTTGGGGGAGATCATAGAAGGAGTGGTCGTGGATGTGAGTCGGATGGGGAGGGTTACCAAAGCGTTACTTGAGTTATTGAAACTGAATGTGGAGATTGATAGATGAGCCTGAGGACGGAGATAGTATCTGGTTTGAGTGGTGGACAAATAGTGGACCAAGGGGAGAAAAGGAGGTGATAACTACATGGTGGAGAATATCCAAACCAGAAACCCCTCAAAAATTTTTATATGAGGAAAAGGGAAAGAGAAAATCAATGAAATATGGCTTACAGAAGATATTTTGGAGACAGCTGAAAACAGTGCATGAAGGTTTAGAGGGTTTATCCAGTACAAGAGATTGAGGGCATCAAAGCGCAATTAATGGAATGCAGAATGCAAGACTTGAAGGTGAGAGAATGAAGGTTGCATGGAAGATGTTTTATGGGGAGATAAGCCAATCCTCCTGGTGTATGTGGCGATTAAGACACACGACAGAAGACAATGACTGTGATGCAGAATCATAAGAACATAAGAAAGGAGGAGCACTGCATGGAGGCCTGTTGGCCCATACTAGTCAGTCCTTTTAACCAATTCATCCCACTAACAAAACATTTGCCCAACCCAATTTTCAATGCTACCCCAAGAAATAAGCTCTGAATGGAAAGTCCCACTGCAAATCCAAACCCCTCCCACTCATGTACTTATTCCAACCTAGATTTTGAAAACTACCCAAAGTCCCAGCCTCAATAACCAACTAGGTAGACAGTTCCCACTCATCAACTACCCTATTTCCAAACCAAATACATCCTATGTCCTTTCTAAATCTAAACTTATCTAATTTCAATCCATATACTGGCGGGTTCTCTCTCTTGGAGATATATCCCAAGACCTGGTTAATATCCCCTTTTTTAATACCTATCTTCCACTTATACACTTCGATCAGGTCTCCTCATTCTTCGCTAAACAAGTGAATGTAACTTAAAAGTCTCATATTTCTTCCTAAGGAAGATATCCTAATGCTATGTATTAATTTAGTCATCCTACGCTGAATGTTTTTCTAACAAATTTATGTCCGTTTTGTAATAAGGAGACAAGAACTGAGCCTTGCATAATCCTAGGCGAGGGCCTTACAATGATTATAAGCAGCTGTATGACCTCTGACTTCTGTTGCTTCACTTTCTTGATAAAAATCCCAGTAATCTATTTGCCTTATTACGTACACCATAGGCATTGCGGTCTTGGTTTAAGGTTGCTGTCTCACCATAACGCCCAATCCTTTTTTGCAATCTGTTGGGCTAAGTTTCTACATCATTTATTTAACTTATAATACCTAGGAGGGTATGGTCACTCCCAAGCTTGCAGGAACCTTGCAATTATCTACATTGACTGCAATCTGCCCACTTTTTCTTACCAAGAATAGAGTTTTAGTTTAAATCCTCCTGAAGTTACCATAACATCTACGTTTGAATCAATTATCCTACCTATCTTTGTGTCAATTGGCGATAATTTGCTCAAATCACTAGTAATTCCCCTCACAAGATCATTGATATATATTTTAAACAACAACGGGCCCAAGGACTGACCCTTGTGGAACGCCACTTTTGTTACAGATCCCTACTCAGATTTAACCCCCATAATTGGACCTCTCTGCTTCCTGACAGTGAGCCATGACACGATCACACGAGAGCACTTTTCCCCCAATGCATAAGCTGTGCCACTTTCTTTAACAGTCTAAGGTGTGGAACTATCAAAAGCCTTACTAAAATCTAAGTAAATAATACAAATTCTTATTGTGGTCAACAGCCCCTCAAAAGCTTTACTGAAAAGAAAGTAATAAATAGTTAGACAAGACCGGCCTCTTGTGAATCCATGCTGATATCATTAATCAAGCTATACTTTAACGAGAAGGCTTCCTTATAACTCAGCTAAATTGACTAGAGCAATTTGCCTAAAAATTAGGTACAGCTTATGGGCGGTAATTTGTGGTAACGACTTGTCCCCTGTTTTAAAAATAGGAGTTACATTACCATCTTCCACATATCAGACACTACACCTCATTGAAGAGAAAATTAAAATATTAGTTAATGTTTCACTGAGTTCCATTTGCTTCCGAAGAGAACCCTTTTAAAAAACACCTCATCAGGACCCGAACACATTATTTTGCTTCATCTGTCTTCTGCTTCACAACCATCTCACTAGTGACAGTGATGTTACATAATTTAACTTTCTCCTAGCCCACTGTAAAAAATAATTACTTGAAATTGTTTAGTGTACTTCCTGTGTAAAAAAACTGAGAAAATAATTATTTAAAATCAAGCATATATCATTCTCCTTGTCAGTATAGGTGCCCATAGTTTTATTTATAAGGGGACCTCTCTTATCTCAAACTTTTGTTCTATAGACCTGGAACAAAACTTTTTGGTTAGTTTTAGAATCATCTAGCCAAACTTTAAATTTCATAGTCCCTTTTAGCTTTTCTTATCCCCTTTTTAATGTCCCTTCCAATGTCAATAACTGATATCATAAGATTAACCCTCACCACATTTGAACGCCTATAAATTCCCTTATTCTTATTGCCAAGTAGATATTAGCCTATTATTCAATATCCCTTTTGGGTCAATTTCAATTGATCTAATATCTATTCTATGGGAATACACGCCAGCATGTATAGTGGTTCAGAGAAAACTTCATAATTGATAGCTCTCTTCCTTATCCCAGTGAACAGATAATGTTCACTAAACCCATCGAAAATCTGCTAAGAGCGAAATCTGGGGACTGTTACTGAGTAATCGCTACTATCGTTACTTCCATTCAATGCTAAAATGAAATTGATTTGTGGGTCACTAGCACCCAGTTTTCCTCTGAAATTTCTAATTATAACAAAGGGAAATTCCATTGTTTGCCATACTAAGTCAAGCAGTTATTTTCCCCTTGTAGGTTCTGTCACAAACAATCCTGAAACTTCTAAGAAGTTCGTATGATCTAAATTTCCTCAGTCAAGAAATTCCCAATCAACAAGACTAAAGTTTAAAGTCTCCTAGAATTACTACATTATCGTGCCTTGTGCTTAACAATTTCCTCCCATAGTAGTTTCCCCATGGCCCTATCTAAGTTTGGGGACGGTAATCACGCCTAAAATCCGTTTTTCATGCCCCTCTGAAAATTCTATCCAAACAGACTAGTGTTACTCAACTTAATACCCGCTTTATGCAACAGTTTCAAGGATCACGATATACAATCCACCGCCGCCACCCCCCCCCGCAATACTTCATCTTCTTGGAACAATTTAAAACCCTGAATATGACATTCCCGCAGGCATGTCCCGACTTTTTTGATTAAACCACGCCCTCAGTTTAAGGCAAATACATCAATGTTACCTAACATTATAGCAACTAATCTCAACTCGTCCATCTTATATCCTAGCAACTACGGGCAATTAGCATAATCAACTTTGAAAGACTCCTTACTCTTTACCCTTCCTGCTCAATTCTATTTTTCTCTAAACCTATTACTGTCCTTATCACCCAAGGACCCTGGCTTTTCAATATCTATCTTCGATTTTCCTTATTATACTAGTTCCCCTAGAACTCGTAATATTACTACATACTACACTGGACTTTCACTGTTTTCCCACCGCCAAAACCCATACCACTAACTATACCTAGTATAAAGTCCTAACTGCGCCCTCCACTGCAGTTGCCAGTGCTCCCCACCCCACACATAGATAAGTGAACCCCATCCGTACATACATGTCATTTGTGCCATAGAAGAGGTCCCAGTTTGTCAATGAATGTTACCACAATTTTTCCTTACAGTTTTGTCCAGCCAGCAATTGAACAACCAATTGCCTGGACAACCATTCATTTCCAACTCCCCTCCTTGGCAAAAAACCACATATGAGAGGGTTCCCACCCTAACATCAAATTATTTCTATTGCTGACCCTATACCTGCTAATCAGGTCTCACTCCAACGTCTGCCAACATCGTTGCCTCCAGCACTGAGACAATAATAAGGATTGCTCCCATTACCCTCATGATGTCATCCTCCAGACGGCTAACAATATCCTCCTCCTCCCAGCCCAGAAAGCAAACTCTGTCTCCTACTCCTGTCCTTCAAGCAGAATTCCCTACCATATACCTAACTTGGCTTATCCCAAACAACAACAATATTCTTACCTTCCCCTTAATGTCTTTCGTCTTGTCGTTCCCAGTAGGTCGATTCACATTCGTCGGGTAGCACTGAGAATGTATTGGATGTTTCCACAACAGTTTCCACGGCAGTCTTTCTTCTTCATCGTTTCTTCTACCTTTCCATTCGTCTTCTTGATCGGCACTTCTTTTCCCTGCTTTCCACCACTGACATTTCCCTTCTGACCCTGAGGCTCAAAACAGGAGGACTACTCCGAATCCCTTTTGTTTTTCCCCCTCGGTCAGTCGGGCCGAATCCATATTCCCGCCAACCTCAATTCTTCCATAAGAGCTGTGGTAAAGTTGCCTCGATGGAGGCATCTTGCTCAATTCTAGAGAGAGCGCAAACGAGGTCTCAAGGGCCTAAGTACACAGCAGGTCAACACTGCGCTAAAGCCAACTCCAATCAGGACGATAAATTAGACACATGGAAACTCTTGGGTATCTTTATTGAGGAAACGTTTCGCCACAAGATGGCCTTCAACATCCATACAAGAATCTTGAAGAACAGGAGGAGAATGAGGTATCATCCCCTCAAACCTTGAGTCGATGTGGTCAGGTCCAACACTTGAATAGAATACGGCATACGCTGAGAGGAGCTTATAAACCGTTTGCAGGAGAGTGCAGGTGCAGCAGTCAAAGGTCGTGTAACATTGTTCAATTTTGAAGATTTGATGGACTGACCACACGACTCAAGTTGAGGGACTGATACCTCATTCTCCTCCAGTTCAAGATTCTCCCTATGTATGGACTGATGAAGCCACAGTGTGGCGAAACGAGTTCTCAAAAAGATACACAAAGTTGGACCAGGTGCATACGGTATGTGGGAGGGTATACAATGGGAACAGAGTTTAGTTAACTACGGAAAGTATTAGTGGTTATGCCTGATAAGTGGTTTGAGATATATATGAAGAGGGTGGAAACAGGAAAGATTGCAGATAGGAAAGATTTTCGACAAGGGGAAAAACAGAGAACCTAGAGCAGCAGATAGAGCCTATAGATTAAGAGGAAGTGGTGGACGCCTTTAAAAGGGATGAGGATGTTGGAAAGCACCTGGATTTTCTGGAGTTTACCTGAGAGAGTTTCGTTGGTCACGCCCCGCGGGCCCGGATCTGTGACCAGGCCTCCTTGTGGATCAGCCCTGATCACCAGGCTGTTTGCTGTCTGGTCTGCACGCAAACCAACCGTACGAGCCACAGCCCGGCTTGATCAAGGAAAACTGACTTTAGTTGCTTGTCCTTCCAGTGCCCCCCAACTTGAAGACTAGCCAGTGTCTGGTTGGTAATCCCCCTTATTGTGCTGGAGGCAGTTGAAACAGTCTCGGCGCCCTGACAACTTATTGTATGGTCTCTAAACGTGCTAGTGGACAACCCCTCTTTACATTGGGGGAAGGTGCATCGTCGCCAATCTTTTGCTTTTCGTAAGTGAGTGATTTTCGTGTGCAAGTTCGGTACTAGTCCCTCTAGGATTTTCCAGGTGTATATAATCATGTATCTCTCCCTCCTGCGTTCCAGGGAATACAGGTTTAGAAACCTCAAGCGCTCTCAGTAATTGAGGTGTTTTATCTCCGTTATGCGCGCCGTGAAAGTTCTCTGTACATTTTCTAGGTCCGCAATTTCACCTGCCTTGAAAGGTGCTGTTAGAGTGCAGCAATATTCCAGCCTAGATAGAACAAGTGACCTGAAGAGTGTCATCATGGGCTTGGCCTCCCTAGTTTTGAAGGTTCTCATTATCCATCCTGTCATTTTTCTAGCAGATGCGATTGATACAATGTTATGGTCCTTGAAGGTGAGATCCTCTGACATAATCACTCCCAGGTCATTGACGTTGGTTGTTTCGCTCTATTTTGTGGCCAGAATTTGTTTTGTTCTCTGATGAAGATTTAATTTCCTCATGTTTACCATATCTGAGTAATTGAAATTTCTCATCGTTGAACTTCATATTGTTTTCTGCAGCCCACTGAAAGATTTGGTTGATGTCCGCCTGGAGCCTTGCAGTGTCTGCAATGGAAGACACTGTCATGCAGATTCGGGTGTCATCTGCAAAGGAAGACACGGTGCTGTGGCTGACATCCTTGTCTATGTCGGATATGAGGATGAGGAACAAGATGGGAGCTAGTACTGTGCCTTGTGGAACAGAGCTTTTCACCGTAGCTGCCTCGGACTTTACTCTGTTGACGACTACTCTCTGTGTTCTGTGTTCTGGGATAGATGGAATCCCAAATGAATTTTATTTGAGCAACTGGGATGTCATGAAGGAATTCTTGGTGCAGTTGATGAATGTAATGAAGGATAAGGGAAGCATGAGTCTAACACAAAGGACAGGTGTAGTAGTTATGGTTCCAAAGGGGGAAGTACAGAATAGCATCCTAGATTATAGAGGTTTATCATTAATGTGTGGGGATTATAAATTGTTTGCCAGGGTGTTAGGTAATAGATTGCATAAAGAAATTTTGGGAGGTTATAGATGGGGGACAGATGGGTGTGCCAGGGCGAACAATGTTTAGTGGGCATGGGAGGATAAAGGGTTATATAGAGGAGCATAGGGATGGACGGCGGAGGTGTTTTGCTTTGGTTTTGGAAGGCGGCTTATGATTGTGTTAAGAGACATTATGGATGATTATGGGAGGATGGATTTCGGTGAGGAAATTGTGCAGTGGGCAGAAACTTTATATAGAGTTGCAGAAATACGAGTGAAATAAATGGAAGGGTGGGAAAGATGGTTAGTATGGGTGGGGGGCTGAGGCAGGGATGCCCCATGTCTCAGATCCTATTTGCATGTCTGCAAGCCCCATTATTAGGTTGATAAATGAGGAGTAAGTGGGGGGGGGGTTTAAGACTTAGGGGTGCTATGGTATAGTTGGTTATGTGTATGACACGACGGTCTTAGTGGGGGGAAGAAGGGGTTAAAGAATGTAAGTAAAATTGTTGAAATATTTAGTGGAGCAACAGGTTATGAGTATTAATAGTGAAAAGTCGAAATTACTGGAGGTTGGGTCATGGGGGGGAGGGGAACTGGGAAAAAAGTATGGATGGCAAGGTGTAGAGCAGATAAAAATCTGTGGAGTATTGTACGAGGGGCAGCGCAGGGGGTGAGAGGCAAAATTCTAAAAGGGTAGTGCAAAGAGTATTGCTTAGGTTAGGGGGGAATAGACCGAGTGGTTTGACTAACAACAGAGTCATTGTAGTTAATACATTCTTTTTATCCTAAATTGTAGCACGTGGCTGTGGTGTACCCCTTGATGGCGAAAGAGTGCGGCAAGTGCAAAGGAAAGTACTAAATATTTGATATGGGATATGGTTGTCATTGGCTGAGGCAGACGGTTGTAATGACACCGCTGGCAAAGGGAGGTTTAGGTTTAATTCCTTTGGATAGCAGACTGAAGAGCATGTACGGAAGCATTTTTTATCTGAGATTGGGCGGGGAACGTGGTATCAGAGTGAGGGATGTGATGGAAGATGTGAGGCGGTGGTGGGGGGGTAGGGACTTAGAGGAGTGTATGAGTATGTTGAGATACTTATTACAAGGTAAAGAAATCCGGAAATGTAAGGCGTGTGTTTTGGGGAGGTTGGTAAGGTGTCAAGAGGTGTTGGAAAGGGGAGACTGTTTTTCCATTATTAAAACGGGCACGAACTGGGGAGACTTCAGTAAGTTACGGGTGAATTCAAGGGTGAGGGGAAACTATGTATAGGTTTTTAATGGGATTTTGCCAACTAAAGTACGACTGTATCAGATGGGAATTTTGCAGTCTCAATGTTGTGTTTTTGGTGGGGGGGGAGGAAACAGCTATATGTGGTGTATTTCTGTGAGCATATCGAGAGGGCAAAGTTATGGTTTCGCAGTGTTGGATTTGGTGGGTTGGAGCAGGTTAGTGGGATTAAGGGCACTGAGTTTTTGGGTATAGAGGGAGTGGGAGATAGTGTGAGGAGGGCCCTCATGTATTTAGTGGCAGATTATATTATTTTACCGTGGGCGATGAGGGGGGTGGGGGGGGAGGAACAAACAAGGGATTTAGCAGGACATTTCTATAAACAATGTATAAATGAGGTAGTGTATGGACGTAGATGGGCTATAGATTTTCCGGTATCGTATAGAGGTACGACTGTGAGAGGGTTTTCGCGAATTAGTGTTGTAATGGTTGGGTGGACTGGTGTCTGGTATAAGAGGGGAGGGAAAAAAATGAATTACATGGACCATGAATATCATGATTATCAAGCACTGTTTTCCTGAAAGCAAGAGGGGGCTTATCAATTCGATTAGGGGCATAATGTTGTATTATCAACCATTAGTGTGTAAAAGAGAAAGTCTGAAATTGTTTTGGAAAACATGCCCAATAAATTCTAGAATTTTTTTAAAACATGAAAATTTCGGGGTTAAAAATTTTTCATTTTTTTGGTATATTAATACGTGTGTGTTTCAATATATTTTTAACAGTTACATTTTAAAGTTGCTTTTTTCACTATAGTAAAGTTGTTATTTTTTATATTTTTGTCAAAAAGTGAATAGTTGTTGGGATTTTAAAAGTTCTTTGAATGTTTTTAAGATTTTTGTGGATCTAGTGTTTTGTGTTTTTTTTTTTCCCTTTTTGGAAAAGGGGGAAAGAATGGAAGCCCTTACGATGGAATCTAAACACATTAACTGCATTTTTGACAATTTATATAGCGTTTTTTATTTTTTTTTAGTAAATTTCAAAAGAATAATTAAAATTTTCAGCAATTGAAAATACATTTGAATGATAAAAAGATAATTTTTTTGAAAATTTTTATTTAGAAAAAAGGATAAAAAAAGACATAGGATGGGGGATATTTCATTTTCACTCATGGGAAAAACGGGTAAATTATTGCGAAATGAAAATTTTCTTTTTTTTTTGTGGAGGACCTGCTAAGGCTTTTTTTTTTATTAATGCATTGAAATTTTTTTAAAATAAAATTGAAAATGTATGGAGTATAAAAACGTTAAAGTAAATATTACCATTGTGTTTACCCAATTTTTTTGGGATATAAAACAATAACGAAAATTGTTGGGGGGGGGGGGGGAAAGGAGCCTATATTGAAAGTGTTTGGGTCATTTTTATCAAAAAAAAAAAAAAAAAAACATGTTTGGAAAGCCGTGTTTTTTTGCAGTAGTGTTTTAGTTATGTAGTTAGTGTAAAATCAAAAAATCATTATAAATATTGTTACTTAGTGACCAGAACACACCCACTGCCCAAGTTATTAGGGACCGCAACACAACCACTGATAATGTTACTTAGGGACCCCCAACACACCCACTGATAATTTTTACTTAGTGGACAAAAACCCAAAACCCACTGATAATGTTATTTAGGGGCCAAAAACACACCCACTGTTTAATGTTAACTTAGTGGCCCCAAACACACCCACTGATAATTTTTTACTTGAAAAACCGGAAAAAAACCCCTGATAAATGTTACTTGTGGACCAAAAACAAACCCATGAAAATGTTACTTAGGGGAACCAAAAACACCCCTGTAATGTTACTTAGTGGACCAAACACACCCACTGATAATGTTATTTAGGCCCCGGGAAAACACCCACTGTTAATTTTACTTAGGGACCAGAACACCCCAAGAAAAATTTTAAACTTAGGGGGCCCAAAGAACCAAACCCACTGAAATTTTAATTTTAGTGGCTAAAAACACCCACTAAATTAATGTTACTTAGGGCCCAGAAAAAACACCCACTGAAAAAGTTACTTAGGGGACCGAAAACACCCCCCAAGGGAAATTTTAAACTTAGGGGGACCAGAACACCCCCAAATGTTAATTTTTACTTAGGGCCCCAAAAACCCCCACCCACTGTTAAGGGTAACTTGGGGGACCAAACACCCCCACTGATAATTTTTACTTATGGACCGGGAACACACCCCCCGATAATTTTTTACTTAGGGGCCCGGGAACACCCCCACTGATAATGTTTTAGGGGAAACCAGAACACACCCACTGTAATGAAACTTAGGTGGCCCCAGAACAAAACCCCTGATAATGTTTCTTAGGGGCCGGAACACACCCATTTTTTAATGTTCCCTTAGTGGACCAAACCCCCCCCCCACTGATAATTTTACTTAGGGGAAGAACACACCCATGATAATTTTAAACTTAGGGGACCAGAAAAAAACCCCCACTGATAATGTTACTTAGTGGACCGGAACACCCCCCACATAATTTACTTAGTGGCCCGGAAAACACACCCCCCTTAAATTTACTTAGTGGCCCCGGGAACACACCCACTGACAATTTTAAACTTAGTGGACCGGAACAAAAAACCCCTTGACAATGTTACTTAGGGGACCGGAAAACCCCCATGACAATTTTACTTAGTGGCCCCGGAACGAGCCACTGACAAGGGTTACTTGGGGACCGGAAAAGGGCCATGAAAATTGTTATTTTAGTGGCCGGGAAACCCAGACCCAAATGAAAATGTTACTTATGGACCGGAACAGAGCCACTGAAAATTTTTTACTTATGGGGGGGAATACACCCCTGATAATTTTATTTAAAGGGGCCCGGAAACTCCCACTGGAAAAAGTTACTTAGGGGACCAGAACACACCCACTGAAAATTTTAATTAGTGGACCAGAACCACCCATGAAAAAGTTTTTTAGGGGCCCGGGAACCAACCCATTGATAATTTTACTTAGTGGACCAGAAAAAACCCCCACTGATAATGTTATTTTAGTGGCCCAAAACACCCCCACTTTTTAATTTTTAAATTAAGGGACCAAAAAACAAAACCCAAACTGATAATTTTCCTTAGTGGAAAAGAACACACCCACGAAAATGTTACTTAGTGGACCAAACACCCCCCACGGGATAATTTTATTTTAGTGGACCGGAACCACCCACTGATAATTTAAATTATTTGGACCAGCCCACACCCATGATAATGTTACTTAGGGGACCAAAACACACCCACTGAAAATGTTACTTATTGGCCCAAAAAAACACACCCACGATTTGGGTTTACTTATGGCCCGGGAAAACCCCACCCACTGAAATGTTATTTAAAGGGCCCGGGAAAACAAAACCCCCCTGAAAGGGTTTATTTTGGGCCCCGGAAACCCCCAAATGAAAAGGGTTACTTAGGGGCCCGGAACAACCCCTGACAATTTACTTATTTGGCCGGAACAGACCACTGACAATGTTACTTAGTGGCCCGGGAAAACAGAGCCATTGACAATGTTAATTTGGACCGGAATAGGCCACTGACAATTTTATTTTAGTGGCCCGGAAAACACACCCCACGGGAAAAATTTTTCCCTTAGTGGACCCGCAACACACCCACTGAAAATTTGTTACTTAGGGCCCGGCAACACACCCAAAGGAAAATTTCTTAGGGACCGCAACACCCCACTGAAAAAGGGTTATTTTGGGGACCGCAACACACCCACTAAAATGTTCCCTTTATTTGGACCGAAAACACCCCCCATGAAAATTTTTACTTAGGGGAAACCGAAAACACCCCAAATGACAATGTTACTTAGTGGACCGCAAAAACACCCCTGACAATTTACTTAGGGGGGACCGCAACACCCCCACGGGACAATTTTATTTAGTGGACCGCAACAAAACCCCACTGACAATTTTTATTTTAGGGGCCCGCAACCCCCAAATAAAACAATGTTATTTAAGGGGACCGCAACACCCCCACTGGGCCCAATGTTACTTAGTGGACCGCAAAAAAACCCACTGAAAATTTGTTACTTAGGGGACCGCAACACCCCACGAAAATGTTCTTGGGGACCGCAACACACCCATGATAATTTTTTCTTAGGGGACCCCCCCAACACCCCCACTGATAATTTTTATTAGTGGACCGCAACACACCCCACTGTTTGGGGTTACTTAGTGGCCGAAAACAAACCCACGGGATAATTTTACTTAGTGGCCCCGCAAACACACCCACTAAATTAATGTTTTTAGGGGACCGAAACCCACCCCACTGAAAAGGGTTATTGTGGACCGCAAAAACCCACTGTTTAATGTTACTTAGTGGCCCGCAACAAAACCCACTGAAATGTTATTAGTGGATGAAAACCAAACCACTGATAATGTTACTTAGTGGACCAGAACACACCCACTGATAATGTTACTTAGTGGACCGCAACACACCCACTGATAATGTTACTTAGTGGACCGCAACACACCCACTGATAATGTTACTTAGTGGACCGCAACACACCCACTGATAATGCCTCTTTTTATATATATATTTATATCACATTTATATACGTAACTATGTATATTGTATTAACTGTTTTAAATAAAATATAAAAAAAATAATAAAAATAAAATAGGGATAATACCATGGTATTTTTTTATATATTTTAACAGATAATAATATAACCCCGAAAGTCTCTATTCTAGCTATAAACGGGGACTTTCGAGCTATAATATTAAGTGATGGTCATATTCTCTAACAATAGTTAAATAACACAGGATGACCAATTTCCAAGACATAACAGTCAACACTAAACCACAATTATCGCTACACTACAATCATTGCTATATCAAAATCATTACTACACTACAGTCATTACAAAACAATCATTACACTACAATAATCATTACACTACAATCATTACTGCGCTACAATCACTACACTATAATCACTACACCACAATAATAACCACATCACAATAATCACTACTCTACAATCATCACTACACTAAAATAATCACTAGACCATAATCACTACACAATCACTACATCACTACTATCACTACACCACAATAATCACTACCTTTCATCCGTGGACTGCTTGCAGAGGCAAAGGCAATGTTCGTGGCTTTCACTGAGACCCACATAAAGGATCACTTGGACAATGAAATATGGATCCCAGGTTACAACCTATACAGATGTGACAGAGTGAACAGGCAAAAGGGGGGGGTTGGCCTGTACATTGCAGAGTCACTTGTTTGCACAGAACTGCTTAATGCCTCAAATGACGTAGTGGAAGTTTTAGCAGTAAAGGTCGAGAACCAAAACCTAGTCATTGTGGTAGTCTACAAGCCTCCGGATGCAACATCCCAGCAATTCCAGGAACAGCTGTTAAAAATTGACCACTGTCTGGAAAATCTTCCAGCTTCCTGCACCCAACATCTTGCTCCTGGGGGATTTCAACTTAAGGCACCTAAAATGGAGGAATATAGCAATATAATATTGTTGCAGTAATAACACCAGAGGCAGCTCTGATGAAAACTCACACTCACACGAGCTTTTAATCTCTGCACAAAATTCAATTTAAACCAGCAAATAATAGAGCCTACTAGACTGGAGAATACACTAGACCTCATATTCACTAACAATGATGATCTGATAAGAAATGTCACCATATCAAAAACAATATACTCAGATCACAACATAATTGAGTTCAGACATGTATGCGAGGAGCCCCAGACCGACAAAATGAGACTAGTCACGAGGGAGCATTCACCAAATTAACTTCAATAACAAAAACATAAAGTGGGACCAAGTAAACCAAGTCCTAACCGATATAAGCTGGGAAGATATACTAAGCAACACAGACCCAAACTTATGCCTAGAACAGATTAACTCGGTGGCACTCGATGTATGCACAAGGGTTATTCCTCTAAGAAAAAGGAGGAGTAGATGTAAAATAGAAAGAGACAGGCGCTCCCTTTACAGGCGACGGAAAAGAATAACAGAGCGGCTAAAAGAGGTCAATATATCTGAAATGCGCAGGGAGACACTGGTCAGAGAAATAGCAAGCATCGAACTTAGCTAAAAGAATCCTTTAGGAGTCAGGAATCGCAGAAAGAACTAAAAGCTATAAATGAAATCGAAAGAAACCCAAAGTATTTCTTCTCCTATCCAAATCAAAATCGAGAACAACACCCAGTATTGGGCCCCTACTTAAACAAGATGGGTCCTACACAGATGACAGCAAGGAAATGAGTGAGCTACTCAAGTCCCAATATGACTCAGTTTTTAGCAAGGCCGCTAACCAGACTGAGAGTCGAAGATCAAAATGAATTTTTTATGAAGAGAGCCACAAAATTTGATTAACACAAGCCTATCCGATGTTTTTCTGACGCCAAATGACTTCGAACAGGCGATAAATGACATGCCCATGCACTCTGCCCCAGGGCCCGACTCATGGAACTCTGTGTTCATAAAGAACTGCAAGAAGCCCCAACCCAACCCTTTTTTCCATCCTTAGGGAGGGGAGCAGGCAGGGGGGTCGTCCCTCATTTTACTAAAAACAACAGACATAGCCCCACTCCACAAAGGGGGCGTAAAGAACAGCAAAGAAACAGACCAATAAAAAACTAATCCCATATCATAAAAATTTTTTAAAGGGGCCAAGAAAAGATCACCACCCTCAGAAACCCCCGTTACACAAACCAGGGCAAATGGTTTAAACAGGTCGCTCCCCGTCTTCTCAAATACTGGATCATACGCAAGGTCCCAAATGCACAGAAGACAAAAAAAATGCAGATGTAATATATACAACTTTGCAAAACCTTCGACAAAATTGCCATGGCGTAATAGCGCACAAAATGCGCGCTAAAGGAATAACAGGAAAAGTCGGTCGAGATCTATAATTTCCCCACTAACAGAAACAAGAGAGTCGTCAACAGAGTAAAATCCGAGGCCTACGGTGAAAAGCCGTTCCACAACCATACTAGCTCCCATCTTGTTCCCTCCTCATACCGACATGACAAGGATGCAGGGGCCCAGCAAAACCCTGTCTTCCTTTGCAATGAAAACCCCAATCGCATGCATGTCTTCCCATTGCCCGAATTTTTCAAGGCTCCAGGCGCATCAACCAATCTTTCAGTGGGCTGCAGAAAACAATATGAAGTTCAACATGAGAAATTTCAATATCAAATGGTAAACATGAGAAAAAAATCTTCATCAGAGTACAAACAAATTTTGGCCACAAAAAAGACGAAACACCCAAATCAAAGACCTGGGAGTGATTAGTGGAGGATCCACCTTCAAGGACCATAAAAAATTGTATCAACGCATCTCTAGAAAAATGACAGTGATAATGAGAACCTTCAAAAATAGGGGGGCAACCCCAATTATACCCTTCAGGTCACTTGTTCATCTGGGCTGGAAATATTCTGCACTTAACAGCCCTTTAAAGGGCAGGTAAATTGCCGCCCTAAAAAATGTACAAGAACTTTCACGGCACGATAACGGAGATAAAACACCTCAATTACTGAGAGCGCTTGAGGTTTCAACCGTAATCCCTGGAACGCAGGAGGGAGAGATACATGATTATATACACCTGGAAAATCCTAGAGGGACTAGTACCGAACTTGCACACGAAAAACCCAACTCACTTTTGAAAGCAAAAGACTTGGCGGGACGATGCACCACCCCCCAAATGAAAAGGGGGGGTTTGTCACTAGCACGTTAAGGACCATACAATAAGTGTCGGGGGCCGAGACTTTTTCAACTCCCTCCCAGCACACATAAAGGGGAATTAACAACAGGACCCCTGGCAGTTTCAAGCTGGCACTGGACAAGCACCTAAAGTCATTTCCTGATCAGCCCGGCTTTGGCTCGTAACAGTTTGTGATTCGTGACAGCCAGGGCAGCAACAGCCTGCGGTTTATTCAGCTGAGCAGCTGATCAGACCAGGAGGCCTGGTCAACGAAGACCTGGCGCGCGGGGCTTTGACTCCGCGAAAGCTGCTCATCCAGGTAAACTCCAGGTAAACTCACAATTAATCACTACACATACCACAATAATCACGTACACCACAATTCTTCACATACACCACAATCACTACAAGAGCCAACAATCATAACAGCCATCAATGCATCACACCCTCAATCTATCACTATTCACATCCAATCAACTACATCAATGCCACAGCCATGCATATACAACAATAATTACACGACATCTAGACAATAGTCATCTACAAGCAACATAATCACTAGCACCATAATCGACTAGCACAATCGACTACATCACTCTCACCACAATAATCACTAGCAACACCCCACTTACACTACACACAATCACATACACACACAATCAACTACAACCACAATCACTACATCCCACTAATCACTACATCCAACAATCATCAGGTCATACCCAACTATCACTACACTACAATCACTAGCCCACAATCTTCTACTACAGAATTACCACAAACAATTACACCACAATCATCTGACACCACAATCATCATCTACGCACACTACAACTACACGACAATCACTACACACCACAGCCATCATATCACAAAAATCACTGCACTATTGTATTTATAATTATGAGGAATGGTCATAAAAAGTCACAAAAACACAGCTACTACAATGCTCCGCAACAGGTACTACTAATCAAGTCCACTTCACACAATAATCCACTAACACCACAATAATCACACACAACAAACAACTAACGGCCACAACTATTATCTACAGGTACATTTAATACATCGCTATTGTAATGCTATCCGATATCACTATCTATTATTCTTAACCAGTTTTGCTATACTTGACAGGGTGCGGGGGGCGAGGGGGGTTTATCTCAACATGAAGTAACTGAATCAAGAATCCTCGGCATAGGTGACCAGTATTAATTTTTTCATTATCCAAAACTTGTGGATTCTCGTTCCTATTATAGTTACACAGCTGACGAGTGTTAGTTGTTGGTATAATGTAACTAAAAGAGGAGAGTACCTTGGCTTGCTGATGTCGTAGGATGATCTAAAATCCGTAACCAAGGAGAGGCCTGCGAGGGATCTTTAGCTTATCGGCAACGTTTATTCATTGTGACTTACGCAGTGTCGTCCGAACTGAGAGCAGCTACTGAAGACCTCAAGAATGTCAGAAAACAAAGGAAAAAGCTAACTTAGTCAAAAATATTGTTCAGCTATTCTCGAGAGGCCAGAAAGTTATACAAGGCCGTGAAAGGAGCCGGTGCCAGACCACATTTTTCTTCCCTGAATTCAAGACAATCTTATCTGTCAATGCTCAATGGTCAGCTACACTGGCAGATCGATCAGAACTTCATAGAAGCATACTTAGCAGGTTTCTACATTATCAACTACTCATGATTTTAAGCCAAGGGGGCAAGGAAGTTGCAGAATTGCCATAAGGCGAAGCAGGGTATATCCATAACGATTATAAAGAAGGATAACAATCATACGATGGATCAGCTGAGGAAACACTGCAGTTGCATAATTGACTACGGACACTGTTGTGTTCTAAAAGGGACTATTAGTCATATTAATGAGAAGGGATCCATTTAATTGAACTGTTCCTTGGTGTGCTCGCAGAGATCCTATTGCACTAGATCTCTCTAATCCACTCCATCTACGATTTTTTCTACTATTATGGTTATGTGTATTCATATATTCGGACTGAAATGCACTGAGAGCCTAGGCGCAGCAAGGGTTGGATAACGGAGCTGATCATTGCTATGGAATCCTAACCCAAAACATGCGCACCATCACTTGCGGGATATTTGTTTGCGCTCCGTATTGATAAATGTACTACGACACCATACTGATTAGATGCAGTGGCACACAAAAGACCACAGCCATTACAACAATCTATAAATGAACATCAAACAGTTAAAATAAAAGTCAGATGGTAATAAAGTGAGAAGAACAAGAATTGGAAGGAGATGATGAACCAAAAGATAAGAGCACAAACGACGTAAGAAAAAAGAGGAGGACAAGTGAAAACGACGAGAAAAGTCCATAAGAAAAATATGAGGTAACATTCCTTCTCTTCCTTCATTGCCGGACGCAAATTATATAAAAATATAATAAAAGTTACACAAAATATAACTGACAGACATAGTGCAATAATAAGTAAAGTGATAAATAAAAACAACACAATTGACGATCCTAAACAAAATATAAATAACCAGAAAATATAATAATTATTACAATTAATCAACAATAAGGCAATGCCGTTCAACGAAAAAAAAAAGAAGAATCGTCGTAGACACTCAATACAAATAAAAAAATCAAAACTAAATATGAAAGGCAAGTATTTAATACAACAAAAATCAAGCATTTATCTAAACAAAATACGAAATAAACAAGAATAAATAAAAAAACCTTTATGGTATTCGCTTAATCACAATATTCATAGTTTTGTCTTGAGTTAGAGCAAAGGAAAGACGTTAATTTTTTTGTTTGTCTTAGTTAGAGCAAAGGAAAGGTGTTAATTTATCGTGAGTATATTGTCCCTAAATGAAGGCACCTAGTTAACATGACTCAGCGAATCGTAATGATACGTATTTGCAAACAAGACCATACACGGGGGGAGTTTAAAACGCAACCCCCGATCAAGAGAGATCAGAACTCCAGTACCGACGCGTTTAAGCCACATTGGACGCAGCTGTACTACAATATCAATATATGATTTACAAGTACTCAATTTGGGTTGCATGAGGTCGAGACTCAGCGCCTGGCCCCGGCCAGGAGCAGAGTGTGTCTTAGTTAAACATACGACTGAGACTAAGAGTTAGAACTAGGACAATCTGACGAGAGCCTCAAAAAGGTCAATATTAACTGTTAGGATAATTCAATGTTTGCTTGAACAAGGAAGAACAGATATAGTAGGAAACAGCAATAAAGGTTCAAAACAGCCAGTGAACATATTAAACACAGGATATGCGGAGCTGATCAATATTTCAGGTATAAGTGTAGATTGTCAGCTGTATTGAACAATAACGTCTTCGTAAGTCACACAGAAGGGCTTTTCAAGTCAAAACAGAACCTACCCTGGAGGTGTGAGGAACGGCGAAGTATTTAGTAATTCCGGTCAGACAATGCTGAACGCGGACGATATAAATACATCGCTGTTTCGTCTTGCAACACAGACCAGTATGCTGGTTTATGACTTCGAGAACAGCACATAGTCTGTAGGGCGACGAACGTAGTACAATAAAGATGCAGCAATCATACCTGCATAGTTGTGTTTATATTCGCCATATGTTGTTCGGTATTTATATCTGCAGTTAATTCACAGCAGAAACAGCACAATGTCGGCCAGGAAGAGAACCCAAAAACATACCCAATTGAGGTATTACCCAGGTATACCGCAGTTTGAGGGTATGAGAATTCCCCGCGGGGGGTCAACGAGCCTGCAAGTCAAGTTTGTGAACCTAGTAATAAGATCCTCCACATAAAACAAAAAATTTCGTTATTACTGATAACTACGTTAAATTTGAAGCAAATTCAAACCCTCGACTAACATACAAGTAGCGTATACGCAAGATCTCACGAAACTCAACCTTAGAACAACGTCCAAAAAATCACTAACTCTAATGATCTGTCAAGATGGCTTTGGCACAAAGTACAAATGTATATTTCTGCTTCACCAAAACAGTGCAATGGCGGGTAGACAGTTTCCTCCGCAGAGTAGACAGTCAGATCGATGATTCTTCGACGAGGAGCCTGTGTGTGAGGTGTGAGAGATGTTGGTGGGGGTAAAGTATAAAGGTAAGTAGCGAGCAGTAAACCAATCGAACCAGGTAGTTTCGCAAGCGTGGACAAATCAAAACTCCTTTATAATAGAGCACAGAGTGTAAGTTGTAGTGTAAGTTTTTTTTATATTTAATATCTATTAAAAACTTTATACGCTTATAGTTAAGAATAAAGATATAACATGGGATATAAGTAGGAACCTCAATCCCTACAGAATCATACACTAACCATTTAATAACAACCACATTGTAATTGAATCATAAAAGAAGAGGTTACCCTCATAATCTGCACAAAATTCTTCTATAATAACATAACTATGATAAACAATATAAACTATAACATAAATAAAACTAAGTATAAAATATTTAAACGATATAACACGTTTCAGATTTTGTATAGTGTTAACATAGTATGAACTGACATCATACAAACAGCGTTCACAACTCTTCTACGAAAAGATAATCAGAGTAATAACCTACATCACAATCTCAGTTAAAGCAATTAGCGGGAGGTGAGAGGGGGGGCTATTGGTGTTGGGGGGTGGTAGCTCACAAGGTGGGAAGGATGTTTTTGTGCTAGCGAGAGGTTGTATTAACTAAATAGTTACTACAGCCTCTTCCTACGCCTGAGCACATTATATAAAAATCTGAGACTATCCTAACTGTCCATTTACAAACTTATTAACGAGGCATTACAATTTTATGGAATTCCATTAGCCGTCCATCTCGCAGCAACTGGATAGCAAATTATATAATGCAAAATAAAGACGTACACTCGCTAAAAACTCCACAACACTCAAACACAAACATAATTTAAATAACCTCTCATTGCGATACAATTAATCGCACATGAAATATGCCCAATAAAGGCTATAAACGCAACACTCTACATAAGCCCTAAAGCTCTTCACGGTCTAAAAAACTAAAATCTTGACAGCCATTCACAACGGTAATACATGAATAAGGTCATGACGACCCTGACACATCAAAACACAGAATTCTCCATTCGGTACTACTGTAATTACTTGATTATCACCTTTGCTTTCCTGTGCCCACTTTGCATGCAACAGTACACGTTATGCCACTTCATCTACACTTCAAGATAGCCCACATACACCTCACTTCTCCACAGCCCACCCCAGGAGGCGGACCGAGCCGCTGTGTCCCCCAGAAAACCCCCCTTCCCTATGTAATCCCCAACCTCAGCCCCCCTTACTCACTCAGCCCCAAGTCGTAGATTATGAGAAACCCTAACGTAAACCAATCTATACCCTTCCGAAAAATCCTTCTCGCCACCTTCCTCCCATACAGTTCTCTATTTTTTTTTTTATATTTTATATTTAAAACGCATAAACAACATATTAAAATATAGAAAACCCATCCCTTCATTTAAACGGTATACAAAACATAATACATGAACATAATACACCTTATAAAGTACGCTGACAGCACATACCCGAAATTACACCTAAGCCAACTCGTATTTCCCTAAACCGATACATGATGAAATACATATATAAAGCATACAACTGTACGTATGAACATTATAATCAAAAAGTAAGCCTCTTTAAACATTAATACATAAAAGAAATGAAATATCATCAAACATGATCCTTATACCTTTTTGGAACTACATAACATCATAATTACAAGGTAGTATAAATTATTAAAAACCACAAAAAACAGGATTCTGACAAGATTTACCAAGAATTATATCAACGCAAGAGAAATAATTGAGAAACAACGCAAAATACATACACACCATGCACACTGACACACATTATACAAAATGATAATATATCTGACACATACACACAAAACTGTTGGATGGGGGACCGCCCCCATGAAAATCATTTTATAAATACACACCATCACTCACACACATATGAACACAGCATTTATCAAACATAAATTTTCGTTAACTTTTACTATAGACATGCAACTGATTAATGAGATTTAACTTAAGAACAAATCTAGTAATTATCCTAAAACATTTCCCTATAACAAAATTAAGCATTACACAAAATTACAATAAGCATATAAAGCATCAACTACTGCAAAATTCAAACAGCATACGTTGGCCTACAGCTACCAAACTTAATAACATTACAAAAGTTATGGAAACAATTAAGTAAAGACGAATATTAACCTCGTTTTAAGCCAAAAGACATTCCTCTACAAATTTACAGTAAAAAAAAAAAAATGCGAAATTATACATAATTGGTATCCAGAAAATTATCTTTGCAACAACTGCTGGTAGACTAACATGGACAATGACTTCTATAACTCTTTTAATTCTCAAGGACCTAATTTAATTACAACTTTTGCTATCAAATCTTTCACACCAATTAACATGTGAAGACAGCACCACTTATAGTACTACCTTCCCGACCCTCACATCCTTCACCAGTCCTTTACTTATACACTCTCCTTCGGCCCTAAAAAACTAACGAAACCCCTTATAAGGAAACCAGTCCTACGTAAATAATTATCTCGCCAACTGAATGAGGCCATTTGACCGTATGTTGCAGGTAGGTCTCTGAAAACTTGTCCTCCCTGTTCCCCATAATAAGTTTGTTTCTAGCAAACCGATCTATAATGCCCGCCGCAATTGCTCCTAATCCTAATTCTTTCTTCCTCCAACCTCCCGTGTCCCTCTCATCCCCCAGGAAATATACGAAAAACCACCACTACATACATAGATTCCCTTTTCAACTTCTCTGGAGACCTCTCGTACTTCTAACTGTAAGGCTCGCAGGGACCCTACATACCCCCACCCACAACCTAAAAACCTTCGCTAACCCACCCCCTTACCTCCCTCAACTCTTCACAGAAATAAACCGCATGAAAAGCTGTTTCCCGTTCTCCACAGTGATCGCAGGTCCTGTTTCCCTCAACCAAATCCCATTGAACACAAACAGCTTTCGATGGCTAAAGATCCCCATTAGAACCCTATATACAAACACCTTACTCACGGCATTAAGTTAAGCTTTCGAAAGGTCTCCCATATCTATCAATCATACAAGGGATAAACCGATACCTCCCCTGTATGATTTCCTTCCGGGCTGTTGCTACTACTCATCGTCACCAAACGCCCCACCCCCTAAGTGTTTCCACCTCGGGGCCTAAACAATAACAATAACCTCAGCATAACCTCTGCATTCAATTAAGTCTTTTCCGCTCCACCATCTCCCTCACATCCTTCATCACTTTACCCACTCTAACCCCTCTTTCCCCACCCCTCCCTAAGAACCTTGTGTTTTCACATATAAAGCCTTTACTCTCGGCCCCAACGCTAAAAGACCTACTCCTCCACTGCGTATGATATGACATCACCACCTCCTTGCTTAGCCATGCCCTCGCCGAAACCCCAACATAACGTAATGCCCTCCTCTGAATCTCATGTATGTCTGGAGTCCTCATTGGTACACCACGGCCAATACTCCATACTTTACAATAAAACTAATGAATTTACAAATTAATAGCCCGCTGTTGTAGGGTGAAAGACGTCCCCCGCCCGTAAACCTCCCTAACCTTTTTACTGCCTTCTCCACCACCACCACCGAATTCACCTGCCTACGCCACCTGCGCATCTGCCATATATAGAAATCACAATTTTTAGCCTATCCACTCCTTCCCACCCAAACTCCAACCCAAGCCCCCCCCCACCCAGGCACCCTCCTCCATCAAACTATTTTGCTCTGTTCACCCGCAGCCTGATTCCTCCCGAAAAGCTCCACACACTCTCCACCGTACGCAATCCCTCCACTCCTGCCCAGCAGATTATGGTATCAACCACATACCCCACCACATCTATATACCCATCCTTTTCCTCCCCGTTTAAAATTCCCGCCTGCCCCGTCAACAGCCCATAAAATGATGCTGCATACCGACGCAAACAATATCTAAGACAGGGACATCCCAGTCTCAAACCCTCTCCATCCGTTACAGGCCCTTCCCAACCTACCATTAAGTTTGTACTCGCACCATTGCGGACGAATACATATTGTATCAACCCACCTCACCACTGGCCCTGCCAAAACCGAGATGCAACAAACTAGCCTCAGAAAATTCCTATCTACACAGTCCCTTGCATTTCCCAATCAATGCCCAAACAGCCCTCCCCCGCTGCAACCCTCCAAAAAATCCCTAATGCGGGCATGCCCATCTCTCATGCTTCTGCCCGGAATACCCATCTGCTGCCCCTCATGAATAAACCCCACCTAACACCTTCTATCATCCTATTGCCCCAATATCTTCGCGAAAAATGTTTAGTTTCGGCAGCACATTAGCGAAATAGCGCTGAACTCACTCAATACTCTTCCCTCATGCTTTTTGCGTACTAAGACACACATCCGTTCTCTGAGTTTGTTCTAACTTTCCGCCTCTCGTCGCATACAATTCAGACCCTCACCAGACAGTACTTAATGTGCTTCCCATTAATCTATCAAATCATTTGAATAATCCCATCTATACCCTGGCGCCTTTTCCAGTACTCATATTGAACACAGCCTCCTCAACTTCCCCGATGCTAATCTCGACCACCCATTCCCTCAGTGTGGCCCTCGCCACTTCACATGACCCTAAACCCCCCCCCCCCCACACCTCAATAGCATCGCCCTCCTCCCCCTTCTCCCACTTCTTTCGAACCAGAAATCAGCATAAATTGCTCATGCCTTCTGTAGTATTCATTAACTGTCCCTTGTGAAAAACCACCCATATCTTCACTTACCTCCAAGTTAAAATATTCTAATCCCTCTGCCTTACCGAAAACCTCGCAAAACACTTCCCCGAAGGTTAATCCCCCACAGCACAGCGCCTCCATTCCCGCCCTTACACGTATACTGCATCTAAACCTACCCATTATGAACCAGCCGGCACGCCTTTCCTTGAGTTGCACCATGTGACCGTACTGCCGCCTCCCGCCTTCCTCATAACACACATTCAGCTGATATTCAAAATAGTTTTTTGCAACCCATACCTCCACCCTGCCTCTTCCCTTCCCTTCCTCTTAAAGAAACCTGCAATAAACCCACCGCTTAGCTGCCTTTCCCACCATTCAAACCACACGACCCTACCGTCTCTAGAAGCCCAAAAAGATTGCCACCATTTCCCCAAATGCCATACTCACCTCCTCACTCCTCACGACTTGCATTTATTTCCAGAAACCCGATTGTATCCATAACCATACCTTTCTTCCCAATCATGATCTGCCTATAACTGCCCCTAGTGATCAAAAAACCCACATCAAAGTCCAGAGCACCCAACACACGTACACTTCCGTTTGGCAAGATCCAATCTAATCTTGCAGCATAACCCCGTCTGACAAACGTATACTCAACCTCCAACCCCCCCTCCCCACAACATCCGAAACCCCCATGTCTCCAAACACAGTACGTAACAATGCCCAACATACACCCCGCCCCCCTCGGTTCCACAACCCCTCCCCCCTAATAACACATTCCAATCTCGTCCCTATTACAGTGACTAATGGTAAACCCGATAAAATAGTACTATCAAAAATTCCTCAGCAAATTTCGTCCTTAACCTCGTGCGTTTGCCCCCGCCCGTCATAATACACTCCCTATAAAACAAACCCTCGGTCACCCCACTCCCCCTCCACCCTCGACCCACCCCCCCGCCTCCCCCACCCAAAATATGCAATGACTGTTTTCCTTTACAGCCACCGCAAACCCCACCTTAGCAACCACAAAGAGTCACACACATACATCTATATCTTTCAAAGACAAGCTCACAACCAAACTGTATATTGTGCTCCTGAAGAAACATATATCTACATTATATCTCTTTAAAACCATTCACCCACCCATACTCATATAACCTCGGCTCTCAGGCCATTAACATTGATCGTTAACAACTGAAATATGACAGTAGAGGCGGCTTTCCCCCTCCGCCTTGGAATTGCCCGCCGCCTTGACCTGGCTGCTGACTAGATCCCCTTTGTCACCTTGCCTGTCCATTCCCCCAACCTCCCCCTTAAACCTTGAATCCCTCCTTTCAGTAGTCGAGCACAACCACTACAAGCCCACACTCCGTGAGATCCAACCTTGTTTCCAAGCCTTCTTCTCCCATGTCCCTCTGCCCTGGAGTTAATAACGTCATCCATATCAGACGTCCCGCTGTTCTCTTTCGTGGAACCTCCATCTCCACACTTAGCAGTCTCCTCGTTCCATCACTCTCTGTGCACTCTGTGCACCTCAGCCACTACCTGTGTGCATCTCCCCTCATTGCACACGGTCTTCCCCACGTCCCGATAAGACTGTAGCATCCTCCAATGAGCGTCCATGCCCGCTCATCCTCCAGACTCCCCTCCACCCCTCACTTCAGGACGTTATTCAAAACCTCATCCAACATTCCATCCTGTTTGCAGTACAGCTCACACCCGTCATCTTTCGTCGTCATCGTCGGACGTCGTCCGTCGTGTCGTCCTGCTCAGCCCCCGTCCCCACAGGTAACGGTCGCACAAGAGACCGTCTCCTCCTCTGCTTTAAGATCCACTTCCTCACTCCAACTTATGAGCCTGCCTTTCAGCCGCAACTGTCTCCTGTACCACAGGAATCCCAACTGCTGATCCCACCGTTGTTGGCATTTGTTCCCTCCTTTCTGGTTTCCTGCGTCAGTGGGCTGCCATATGATCAAATTAACACACACAGCCTACAAGTCTGTCCTCTGTCCTGCATAGTATACGTTACCTGCGTTCGGAAATCATCCAACAACACATATGAAGAATTGATTGTCTTAGCGTCATCTCAATGAAGATCCTTCGGGCAGTCCGCACATAAGCCCCTCCTTCCACACTCGCCCAATTCCGCAGCATGAATCATGCCATAACGACGAAAACCGAAACCAACGATCATACTCTGTAGCTTCAAAGGGCACTCCCTTACTTTTACGTATGTCACATAGCTGATACATCATGTAGACATACCTCCACTACTGCGGTTCACGCCATCCTCTTCTCGTGGTACTTTTCAACTATACTTGAGTAAAATCCAGCATTTATAAATTTGACGAAAATCCTCTTAACTCCGTTGACAGCCACACCATAAAGTTCTTCATTGGGTATCCCATACACATCACGAATAATCGTAGGGAGTAGCACCTGCATGGTAGAACTGCTTAGGGCCCCATGTACTAATTCCACACAGACAGTATTCACCCTACGTCCGTGTCTGTCCGCCATTTTGATTGCTCAAAACAGGTAAACTGCGCAGAAAATCAACTGAAACGGGAGCGCCTGCGCAGCACGTCCACTCAGCTCGGAAGCGAGGAGGACAATGAGCCCTCATCATCCACGATATATATATATAATCCACTATTATATAATCCAAAGCTCTTATAACACTCTCATCGAACCCTCCCACATCTAGGCTTAGTGCACGCAGAACCGACACCCCTCGGCCCCCCACCCCCTGTACTACCCTACTTAACCAATACCTAACACCCTCCAGTCCCCCACAAAAGTATACTGCATGGAACGCCGTCTCATCCTCCCCACAGATTCCACACCTTCCGCCCACAATTACCCGTCTGGTTCTTAAAACCTCCCCCGACGGTAGTATGCCATGCAAAAAACGATACGTTACCTCCCTTACCCTAGGCTTTAACTTCAACTTGCTAAACCTATACCAAATACTCTTCCATGCGTACATGGGGAACAATCCCTCAACTGGTACAACAATCCTGTCTGCAAGCAGCTTACACAAAACCCCTACTCGAATTTTCCTGGGTTCTCTAACCAACATCAAAGCCCTCAAAATAGTTTCACATTCCCTCAACTCCACACCACCATACAACTTACCCAACCTATCATATACTTTTCCCAGCTGCCCTCCACTCACACCTTCACGCAAAACCTCCCATTTAAGAAACACACATTTAATCCTCCTTCTCAGATCCATCAACCCCAACCCGCCCTGGCGCACAGGTAACATTACTACCTCTCTCCTCAGCCAATCGCACCTTGAGCCCCACAAAAAGTTAAACACTCGTCTCAGAATTCCCACAATCGCCGTCCCTGTTAATGGGAACATGGCTGCTACGTGCCAAACCTTACTATACAATAATACATTTATAACAATCGCTCGTTGCACGAGAGTCAGATGATGAGGTCGCAATGCACCCAGATGCCCCTGAATCCTTTCCATTAATCTATTCGAGTTTTCCTCTCGAGCAGCGTCCAAATCATCCTTATAGGTGATACCACAAATTTTTAAAGACACCGTTTGTTTTCTCACAACGTTACATCTCCCCCCCCCTCCACCCAATCACCCAACCCCATGATCATTGACTTCTCTCTATTTACCTGCATCCCTGTTGCATTTCCGAACTGTTTGCACAACATCATCCAAAAACACCCAACGCCATCCCTCCCGAACCAGGACTGTTGTATCGTCTACGTATCCTATTATTCCCGGCCACACATTCCCTACCCCCCCAGTACCTCCACTCGTGTCACATACACAACGTTCAACCATTCTATAGAAGGGGTCCTGAATGCACGCAAACAACATTTGTGACATGGGACACCCCTGCCTAAGTCCCCTACCCATTACAATCTCCTCCCCCAAGCATCCATTAATCTGTACCCTCATCTTGGCTCCATTGTACAACGTGGTTACCCAATTAACTATTTCTTCCCCATAACCCTGCCTCCTAAGTATAGCTCCCAATGCTCCTCTTTCCACCCTGTCATAGGCCCCCTGCCAGTCTAAAGCCAACAACGCTGCCCTCCCTCACCCCCCTTTTGACTCCACAAAACTTCTCAGTATTCCATGACCCTCAATCATCGACCTTCCAGGCAAACCATACTGCGTTTTCGAAACCACTCTCCCTACCACACATTTGAACAGATTACCCAAGACTTTAGCGGACAACTTATAATCAGCACATAACAGAGATATGGCACGGTACTCCTTGAGGGTGTGCTGCCCCTTACCCTTCTGGACCAACACTACAACTGCTGTTGCTTGCTTGTCCCCCATCACACCCTTCTCCTTCATCTGATTAAATAACCTACCCATGAAACCCCTTATCACCTCCCAATGTTGGAGATAAAATTCAGCCGGGAGACCGTCTATTCCCGGTGCTTTGCCTTTCCTCATTCCCCTTAAAGCCAACTCTATTTCCTCCTCTGTTATTACCCCCCCTAAAGCCTTCTATCACTATTTCCTAAATTACACGTCACATACTCACACACCTTCTCTCAATCCACATTTCCCACCTTCCCACTTGTCCAATACCCTTCATACCATTTATCCGCATACGCACACATTCCTTTTGTAGTTAGTATCTCCTGACCCATTCTATAACCCCCCGCCATCTCGAGTACCTCTAACCTCAGAATAGCTGTAACCTGCTGTCTTTGTTTTTGACGTCACAACACACACGCCAATGGTTTGTCTCCCCAAAGCACCTCCTCTACCCCTGCCTGCACCCTTACTTCTTGAAACCTCTCATTTTGTAACTCCCTCAGTCTCCCCTTGACCTCGACAATTTCATCCATAGGATAGTTGCCCCCCACAGCCCCCTTCCCATAACAGCCCCTTAACCTGTCCTCCAGATAATTTGAAAGCCCATATTTAAAATCATTTATACGTTGCCCACCCCCACATAATATTATCCTAATCCTTTCCTTGGCAACACAATCCTACCATTGTACGACATCGTCCACTCCCTGTGCCTCCTCGCTAAGCTCCTTCCATAGGACAGAAAATCCCTCTAACCCCTCCTCATCACTCAATGCACTTATATTTAATTTCCAGCAACTCCTGTATATTTCTGCAAGCACCTCCCACTCAACCTCCACCAACACTGCTCTATGATCTGACCATGCTACTTCAACAGTTTTGAAAGCTCTCACTACAACCCCATGAGAAAGATACACTCTATCTAACCTCGCTGCATACCCTCTCCTAACAAATGTATGCTCTGTCTCCCACGCCCCCCCCTCAATAAATCTCGTAGGGCCACCGACACATAACCTGCCCCTTTCGGTTCCACATCAGCCCTCCTAATGACGCAGTTCCAATCACCTCCTACTATTGCCACCTCCGGTAATGCATGGAAAAAAAACACAAGGTCCTCGCACACAAACTCCTGCTTCACCTGTACGTTATTCTCTGCAGGCGCATATACGCTAATAAAAGCCACGCGTTTTCCCATCCACAAACCATCTACGCACAACACCCTTCCCCCTCCCCCCCTCACTTCTCTGCAAAACAAACGGGCTCGCCTCCCTAATTAATATTACCCACCCCCCCTTTCAAACGGGCAGGATGGCAGGGTTACCACCTGAAACCCTCCATCTCCAACACCCTACCCTCCTTAAAATTGTGCTCCTGTAGGAACACAACATCCACTCTAAATTTATTCAGAAACATTCGAAACCTTTCTCTCTTTACACTATTACACAAACCATTAACGTTTACTGTCATACACCGGAGGCCTATTAAAGTTTCCACCCCTGCCTCCTCTCTTCACTCTTCCGATGGCCACTGTTGAGGATTTTGGCCTTACCTGCTGTGTGTAATTATAACTATATATATAATGAACACTTAGCTGATAAATGACAGCAAATCGTCTACACAGCCGCCCCTGCAGACGAGGTCTAGAAGCTGTCGAAACCATCACAACATTGGGCTGTCAAGAGATACAATTTGTAAGTATAAATTACCCCTAGGGGGTGTTATGTCAGCATATTTCATTCGATGATGGCTGACAAAATACCTACTTGTTTGGACTCAAAAGTCCACACCTTACTGCCGATTATAGGTTGATTACAAACTCCTTGTGACTCAAGAATTGCGCAATCCCCCGATCTACAAGAAATTCGTAACATACCTTGCTCTTTGTAACGTGAGCTATGGTGTTCTCAAAACCTTCGACAGGTATCGGTGACTTGATAGAATCTGAAGTGTCCTTGGATGTCCACGTCTTCCATTGTCTAGGAAACGCACACTGGTACACTATGTTCCACAAGATTTGTCTTTATTGTTTACATGTGTTTGAGACACTTTGTTCACACTAACGCACAGATCTCCTGGCTTCAGTGTCACTCTCCCTAGAGTCAAAGATAGTCTGGCGATGCCACACCGCCCCAAGCCGTCACTGCCCTAATACACAAAAAAAAAAACGCTGACCTAGTACCTTGCATCCTTGTCACCTCCTCGATGAAGCAAAGCAGAATGTTTGTTTCTTGCTGTCTTAAGCATAGACAACAATGTACACTATCTTTACTATGGTAATAAAGTGGGAGCAGGATTTTCCTTAATTGTCCTGCTAAGTAAGAGATGTACTGTCTCTTATAAAAATACACTTTGCAACACCGCTGCAAGGAGCAGAGGTCACTTGACTACGTGGCATAGCATCTGTGATCAATTACTCACTCTAGCAGTAAACAGACGCTCGCCCCTTCTGAGTGGCCCCTCAGGGCTGAGAGGGCTTGGCCCCTCGGGGCTGAAAGGGCTGAAGGGGGCTGATACCCCCCTCCTGGAGAAAATTTCTCCACAGCCACCAGAACGTTTGGGACCACTTGTCACCTGCACACTTCCCTCTCTCCCCCCCCCCTTCTTTCGGTGCCTCCTGTCATGGCCACCACTACCTTCACTTTCTGCCCATATTTGCTTCCCAGTCCGCTGCGCTGGCGTTAGGACATCATCTGAATCCGATGCAGCGGCTCTCTTTCTTGTGACAGGCGCATCCTCCATGGCTTGGTCTGGGGATGCCTCACAATGTACCTCTACCTCCACTGTACACAGTGGCAAAGATCCCGGTGACACCTCAGTCACGCTATCACTCCCGTCGTCCGAATAATTCTGTTTTTGATGCCCCACAGCCTTCACCTCGTCTTCTACCACCCTGTCAGGAGCAGCCACCTCCTCAGGCGGTGACAAGGACTTCAGAACCTCGGCTAATTCCTCCTCAAGTTCCAACACTTCCTCCTGTACTTTTTGCTCAACCCGATCCACTGGAAGTGTGTCTGGACCAGGTAACTGATCAAGGGCCTCACCCTCTCCCCCAGCCTTATACGCCTCATCCACTATCTCGCTCCATAGACGACCACGCCCTCCTTCACGTCGTTGATCAACGCCTGCTTCCCCCGGTGTAGAAGCGGATGTCTCCGCCCCTGGGCCAGGAGCTCGTTGCCGCTTCCCACACTCCGCCGCTATGTGATCATATTCCCCACATAGTCGGCATGTACACCTTTGCCCCGCGTATGACACCATGACCTGTGTCCTGAATTCCTTTAGGTACACGTAAGACGGTATGGGGTGTCGCAATGTCATTTTTAGGTTAAAAGTGCCCTCCGGCATACCTGTGTAGGCACCCGACACCCACTTACCATGCTGGGCCAAATGATCAGTTCCGTATTCCTCAAAAACTTTTCTGATATCTGTCTCATCTGCCTCAAAGGGGACATTACGCAGTTTAATCCATGTATAATGTCTGGATACATCGATCATCCTCACACGCACAGCTGGTGTTGCATCAAGACTTACGTCCTGAAAACGATTGACTAACGACTCATAAACCGTTGCTGAGAGCAGTCTCACAAAAAATCTACGTGCTCCATTCAATGCTACGCCGTACAACTCTCCATCCTGAATTCCATACGTGTCTCTGATGATTTTAGGTAGTAATACCTGGGCTGACGCTGGCGTTATTGCCCCACTGAGAAGTTCAACACCGACAGTGTTAATCCTGCGTCTATAACTGCACACCATGTTGACTAATGGTAGTTCTCCTGGTCTGATGACAGAGGCGCGACAAGCACCACCTCACACTACTGCTGTCAGGGAACTGAAGTGCGTTTGTGCAGGAGGTCTGCACGGCCCAAGAGCGATGCAGACAATAATGTGTGTAGTTGTTACATCCTACCTACATACATAAACTGAAAGTATAAGACAAATAAAATTTTTGATTTAGCTATTAACGAGAAAAAATCAACATTTGATAATGAAAATATAATTATTTTTTTTTCATTAACACCTCGACAGTTTCCCACTGAGACAGGGTGACCCAAAAAAGAAGAAATACTTTCATCATCATTCACTTCATCACTGTCTTTCTAGAGGTGTGCCTACACTATAGTTAAAAAAACTGCAATATATTAACACTCCATACCACGGGTGGAGTTTGAACCCGCGGTCAGAGTCTCAAAACTTAACACTCCTCCGTCAGAGCACGTGTTGATATGTTGCAGTACTTCCCATAATATACTTCCCACCTTGTTGCAGAGTACTTCCCACCTCCAAGATTCAAGTCTAGATAACTGGCTTCCCTTAGTCCCTTCAAAAATGTTACTTTACCCGCACTGCAACACTGAAATGTCTCGGATAGAAAACCAACTTCAACGTATTTTAGCCAGGTAATGGTGTTGGGAATGAGGTTAAATTTCTCGGTTTCTGGTTCTCCATGAAGAGACTGGCAAACACAGCAACGAGTAGGCTGCCCATTGCTATCCCAAAGCTTTGCAGCAGTTGTCCTGATGCTTGAAGAGGATAGATTAACACAATGACCCACTGGACTGATGAAATCCAGAAGAAGTAATGGGATATCGTGGTTGTCGATGAGCCTGTCTCAGAATATTTATTGTAGCATCATAAAGGGGTAAAGAGGGCTTTAACATTAAAGGAAGCTATAAGCATTTTGTTTTTGACATTCGGTAGGAAAACGCCAGAGGTCACCTGAGTGTTTAAGATGGCCATGGCTGATGGTGCCTATAAGGTCTGAGAGGTACCTGTTAAGGTGGCTAGCTAATCTGTGTGGTGCTCTCCCTATGCTCAAGTGATGGGATGTAGTATAGGAGAGACTATACCTGTGCTAACGCTCAATTACTTTGGTTTTGTTTTCAGGGTAGACGATCACAGACTATCCCACACGTTTCGCCCATCAAGGATTGCGATCCACCTTCGGTAGTGCCATTTATGGGGAATTCCATACTGTTAGTAAGTGTTAGTGATTTAGTGCCTCTGGGGTCCTAGTATAAAGAAACAGTGTAATTGTAATATAGCAGGGATAAGTAAATATGTTGGGAATGGGGAAATTTTCCCTTTTTCGGGTTTCCGGGGCTGGAAACCCCAAACGATTCCCTTTGAAATAAAAGTTTACTTTTTTGAGTTTAAGGGTGTTCACTGCCCGGACTAGGTAAAAAAATTAATGGGAATGGGGGTTGGGATACCTTTAAAATTTTTTTGGGCTTCAGAAAAGGGTAAAACCTTTATACTTAAAAAAGTTTCCTTTTTTTTTAAATCTTTGGAGGCCCCAAACCCGGGGTTTTAAAGGGAAAGGGGATGGTGTTAAAGGGCGGGGGAAATTTTAAGGTTTGGTAATTGGGGGTTTTCCCCCTTCTCGGTGGGGGAATGGGTTTGGAAGATTACCTTTGTTTTCCCACCCAAAATTTTTTTTTTGTTTTCGGGTAACTTTCAAGCTAAAAAGTTTCCCCACGGGGAAAAAAAACCCCCCGGGGGCCTTTTGGGAATTTAAAATTTTTTTTGGCCTTTTCCCTTGAAATAAAAAAATTTAATTTTAATATAAATAATAAATATTTTAAAATAAAATTTTTTAATAATTTTAATTTTATTGTTTATAATAAACATTACTTAAATTAAATTTATTATAAATATTAATAATTATATAACGATTTATATAATTTAATTTTTTATATATATTTTTTTTAAATTTTTTTTTATCCCCCCCTCCCTTTTCCCCCCGGGGAAGGGTGGGGGAAAAAAGGGGAAAAATTTAATCCCCCCACTCTGGGGAAGGGGTTTCCCTTTCCTTTCTTTTTTAAACCTAAACATTCCCCCCCTTCAATGGGGGCCCTTTTTGAAAACTTAAAAATTTTAAAAAGGCCAAGTCCCGGGCCTGCCTTTTTCCCCCTTTTGGGCCCTTCCCCTTTTTTTTCCAAATAAAAAATTTAATATTTATATAAAAGGTAATATTAAAAACAACCCATTTTTATTATTATAAAATAAATTTTTTAAATTAAAATTTAAATAAAATTTTTTTTTTTTTTTTTTACCCCCTCCCTTCCCAACCCCCCGGGGTGGCCCCCCAAAAGTTTTTCCCTTCCACTCAATTCATCTTGGGGTATTCTTTTCCTTTCCATTTTTAATTCCCCCAAACAATAAAAACCCTTTCCTTTCGGGTCGGCAACGTTTTTGGTAATCCCCCCTCCTTCTTTCCAAACCCCTTAAAAGTCCCCTTTTGTTTTAACCCCAAAACCACACTTCCCCAAGAAAAAAACATTTCCCTTTCCTCCCTTCTCCTCGCTAAACCATTCAACCCAAACCCCCGCACAAAAACCCTTTTTTTTAAAAAAACCCCTTCCTCCATACCCCCCCTTTTTCCCTCCAAGGGCCCAGAAGTCTTCTTTTCCCCAAACTCCTAAGTAAAACCCCCTAAACCCCTTTTTCCCCTCAAACCATTTTGGGTTCCCCACCTCCCCCTTTCCCAAACCCAAATTCCCTGAAACCCCAAACCCCCCTTCCCCAAATACAATACGCCCCCACCCCCCCGTCCTTTCTCCCCCCTTTCCAAATTTTCTTAAAAATATTCAAACCCCCTTTTTCCAAAACCAAATTTTTTTGTTTAAAACCCCTAACCCACCCCTTCTTTTTCCCTTTAATTTTCCCCTTTCTTTTCAAACCCACCAAATTCATCCCCAAATTTAAAAAACCCTTCCCTTCCCCCAAATCCCCAAAAACCATTGTTTTAAACAAAACCAATTTTTTGACCTCCCAACTTTTTGTTTTCCCCTTTATTTTTTTTTTAAACCCACCCTTCTTCCCCCCCGGCCCCCCCCCCAAACCCCAAAGGGAGACCCCCCACCCCCCCCCTTGGGGGCCAACCCCAAATTTTTTGGTTCTTTTTTTCCCCGTTTAAGCCCCTGGTTTACTCTCTTACAACCCCATCATAAATAAATTAAACAACCAGGGTGACATCACACACCCCTTGCCCAAAGGGGCCTACTTTTACGGGGGAAAAAATTTTCCCTCTTTTCCTACTTTACTCTAACTTGGCCTCCCATCCCGAAAAAACTCTTCACTGTTTTCAGAAACCTACCCATACCCCAACACTTGCAACATCTCCCACATTGCCCCCCTATCCCCCCTGTCATACGCCTTTTCCAAATCCTTTAAATGCCACAAAGACCTTTTTAGCCTTATCTAATACTGTTAACTTATATTTTTCACGGTAAACACCTGGCCCACACCCCCCCTCCCTTTCCAAAAGCCCCCTTGTTCTTCTGTTTATCCTATTCTCGTTTTCCCTTTTAATTTTTTAAAAATTATAACTCTACCAAAACCCTTTTCAGGACCCCCAACAGACTTTTTCCCCCCTTAAAATTTTTTTGCATTTCTCTTTTATCCCCTTTTGCCTTTATAAAAAGGGAAAACTATGCATGCCTCTGCCAACCCCTAGTCCCTTCCCCTTTCCTTCCATAAAATTTATTAAATAATTGCCCCCAACCATTTCCAAAAAAACTATACCCCCCACCTGCTTTTAAAAAAATTTCTATCTTTATCCCATCAATCCCACTCCCCTTCCCCCCCTTTTCTTTTTACCACTCCCCTCACGAATTTCCCCCCAAACACTCACAACGGGCCTCTTCCCACCCCCAAAACAAGATGTTATTCCCCCCCTTTGCCCTATACCCCAAAATCACAGTTTCCCCTATCTTATCAACATTTAAAAATTTCCCTAAAAAATATTCCCTCCATTTTCCAAAATCCCTTTCTAATCTCCTTTTAAAATTAACTCCCCCTTCCTATTTTTAACTGCCCAAATTTCCATTTTTTTCTTTTAAGGCTTTCTTAACTTTTTAAATCTCACCCCAAAAACTTTTTCTTATTTTCAACAAAATTTTTTGATAACATCTCACCCACTCTCATTTGCTCTTTTTTACCCTTGCTTCACCACTCTCTTAACTTCTCTCTTTTTCTCCATATACTCTTTTCCCCCCTTGCAAACAATTTTTATTTTGTAAAACTTCTCTATTCTAACTTTTTTTTCCCTTAATACTCTCTTTACAATTCATTCCCCCAATCGCTCCCCTTCCCTCCTGGGACCCACTTTCCTGTAACCCCAAAAAAAATTCTGCTGGGAAAAACTTTAACACTTTCATTTTTAAAAAAAATACCCCATACCTCCCTTTAACCCATTACCTATGCTCTATTTAGCCCCATCTAAAACCTCCAATAGCTGTTTAAAATCTTACCCTAACTGCCCCTCTTTTAGTTTATAAACCTTCCCCCCTCTTCCCCCTTTTTCCCGATGCTTTATTCTCCTTGTATCCCATTTTACCCCTTTTTCTCTCAAATGGGAGCTACAACTAGAAAGTGATTTGAAATTCTGTGGCCCCCCCTATAAACATGTACATCCTGGGAAATCTACTCAAAAGTCTTTTATTACCCAAAACATAAACCAAAAAAAACTACTGCATTTCGCCCTACACATTTCGGTATATTATTTATCCTCTTTTTCTTAAAATAAGTATTAAACCCATAACTAAACCCCTTTTTTAACAAAATTCAATCAAAGGGGTTCCCCTTTTTCATTTACACCTGGCCCCCAAACTTACCTACCACCCCCCTCTCTAAAAGTTTTCCCTACTTTAGCATTTTAAGTCCCCCACCACAAATTTTCTCTCTCACTTTGGGTTTAAAGGCTCCTATACAAACACTTTCACTCTCCCAAAAACTCTCTCCCCTCCTCTGCATTTTCCCCTTTTTTCCCGGTGCATACACGCTTATTATGACCCAATTTTTCCGCATCCAACCTTTTCTTTAATCCCCATAATTCTTTTAATTTTAAAACATTTTATTTTCCCCTTTTTTTTCCTTCCCTAAATGAAACATTTAAAATTAACCCGCTACCCCTTTTCCCTTTTCTTAACTCTCTCGATACTCCCGATTTAATCCCTTTATTTCCCCCCACTGAAAATCTCCTACCCCCCCTTAAACCCTTTTTTTGCTTTTGGGGCCAGGGCATCCAAAATTTTTTTTTCTTTCCCTAACATCAGCAAACATCTTTTTTTGTGTTCCACACTACATCCACGCACATTTAAGCAACCCAGGTTTTTTTAAAGTTTTCTTTTCTCTTTTTTAGTAAATTTTAAAACCCGGAAGGGAAAGGGGGGTTTCTAACCCATTTTCTCCCGGCAAATTTTTGTGCCTCATACGACCCCGCAGGGGTTACGGAGGAAAGATTCCTTTTTTCCCGCTTCCCCATGGAAAAAGAAAAAAAAAAGAACAAGAGCTATTTAGAAAAAAGGGGAAAAACCTAGATGTATGTTTATATATATGCATTTTGCTTTTCGGGGAAGTGTGGGCCAAAATGTAAGTAGGAGTAGCAAGATATCCCTGTTATCTTAGCGTGTTTATGAGGCAGAAAAAGAAACCAGCAATCCCAAACCCTCATGCAAAAAAAGGGAACAGGTTTTTGTTTCAAAAGTCATTGGCGGACGGTAGTACTTCCCCCGGGGGGTTTTCTGTCTACCCAAACCCACTTAATACTATATATTTATATATATATTTTATATTTATATTTTATATATATAAATATTTTAATATATATATAAAATATAAAAATACATAATGTGCAATAAGATCACAGTAAACAGGGGATTTCAGAATTTTGCAAAAAAACCCCCTGTGAAAGAAAGAGAAGTTCCAAGCCCCTTTCCCTTCTACTCACCCTTACAAGGAAATTGGAGTAGTCCCCGAAAGCGCTTTGGAAATTTTCCCATTCTTTCACAGTGGTTTTTTTTGCATATTTTTAAAATTTTATATAAATTTTATAAATATATATTTTATAATATATATATTATATATATATATTTTATATATATATATTTTAAATATATATAAATATATATTTTGAATTCGGCCCGAACGGGGGAAAAATTTTACCAAAAAACTATCTCAGTTTAAGAGAAATTTGAACCTACAAACCTTGGGAACCCGGGGACTCAGGGGCTTTACCCCCCCGTACCACAATGGGGCAATAAACCTTTTTGGGCCCAGTAACGCTTTGAAGTTTTTTTTCCCAAAGGGGCCGCCTTCCCGGCAGACAAACTAAAAGGGTGGGGGAGAGGGGTGGGAAAAACCCTTTGTCAGGGGAAATTGCAAAACTTTTTTTTTCCAAATTGCTTTATCAGGGGCTATGGCAATATTGCAAAAAGGGGGCAACTGAAGAAATGAGGATAAAGTTTTCTCATGTTTAAACAGGGCGGGGGGGGGCCTAGCTCCAGCTTTTTTTCAGAATGTAAAAGGGACCGGTCCTTTAAAAACCCCCCCACACCATCCCCCCCCCCCCCCCCACCGGTCCCCCTTTAAAACCCCCCCCCCCCAACCCCCCCCTCCCCACCCCAAAGGTCCTCTTAACACCCACCCCCCCACCATCGCGTCCCCCCCCACGGTCCCCTTTTCCCCCCTCCCCTCCACCCCCCCCCCCACCCACCATCCTCTTAACACCCACCCCTCCACCATCGCCTCCCACCCATCGGTCCATTAACACCCACTCCTCCACATCGCCTCCCACCCACCGGCCCTTTCTTAACACCCATCCCTCCACCCTCCCCCGCCCCAACCCACCGGTCCTTTTAAAACACCACCCCTCCACCCCCCGCCCACCCACCGGTCTTAACACCCCCACCCCTCACACCCCCGCCCCACCCCCCGGGTTCCTCTTAACACCAAACCCCTACACCTCCCCACCCCACCAACCGGTCCCTAAACCCACCCACTCCATCCACACCCCCCCGCCCGCCCCACCCACGGTCCTTTTAAACACCCACCCTCCACCCTCCCCGCCCCACCCACCAGTCCTGTTACCAACACCCCTCCACCCCCCGCCCCACCCACCGGTCCTGTTAACACCCCACCCCTCAACCCCCACCCAAACCACCGGTCCTGTTAAAAACCACCCCTCCCACCCCTCCCCCCACCCACCGGTCCTCTTAACACCCACCCCTAAACCCCCCGGCCCCACCCACCGGTCCTGTTAACAACCACCCCTCCACCCCGCCCCCACCCACCGGTCCTCTTAACACCCCCCCTCCACCCCCGCCCCACCCACCGGTCCTCTTAACCAACCACCCCTCCACCCCTGCCCCCACCCACCGTCCTGTTAACAACCACCCCTCCACCCCCCCGCCCCACCCACCGGTCCTGTTAACAACCCCCCTCCACCCCCCGCCCCACCCACCGGTCCTCTTAACAACCACCCCCTCCACCCCCCCGCCCACCCCCCGGGTCCTGTTAACAACCACCCCTCCACCCCCCGCCCCACCCACCTGCCCCTGTTAACAACCACCCCTCCACCCCCGCCCCCCCACCGGTCCTCTTAACACCCCCCCCTCCACCCCCCCCCCCCACCCACCGCTCCTCTTAACACCCACCCCTCCACCCTCCCTGCCCCACCCACCGGTCCTTTAACAACCACCTCCAACTCACCCGCACCCACCACCGTCTGTTAACAACCACGCTCTTCCAACCCCACGCCCAACCCACCGGTCCTGTTAACAACCACCCCTCCACCCCCTGCCCCACCACCGGTCCTCTTAACCACCACCCCTTCAACCCTCGCCGCCCCACCAACGTAGTCCTGTTAACAACCCACCCTCCAGCCACCGCCCTAACCACCGGTCCTCTTAACAAGCCACCTCACACTCCCGCACACCACCCAGGCCTTCGATATAACAACCACCTCCTTCCACCCCGCCCCAAGCCCACCGGTCCTGGTAACAACCTACCCTCCACCCCGCCCCAGCCCACCGGTCCTCTTAACACCCACCCCTACCACCCCTGCCCCACCCACCGCGTCCTCTTAAAACCACCCCTCCACCCCCCCGCCCCACCCACAGGTCCTGTAACAACCACCCCTCCACCCCCGCCCCACCCACTGTCCTCTTAACACCACCCCCTCCACACCCCGCCCCACCCACCGGTCCTTTAACAACCCACCCCCTCCACCCCCGCCCCACCCACCGGTCCTTTAACACCCACCCCCCACCCTCCCCTGCCCCACCCATCGGTCCTCCTTAACACCCACCCCTCCACCCCCCCCCACCCACCCGTCCTCTTAACAACCCACCCTCCACCCCCCCGCCCCACCCACCGGTCCTCTTAACACCCACCCCTCCACCCTCCCCGCCCCACCCACCGGTCCTGTTAACAACCACCCCTCCACCCCGCCCCACCCACCGGTCCTCTTAACAACCACCCCCTCCACCCCCCGCCCCCACCACACCGGTCCTGTTAACAACCACCCCTCCCACCCCCCGCCCCACCCACCGGTCCTTTAACACCCACCCTCCACCCCGCCCACCACCGTTCCAACACCCCCCCCCCCCCCACCCACCGGTCCTGTTAACACCCACCCCTCAACCCCCACCCCACCCACCGGTCCTGTTAACAACCACCCCTCCACCCCTCGCCCCACCCACCGGTCCTCTTAACACCCACCCCTAAACCCCGGCCCCACCCACCGGTCCTGTTAACAACCACCCCCTCCACCCCCCCGCCCCCACCCACCGGTCCTCTTAACACCCACACCCTCCACCCCCGCCCCACCCACCGGTCCTCTTAACAACCACCCCTCCACCCCTGCCCCACCCACCGGTCCTGTTAACAACCACCCCCTCCACCCCCCGCCCCACCCACCGGTCCTGTTAACAACCACCCCTCCACCCCCGCCCCACCCACCGGTCCTCTTAACACAACCACCCCTCCACCCCCCCCCCACCCACCGGTCCTCTTAACAACCCACCCCTCCACCCCCCCGCCCCACCCACCTGTCCTGTTAACAACCACCCCTCCACCCCCGCCCCACCCACCGGTCCTCTAACACCCACCCCTCCACCCCCCCCCCACCCACCGCTCCTCTTAAACACCCACCCCTCCACCCCCCTCCCCAAACCCACCGGCCCCTTTAACAACCACCCCTCCACCCCCGCCCCACCCCCCGTCCTGTTAAAAACCCACCCCTCCACCCCCCGCCCCACCCCCCGGGTCCTGTTAACAACCACCCCTCCCACCCCGCCCCACCCACCGGTCCTCTTAACACCCACCCCTCCACCCCCCCGCCCCACCCACCGGTCCTGTTAACAACCACCCCCCAAACCCCGCCCCACCCACCGGCCCCTTAACAACCACCCCTCCACCCCGCCCCCACCCCCGGGTCCTGTTAAACAACCCCCCCCTCCCCCCCCCGCCCCACCCACCGGTCCTGTTAACAACCACCCCTCCACCCCCCCCCCCCACCGGTCCTCTTAACACCCCCCCCCCCCCCCCCCACCCCCCGCCCTCTTAAAACACCCACCCCCCCCCTCCCCCCCGCCCCACCCCGGGCCCCTTTAACAACCACCCCTCCCCCCCCGCCCCCCCCACTGGTCCCTTAAAAACCCCCCCCCCCCCCCACACCCCCCCACCCCCCGTCCTGTTAACAACCACCCCTCCACCCCCGCCCACCCACCGCCCTTTTAAAAACCCCCCCTCCCCCCCCCCCCCAGGGCCCCTTTTAACACCCACCCCCCACCCCCCCCCGCCCCACCCACCCCCCTTAAAACCCCCCCTTCCACCCCCCCCCAAACCCCCGGGTCCTCTAAAAAACCACCCCTCCCCCCTCCCCGCCCCCCACCCCCCGGGTCCTTTAACAACCCCCCTCCCCCCCCCGGGCCCCCCCCCTTTTCTCTTAACAACCACCCCTCCACCCCCGCCCCACCCCCGGGCCTTTAAACACCCCCCTCCACCCCCCGCCCCACCCACCGTTCCCGTTAACAACCACCCCTCCCCCCCGCCCCACCCACCGGT
>NC_069497.1:7949938-7977816 GCF_026875155.1 Cherax quadricarinatus | reverse complement strand
AAAAAAAAAAAAAAAAAAAAAAAACTTTCCAAAAGGGGAACCTATGTCCAAAACATAAACTTTTTTTTTTTTTCGTTGTTTTCTTTCATTTTTTTGTACGTAAAGAAGCACCTTTCAATAGTAATGTGACCAAGTTTCAATAAGATAGCTGAAAAAACAACTGAGAAAAAAATTATTTACTAATAATCATACATATTGAACAGTAACTTCGACATGGGACTTGGAGAAGCTGTTTTGGCATTATCTACGCATAAAACAATGCTAAACTGTATTTCTAACGGTTAGACGTTCTGTAATTTATCCTTTCTTCATTCTTAAAAAAAATAAATTTTGTATGGTTTTGACTTTCAGCCAAATATCTGACTTTTGCCCTCACATAAATCAAAAACAAATTATGATATCTCAAAAAACAAAACGTTAGCTTGTAAATCAATCTTTCCTTTATGTTCTCTGTTAATTTCATTACATTCCTGCTATTATTAACGAATTTCGTGGCTCATATATGTGAATAACTTACTTCCGAGATAATCCGCGAAACAGCAGGACCACCGATTTTTTTTTTTTTTCGAGAAAATAACATTTTTCTCAGTCTTATACTGCGTTACGAGTGTATATCATAGTTACCCATGTTCGTTTTCTTTAATATAAGGACCCTGGAGGTGAAAGAAAGAGAATGGAAGCCCCTCTCTGAGAATGGGAATCTATTGTTCCCGATGGAGAGCTCTGAGAATATGCCATATATTATTCATTCTGGAGTATTTACCATATTTCTTTGTTATTTATATTGTTTATTATGTCATATTATATCAATTGTGATAGATAAATAAGCCGTAGAAGCTATAATAGCGTTATATTGAGCCATATTCCCCGGCCACCCCGAGACTGGAATTTTCCATGACGTCAGCAAAATGGTGCCAGGAGGTTCCTGGTTGTCTGGAACTCTACGTATAAGTCCCACCCACTGTATTATGATGCCAAATCGTCAATTATTATCTTAGAAAGAATAGTACAATAAATACACGAAAAAAACGGAAAAAAAAATTGAGGACAGGTGAGCACACCTGCCGCGGGTGGTGACGTCACCCTAGGTGTTTTTAAATGACCATAATTCCTTGTAGGAATGTCGTAGAACAATGATTCTGGTACCATTGTGTTGCCAGAGAGTTAAGCTATTTTTATATAAGATTAATTCAGTTTGTGAATTTTTCGACAAAATTTTTCGTTCGCGCTGAGTCAGTACTAATTCCCCCTAAAGCCTCCTTGTTCATCTGCTATCCTATTCTCCGTCTTACTCTTAATTCTTTCAATAATAACTCTACCATACACTTTACCAGGTATACTCAGCAGACTTATCCCCCTATAATTTTTGCACTCTCTTTTATCCCCTTTGCCTTTATACAAAGGAACTGTGCATGCTCTCTGCCAATCCCTAGGTACCTTTAGATCGACACCATGCCTAACTCTTCTAGGGTAGGGTAGGTGCCTGAGCCCGAGCCTTTAGCTCATAAGACTGTCATTCCCATTTGCTCCCTTGGGGCGGGGATGGCAGACCAGAGAGGCCTAGCTTGTGGCTAGGCCTGGGGACAGTTGGTCCCAAAGATGAGGGGGTACTTGTACCACCTCCCATGGGAGACTTAAGTCTCAGACACTTCCTAAAGAGGGAGCCAAGGCCGGGCCACCACTTGGAAAAGGCCCGGGCCGGGAGAATACCGGTGAATCTTTAATAATAATAATAATAGGTACCTTACCCTCTTCCATACATTTATTAAATAATTGCACCAACCACTCCAAAACTATACCCCCACCTGCTTTTAACATTTCTATCTTTATCCCATCAATCCCGGCTGCCTTACCCCCTTTCATTTTACCTACTGCCTAACGAACTTCCCCCACACTCACAACTGGCTCTTCCTCACTCCTACAAGATGTTATTCCTCCTTGCCCTATACACGAAATCACAGCTTCCCAAATCTTCATCAACATTTAACAATTCCTCAAAAATATTCACTCCATCTTCCCAATACCTCTAACTCTCCATTTAATAACTCTCCTCTCATATTTTTAACTGACAAATCCATTTGTTCTCTAGGCTTTCTTAACTTGTTAATCTCACTCCAAAACTTTTTCTTATTTTCAACAAAATTTGTTGATAACATCTCACCCACTCTCTCATTTGCTCTCTTTTTACATTGCTTCACCACTCTCTTAACCTCTCTCTTTTTCTCCATATACTTCTTCCCTCCTTGCATCACTTCTACTTTGTAAAAACTTCTCATATGCTAACTTTTTCTCCCTTACTACTCTCTTTACATCATCATTCCACCAATCGCTCCTCTTCCCTCCTGCACCCGCTTTCCTGTAACCACAAACTTCTGCTGAACACTCTAACACTACATTTTTAAACCTACCCCATACCTCTTCTACCCCATTGCCTATGCTCTCATTAGCCCATCTATCCTCCAATAGCTGTTTATATCTTACCCTAACTGCCTCCTCTTTTAGTTTATAAACCTTCACCTCTCTCTTCCCTGATGCTTCTATTCTCCTTGTATCCCATCTACCTTTTACTCTCAGTGTAGCTACAACTAGAAAGTGATCTGATATAATCTGTGGCCCCTCTATAAACATGTACATCCTGAAGTCTACTCAACAGTCTTTTATCTACCAATACATAATCCAACAAACTACTGTCATTTCGCCCTACTCATATCTTGTATACTTATTTATCCTCTTTTTCTTAAAATATGTATTACCTATAACTAAACCCCTTTCTATACAAAGTTCAAATCAAAGGGCTCACATTATCATTTACACCTGGCACCCCAAACTTACCTACCACACCCTCTCTAAAAGTTTCTCCTACTTTAGCATTCAGGTCCCCTACCACAGTTACTCTCTCACTTGGTTCAAAGGCTCCTATACATTCACTTAACATCTCCCAAAATCTCTCTCTCTCCTCTGCATTCCTCTCTTCTCCAGGTGCATACACGCTTATTATGACCCACTTCTCGCATCCAACCTTTACTTTAATCCACATAATTCTTGAATTTACACATTCATATTCTCTTTTCTCCTTCCATAACTGATCATTTAACATTACTGCTACCCCTTCCTTTGCTCTAACTCTCTCAGATACTCCAGATTTAATCCCATTTATTTCCCCTCACTGAAACTCTCCTACCCCCTTCAGCTTTGTTTCGCTAGGGCCAGGACATCCAACTTCTTTTCATTCATAACATCAGCAATCATCTGTTTCTTGTCATCCGCACTACATCCACGCACATTTAAGCATCCCAGTTTTATAAAGTTTTTCTTCTTCTCTTTTTAGTAAATGTCTACAGGAGAAGGGGTTACAAGCCCATTGCTCCCGGCATTTTAGTCGCCTCATACGACACGCATGGCTTACGGAGGAAAGATTCTTTTCCACTTCCCCATGGACAATAGAAGAAATAAAGAAGAACAAGAGCTATTTAGAAAAAGGAGAAAAACCTAGATGTATGTATATATATATGCATGTGCGTGTCTGTGAAGTGTGACCAAAGTGTAAGTAGGAGTAGCAAGATATCCCTGTTATCTAGCGTGTTTATGAGACAGAAAAAGAAACCAGCAATCCTACCATCATGCAAAACAGTTACAGGTTTTTGTTTCACAGTCATCTGGCAGGACGGTAGTACTTCCCTGGGTGGTTGCTGTCTACCAACCTACTACCTATACATGGATTAAACTGTGTAATGTCCCCTTTGAGGCTGATGAGACAGATATCAGAAAAGTTTTTGAGGAATACGGAACTGTTCATTTGGCCCAGCATGGTAAGTGGGTGTCGGGTGCCTACACAGGTATGCCGGAGGGCACTTATAACCTAAAAATGACATTGCGACACCCCATACCGTCTTACGTGTACCTAAAGGAATTCAGGACACAGGTCATGGTGTCATACGCGGGGCAAAGGCGTACATGCCGACTATGTGGGGAATATGATCACATCGCGGCGGAGTGTGGGAAGCGGCAACGAGCTCCTGGCCCAGTGGCAGAGACATCCGCTTCTACACCGGGGGAAGCAGGTGTTGATCAACGACGTGAAGGAGGGCGTGGTCGTCTATGGAGCGAGATAGTGGATGAGGCGCATAAGGCTGGGGGAGAGGGTGAGGCCCTTGACCAGTTACCTGGTCCAGACACACTTCCAGTGGATCGGGTTGAGCAAAAAGTACAGGAGGAAGTGTTGGAAATTGAGGAGGAATTAGCCGAGGTTCTGAAGTCCTTGTCAATGCCCGAGGAGGTGGCTGCTCCTGGCAAGGTGGTAGAAGACGAGGTGAAGGCTGTGGTGCATCAACAACAGAACTATTCGGACGACGGGAGTGACAGCGTGACTGAGGTGTCACCGAGATCATTGCCACTGTGTACAGTGGAGGCTGGGGTTTACATTGTGAGGGATCCCCAAAACCAAGCCATAGAGGATGCGCCTGTCACAAGAAAGAGAGCCGCTGCATCGGATTCAGATGATGTCCTAACGCCAGCACAGCAGACTGGGAAGCAGATATGGGCAGAAGGTGAAGGTATTTGGTGGCCATGACAGGAGGCACCGAAAGAAGGGGGGGGGGGAGAGGAGGGGAAGGGTGCAGGTGACAAGTGGTCCCACACATTCTGGTGCCCATCGGAAGAGTGAGAGAGGAGGCAGGGGTGGAAACTTAATAGGCCTCCGGTGTATGACAGTAAAACGTTAATGGTTTGTGTAATAGTGTAAAGAGAGAATGGTTTTCGAATGTTTCTGAATAAATTTAGAGTGGATGTTGTGCTCCTTCAGGAGCACAAATTTTTAAGGAGGGTAGGGTGTTTGGAGATGGAAGGGTTTCAGGTGGTAACCCTGCCATCTCCCCGTTTGAAAGGAGGGGTGGGTATATTAATTAGGGAGCGAGCCCATTTGTTTTGCAGAGAAGTGAGGGGGGGAGGGGGAAGGGTGCTATGCGTAGATGGTTTGTGGATGGGGAAACGTGTGGCCTTTATTAGCGTCTGCAGAGAATAACGAACAGGTGAAGCAGGAGTTTGTGTGTGAGGACCTTGTGTTTTTTTCCATGCATTACCGGAGGTGGCAATAGTAGGAGGTGTTTGGGAAAACTGTGTATTAGGAGGGCTGATGTGGAACCGAAAGGGGCGGGTTATTTGTCGGTGGCCCTACGAGATTTATTGAGGGATATTAGGTTAAGAGACGCATTCGAGGGGGAGGGGCGTGGGGGGACAGAGCATACATTTGTTTAGGAGGGGGGTTATGCAGCGACGTTTAGATAGGTGTATCTTTCTCACGGGGTTGTAGTGAGAGTTTTCAAAACTGTTGAAGTAGCATGGTCGGATCATAGAGCAGTGTTGGTGGAGGTTGGGTGGGAGGCACTTGCGGAAATATACAGAGTTACTGGAAATTAAATATAAGTGCATTGAGTGATGAGGAGGGGGTTAGAGGGATTTTGTCCATGGAAGGAGCTTAGCAGGAGGCACGGGAGTGGAAGATGTTGTACAATTGGTGGGATTGTGTAGCCAAGGAAAGGATTAGGGAAATAATATGTGGGGTGGGCAAACGTATAAATGATTTTAAATATGGGCTTTCAAATTATCTAGAGGACAGGTTAGTGGTGTTATGGGAAGAGGCTGTGGGGGCCAACTTTTCCTATGGATGAAATTGTTGAGGTCAAGGGGAGACTGAGGGAGTTACAAAATGAGAGGTTACAAGTGGGTAAGGGGTGCAGGCAGGGGTTAAGATGAGGTGCTTTGGGGAGACAAACCTCGGCGTGTGTGTGTTGCGATGTCAAAAAAAAAAGACAGAAGGTTACAGCTATTCCGAGGTTAGAGGTAACATGAGATGGCGGGGGGGTTATAGAATGGGTCAGGAGATACTAACTACGAAAGGAATGTGTGCGTATGCGGATAAATGGTATGAAGGGTATTGGACAAGTGGGAAGGTGGGGGAAATGTGTGGATTTAGAGAAGGTGTGTGAGTATGTGACGTGTAATTTAGGGAATTTAGTGATAGAAAGGGCTTTAGGGGGGGTAATAATGGAAGAGGAAATAGAGTTGGTTTTAAAGGGGGAAAATGAGGAAGGGCAAAGAAACCGGGAATAGACAGTCCCCCGGCTGAATTTTATCTCCAACATTGTGAGGTGATAAGGGGTTTTCATGGGTAGGTATTTAATCAGTGAAGGAGAAGGGTGTGATGGGGGACAAGCAAGCAACAGCAGTTGTAGTGTTGGTCCAGAAGGGTAAGGGGTGGCACACCCTCAAGGAGTACCGTCCCATATCTCTTTTATGTGCTGTTTTATAAGTTGTTTCGCTAAAGTCTTGGGTAATCGGTTCAAATGTGTGGTAAGGGAGAGGGGTTTTTTCGAAAACGCAGTATGGTTTCCCTGGAAGGTCGATGATTGAGGGTCATGGAATCCTGAGAAGTTTTGTGGAGTCAAAAGGGGGGGAGGGAGGGGGCGGCTTTTGTTGGCTTTAGACTGGCAGGGGGCCTATGACAGGGTGGAAAGGGGAGCATTTGGGAGCTATACTTAGGAGCAGGTTTATGGGGAAGAAATAGTTAAGATAAGATAAGATTTCGTTCGGATTTTTAACCCCGGAGGGTTAGCCTCCCAGGATAACCCAAGAAAGTCAGTTCGTCACGAGGACTGTCTAACTTATTTCCATTGGGGTCCTTAATCTTGTCCCCCAGGATGCGACCCACACTAGTCGACTAACACCCAGGTACCTATTTGCTGCTAGGTGAACAGGACAATAGGTGTAAGGAAACGTGTCGGAATTTCCACCCGCCGGGAATCGAACCCGGGCCCTCCGTGTGTGAAGCAGGAGCTTTAGCCACCAGACCACATTGTACAATGGAGCCAAGATGAGGGTACAGATTAATGGATGCTTGGGGGAGGAGATTGTAATGGGTAGAGGACTTAGGCAGGGGTGTCCCATGTCACAAATGTTGTTTGCGTGCATTCAGAACCCCTTCTATAGAATGGTTGAACGTTGTGTATGTGACACGAGTGGAGGTATGGGGGGGGTCGGGAAAGTGTGGCCGGGAATAATAGGATACATAGACGATACAACAGTCCTCGTTCGAGAGGGGATGGCACTGGGTGTTTTGGATGATGTTGTGCAACAGTTCGGAAAAAGCAAACAGGGATGCAGGTAAATAGGGGAGAAGTCAATGATCATGGGGTTGGGTGATTGGGGGGGAGGGGGGAGATGTAACGTTGTGAGAAAACAAACGGTTTCTTTAAAAATTTGTGGTATCACCTATAAGGAAAGACTTGGACGCTGCTCGGAGGGGGAAAAATCGAATAGATTAAAAGGAAAGGTTCAGGGGCGTCTGGGGTGCATTGCGACCTCATCATCTGACTCTCGTGCAACGAGTGATTGTTATAAATGTATATTGTATAGTAAGGTTTGGCACGTAGCAGCCGTGTTCCCTTAACAGGGACGGCGACTGTGGAAAATTCTGAGTAAAATGTTTAACTTTTTGTGGGGTTCAAGGTGCGATTGGCTGAGGAGAGTGGTTGTAATGTTACCTGTGCGCCAGGGGGGGTTGGGGTTGATGGATTGAGAAGGAGGATTAAATGTGTGTTTCTTAAATGGGAGGTTTTGCACGAAGGTGTGAGTGGAGGGCAGCTGGGAAAAGTATATGATAGGTTGGGTAAGCTGTATGGTGGTGTGGAGTTGAGGGAATGTGAAACTATTTTGAGGGCTTTGATGTTGGTTAGAGAACCCAGGAAAATTCGAGTAGGGGTTTTGTGTAGGCTGCTTGCAGACAGGATTGTTGTACCAGTTGAGGGATTGTTCCCCATGTACGCATGGAAGAGTATTTGGGTTTTAGGGTTTTGCAGTTGAAAATTAAAGCCTAGGGTAAGGGAGGTAACATATCGTTTTTTGCATGGCATACTACCGTCGGGGGAGGGGTAACTGTGGGCGGAAGGTGTGGAATCTGTGGGGAGGAGGAGATGGCGTTCCATGTAGTATACTTTTGTGGGGGACTGGAGGGTGTTAGGTTTTGGTTAAGTAGGGTTGTTCAGGGGGGGGGGCCGAGGGGTGTCGGTTCTGCGTGCACTAAGCCTAGATGTGGGAGGGTTCGATGAGAGTGTTATAAGAGCTTTGGATTATATAATGGAGGATTATATATATATATATATATATATATCGTGGGTGATGAGGGGGAGGGGGGGGATTGTGAGGTGGGGGGAGGCGGGTGCTAGCGGTAAGGGGTTTTTTTGTACGATGTGTCGTAATAGAGAACTGTATGGGAGGAGGGGGGAGAAGGATTTTTTTGGAAGGGTATAGAATGTTAACGTTAGGGTTTCTCATTCATCTACGACTTGGGCTGAGTAAGGGGGGGGGGGGTTGGGGATTAACATACGAAAAAGGGGGATTTCGGGGGAAACAGCGGGGTCGCCTCCTGGGGAGGGGTGAGAGTAAGGTGTAGGTGGGTAATATGAAGGTGTAGATGTGTGGCATAAGTGTATGTAGCATGCAAAGTGGGCACAGAAAGCAAAGGTGATATCAAGTAATTACGTTAGTAACGAATGGAGAATTCTGTTTGATGTTCAAAGGGGGGTCATGACCTTCTTCATGTATTAAGTGTGAATGGTGTCAAGATTATAGGTGTAAGACCTTGAAGAGCTTTTGGGCTTTTGTTTGAGTGTGCGTTTTTTTGCCTTTATTGGGCATATTTCATGTGCGATAATCGTAAACGCAATGAGAGGTTATTTAATTTTTTTGTTTGTGTTTAGTGTTGTGGGTTTTTAGCGAGTGTACTGACTTTATTTAGCATTATATAAGTGCTCATCCAGTTTGATGAGAGATGGAACGATAATGACTTCCAAATTTGTAATGCCTCTTTAAAATTTTGTTTAAAGGGAGAGTATGGTTTAGTCTCTTACTTTATATAATGTGCTCAGCCGGTGGAAGAGGCTGTATTAATATTAGTAATATTTAGTAATATTTATTTAGTATAAGTGTGAGGCTTAGGATTTTCATTTTTTTCAATGGAGGGATTGTAGTGAGGCACGTATGTATGTTTTTAGGTAATTCTTACTGTATAGGGGTTAATTTTGGGAAGAGCATGTATTTGTTTTTAACTGAGATTGTGATGTAGGTCATTCCTCTGATTATCTACTGTGAAGGTTGTGAACCTTTGTCATATGTCAGTCATAGTATGTTAACTATACAAATCTAAAAGGTTTATATAGTTTATATTTTATATAATTTATAAAGGTATTGTTTATATTATAGTAGTATGTTATGTGGAAAATTTTGTGAGTGTATATGGGTAACCTTTTTTATGTCAATTGCAATGTGTTGTTAAAAAATTGTTTAGTGTATGTTGTGTTTGGATTGTTAGTGTATGTTGTGTAGGATTGTTAGTGTATGTTGTGTAGGATTGTTAGTGTATGTTGTGTAGGATTGTTAGTGTATGTTGTGTAGGATTGTTAGTGTATGTTGTGTAGGATTGTTAGTGTATGTTGTGTAGGATTGTTAGTGTATGTTGTGTAGGATTGTTAGTGTATGTTGTGTAGGATTGGGTTTGTGTATGTTGGTAGGATTGTTAGTGTATGTTGTGTAGGATTGTTAGTGTATGTTGTGTAGGATTGTTAGTGTATGTTGTGTAGGATTGAGGATCCTACTGTACCCATTTTATATCTTTATTTAATATTAAGCTGTAAAGTTTTTAAATAAAATATAAAAAAAAATACAGTGTACATGCATCCAATGACGTTTCGTTATGATCCAATCATAATTAAATTACACTTCCCCTTTTCCCCAGTGCAAGATAAATGCCACTTGCACTAGACGTCACAACTTCTTACATTTGTTCACTTACAACGTATAAAATAAGAACTAACATACATAACTTATAACAATATATAGATAGTAATTATTTGACAAAGTGAAGAATACCAACTAATATGGTAACAGTACACTAGAAATTGTAACTCACTCACTAATACATATTCCCATTTTTTATGTATTATTATATTCAACAAGATATATATATTTATTAACAATGTTCCAGAGCAATATCAGACTTACTCTGTCACGCACTAAGTTACACAATATAACTTATGGCTCCTAATAAAACATGTACCGGGCAGAACTACCTCAATCATTAACAAAACCAACCTGGCACAAGACACTTTAGAAAGCCACCCCCTGTCATCCCCTGACCCCATGCTATCTGTATTAAAAACCACAAACTCACGTTCCCTTCCATGCTCAAGTTCGTACCTGACGTCTGGAGTTTACCTGGAGAGAGTTCCGGGGGTCAACGCCCCCGCGGCTGTAACCAGGCCTCCTGGTGGATCAGAGCCTGATCAACCAGGCTGTTACTGCTGGCTGCATGCAAACTAATTTACGAGCCACAGCCCGGCTGATCAGGAACCAAATGTCCCCAGTTCCCCCCCCCCTACGCCCCCCCTCATTCCTAACGACTTTGGGGTCCCTTATGCCCCATTACCACACGCTTTTTTCCCTTTTGTAATTTGTGGGGTTCCCTTTCTTGTACTAGTTCAGCCTTTCAAAAAATTTTGGGGGCCCCCAGCCCCTGGACCCATTATGTCCCTCTGTAATTGAAAAATAATTTTAATTGTCATGTTTGGGGACTAGACCTACCTGGATTTTCTTTTACCTTTTTAAATTTTTGAGTTCATTCCCTTTTGGGAAAAATTTGTGAATTCTTCCTCTGTAACTTGCTCAGCTATAAAAAACTTGGGGCCCCAGCCCCTGGCCCCATTACTTCCCTTTTAATTTTTTGGACTACCCCCCAAAAGGGGGGGAAAATGGGGGGTGCATAAAAAAAAAATTTTAAAACCCAAAAAAAAACTTTTTTTTCCTCCACTAATCCAAAAAAAAAAACAAAAATGCTATTTTTAGGGAGAACCCCCCCAATTTCCAGCTCAAAACTACACCCAACCCAAAACTTACACCTACCGTCAGATTACGAAAACCCCAAAGGGAAAAAAAACTATTTACCCCCACCCCCCCCATAAAAGTGCCTTTTTCTGCTTACTGTACGATACACACCGCCGCCAGGCCCCACCTACATTCCCCCTGACCCCCCCGCATGCAAAAAAGGGACACAAAAAAAAATTTTCCCACTACAAAACATCACTGCCCCCAAATGTCCTTGGAAACCCCGTCCACTAAAAATGAAAAAGCTCTCAAAGTCGAAATGTTTCTCCTCCTCCCCCCACTATCCCTAGGCCCCTCGCAAACCCAAATTCCTTAAAAAAACCCCAATTTTTCCCAAAAAAAATATACAGTTTTAAAAAAACCCTCCCTTTCCCCACAATGCAACAAAGTGCCCGCACCTACAAAAACCCCAATTCTATATAGGCTGACCTTGTAGCTAAAAATTCCCATAAAAAATTTTATAAACCACTTCACGAACCCTTGGTTTTAATTGATTTCCAAAAAGTCTTCCCAAATGCCCCTCCAATCATACACCCGGTATGTAGTTTACTCCCTGGTTCATTTTCCCCTGCCAACCTGTCCCCCCAAGCCTACTTACCCTTACTTTTTTTTTTCCCCTTACTCCCAAAAAAATTTCACACCATATTTTTCACACACCAGTAGTGCCTTCCCCTTTACCTTTTTTCACACTTCCTCCATGCCCTTCTCCCCCCCCTTTTCCCCTTTTCCCCTCCCCCTCAAGTACCGCTGTTTCATAACTGCCTTCACTCGGTGCCCAAAAGGTAAAAGATCCAGCCCCCCCTTGCCGCCCCGCCCATCATCCCCACCCCCTTTCCCGTAGCCTTGGCTTCCCATAACTCCACCCCCATAACCTCAAAACCACCCCTCTAGTTCCTGAATATCACACAAATAGGGGGATATACTTCTGCCACAAGTGTTTTTAAACTACCCCCAAACCTTGCTCCCAATGTTACACCCCCAGTCTCCCCCCGGGCCATCCTACCCATCGCTCTACTAAACAATTTCCCTTTGGGAAATTTTATTCTCTGCGCCCCCCAGCATCTCCATTTTCCCAAAAAACCCCCCACATATTTTTTAAATTTTCTATCCACTACGTTCCCCCATACTTTTTCCCCCAAACCCCCCCCCCACTGCCTCCCTTCTAAAAAACTTTGATTTTGGGCCCCATTAACCATATCCCTTTTGCCCCCCCAAAAATTTCTCTTTATAGTCCCACATTCCCCAAAATCCTATTTCCCCCCCCCCCCAAAAACTGTGGTGTCACCCAAAAAACCCCAAATTTACCACATCTGCCCAGGCCCCACCTCTCCCTGTTCCCACACCCCTTTCTCTATAACCCTTTTTAAAAAAGGGTCTTTGCATCCCTGCCAAAGAGGTTTTGAGAAAAGGGGGGAAACCCTGTCGAAAACCCCCACCCCCAAAACTGCACTAGAAACCCTAATTCCCCTTTTAAACCTGTACCCCTGCCCAATTGCGGGGCATATACAGAGTATTCATCAGTGCACAATCCACCCCCAAAAACCCCTTTGTGTAAAATCCCTCCACAACATATGTTTCTACACTGTAAAAAAAACCTGTTTCCAAAACCCTTTCCCCCAAGATCCCCCCTCCTTGTTTTCCCTCCAAAAAACCCTTTTAATTTTCCCATCCCCCTCACGCATACTTGGGACCGGGAAAATCCCACACTGTCTCTATTTTAGGACTTGTCAATTTCCTTTTTCATTGATTCCCAAAACCTTTGAAAAAAATTTTTTAAAATTTCAGCAAAATTTGGGGGGAGATCGCCCTAAAACCCACCCAAGGTTTTCCCCCCCCCCCTCCCTTATGACCAAAACAACTCCCCTTTGGGTCCCCTGCGTTTCCCCCCAACACCCCCTTTCCTTCATAAAATTTAAAAAAGGGAGATAAAACATTCCTTCATACAATCCCAATGTGTAATATAAAATAAAGGGGGAATTCCATCAACGCCCGGCGCTTTTCCCATACCCCAACCCCATTACCCCCCTCCTCCCCCTCCTCAGGGAACCCTACCCTCTTTTTTCCGCTTCTCCTCCTCCCCTAAAATCCCCCAAATTCCTTTTTCCAAAAGAATCTCTCCCTCCCCCCCCTTCCCTCCCCCCTCCCCTGCTTAAAATTCTCCCAAAACCCAAATAATCAGTAAAATTTGGCTATTCCATGGGTGGTAAAAAGTACCTGCCCCCCCCCTTTATATCCCCCCCCCCCTTTACACACCTTAACCCCATAATCGGGGTTTAATCTGTTGCCTATTCCTAAATCTCCTCAAAACACTCCTGACGGTTTGTCCCCCCATAGAACCCCCTCTAAACCTTCCCTCAACGTATGCATAAAAACGAGAATTTTTATTTTTTCCCCTAAATTCCCCCCCTTTAAAACCTCTATTTTCCATGTTAGCCCCCCCCCCTTCATAAAAATCATTTAGCTGCCCCTCAAAATATTTCTGTAAACCAAACCTCCCCCTCCCCCTAAACCCCGTCCTCTATGCTGAAATTTTACCCCTTAAATCTGCAATTTGGGGGTTTTCCCTCCCACCTTTCCCAAGACACCCTCCTCTTTTTTTGCGAACCCCCCAGAGTTGCCCCCCCCATTCCCTAAAAAAAACCCCCTTTCCCCATCCCCCTGAAGTGGGCCTCATATTCTTTTTCCAAATAACCCACTCCCTACAAAACCACCCCTTTCCCAATCCCATCTCTCCCAAAAATTTAGCACGATGGTCCAAAAAAACCAAAATTTCCTATCGTCATTACACGTTTACTGTTATATCTCGAGTTATAATAAAACAAACCCAACCTGGACAAAACCCCCTCTGCATAAACGTGTGCTCTACTCCCCAAACCCATCGCCCCTGATTTATGTCAAAAAACCCCTGCATCCTCAACAAATCGCTCAACCCCCAAGCACAAAACCCTCCCCTCTCGGCTCCCATCCTTATTTGATTACACATTTCCCAATCCCCACTATTATAGAAACCAGGGGTAAACCCGCATGTAAAAAAGAAAAACCCTCCCTCAAAAATTTCCCCTTTTTCCCGGGTTATTTTTACTATTTTCCCGACATTATATTCCCGAAAACACACCCCCAATTTCTCGCCCCTATCCCCTCCCCCAAACCCCACCCTCCCCCCCCCCCTTTCCCCAATTGGCACATGGAATGGGCTGGGACCCCCTTTCACTGCCACTGCCCCCCCCCCCTTTTAAAGTTTCCAAAAATTCCCAGCAAAATTCCTAAAACCGTTCAGTCTCAATCTCTGCCCACTTAAAAATTGTTTTTCTTAAATTTAAAAAAAACACACATAAATTTTTAAAACACCGCAAAACATCCCCCAAACCCATACTCTTTTTTCCCGTCACCCTCTAAGGCCATTCAACTTTTATAGTTAGCATTTAAAAAGATTCAAAAAAGGGTTGGTTTTCCCCTTATTCTTGTGCCCTGTTTTTTACACTTTTTGCTGTTCTGTCTTTTCCCATGAAATGTTTCCCCCCGGGGACCCCCCCCCCCCCCCCCCCCCCTTTTGGCACTCCCCTCCCCCTTTTTAAAATCACCCCCGCCCACGTTTCTTCCCGAACGCTAAAGCTGGTGTTTTTAACCTCCTATCCGACGAGCCTCCGCTCTCTTTCTAGATGTACCCTCAAACCCCCATATCAGTTTTTTCCACCCCCTTTGGGGCACCTCAGTTTCCACCTGTGGGCAATTTGAAACCCATCCCGGGGCCCTCTGACCCCAGAGGCCCGGAATCTGCTAAAATCAAGCCCTTTAAACCCCATCAGAATTTTTGTCCCTTGTAAAGGGGTTCCCTCCTCCGCGGCACGCCCAGGAAGGGACTTAATCATCCCCTGTGGGGGCGTAGATAATTCCTGTAGGTCACCGGCCTCTCCCACCCCCAAGGCTGCTGTTCAACCCCCGGGGGGTTGTTTCGGGGGAGCATCTGTCCCCACCACATCTGTCAAGGACACAAGCAGCTTTCCTGTCTTCCACAAAACACAAAACGGCCCAAAAGCAACGACTTCGCCTCCCTTTGGGTGATGATGCCTGTCCCCCCCATCTCGATACCTGGAATCACTTTCTTCCCCCACTCGTCATTTTCCTAAGGCTGTTTCCCCCGGGGGATTTTGTCCCCCCTCAATAAACATACTAAGTTCGTTTTTGTATTTTCCCGTTTCAAATTGTCTAGTGCCCCCTTTCCCTGTTGTGTCCGGGTTTTCTGTTTTTTAAAAGGGGTCGCTCTTACGTGCTAGAATTTTAAATTTGTCCCAAATCAACCCTTTATACAAAAACATCCCTCTAGCCCCCGGGAAAACCAAACCCTTGGGCAAAAAAACTTTATATATGAGTAAAAAAAGGTAAAATTAGTGTGCACTACCTAGAAAGAGTTTACTCCCAAGGGGAATCACGGGCCTGTGTTCCTTGTGCAAAATAAAAAAAACAGAATTTTTTCTTTGTCAGAGGAAAGAAAGTCTCTCTGAAAAACATTGTGTATACAAGGGGTATAGTGTAAAATACAGTGGTTTCCCTAGTATATTGATGAAAAGGGGCAAATTGTCATTTGGAAAAAAGGTTGGGAAATTTTTAAAAAGAAAATGATAAGCCTATAGAGGCAGGTGCCAGAAGTCGCCCGAAAATTACCACAGGGTTTAGCTGTTTTAAAAATCTTCCTGGTTGCTAGTGTAATCTCATATAATCTAGTGATACCGGGGGAAGAGCAGAAAAACAGTGTTGTAGTAGCAAAATAACCAGTATTATTTAAAGGTACTTAGTGGGTGGAGGGGACTTTCATTAGTTTCTTTTTTTTGAAATACCAGACATATTTTCTTTTGGGAAATTTTAATAACCTTTAGTTACCAGCGGTTGCAATTACACAACGAAAAAGCAAAAAATTACTACAAAAAAAGCGTCCTTCCTCCAAAATTTCCCCCAGTAACTATAGTGTAATTAGCATTTATTGTGGTGGAAAAGGAAAAAAAAAATAGAAAAAGGGTAGTACGCGATTGATAAACAAAGGTTGTGGTTTTGACGTTGTCACCTGTAGGAAACTGCCAGAAAAACCCGGCTCTTCAACAACAAAATAATTAAAATTTTGTAACAATCAAATCCCATATTACTTGGGGAGATTAAATTTTTGTAGACCCTTATGTGTTAACCCAAAAACCCGACTGGGATGTTTTCAATAAGTGACCCATGTTAAAATAAAATCGGGGCTGGTCGAACCCTCGATGCTCCGAACCCTTTATGGTCCCAACCCTTGACTGGTTTTAAAGGATTCATTTGGGCAATAAAGCAGCCCGTAAATGGTTGGGGGTTTTAGGCGCCCTTATCAAACACCCAAAAAATAAATATAAATCAGGAAAGTACACGGGAAGCTGGCCAATTAAATTAGGAAAAAAGAAATACAAAAAGCTAGGGCTTTTATTTAAGGAGGTTATTAAAAAGAGGGATTCAAGAGGTTGCTAGTAGAATTACAGTAAATCAACCACTCTAATAATTTTTAAAACCTTTTAGTCGCAGTCAATCAAACAAAAGGGCTTCCACATGGATAAAATTTTCATTTTTTTTGGAAATTGGTGTCACGCCCCCTTTTGCAGTATTAAAACAGGGAAAATTTTTTGGGGTATGCCCCAAAAGAGGAAAAAATGTGGACTAAAAAACCCCAAAAGGGGATTAAAAAAGGGTTAAAATTTAAAGCTGCTTTTTTATGAACACCTGGAAGCTTTCTACAACAGAAGGGAAATAAAAGTTGGGCTGAATGGTACTGCCCTTGATATGGCCATGTAGCCAGAAAAATGTAAGGCTGGAGGTGATGTCCTGGTAGTCAGTAAATATGGGGTGATTTGTGCTGTCCTGGGAGACAGTAAGGTTTAAGCCGGGAGGTGCTGTCCTGGGAGACAGTAATGGGGAAGCTGGAGGTGTGCCCGGGGACAGTAAAAGGTGAAAGGGGGGTGCTGTCCTGGGAGACAGAATGGGGGAAGCTGGAGGGGGGTGTCCTGGGAGGGCAGTAAAGGTTTAAGTGGTGGTGCTGTCCTGGGGGGACAGTAAAGGGGAAGCTGGAGGTTGGGTGTCCTGGGAGCAGTAATGGTGAAGTGGGGTGCTGTTCCCGGGAAAACAAGGGAAAGGTGAAAAATGGAGATTTTGGGCCCGGGAGTCGGGAATTATAAACAGGAAGGAATAAATAAAATAAAGACCTATAGGGGGCCCGGAAAACCCTAGTGGGAAACAAGTGTAGTTTAAAGATAAGATAAAAAACCCAAAAGCCCAAAAAGGAAAAAGTACAGGAAATTTTCCAAAAAAAGAGGCTCCACTAGCTATAGTGAGGATAAAATTACCAAAAAACAACTGGGGGGAGCTCCAAATTTTGGTGTAGGGAGGTAGGATTAAAAAGGGAAACATGCACCAACAGGGAATTTCAAATCACGAACCCAAAGGGAAAAAGGAAAAAAAGCCTGTGCACATTTCTATGCACTTGGAAACTGCAGACATGGGAAATTTTGGGGGAAAAAAAGACGGGAAAGTGCAAAATATGACCACCCTAGAAAAAAGCCGCCCAAATGAAACAGGAAAAAAGCAAACTCCCCTCCTGTAAGCTTTTTCAAAAATGAAATGTGTACCTTTTTCAGTACAAGGGAAAAAATTTGCTATAACTTAAAAAACCAGGCACACCCTTAAAAGGGTACAAAAAAATACAAAACATCCAGGCCAGGGGAAAAACCCGGGTTTGCACAGCCATCAAGGGGGGAAAGGTTTTTTTTTTTTCCAGGAAGGAAAAAAAAAAATGGCAGGGGAAAAAGGGGCAGAAATGTACACCAATTCCCAGTCATTTCCCGGAGTGGAACCACGTTGATGGCCTTCCCCTCCAAACCAACGATAAGAAAAATTTCCGGAAAAAAAATCCCCCCCCCGAACCAAAAATACCAACCCGTTCCCATGACATTCTTTTTTTGCAAAAATCGGGTCTAAAGCCCCGCAACAAACAACAAAAATTTCCTTTCATCCGCGGACCCCGCTTGAGAGGCAAGGCAATGTTCGTGGCTTTTACTGGACCCCCCATTTAAAAGGGTCAATTGGAGAATGAAAAATTTTGGGTCCAGGTTTCAAAACCCATACAGATGTGAAAGAAGTGGAAAAGGCAAAAAGGGGGGGGGTTGGCCCGTTTCCCTTGCGAGTCACTTGTTTGCCCCCAGAACTGCTAAATGCCCCAAATGATGTAGTGGAAGTTTTAGCAGTAAATTCGAGAACCAAAAAACCCAGTCATTGTGGTGTCTAAACCTCTGGGTTTCAAAAATTCCCCGCAAATTTAGAAAGAGCTGTTTAAAAAATTGGGCCACTGTCCCGGAAAAACTTCCAGCTCCTGCACCCAAAATCTGTCCTGGGGGATTTCAAAATTAAAAGGGAGTAAAAAAGGAGGAATATAGCAAAAAAATATTGTTGCAAATAATTAAAACCCGGAGGCAGCTCTGATGAAAAAATCCCCCACTCAACAGCTTTTTAAATCTCTGCACAAAATTTAATTTAACAGCAATTAAAAGAGCCTACTACCCAAAAATTAAATATAAAACAGGAAAGTGCCAAAGGTAAACGTTCCCAAAATACCCAAAAAAAGTTAGAAACAGGAAAAACAATAGCTAGAGCTTCATTTAAAGGGGGTTATTAATAGAAAATTCAAGAGGTTGCTATAGAAATTTCCAAATAAATTTAACCCTTTTAAAAAATTATGAAGCTGTGTGTGTCTGTGGTCAGTTTAAACAAAACGGGCTTCCACATGGGAAATTGTCCCTTTTTTTTGGAAATTGGTTTTCACGCCCCTTGGCCCGGGTATCCCAAAAACTAGCACAAAACAGGGTTAAAACAGGGGAAATGTTTTTGGGTATGCCCAAATGAGATAAATCTGTGGGGCTAAAATCACAAGGGTTTTTAAAAGAGGACAACATCAAAAACTGCCCTTTTATAGAAAAAAATGGAAGGTTTCTTTCAACAGATGGGAAATAATAAGTCTGGGGTGAAGGGGACTGCCCCTTTATACTGGCATGTTGTCAGAAATTGTTTAAGGTTGGGGATGAAGTCCTGGGGGTCCCGTAAATGTGGGGTGATAGTGCTGTCCTGGGAACAGTAATGGTGAAGCTGGAGGTGCTGTCATGGGGGGGGCAGTAATGGTTTAAGCTGGAGGGCTGTATGGGAGACAGTAATGGGGAAGTGGAGGTGCGGTCCCCCGGGAGACAGGGAAAAGGGAAGCTGGTGGTTTCTGGGCCCGGGAGACAGGAATGGGGAAGGGTGGAGGTGCTGTCCTGGGAGAAAAGTAATGGTTTAAATTTGGGGGTTTCTGTCCCTGGAGACAGTAATGGTTTAAAACTGGAGGTGCGGTCCTGGGAGCAGAAATGGTGGGAAACTGGAGGGGCGTCCTGGGAGACAGTAAATTTTGAAGCTGGAGATGCTGCCCTGGGAAAAAGTAAAGGGTGGGGCTGGAATTTTGTTCCCGGTTTGTCGGGAATTATACGCAGGAAGGGGTTTTCATATAAATGACCCATGGGGCAAAGGGGCCATAGTTGGGAAACAAGTGTAGTCAAAGATAAGATAAAACCAAAATTGAAAAAAATAAAAAATACCGCAGGAAATAGCAAACAAGGGGGATTCCACTAGCAATAGTGAGGTTTTATTCCAAAAAAAAAATTTGGGGGGGGAGTCCTAGGGGGAGGGAGTATTGAATTAAGGAAGGGAAGGGGCCCCTTGGGGAACCAAAGGGGAAACAGTAAAAAAACCCAAACCGGGCCAAGCCGGGCCCTTAAGGGGGTGGTAAAGGGGAAGGAAATTTTGGGGAAAAAAAGGAATGGGGGCCCTGAAAACCCCATACACCCCCCTTGGGTTTCCGGCCGATATGCCGGGGAAAAAAAACTCCCTTTTTGTAAGTTTTTAAAAAGGGGAAATGAAAAAAGGGGGTTTTCCTCCAGAAACCCCGGAAAAAAACTGTGCCTTTTAACTTTAAATTTCCGGCATTAAATTAAAAGGGGGAAAAAAAGTACCCAAATATCCACCCTTGGGGAAAACCTGGGGAAAACCCCAAAACCCCCCCGGAAAGGTTTTTTAAGTGCCCCAGGAAGGAAAAAAAAAATTTCCCGGAAATTGGGGGAAAAAGAACCCCCAAAATTTCCCGGCCCTGGGGAAAGGGAAAAAACCGGGGAAGGGCCCCCACTCCAAAAAGGTTTTTTTAAAATGCCGGGGGAAAAAAAAAAAACCCCCCCGGTCCCAAAAAATTTCACCAACGTCATTCCTTTTGGCCCCAAATTATAAAAAAAAGGGGGCTAAAGCCGGCCCCCCCCCCAAAAAAACCCCCAACCAAACATTCCTTTCAAAAACGGGGTCTTGCCCGAAAAAAAAAACCCCAATTTGGGGGTTTTGCGGCTTTCACTGAGAAACCCCCATAAAGGATCACTTTTTACAACGAAATATGGATTCCCCGGGTTTCAACCTTTTACGTTTTGACAGAAATGAACAGGCAAAAGGGGGGGGGGGTTGGCTATACAAATTTCGAGTCACTTGTTTGCCAGAAATGCTTAAGGGCCCCAAAAGTGTTGTGGGAAATTTTGCAGTAAAGTTCGAGAACCAAAAAACCCAAATCATTGTGGTGTCTTCAAGGCCCCCAGATGCAACATCCCCGCAATTCCCGGAAAAGCTGTTTAAAAATTTTTACCCCGTTGGAAAAAACTTCCCGTTCCCGCACCCAACATTTGCTCCTGGGGGTTTTTAATTAAAGGGAAACCCAAATGGAGGAATTTTAGCAAATAATATTGTTTCAGTAAATTTAAACCAGGAGGCAGGGTCTGATGAAAAAACCCCCAAATCCACACGAGCTTTTAAATCTCCCCCCCACAAAATTCAATTTAAACCAGCAATAAAAGAGCCTACTTTGACTGGAAAAAGGGATAGACCTCCCTTCACTAACAATGATGATCTGATAAGAAATGTTTACCCTATCAAAAAAAAATATACTCGGGTCACAAATTTAAATTTAGGTTCAGAATGTAGCGTGGAGCCCCAGACCGAATAAAGAGACTAGTCACGAGGGGAAACTTTTACCAAATTCAAATTCCCCCCCCCCAAAAAAAAAATTTAAAATGGGAACCAAGTAAACCAAGTCTAACTGATATAAGCTGGGAAGATATACAAAGGGCAACACAGACCCCAACCTATGCCTAGAACAGATTAACTCGGTGGCACTCGATGTATGCACAAGGCTTATTCCTCTAAGAAAAAGGAGAGTGGATGTAAAATAGAAAGAGACAGGCGCTCCCTTTACAGGCGATGGAAAAAGAATAACAGAGCGGCTAAAAGAGTTCAATATATCTGAAATGCGTAGGGAACATGGTCAGAGAAATAGCAAGCATCGACTTAAGCTAAAAGAATCCTTTAGGAGTCAGGAATCGCGGGGAAGAACTAAAAGCCTACCAATGAAATCGAAAGAAACCCAAAGTTTTTCTTCTCCTATGCCAAATCAAAATCGAGAACAACGTCCAGTTTTGGCCCCTACTTAAACAAGATGGGTCCTACACAGATGACAGCAAGGAAATGAGTGAGCTACTCAAGTCCCAATATGACTCAGTTTTTAGCAAGCCGCTAACCAGACTGAGAGTCGAAAATCAAAATGAATTTTTTATCAGTGAGCCACAAAATTTGATTCACACAAGCCTATCCGATGTTATCTTGACGCCAAATGACTTCGAACGGGTGATAAATGACATCCCCATGCCCCTCTGCCCCAGGGCCAGACTCATGGAAAACTCTGGGGGGTTCATCAAGAACTGCAAGAAGCCCCTATCACGAGCCTTTTCCATCCTATGGAGAGGGAGCATGGACACGGGGGTCGTCCCACAGTTACTAAAAACAACAGACATAGCCCCACTCCACAAAGGGGGCAGTAAAGTAACAGCAAAGAACTACAGACCAATAGCACTAACATCACATATCAAAAAATCTTTGAAAGGGTCCTAAGAAGCAAAATCACCACCCATCTAGAAACCCATCAGTTACACAACCCAGGGCAACATGGGTTTAGAACAGGTCGCTCCTGTCTGCCTCAACTATTGGATCACTACGACAAGGTCCTAAATGCACTAGAAGACAAAAAGAATGCAGATGTAATATATTCGACAAGTGTGACCATGGCGTAATAGCGCACAAAATGCATGCTAAAGGAATAACAGGAAAAGTGGGGTCGATGGATCTATAATTTCCCTCACTAACAGAACACAGAGAGTAGTCGTCAACAGAGTAAAGTCCGAGGCAGGCAAGGTGAAAAGCTCTGTTCCACAAGGCACAGTACTCGCTCCCATCTTGTTCCTCATCCTCATATCCGACATAGACAAGGATGTCAGCCACAGCACCATGTCTTCCTTTACAGATGACACCCGAATCTGCAGGGACATGTCTTCCATTGCAGACACTGCAGGCTCCAGGCGGACATAAAACCAAATCTTTCAGTGGGCTGCAGAAAACAATGTGAAGTTCAACGAGAGAAATTTCAATTATCAGATATGTAAACACGGGGAAAATTTAAAAATCTTCATCAGGTACAAAACAAATTCTGGCCACAAAATAGAGCGAAACACCAACGTCAAAGACCTGGGAGTGATCATGTCGGAGGATCTCACCTTCAAGGACCATAACATTGTATCAATCGCATCTGCTAGAAAAATGACAGGATGGATTATGAGAACCTTCAAAACGAGGGTTGCCAAGCCCATGATGACACTCTTCGGTCACTTGTTCTATCTAGGCTGGAATATTGCTGCACACTAACAGCACCTTTCAAGGCAGGTGAAATTGCTGACCTAGAAAATGTACAGAAAACCTTCATTGCGTGCATAACAGAGATAAAACACCTCAATTACTGGGAGCGCTTGAGGTTCCTGAACCTGTATTCCCTGGAATGCAGGCGGGAGAGATACATGATTATATACACCTGGAAAATCCTAGAGGGACTAGTACCGAACTTGCACACGAAAATCACTCACTACGAAAGCAAAAGACTTGGCAGACGATGCACCATCCCCCCAATGAAAAGCAGGGGTGTCACTAGCACGTTAAGAGACCATACAATAAGTGTCAGGGGCCCCAGACTGTTCAACTGCCTCCCAGCATACATAAGGGGGATTACCAACAGACCCCTGGCAGTTTCAAGCTGGCACTGGACAAGCACCTAAAGTGGGTTTCCCTGATCAGCCAGGCTGTGGCTCGTACGTTGGTTTGCGTGCAGCCATCAGTAACAGCCTGGTTGATCAGGCTCTGATCCACCAGCAGGCCTGGTCACAGACCGGGCCGTGGGGGCGTTGACCCCCGGAACTCTCTCTAGGTAAACTCCAGGTAAACTCCAGTTAAGCACAGCTAGTCACCTCTGCCTAGCTGAGAAATACGGAAAAATCTCCCATCCTGCGTGAGTTGGTGATCCAGACCTGACTGTGCTGCTTGTACAAAATGTGTTATACTTCTAACTGAGGAAGATGACCTGTTATTCTTCTATGCACTGAGTGTTTCTGGGAGGAATGCTGCATAGTTGGAACACAACAAGAGTAGTTAATAACAATTTAATGAGCATTGCAGACCTGGTAACTCCTTTGGGAGACGGCTTTTTAAACTGTAACATGCCAGAGGTTCATCTATAAACATAGTAAGTTTGTGTGATTTGTTTGTCCACAGAAATGAAAATTTGTCTGTCATTCCAAGGCACGTGTGCTAGATGTGTTAAGTGCTGTGGGTTTGTAGTAATTAACGTGTAGTACAGTGTTGGTAACTCTCGAGACGACTCTGGGCCCCAGTGAATAACCTTGAAAATGGCACTGCAACCCACAGGCCACTACACCCATATTGCCTGTGTCTAGCAAACTCTTATGTGTGAACTGTGACTAGTTTAATACCTAGTGAAACACAAACATGTTGATTTTAAGTGGCTGTAGGAGGCCTACCTTCACTCTGCCCGCCTGCCTCCCCTCCTTCCTCGATTTGGAGCTCAGCCATTTGCCTCTATTTACTTATGGTCTAGAGGCAGTTTTTTGCCAGCCCCATGAGTGCTGGTACCTGGTCGTCCTCTGTGCCGCACCCACTATCTTTTCGAATGTGTCTCTGTGGCCTACCTGCTGACAACAATATCCATGTGGTTGACAAGGGTTAAGCAAGCACATTCAACCTAAACTTGAAAAGCATATTCCCAAACTAGCCAAACAAGTAAGGCAGCCTGCAGTTACAGTGTCCTAAGGCCCAGCATGCCAACGTATACGTTCTACAGTTTCTGCTGGCATAACCAGTGTTTCCTGTTTGGTTTAGTTAAGAACAATTTAACGAGCATTTTCAGTACTGACTTTTAAGTGGGGGCATGCCAGAGGTTCACTATAAACATAGTAAGTTTGTGGTGATTTGCTTGTACACAGAGTGAGCATTCGTCTGTCATACGTGTGCTAGAAGTGTTAAGTGCTGCTTTCCCCAACAGTTAATTGTCATTTGTAAGCCTGTATTAAGACTTTAAAAAGGGTCAGAGTGTACTTCAGTGTAGTGACTCCTTACAATTGATAACTCAGTGTAATACATGCTCTGCTCAGTGTAACTGAAATATTAAATACGGTTACATAGTTAAGTTGCTTGTCCTAGTGTCATTGTTGTGTTTTCTAATACATTTTCTCGTTCAGACTGAAACTTTACTGCTAAATTCTCAGTAATATTTCAAATTGCAGTGTTCATCTGTGGTGTGAGTGTGTAACTTATGCTTTGTATTTTTACTATGAACAAGCTTACTCCTGCATAATGTTCAGTTTCATGAATACTTTCTCTCTTGAGTAATTCGGTTACCTTTCAACTGTGTTAAGCAAGAGTCAGCCTGTTAACATCTATGTTCCTTGCCATCTCATCTAGTGGGTCTAGCGCCTAGTTAAAATTGTAATAGTAACAATTTGCAATCATTATACTTCTAGTTATACATTGTGTAAATTGTTTTAGACTATTTGATCAACTGGATTGCAGTGTTTAACTTCTGACACACCAAGTTAATGACTGCAGATTCGCACTGACACATAATAAACATATTAAGCTAAAGCACTGGTAATTCTCCAGAAGCTGGGCCTAGTGTGTGACCTTGAGAAGTTGAGTGTATATATTACGGCCAGCAGTGTACCGCTCTCACCTATATTTACATCAACAAAAGTGTATTCTAAGTGATAAAGTGTACATTTGGTGTACTTGGTAACACTTGTCATACATAGTAACGCGTGTGTAAGTGAGATTGTTTAGGTACTGGTTCATCTATCTACAGCTGTACACTTATGCTTGCATACATGTATAACATAGTAACGTGTGAGTTACCCAGGATGGACCAAGGAAGTCGACCAGAGTGATTTAACTCATTGTCATTGTAACATTACCTAGTTACCGTTTTTTTTTTTTTTTATAATAATAATAATATTGTTTACAATCTATGGTTGTGGTAAGAGGTTGTCTTCAGCATTCATTGTGATGTCCGCTATATTATTATTTCAGTAAGGTACATTAGGTGGCAGTAGCCTGAACTGACCTGAACAGACTCATGGAATTCTGTGTTCATCAAGAACTGCAAGAAGCCCCTATCACGAGCCTTTTCCATCCTATGGAGAGGGAGCATGGACATGGGGGTCGTCCCACAGTTACTAAAAACAACAGACATAGCCCCACTCCACAAAGGGGGCAGTAAAGCAACAGCAAAGAACTACAGACCAATAGCACTAACATCCCATATCATAGATTAAACCTATTGTACTATAGCTCATTCTAGCTCAAAACATAGACTCCACAAAAGTCATTATTAGACGTTAGTGCAATTACAAGTGAGAGTCTTGTTCTATTTTTAATTTGTATTTTTATATTACTAGTTTATACCTAGTTGTACTTTAGTTCATTCCAGCACAACACATAGACAACATCAACTTCATTATGTGTAGTAGTGACTATACCCTACATGACCAAAATACTCTAGCTATATACTTGTCCAAACTTCCTACCACTACAGATATCAGTACTAGAACTCAACACACAACTCAGGATATAAATAACCATAATTTAAACCTAGAAGATGATTGATCACGTTGACCCTGATCTAAACCTCCATAATCTGACACTCAATCAAAACCTATTGGAAAGTAACTGCCTTTATTACACAGCATCACAAGCCACCACTATCCTAAACAATGCTAAAAGTCTATCAGTACTTAACTACAACATCAGGTCCTTAAGCAAACACTATGATGACCTCCTAGCACTCCTTGAATCACTAAAGACACCCTTCTCCTGCATTATTCTTACTGAGACCTGGCTTAAGCAGGACACAATAGATATCTACCCTCTACCAGGATACACAGCAATTCACAACTGCAGACCATACCAAGTTGGGGGTGGTATTGCAATCTATTACTCTAACCAATTATCTTGTCTTAGCACCACTTGCTTTAGTGATGAATATGGGGAATACATTTTTGCTAATTTTTACTGTAAAAAACCTTAAGACGCCTATAACAATCGGTGCCATTTACCGGATACCTCACACAAACATCCCAAATTTCAGTGAGAAATTAAAGTCACTAATAACAAACAGACAAATGAATAAGCACCACCTTCTCTTAGCTGGAGACTTCAACATCAACCTTGGCTTACTAGATGATCAGCCTGTAACTGATTTCATCAACAATATGAACAACACACTTCTCATACCAACAATAACTAAACCAACCAGGCTCACTGAGACAAGTGCAACCATAATAGACCACATATGGACCAATATACTAGCCCCCCTTAAATCAGGGATAATCACAGATAGCACTACAGACCACTACCCTACCTTCCTCCTGACAAACATTAGTAAACCACCACTTGAATACAACAAAGTCTCATTTAGACTCCATGACGAGGCCTCAGTAAGGAAGTTCACAGCTGACCTAGAGACTGTTGACTGGCTACAGAATTCTCCAAGGCCAATGGTATTGATGACTGGACAGACATTTTTCTTAACAAATTACTTAGACTATACAACAAACATTGTCCTATAAAAACAAAACAGATCACAAACAAAGGGCTTGGTTGCCCATGGCTAACCAGCACCATTCTTATTTATTTTTTTATTTATTTTATTTATTTAGAAATTTTAGCATAACTTACAGAGGTACAAAAAAATACAGGTAAGAGCAGCATGCCAAAGCCACTTATATGCATAGCATTACGGGCTGGCTTAAAATTAACTTAAGATTAACTAAGCAATGATGAAATCAGTGATAAGACATTATTGTAAACAGATAACTATAAAATACAAATGAGTATTACAAAGACAGGTCATATGGTTGAATGCATTGCTGTACATTCAGTAGAATGGAGTATTCTGTTAGGTAGTGTATTTAAAAAAAATAACAAAGTTAGGTTTAACATTTGTGTGATATAATTGTGAGTAACATTTAGGATATACAATTTATATGGTTCAGTTATTCAGTATTTATTTGGTTTTGAGTGAGTAAGTGAACTTTGAGAAGAGACTTGAATTTATAAACAGGTAGTGTTTCTTTTATATTTACAGGTAATGAATTCCAGATTTTAGGGCCTTTTATGTGCATTGAGTTTTTGCATAGTGTGAGATGGACACAAGGAACATCAAAGAGTGATCTGTGCCTTGTATTATGGTCATGTGTTCTGTTGAGGTTGGTAAGGAGATGTTTGAGGGGAGGGTTAATATCAGAGTTAAGTGTTCTATGTATGTAATAGGTGCAGTAATAAGTATGGATGTTTTGTATGGTGAGTAGGTTGAGTGTTCTGAATATTGGTGGAGTGTGCTGCTGTATTGAGAAATTTGTTATCATTCTAATGCACCCCTTTGGGTTTTGGGGAATTAGTGGTCTGGATGGTTTGTTGTTGTTGAGCCCATGCAC
>NC_069497.1:7907261-7949438 GCF_026875155.1 Cherax quadricarinatus | reverse complement strand
ATACATCCAAAAAACCGTTCATTTCTCAACTCTCTGCCACACTTAAAATTGTGTTTTTGTTAAAACACTATCAGTGTTAAAACACCGCAAAACATCCTCCAACCTATCGTTTACCGTCAGCTTAAGGCCATTCAGTTTATAGTTAGACATTTAAAAGATTCGAAAGGGTGGTTTCCTCTAGTTCTTGCCCTGTCTGTTACCTTTTTGCTGCTTCTGTCTTTTAATGCACTTTTTCCCACCGGGACCCCCTCCCCCCCCTGTGCACTACCCTCCCCTTCTTAATCCTCCCGCCCACGTCTTCTTCCCTAAACGGGGCTGGTGTTATAACCTCCTCATCGAGGGCCTCCAGCCCCTTTTTCAGATGCCCCCTCAAACTCCATATCATATTTCCACTCCCTTGTGCACCTGCTTCCACTGTACAACTGCAACATCCCAGATCGACCAGGGGCCTGGAATCTCCCCAAATCAAGCCCCTTCTCAACCACAGATTCTCGTGCCTGACCTGGATTTTACCTGGGAGAGTTTGGGGGGTCAACGCCCCGGGGCCCCGGTGTGACCGGGCCCTCCTGGTGGATCAGCCCCTGATAAACCAGGCTGTTGCTGCTGGCTGCAGAAAACCCAACGACGACCCACCCCGGGGCCTGATCGGGAAACGATTTTAGGTGCTTTCCGTGCCAGCTTGAAGACTGCCGGGGTCTGTTGGTAACCCCCCTTTTATGTGTGTGGAGGCATTTTAACATCTGGGGGCCCTGACACTTTTGTAGGGCTTTTTTTTTAACGTGCTAGTAAACCCCCTGCTTTTCAATGGGGGAGGGGTGCATCGTCTGCCAATTTTTTTTTGTTTTCGTAGTGATGATTTCTGTGCGGTTCGGTACTACCCCTCTAGGATTTTCCAGGTGTATATAATCATGTATCCCCTCCCGTTCCAGGGAATCGGTTTTTAAAAACCTCAAGCACTCCCAGTAATTGGGGGTTTTTTTCCCTCGTTAGGGGCCCCGTAAAAAGTTCTCTGACTTTTCTAGGTGGGCAATTTCCCCTGTTGAAAGGTCTGTTAGAGTGCAGCAATTTTCCCACCCTAGATAAAACAAGTGCCCTGAAGGTGTCATCATGGGCTTGGCCCCCCTAGTTTTAAAGGTTTCAATCCATCCTGTATTTTTTAGAGATGCATTGATACAATGTTATGGTCCTTAAAAGGGGATCCTCCGACAAAATCACTCCGGTCTTTGACGTTGGTGTTTCGCTCTATTTTTGCCAGAATTTTTTTTGTACCTGATAAAGTTTTAATTTCCTCAGTTTCCATTCTGAGTAATTGAAATTTCTTTCCCTTTAAAATTCAATTGTTTTCCGCAGCCCACTGAAAAGATTTGGTTATGTCCCCTGGAGCCTTGCGGTTTGCAATGGAAGACACTGTAGCGATTTGGGTTTCATCTGCAAAAGGGAAAACACGGGTGTGGCTGACTCCCGTTATGTCGGATATGAGGATGGGAACAAGATGGGAGTAGTAGTGCCTTGTGGAACAGAGCTTTTACCGTAGCTGCCTCGGGGCTTTTCTCTGTTGACGACTACTCTCTGTGTTCTTTGTGAGGAAATTATAGATCCATGACCCCACTTTTTGTTATTCCCTTTTGCCGCATTTTGTGCGTATTACGCCATGGCACACTTGTCGAAGGCTTTTGCAAAGTTGTTATATTTTCATCGCATTCTTTTTGTTTCTAGTGCATTTAGGACCTTGTCGTAGTGATCCAATAGTTGAGATGACAGGAGCGCCGTTTCAAACCATGTTTCCCTGGGTTGTGTAACTATGGGTTTCTAGATGAGTGGTGTCTTGCTTTTTGGGCCCTTTCAAAAATTTTTAGTATGGGATGTTAGTGCTATGGTCTGTAGTTCTTTGCTATTGTTTACGCCCCCCCTTTTTGGGGGTGGGCTTTCTGTTGTTTTAGTAACTGAGGGACACCCCCCTTCCCCGCTCCCTCTCCCAAGGGAAAAGGTCGTGATAGGGGGTTTTTGAGTTTTTGATGAACACGATTCCCTGATCTGGGGCCCCGGGGGAGAGGCAGGGCATTTTTTATCGCTTTCGAGTCATTTGGCGTCAGGATAACATCGGGTAGGGTTGTGTTAAAAATTTTTTTGGTCATAAAAAATTCTTTTGATCTTCGACTTATCTGGTTAGCGGCTTGCTAAAAAATGAGTCATATTGGGACTTGATAGCTCACATTTTCCCTTTCTGTATTGTTAGGACCCCTCTTGTTTAAGTAGGGGCCCCAATACTGGCGTGTTCCGATTTTGATTGGAAAGGAGAAGAAATATTTGGGTTTTTTCGATTTCATTTTGGCTTTTGTTCTTCCCGCGATTCCTGACTCCTAAAGGTTTCTTTTGCTTAAGTTCATGCTTGCAGGCACTCCAGGAAAGATTAATATTCCTGTGGGGGCTAGTAATTCCCTGAGTCCGGGGCCTCCCCCCCCAGGCTGCGTTCAACCCCCGGGTCTGTCGCGGGGGAGCATCTGATGCCACCACATTGTCAAGACACGAGCACGCCCCTCGTCTCCACTAACACAAAACCTGTCAAAAGAACGACTTCGCCTGCCTCTGATGAGGATGCTGCCCCACCTCTCGATACCTGGAACACTTTCTTCACCCTCGTCTTTTTCCAAATGAGCTGTTTCCCCCCGGGGTTATCAGCCCCAAAGAAAAAAATACTAAGTTCGTCTGTAGTTCCGTTTCTATTGTTATTTCCCCGTGCCCCGTTGTGCTCCGGGTTTTTCGTGTTTACACATCGCTTTAGTGCTAGAATTTTAAATTTTTGCCATCAATCTTTTAAAAAATCCTTAGCGCCTGAAACCAAACTTGGGCAGAAAACTTATATACTGATCAAAAAAGGTAAATTTGTGTCATACCTTGCGAGTTTACTGCCAGAGGGGAAAATAGGCCTGTGTTCCGTGTCAAAATAATAATAATAGAACTTTTCTTTGTCAGAGGAAAAAAAGTCTCCCCGTACTTGTGTAAATAGTGTTAGTGTATACTGCATGGCTCCCTTTTTATATAGATGAAAAGGTAAAAAGTCATTTGAAAATAGGGGAATCTGTAAATGAAATGATAACCTATAGAGGCAGGTGCCAGAAGTCGCCAGAACTTACCACATGTCAGCTGATTTAATAATCTTCCTGGCCTGCTATGTACTCGCATTTAATCTATGATACCATGTGAATACAGAATACAGTGTTGTAGTAGCAACTAACCAGATTATAATGGTACTTAGATGGAGTGGAGTGACTTTTCATTAGTTTCTTTTTTCTTTGAAATGACCAGAACGTACACTGTGAATTCATAAACCTGTAGTTTACCAGCGGTCGCAATATACACAACGAGAAGCAATTATTACTATAGAAAAAGCGTCCTTCTCCAAAATTTCCACGAACCAGTCAACTATAGTGATAATAAGCATTATTGTGATGGAGAACGGAAAAAAAACTAGAAAAGCAGATACAGCGATTGATAAACAAGGGTTGAGGCTCGACCGGTTCGTCACTGTAGGAAGCTGCAGAAATTCACCGGCTCTTCAACCACGCAAGTTAACTTTTGTTCATCAATCACATATTATTCGGGTAATATATTTCAGTAGAATCCTTCGATGTGTTTGCCCAAATCAACCCGACTAGTATGTTTTCAATTAGTGACTAACTGATCAGATCGATCGACTGTCCGAACCCCTCGACTGCTCCGAACCCTGATGGTCCCGAACCCTTGACTGGTTTCAAACGGATTCATTTGACAATTAAGCAACTGTAAATGGATGGGTTTTGTAGCGCCCTTATCAAACACAAACAATAAAGATAAAACCAGGACGTACACGGAAGCTTGTCCATTTAGTTAGAAATAAGAAATACAAATAGCTAGAGCTTCATTTAAGAAGGTTATTAATAAGAGCATTCAAGAGGTTATGCAGTAGAATTACAGTAAATCAACCGCGCCCCACTCACTCCAATCATTTTGAAGCTCGTATAGTCTGCAGTCAATCAAACAAAACGGGCTTCCCAATGGATAAAATGTCTTTTTGTGAAATTGGTGTCACGCCCCTAGTGCAGTATAAAACAGGAAGTGTTTTTGGGTATGCCCAATAGGAAAATCTGTGGACTAACAGCACAAGGTATTAAAAAGGATAACATCAAAGCTGCTTTCATAACAACCTGGGAATCCAGCTTTCTAACCAACAATGGGAACATAAAAAGTCTGGGCTGATGGTACTGCCCTTGATACAGGCCATGGTACCATAAAGCATGTAAGGATGGCGGTGATGTCCTGGTAGTCAGCAAATGTGGAGCTGATATGCTGACCTGGGAGACAGTAATGTGAAGCCGGATGGTCTGTCCTGGGAGACATTAATGGTGAAGCTGAGGTGCTGTCGGGAGACAGTAATGTGAAGCTGGAGGTGCTGTCCCTGGAGACAGTAATGAAGCTGAGGTGCTGCCTGGGAGACGTAATGTGCAGCTGGAGTGCTGTCCTGGAGACAGTAACGGTGAAGCTGGAGTGCTGTCCTGGGAAACAGAATGTGAAGCTGGAGATTTTTGTCCAGGTAGTCTGGAATTAAACCAGGAAGAATACATATAAATGACCTCAAAGGGACAGGAACCGTCGTGGAGGGAAACAAGTGTAGTCAAGATAAGTAAAACCAATCTATCAAACTAAAATAGTTACAGGAAATAGTCAAACAAGAGGACACCACTACTACAGTGGAGATATATTACCAAAAACACTGTGGGAGCTCCCATTGCTGGTCTAGGAGATAGGAAAAAGACAGAGAAAACATCACCAACAGGTAATACAGTCACAGAAACCCAAGGCAAATGAAACCAAGCCTTGCACAATACATGCACTTGGTATCTGCACACATGGGAAATCTGAAACACATACATGAACGTGCAACAATGACCAACCCTAGAAAATGCCATGCCCAAATGACAACAGGCCAATGCAAAACTCCCTTACCTGTAGCTTTTTCACGCCCGAAATGTGTACCTCTTCAGTACAGGAAAGAATGCTAAACTTAAATTGCCAGGCACACCATCTTAAAGGTGTACAAAAGATACAAAACATCCCAGCCCCTGGTAAAACCTGGGTAGCCACAGCCACTCAACTCAAGAGGAAGGTTTTTTAGTGCCAGGAAGGAAAAAAAACTGGCAGGAAATGGCAGAAATCGTACACCAAATCAGTCATTCCTGAGTGGAACCACAGTTCGATGGCCTCCACTCCAAACCTACATATCAGATTAATAATGCCGGAAAAAAAAATCCCCCCCAGAACCAACAAAACCACAGTCCTGATGACATTCTTCATTGCAAATATACAGTCTAAAGCCAGCAACAAACAACAAAATACCTTCAATCCGCGGACTGAGCTTGCAGAGGCAAAGGCAATGTTCGTGGCTTTCACTGAACCCACATAACGGATCACTTGGAGATAAATATGGATCCCAGGTTTACAACCTATACAGATGTGAAAGAGACACAGCAAAAGGGGGGGGGTGTTGCCTGTACATGCAGGTCACATGTTTGCACAGAACTGCTAATGCCTCAAATGATGTAAGTTGGAAGTTTTAGCAGTAAAGTCAGAACCAAAACCCTATAATTGTGTATTTACAAGCTTGGATGCAACATCCCAGCATTCCAGAAACAGCTGTTAAAAACTGCCCACTGTCCGGAAAATCTTTCCAGCTCCTGCACCCAACATCTTGCACCTGGGGGATATTCAACTTAAGGCACTAATATGGAGGAATATAGCAAAGAATAGTTGTTGGCAAGTAACATCACCCCGGAGCAGCACGATGAATAACACACACCACACGAGCTTTTATATCTCTACACAAAATTCAATTAACCCAGCAAATAATTAGAGCCTACTACAAACATTAAATATAAATTCTGGAACATGTCACGTAATCTGTCCAATATACAAAAACAGTTAGAAATAGAAATACAATCGCTAGAGCTTCATTTAAGGAGGTTATTAATCGAATATTCAAGAGGTTGCTAGTAGAATGCAGTAAATCAACCATTCAAATCAATTATGAAGCTGTGTGTATCTGTGGTCAGTCAAACAAACGGGCTTACCACATGGGTAAATGGGCCATTTTTGTGAAATTCGTGTCAACGCCCCTTGTGCAGATATCCAAGAACTAGCCTACAAGCAGTGTTAAAACAGAGAACTGTTTTTGGGTATGCCAAATGGAAATAAATCTGTGACTAAATCAAAGGTATTAAAAGAGGACAACATCAAAGCTGCCTTCACATAGAAAACCTGGAAGCTTTTCTACAACAGATGGGAACATAAAAAGTCTGGCTGAATGGTACTGCCCTTGATACTGGCCATGAGTCAAAATTGTAAGGCTGGAGATAAGTTTCCTGTAGTCAGTAAATGTGGGGGCTGATAGGCTGTCCTGGGCGACAGTAATGGTGAAGCTGAGGTGCTGTTCCTGGGAGACAGTAATGGTGAAGCTGGAGGTTGCTGGTCATGGGATACAGTCATGGTGAAGCTGAGGTGCTGTCCTGGGAGACAGTAATGGTAAAGCTGGAGGTGCTGTCCTGGGAGACAAGTAATTGTGAAGCTGGATGATGCTGTCCTGGGAGACAGTAATGGTGAAGCTGGAGATTTTGTCCAGGTAGTCGGGAATTATACGCAGGATTGGAATACATATAAATAACCTCATAAGGGCCAGGAGCCATAGTAGGGAAACAATGTAGTCAAAGATAAGATAAAACCAATATTGCAAACTAGAATACGCAAAATAGCAAACAAAGACTCCACTAGCAATAGTGAGGTATATTACCAAAAACAACTGTGGGAGCTCTAACATTGTTGGTACTAGGGAGGATAGAAGTAAGACACGGAAAACATGCCACAAACAGGGAATTTACAGTCCACAGAAACCCCGGCAAACGGAAACCAAGCCTGTCACATACTATGCACTTGGTACTGCCTGGCATGGGAAATCTGAAAAATAGATGGGATGCGCACTATGACCCCCCTAGAAAATGCCCGTGCCTATACCATATGACAACAGAAAATGGCAACTCCCTTCCTGTAACTTTTTCAACACTGAACTGTGTACCTCTTCAGTACAGAAAGACTGTGCTATAACTTAAATTCCAGGCATACCATCTAAAAGGGACAAAAATACAAAACATCCAGGCCATGGGAAAAACCTGTGGTACCACAGCACTCTAGAGGGAGAGGTTTTTTTTAGTGCCCGGAAGGAAAAAAAAACTGGCAGGAAATGGCAGAAAGTCGTACACCAAATCCAGTCATTCCTGAGTGGAACCACAGGCGAATGGCTCCACTCCAAACCAACAGATACCAGATACTAATCCCGAAAAAAATGCCCCCTCCCAGTACCAACAATACACCAGTCCCGATAACATACTTTCTTGCAAATATAACAGGTCCTAAAGCCAGCATCAAACAAACAAAATACCTTCATCCGTGGACTTCTTTGCAGAGCAAAGGCAAATGTTCGTGGCTTTTCACTGAGACCCACATAAAGTCACTTGGACAAGGAAATATGATCCCAGGTTACAAACCTCTACAGATGTGACAGAGTGAGCAGGCAAAAGGGGGGGGGGGTGTGGCCTATACATTGCAGAGTCACTTGTTTTTGCACCAGAACTGCTATGCTCAAATGATGTAGTGGAAGTTTAAACAACAGTAAAGTTCGAGAACCAAAACCTAGTCATTGTGGTAGTCTACAAGCCTCCAGATGCAACATCCAGCAATTCCAGGAACAGCTGTTAAAAATTGACCACTGTCTGGAAATCTTCCAGCTCCTGCACCCAACATCTTGCTCCTGGGGATTTCAACTTAAGGCACCTAAAATGGAGGAATATAGCAAATAATATTGTTGCAGTAATAACACCAGGAGGCAGCTCTGATGAAAACTCACACTCCCCACGAGCTTTTAAATCTCTGCACAAAATTCAATTTAAACCAGCAATAATAGAGCCTACTAGACGGGAGAATACACTAGACCTCATCTTCACTAACAATGATGATCTGATAAGAAATGTCACCATATCAAAAACAATATACTCAGATCACAATATAATTGAGGTTCAGACATGTATGCATGGAGCCCCAGACCGACATAATGAGACTAGTCACGAGGGAGCATTCCCCAAAAATTCAACTTCAATAACAAAAACATAAAGTGGGACCAAGTAAACCAAGTCCTAACTGATATAAGCTGGGAAGATATACTAAGCAACACAGACCCCAACCTATGCCTAGAACAGATTAACTCGGTGGCACTCGATGTATGCACAAGGCTTATTCCTCTAAGAAAAAGGAGGAGTGGATGTAAAATAAAAAAGAGACAGGCGCTCCCTTTACAGGCGACGGAAAAGAAATAACAGAGCGGCTAAAAGGGGTCAATATATCTGAAATGCGTAGGAGACACTGGTCAGAGAAATAGCAAGCATCGAACTTAAGCTAAAAGAATCCTTTAGGAGTCAGGAATCGCGGGAAGAACTAAAAGCCACCAATGAAATCGAAAGAAACCCAAAGTATTTCTTCTCCTATGCCAAATCAAAATCGAGAACAACGTCCAGTATTGGGCCCCTACTTAAACAAGATGGGTCCTACACAGATGACAGCAAGGAAATGAGTGAGCTACTCAAGTCCCAATATGACTCAGTTTTTAGCAAACCGCTAACCAGACTGAGAGTCGAAGATCAAAATGAATTTTTTATGAGTGAGACACAAAATTTGATTCACACAAGCCTATCCGATGTTATCTTTACGCCAAATGACTTCCAACAGGCGATAAATGACATGCCCATGCACTCTGCCCCAGGGCCAGACTCATGGAACTCTGTGTTCATCAAGAACTGCAAGAAGCCCCTATCGCGAGCCTTTTCCATCCTATGGGAGAGGGAGCATGGACACGGGGGTCGTCCCTCAGTTACTAAAAACAACAGACATAGCCCCACTCCACAAAGGGGGCAGTAAAGTAACAGCAAAGAACTACAGACCAATAGCACTAACATCACATATCATAAAAATCTTTGAAAGGGTCCTAAGAAGCAAAATCACCACCCATCTAGAAACCCATCAGTTACACAACCCAAGGCAACATGGGTTTAGAACAGGTCGCTCCTGTCTGCCTCAACTATTGGATCACTACGACAAGGTCCTAAATGCACTAGAAGACAAAAAGAATGCAGATGTAATATATACAGACTTTGCAAAAGCCTTCGACAAGTGTGACCATGGCGTAATAGCGCACAAAATGCGTGCTAAAGGAATAACAGGAAAAGTCGGTCGATGGATCTATAATTTCCTCACTAACAGAACACAGAGAGTAGTCGTCAACAGAGTAAAGTCCGAGGCAGGCACGGTGAAAAGCTCTGTTCCACAAGGCACAGTACTCGCTCCCATCTTGTTCCTCATCCTCATATCCGACATAGACAAGGATGTAAGCCACAGCACCATGTCTTCCTTTGCAGATGACACCCGAATCTGCATGACAGTGTCTTCCATTGCAGACACTGCAAGGCTCCAGGCGGACATCAACCAAATCTTTCAGTGGGCTGCAGAAAACAATGTGAAGTTCAACGATGAGAAATTTCAATTACTCAGATATGGTAAACACGAGGAAATTAAATCTTCATCAGAATACAAAACAAATTCTGGTCACAAAATAGAGCGAAACACCAACGTCAAAGACCTGGGAGTGATCATGTCGGAGGATCTCACCTTCAAGGACCATAACATTGTATCAATTGCATCTGCTAGAAAAATGACAGGATGGATAATGAGAACCTTCAAAACGAGGGATGCCAAGCCCATGATGACACTCTTCAGGTCACTTGTTCTATCTAGGCTGGAATATTGCTGCACACTAACAGCACCTTTCAAGGCAGGTGAAATTGCTGACCTAGAAAATGTACAGAGAACTTTCACGGCGTGCATAACAGAGATAAAACACCTCAATTACTGGGAGCGCTTGAGGTTCCTAAACCTGTATTCCCTGGAATGCAGGCGGGAGACATACATGATTATATACACCCTGGGAAAATCCTAGAGGGACTAGTACCGAACTTGCACACGAAAATCACTCACTACGAAAGCAAAAGACTTGGCAGACGATGCACCATCCCCCCAATGAAAAGCAGGGGTGTCACTAGCACGTTAAGAGACCATACAATAAGTGTCAGGGGCCCGAGACTGTTCAACTGCCTCCCAGCATACATAAGGGGGATTACCAACAGACCCCTGGCAGTCTTCAAGCTGGCACTGGACAAGCACCTAAAGTCGGTTCCTGATCAGCCAGGCTGTGGCTCGTACGTTGGTTTGCGTGCAGCCATCAGTAACAGCCTGGTTGATCAGGCTCTGATCCACCAGGAGGCCTGGTCACAGACCGGGCCGTGGGGGCGTTGACCCCCGGAACTCTCTCTAGGTAAACTCCAGGTAAACTCCAGTTAAGCACAGCTAGTCACCTCTGCCTAGCTGAGAAATACGGACAAATCTCCCATCCTGCGTGAGTTGGTGATCCAGACCTGACTGTGCTGCTTGTACAAAATGTGTTATACCTCTAACTGAGGAAGATGACCTGTTATTCTTCTATGCACTGAGTGTTTCTGGGAGGAATGCTGCATAGTTGGAACACAACAAGAGTAGTTAAGAACAATTTAATGAGCATTGCAGTACCTGGTAACTCCTTTCGGAGACGGCTTTTTAACTGTAACATGCCAGAGGTTCATCTATAAACATAGTAAGTTTGTGCTGATTTGTTTGTCCACAGAGTGAAAATTTGTCTGTCATTCCAAGACACGTGTGCTAGATGTGTTAAGTGCTGTGGGTTTGTAGTAATTAACGTGTAGTACGGTGTTGGTAACTCTCGAGACGACTCTGGGCCCAGTGAATAACCTTGAAAATGGCACTGCAACCCACAGGCCACTACACCCATATTGCCTGTGTCTAGCAAACTCTTATGTGTGAACTGTGACTAGTGATATACCTAGTGAAACACAAACATGTTGATTTGAAGTGGCTGTAGGAGGCCTACCTTCACTCTGCCTCGCCTGCCTCCCCTCCTTCCTCGATTTGGAGCTCAGCCATTCGCCTCTATTTACTTATGGTCTAGAGGCAGTTTTTGCCAGACCACATGAGTGCTTGAGTACCTGTGTCAGTCCTCTGTGCCGCACTTCACTCATCTTACGAATGTGTCTCCTGTGTGCCTACCTGCCTGCTACAAACAAATATCCATGTGGTTGACACGGGCTTAGCAAGCACATTCAAGCAAACTTGAAAGCATATTCCAAGCTAGCCAGAACAAGCTAAGGCAGTCTGCAGTTACAGCTGTCCTAAGGCCCAGCATGCCTACGTATACGTTCTACAGTGCTGCTGGCATACCAGTGTTTCCTGTAGTGGTTTAGTTAAGAACAATTTAACGAGCATTGCAGTACTGACTTTTTAAGTGGGACATGCCAGAGGTTCACCTATAAACATAGTAAGTTTGTGGTGATTTGCTTGTACACAGAGTGAACATTCGTCTGTCATATGTGTGCTAGAAGTGTTAAGTGCTGCTTTCCCCAACAGTTAATTGTCATTTGTAAGCCTGTATTAAGACTTTAAAAGGCTCAGAGTGTACTTCAGTGTAGTGACTCTTTACATTTGATAACTCAGTGTAATATATGCTCTGCTCAGTGTAACTGAACTATTAAATACTGTTACATAATTAAGTTGTTTGTCCTAGTGTCATTGTTGTGTTTTCTAATACATTTTCTTGTTCAGACTGAAACTTTACTGCTAAATTCCCAGTAATATTTCAAATTGCAGTGTTCATCTATGGTGTGAGTGTGTAACTTATGCTTTGTATTTTTACTGTGAACAAGCTTACTGCTGCATAATGTTCAGTTTCATGAATACTTTCTTACTTGAGTAATTCGGTTACCTTTCAACTGTGTTAAGCAAGAGTCAGCCTGTTAACATCTATGTTCCTTGCCATCTCATCTAGTGGGTCTAGCGCCTAGTTAAAATTGTAATAGTAACAATTTGCAATCATTATACTTCTAGTTATACATTGTGCAAATTGTTTTAGACTATTTGATCAACTGGATTGTAGTGTTTAACTTCTGACACACCAAGTTAATGACTGCAGACTCGCACTGACACATAATAAACATATTAAGCTAAAGCACTGGTAATTCTCCAGAAGCTGGGCCTAGTGTGTGACCTTGAGAAGTTGAGTGTATATATTACGGCCAGCAGTGTACCGCTCTCACCTATATTTACATCAACACAAGTGTATTCTAAGTGATAAAGTGTACATTTGGCATACTTGGTAACACTTGTCATACATAGTAACGCGTGTGTGAGATTGTTTAGGTACTGGTTCATCTATCTACAGCTGCACACTTATGCTTGCATACATATATAACATAGTAACGTGTGACTTACCCAGGATGGACCAAGGAAGTCGACCAGAGTGATTTATCTCATTGTCATTGTAACATTACCTAGTTACCGTTTTTTTTTTTTTTTTTAATAATAATAATATTGTTTACAATCTATGGTTGTGGTAAGAGGTTGTCTTCAGCATTCATTGTGATGTCCGCTATATTATTATTTCAGTAAGGTACATTAGGTGGCAGTTGCCTGAACTGACCTGAACAGACTCATGGAACTCTGTGTTCATCAAGAACTGCAAGAAGCCCCTATCACGAGCCTTTTCCATCCTATGGAGAGGGAGCATGGACACGGGGGTCGTCCCACAGTTACTAAAAACAACAGACATAGCCCCACTCCACAAAGGGGGCAGTAAAGCAACAGCAAAGAACTACAGACCAATAGCACTAACATCCATATCATAGATTAAACCTATTGTACTTTAGCTCACTCTAGCTCAAAACATAGACTCCACAAAAGTCATTATTAGACGTTAGTGCAATTACAAGTGAGAGTCTTGTTCTATTTTTAATTTGTATTTTTATATTACTAGTTTATACCTAGTTGTACTTTAGTTCATTCCAGCACAACACATAGACAACATCAACTTCATTATGTGTAGTAGTGACTATACCCTACATGACCAAAATACTCTAGCTATATACTTGTCCAAACTTCCTACCACTACAGATATCAGTACTAGAACTCAACACAACTCAGGATATAAATAACCATAATTTAAACCTAGAAGATGATTGATCACGTTGACCCTGATCTAAACCTCCATAATCTGACCCCAATCAAAACCTATTGGAAAGTAACTGCCTTTATTACACAGCATCACAAGCCACCACTATCCTAAACAATGCTAAAAGTCTATCAGTACTTAACTACAACATCAGGTCCTTAAGCAAACACTATGATGACCTCCTAGCACTCCTTGAATCACTAAAGACGCCCTTCTCCTGCATTATTCTTACTGAGACCTGGCTTAAGCAGGACACAATAGATATCTACCCTCTACCAGGATACACAGCAATTCACAACTGCAGACCAAACCAATTTGGGGGTGGTATTGCAATCTATTACTCTAACCAATTATCTTGTCTTAGCACCACTTGCTTTAGTGATGAATATGGGGAATACATTTTTGCTAATTTTACTGTAAAAAACCTTAAGACGCCTATAACAATCGGTGCCATTTACCGGATACCTCACACAAGCATCCCAAATTTCAGTGAGAAATTAAAGTCACTAATAACAAACAGACAAATGAATAAGCACCACCTTCTCTTAGCTGGAGACTTCAACATCGACCTTGGCTTACTAGATGATCAGCTTGTAACTGATTTCATCAACAATATGAACAACACACTTCTCATACCAACAATAACTAAACCAACCAGGCTCACTGAGACAAGTGCAACCATAATAGACCACATATGACCAATATACTAGCCCCCTTAAATCAGGGATAATCACAGACAGCACTACAGACCACTACCCTACCTTCCTCCTGACAAACATTAGTAAACCACCACTTGAATACAACAAAGTCTCATTTAGACTCCATGACGAGGCCTCAGTAAGGAAGTTCACAGCTGACCTAGAGACTGTTGATTGGCCTACAGAATTCTCCAAGGCCAATTGCATTGATGACTGGACAGACATTTTTCTTAACAAATTACTTAGACTATACAACAAACATTGTCCTATAAAAACAAAACAGATCACAAACAAACGGCTTGGTTGCCCATGGCTAACCAGCACCATTCTTATTTATTTTTTTATTTATTTATTTATTTAGAAATTTTAGCATACTTACAGAGGTACAAAAAAATACAGGTAAGAGCAGCATGCCAAAGCCACTTATATGCATAGCATTACGGGCTGGCTTAAAATTAACTTAAGATTAACTAAGCAATGATGAAATCAGTGATAAGACATTATTGTAAACAGATAACTATAAAATACAAATGAGTATTACAAAGACAGGTCATATCGTTGCATGCATTGCTGTTCATTCAGTAGAATGGAGTATTCTGTTAGGTAGTGTATTTAAAAAAAATAACAAAGTTAGGTTTAACATTTGTGTGATATAATTGTGAGTAACATTTAGGATGTACAATTTATATGGTTCGGTTATTCAGTATTTATTTGGTTTTGAGTGAGTAAGTGAACTTTGAGAAGAGACTTGAATTTATAAACAGGTAGTGTTTCTTTTATATTTACAGGTAATGAATTCCAGATTTTAGGGCCTTTTATGTGCATTGAGTTTTTGCATAGCGTGAGATGGACACGAGGAACATCAAAGAGTGATCTGTGCCTTGTGTTATGGTCATGTGTTCTGTTGAGGTTGGCAAGGAGATGTTTGAGGGGAGGGTTAATATCAGAGTTAAGTGTTCTATGTATGTAATGGGTGCAGTAATAAGTATGATGTTTTGTATGGTATAGGTTTAGTTTTTGAATTTTGGGGAGTGTGCTGCCTGAATGGGAATTTGTTATCATTCGTGCGCCTTTTGTTGGGAAATTTAGTGGTCTGAGAGGTTAATTTTTTTGTTACCCCAGCAAAATTTTCCATAGAAAGATAGGGGTAAAAAGAGGTGATAAAGGGCCGAGGGCTACTGGGGAGCAATACCGTCTTCGATAGTAGCCTACAGTCTTGGAAATTTTCTTAGAAATTTGTTTATATGTGTATGAAATTTGAGTCATTATCGGGGGTTTCCCTAAAAAATTTTCCTCTTAGCTTTGTGATAGGTGTCCTTTTTATCGTTATGTTAAGGGGTACATCTGAGCTCCACCAAACTGAATGAATTTGTTTTTCAATGTTTAGTGTAATTTGTTATCCTAAAACCGGTAGATATTTTTCTTAATTTCGGGTTTACAGATTGGCTAGCGGACTGGCAGGGGTGAGAGAAGTAGGGGTGTCTTTCGAAATCCATTGACAAAAACACCAATTGAAAAGAAATAAGACAGGGCTTAAACACAAAGATATTTTAAAACCATTCACCTCTCCCAAAGTAAAAAAGAAACCCAAAACAACTATACTACTCCAGTAATTCACAAACACTGAGGAGATATAAAAAAGACCTGGAAAACCTCTCTCAATTCTAGGGACCCTAATGAAACACCACTACATCCCACGCACACTAACAAGAAAAAACTTCTCAACCATGGGATCTAATCCGCCATAAAATCCCACATACCATTGCCCATCCCGGGGGACTACCTAGATGGAATTTCCCTAATCCCTTCTATCTTCACCAACGACCCAGGGAAAGTCACGAGATATAAAGCCCCTTTAAAAAATAACTGGGGGAACCTTCTCATGTCCCACCATACGTACAAGCGAGCCCCATGTCCTTTCACATGCTATTTCATTATTTTTTAAAAAATCCCTAAGACTAGCACCTTCCCAAAACACTCAAGAGGGAAAGGGTTTTTACACCAATACAAAAGGTGGTGACCCTACACTTAAACAACTATAGGCCAATACTAACTTTCCCATTGCTACCCAAAAATCTTGAGAAACTTGTGCACGGGAGACTGTTTTCATTAAAAACGGCACAAACAAACTCCCCCCCTCCAATTGGATTCAGGAAAAATAAAAGCACAAAGATGCAAAAAAAAAGCTAGACTGCTTTACCCCACATTGAAAAAAAGGAATATCCACGGGAAATTTTATTACCTAAGAAAACGCCACGGCCACGACATCCTACTCCACAAACTTGATCTTAGGGGTATAAAGGGCCATGCGCTTTGCTTATTTAAAATTTTACCTACTAATATTCAAACGTAACCTTTAAAAGACACAGCATCACAACACGGCCACTTAACGAGTCGCAGGGAAGTGTCCTTGGTCCCCTGCCTCCTCTAAAATCAAAGGGCCTTCCAACGACCCAACACCTGAAAAAACCCATTTTTTGCTGAGACACACTTATGTCATCTCTCACCCTAATCTTTTCCCCCCCTCAACCCATTTTAAAAAAAGAGGAGCTGTTAAAATACGACTTGGATGACAGCCAAAAACTTACGCTTAACACTGACAAAACCTACTAAATTTTGTTTTTGGACAGAGCGAGATGCACTATTAACATTAGATTGACAACACAATTTCCAAAATAAGGGGCAAATTCTAGGCTTATACCTTGAAACAACCTAATTTTCAGCCCCCATATCCCGCATATAACCAAAAAAGTATCCAAAAGGGGGGGGATCCTCTCCAAGATACAACTAGTGCCCCAAAAATGCCCCTTCTCACACTATACCACCACTTATTTATCCATACCTCCCTATGCATTTTGCTTGGGGGTCAACGCACAACACACCTAAAGCCCAAAAATAACCCAACAAAAAGCTGCGTAAAATAAAAACAAATCCACCCCTGGAAACACCCCCCCCACTCTTCAAGACCTAAAATTACTCCCAGTTCAGTAAAAACCACACTTCTACTGTGCAATCACATCTACAGGGCCTTAAACTCTAATACAAAATTTACCTAAAAATCTTTCTTGATAGTTGTACAGAACCCACAGCATAACACCAACACAACATCCTACGACATTTTTCCCTTTTCCGACTAAACCTTTACAAAAATTAATGTATTCAAAGCCAAAAACTGGAAAACCCTACCTGAAACCCCAAACTCAGACACATTCACACCTTCAAAACAATATTTTTAAAAAACATCTTTTCTCCCGATACACCCCCCTCAACTAACTACACGAATACCACCTGGGGTGTTCACACTTAACTCACTCATTTGACCCTAAACAGAAATATTAATCCAATCTAAAAAAAAAGAATCCTTATACTCCCAATACGAAACTATGTCTGGCCAAAAAAAAAAAAAGCATTCACATTGCTAAACTCACAAACAGTACTTAGTCACTTAGCATAATACCAACTTACCTCAAATTTTTTTAAAATTTTTTACAATTAAGAATAAAAATAAATCTCCCGAAAAAACCTAGCCATGCAACTTCTAGTGGTACCCTGTAATCACAATTTTACTACATGTAAACCACACAATAACCAAATTTCTGTAAACTCAGCATTGTAATCCTTATAGAGAATAAACTTTGAATTGAATTTGAATAAAAATCATTGAAAGGGTCCTAAGAAGCAAGATCACCACCCATCTAGAAACCCATCAGTTACACAACCCAGGGCAACATGGGTTTAGAACAGGTCACTCCTGTCTGTCTCAACTATTGGATCACTACGACAAGGTCCTAAATGCACTAGAAGACAAAAAGAATGCAGATGTAATATATACAGACTTTGCAAAAGCCTTCGACAAGTGTGACCATGGCGTAATAGTGCACAAAATGCGTGCTAAAGGAATAACAGGAAAGTCGGTCGATGGATCTATAATTTCCTCACTAACAGAACACAGAGAGTAGTCGTCAACAGAGTAAAGTCCGAGGCAGCTACGGTGAAAAGCTCTGTTCCACAAGGCACAGTACTCGCTCCCATCTTGTTCCTCATCCTCATATCCGACATAGACAAGGATGTGCACCACAGCACCGTGTCTTCCTTTGGGAGATGACACCCGAATCTGCATGACAGTGTCTTCCATTGCAGACACTGCAAGGCTCCAGGCGGACATCAACCAAATCTTTCAGTGGGCTGCAGAAAACAATATGAAGTTCAACGATGAGAAATTTCAACTACTCAGATATGGTAAACATGAGGAAATTAAATCTTCATCAGAGTACAAAACAAATTCTGGCCACAAAATAGAGAGAAACACCAACGTCAAAAACCTGGGAGTGATCATGTCGGAGGATCTCACCTTCAAGGACCATAACATTGTATCAATCGCATCTGCTAAAAAATGACAGGATGGATAATGAGAACCTTCAAAATTAGGGAGGCCAAGCCCATGATGACACTCTTCAGGTCGCTTGTTCTATCTAGGCTGGAATATTGCTGCACACTAACAGCACCTTTCAAGGCAGGTGAAATTGCCGACCTAGAAAATGTACGGAGAACTTTCACGGCACGCATAACGGAGATAAAACACCTCAATTACTGGGAGCGCTTGAGGTTCCTAAACCTGTATTCCCTGGAACGCAGGAGGGAGAGATACATGATTATATACACCTGGAAAATCCTAGAGGGACTAGTACCGAACTTGCACACGAAAATCACTCACTACGAAAGCAAAAGACTTGGCAGACGATGCACCATCCCCCCAATGAAAAGCAGGGGTGTCACTAGCACGTTAAGAGACCATAAAATAAGTGTCAGGGGCCCGAGACTGTTTAACTGCCCTCCCAGCACACATAAGGGGAATAATCAACAGAACCCCTGGGCATCTCAAGCTGGCACTGGACAAGCACCTGAAGTCATTCTGATCAGCCCGGCTGTGGCTCGTACGTGGTTTGCGTGCAGCCAGCAGCAACATCCTGGTTTATCAGGCTCTGAATCCACCAGAGGCCTGGTCACAGACCGGGCCGCGGGGGCGTTGACCCCCGAACTCTCTCCCAGGTAAAACTCCAGACCCCAAGTGGAAGTTATCATTGAATTTGAACCTCTGATTTAATGTGATATGGTCAGAATTCCTAATTTTTATGCTCAATATTACCCTACTTTGTCTCTCTCTTCTCTCTCTATCCCTCCACTCTCTCTCTCACCCCCATTCGTTTCACTCTCTCTCGTCTCTCTTCTCTCTCGTCTCGTCCTCTCTCTTCTCTCTTTCTCTCCTCTCTCTCTCTCTCTTCTCTCTCTCCTCTTTCTCTCTTCTCCTCTCTCTCTCTCCTCTCCTCTCTCTCTCTCTCCTCGTCTCTCCTCTCTTCTCTCTCTCTCTCTCTTCTCTCTCATCCTCTTCCTCTTTCCTCTCTCACTCTCTCTCTCTCTCATCTCTCCCTCCTTCTCTCTCTCGCTCCTCTCTCTCGTCTCACTCTCTCTCTCTCTCTCTCTCTCTTTCTTTCTCTTCTCTCTCTCTCTCTTCACATTCTCTTCTCCTATCTCTCTCGTCTCATCTCGTCCCTCTCTCTCTCTCCTCTCTCTCTCTCCTCTCTCTCGTCTCTCTTCTTCTTTCTCCTCCTCTCTCTCTCTCTCTCATCTCTCTCCTCTCTCTCCTCTCTCTCTCTCTCTCTCGTCTCCTCTTCTCTCTCCCTCTCTCTCTCTCTATCTCTCTCTGCTGTCTTCTCCTCTCTCTCTTTCATCTTTGTTACTTTTGATAAGTGTAAGACCTCGCCTGTAACATCCATTATATCATTATATGTGCCATATTATTAACACACATAAAAGAGAGTCCTGATGAATTTTTTAGTAAGGTTGTGTATCGTATTAAGTAGTAGTACATCTGGTTAAGGTATAATTGGAAGTGTTCATTGAACATGAAACACTTGTGTCATTTAGTTTAATATCTTTAATTATGGCACCCCATACCCATCCTGTGCAGTAGTCAAAAGATTACAAAGGTACATAATGGGTTCCCGTGACTGGACCCCAAAGTTATGATAGCTGAACTTGTTACAAAGGTAATGAACTCCAGGTAGATCTGGTCAACAATCATGGCAAGTACAGAGGTAATAATCAGCCTCACTCCTTTACATGGTTACAGTCATGAACAAATTACAAAGAATGAACCACTGATACGTCACTCCTGGTCACAATTGTAATGAGTTATAACTACAAATATTAAGTGGATCACATTGTGTCATATGATCTATTTTAAGACTTCTGACTTTAAAAGTAAAAATTTTTTTTTTTTTTTAACGCCTTGCATAAGCTATAAAGGGAAGATAAGCAAGGAATTCTGTGTTTAAGTCTTACAATAGATAATCGTCACTGGCAAACATGTCAACCTGTCATAGAAAACCTATTTCAGCAGGTGATGAAATGATGATAGCTTCCAGACCTTCAAAAGTAAACAAAAGAAGAAAAAGTGAGAAAGGGCAGAGAGTCGGACGTAGTCCGACTCACTTGTCTCGTACACAATGTGAAACTAAACCGTCCTTTGTGCACAGAGCTGCAAGAAGTCTTTCTTCAAAGGAAGAATGTGTTAAGCTAAATGAACTTCACTGACAACACCCTGCTGCCCTGCTAAGTGTGCATGGTTTAATGGAAGCTGTAAAGAAGCATCCTACTCAAGGATCCCATTTTAGAAAAACAACACAACTTTGTGTTTGTGGAACAGAATGAAGAACGATCAAGGATCTACTTAGTACACCTATGGGGTAATTAAGTTGCTTCGAACCTCCATCAGACACTCACCACTTTAAAAATGGGTCAGTATCATAATCTGTTGGATACCCTCTCTACAATGGACCCCCCCATCCCATCTGACTCTCAGTGAGCATATCATCAAGCCTGAATACTTAAAGGAAAAATCCCAAATTATTGTCAGTTGGGTGGGTCCTGTGCCCCTCCCACCGTAAATATACTTGGGTGCATGTTTTACGTTTCCTAAACATTCGAAGTGGTACCTACCCCCTAAACGTAGGTGTTACAAATGCAGCATATGGTCAATATTGCGTACACTGTGGGAATACTACAATTCTTGGTGTGGTAAGTGTGCCTGGGAAAATCAGTCCACTAGAGATGCACAGTAGGCCTTGACAGCCTAAAATTTAAGTGTAATAACTGTAAAAAAGTTGGGTTAAAGTTTCCAACAATGACAGAACCCAAACAACTTCGATGTAAACCTGATAACAGTCCTTTAATGGTAACAATGAGGATGAGGCCATCCAGTCTACCACAGCCAGATCTGAAATTGAACCTCTGCAAAGTGTGTAAGAACCCCACCTCACTGCAAAAGGTTCTGTGTGATACCAGAATGCCATCACACATACATCCAGCTGTGGAGGAGCTAGCCATATCCCTGCTAGCACATGTGGAAACTACTGGTCTGCCACTACTGATACCTAACGCCTACACTGAGTATGGGATAGCTTGTCATTTTAACCAATACACACAACAACTACAACAGTCAGACGGACACCGACTCATGTAGAAAACCCCCCCTGGAAATTGGAGATGAGCAGAATGCACAGGACCTACCTGCAAGTGATGATGAAGAGACTTGCCACAGGCACCATCAGAGAACACTATGAACTATGGTACCTGTTAAGGTGATAGGTGGTTAAAGAAAAGCACTAACTCAGAAGTGGCCATCCTCTCAGAAGCATTGGATTCGCCTGACCTTCCTCATATTATAACAAATTTCCAGTAAAAAAAAATGAGACATCATTGAACAGATCCTGAAAGTTTTTGAATAAATATATGTAATCAGGATGATTGCTCTTGAACATGTGATGATCAAAGTGCAGCCATCTCCGTTCAGCTTCCAGCAATTTGTAAGAAAGAAGCCCATGACTCTTACCTTCAAGACTTGCCTTGGAACTGGCTGCCAATATGCCGAAAAATGCTTAAAAATAAAGGTCATAAAGATAAAGACGTACAAACTATGCTATTTGCTCTTAAGTGTCTGCACACTGTAGTCAAAGCATAATAGTTTTACCATCTTATTTATTTATTTATTTATTTATTTATTTATTTAACAATTTGAGCACACATACAGAGGTACAAAAAATACAGATAAGAGCAGTATGCCAAAGCCACTTATACTATGCATAGCATTACGGGCTGGCTTAAAATTAACTTAAGATTAACTAAGCAATGATGACATCAGTGATAAAACATTATTGTAAACAGATAACTATAAAGCACAAGTGAGTATTACAAAGACAGGTCATATGGTTGTATGCATTGTTTGTACATTCAGTAGAATGGAGTATTCCTGTTAGTAGTGTAATTTAAAAAATAATAAAGTTAGATTGGTTTTAGGTTTTACAATTATGTGATATATTGGAGAAACATTTAAGATATACAATTTATAAGGTTCAGTTATTCAGTATTTATTTGGTTTTGGGTGAGTAAGTGATCTTTGAGAAGAGACTTGAATTTATAAACAGGTAGTGTTTTTTTATATTTACAGGTAATGAGTTCCAGATTTTAGGGCCTTTTATGTGCATTGAGTTTTTGCATAGTGTGAGATGGACACGAGGAACATCAAAGAGTGATCTGTGCCTTGTGTTATGGTCATGTGTTCTGTTGAGGTTGGCAAGGAGATGTTTGAGGGGAGGGTTAATATCAGAGTTAAGTGTTCTATGTATGTAATAGGTGCAGTAATAAGTATGAATGTTTTGTATGGTGAGTAGGTTTAGTGTATTGAATATTGGTGGAGTGTGCTGCCTATAGTGAGAATTTGTTATCATTCTAACTGCAGCCTTTTGTTGGGTAATTAGTGGTCTGAGATGGTTACTTGTTGTTGAGCCCCATGCACAAATTCCATAGGTGAGATAGGGGTAAATAAGAGAGTGATATAAGGCCAGGAGGGCTGACTGTGGAGCATAGTACCGTATCTTCGATAGTATGCCTACAGTCTTGGAAATTTTCTTAGAAATTTGTTGTATATGTGTATGAAATTTGAGTCTATTATCAAGGTGGATTCCTAAGAATTTTCCCTCTGTTAGCTTTGTGATAGGTGATCCGTTTATCATTATGTTAAGAGGGACATCTGTAGCTCTGTTACCAAACTGAATGAAGTAGGTTTTGTCAATGTTTAGTGTAAGTTTGTTAGTCCTCATCCAGGTAGATATTTTCTGTAATTCGGTATTTACAGTATTGGCTAGCGTGACTGGGCTCGGGTGGGAGAAGACGTATGTAGTGTCATCTGCAAATAGTGTGGGTTTGAGTAATTGCGAAGCATTTGGTGGGTCATTTATGAGCAAAAAATTGTAATAACTCACTAAAATGGAAAATTACAAATTTTTTTGGGAAAACATTGTTTCCTCGGGAAAGCGGTTGCCGCTTTAAATCTATTATAACCCAAGAATATTGTGTCACTGTTTGCGGGAATGTAGACTGAAAAATGGAGCCCTCCCCCCAAAATTTCCTGGGATGCAGCTTATAACCTAAGGTCAACCAAAAGTTGTGTGTGTATGTCCCGAAAGAAATTGCCAATTCACTCCTTTCCCTTGGCCCCGAGTCAGTTTTAACATGCAGATCATGTGTCAAAGTATATGCAGGCGACTTTTTCCATAAAAAATTTTTTAATCTCTATGCCCCCGCGAACCATTCGACCTGATGCTTTACCAGATCGCATCAAAGTGAACCACCACATTCTTTTGGGGATTTTTTTGCCCCGACATAAAATTTGGTGGGTCTGTAAGAAACCCAAAGGAACTAAACTAGTGAAATTGCTAAATGGAAATGATAATGTTCGATTTATCTTAAGGGACTAGCATTCAAACGTGTCAGCGGCCCGTTTTTGCTCCGGGGTTTTCTCGTGTTTTCACGGTCGTCTTAAAGTGCTAAACTTTAATTTGTGTCATCAATCCTTACGATACATCCCTCTAGCGACGGAACCAATTTTGGGGCGGAAAACATTATATATGAGTAAAAAAAAAGGAAATTAGTGTGACTCCCTAGCGGGTTTTTACTCCCAGAGGGGAATCAGGCCTGTGCCCCTTGTGAAAAAAAAAAAATAAAAAATTAAAACTTTTCGGTCGGGGAAAAAGAAAGTCTCCCGATAACTTGACTATACATAGTGTATGTGTATATACAGTGGCCCCCTAGTTATTGTGAAAGGCTAAAGTGTCTTTTTTAAAAACGGGTGAATTTGTAATGAAGTGATAAGCCATAGAGGGGGTGCCAGAATCCCAAAAATTCCCACAGGCAGTTTTTTTAAAAATCTTCGGGCTTGCTTGACTGATATAATCTAGTATACCAGTGAAAGAGCAGAATACATTTTTGTAGTAGCAATAACCAGTATTTAATGGTATTTTAGTGGAGGGGATGCTTTCTTTTGTTTTTTTTTTTCTTGAAATACCAGACTATACTGTGAATTTCATTTTAACATGTATTACCGCGGTCGAAAATATACCAACGAGAAGCATTTTACTACAAAAAAAAGCGTCCTTCCCCCAAAAAATTCCCAGTCAACTATAGTGAAAATAGCATTTATTTTTGTGGAGAGGAAAAAAAAAAAGAAAAAAGATGCAGCGATTTATAAACAAGGGTTGAGGTCGCCCTTCGTCATTGTAGGAGTTTCCCAAAAGTCAAAAGGTTTCTTCAACACCAAGTTATCTTTTGTATCAATCAAATCACTATTACTCGGGTAGTATTTTCCCGTAGATCCTTCATTTTTGCTCAAATCACCCACCGTATGTTTTAAATAATGACCCATGATCAGATCAGATCGACTGGTCCGAAACCCCTTGATGGTCCGAACCCCTTTACTGGTCCGAACCCTTGATGGTCCGAAACCTTGACTGGTTTCAAACGGTTTCGTAGGACAATAAAGCAGACTGTAAACGGATGGGGTTGTAGGCGCCCTTATAAACACAAACATTAAATATAAATCAGGAACGTGCACGGTAAGCTGTCCAATATACAAAAAACAGTTAGAAACAGAAATACAAATAGCTAGAGCTTCATTTAAGGAGGTTATTAATAGAATATTCAAGAGGTTGCAAGTAGAATTGCAGTAAATCAAACATTCAAATCATTATGAAGCTGTGTGTAGTCTGTGGTCAGTCAAACAAACGGGCTTCCACATGGGTAAATTGTCATTTTTGTGGAAATTGGTGTCACGCCCCTTGTGCAGATATCCAAGAACTAGCTACAAGCACTGTTAAAACAGGGAACTGTTTTTGGGTATGCCCAAATGAGATAAATCTGTGGACTAAAATCACAAGGGTATTAAAAGAGGACAACATCAAAGCTGCTTTCATAGAAAACCTGGAAGCTTTCTACAATAGATGGGAACATAAAAAGTCTGGGCTGAATGGTACAGCCCTTGATATTGGCCATGTAGTCAGAAACTGTAAGGATGGTGATGAAGTCCTGGTAGTCAGTAAATGTGGGGCTGATAGTGCTGTTCTGGGAGACAGTAATGGTGAAGCTGGAGGTGCTGTCCTGGGAGACAGTAATGGTGAAGCTGGAGGTGCTGTCCTGGGAGACAGTAATGGTGAAGCTGGAGATGCTGTCCTGGGAGACAGTAATGGTGAAGCAGGAGATTTTGTCCAGGTAGTCGGGAATTATACGCAGGAAGGAATACATATAAATGACCTCATAGGGTACAGGAGCCATAGTAGAGAAAACAAGTGTAGTCAAAGATAAGATAAAACCAATATTGCAAACTAGAAATACCGCAGGAAATAGCAAACAAGAGGACTCCACTAGCAATAGTGAGGATATATTACCAAAAACAACTGGTGGGAGCTCCATTGTTGGTGCTAGGGAGGATAGAAGTAAGACAGGGAAACATGCACCAACAGGGAATACAGTCACAGAAACCCAAGGCAAACGGAAACCAAGCCTGTGCACATACTATGCACTTTTTCAATTCAAATTCAATTCAAAGTTTATTCTCTATAAGGATTACAATGCTGAGTTTACAGAAATTTGGTTATTGTTTGGTTTACATGTAGTAAAATTGTGATTACAGAGTGTACTACTAGAATGCTTAGCATGGCTAGGCATTTCGGGCATACTTAGTTTTATTCTTAATTGTAAAATATTACAAATTATGAGGTAAGTTGGTATTATGGCTAAGTGACTAAATACTAGTTTGTGAGTTTAGCAATGTGAATGCTTTTGTTTTGGCACAGTATATAGTTTCAGTATTGGAGTATCACAGGATTCATTATTTTAAGACTGAGATTAATATTTCTGTTTATGGTCAAATGAGTGAGCGAGTGTAAGTGTGAACCACCAGGTGGTATTCGTGTAGTTAGTTGATGGGGTGTATCAGGGAGATAAGATGTTTTCTAATATTAGTTTTGAAGGTGATGAATGTGTCTGCAGTTCTAGAGTTCTCAGGTAGGGTATTCCAGATTTTAGGGCCTTTGACATACATTGAATTTTTGTAAAGGTTTAGTCGGACACGGGGAATATCGTAGAGATGTTTGTTTCTGGTGTTATGCCTGTGGGTTCTGTCACAACTATCAAGAAAGAGTTTTAGGTCAAGGTTGATATTAGAGTTTAAGGCCCTGTAGATATAGATTGCACAGTAGTAAGTGTGGATGTACTGAGCTGGGAGTAAGTTTAGATCTTTGAAGAGTGGGGGGGGTGTGTTGCCAGGGATGGGATTTAGTGATTATTCTTACTGCAGCTTTTTGTTGGGTTATTATTGGCTTTAGGTGTGTTGCTGCAGTTGATCCCCAAGCACAAATAGCATAGGTGAGGTATTGATAAATAAGTGAGTGGTATAGTGTGAGAAGGGCATTTTGCGGAACGTAGTATCGTATCTTGGAGAGGATCCAACCGTTTTGGATACTTTTTTGGCTATATGCTGGATATGGGTGCTGAAATTCAGGTTGTTGTCAAGGTATAAGCCTAGGAATTTTCCCCCATTATTTCTGGTAATTGGAGTGTTGTCAATCTTAATGTTAATTTGTGCATCTCCTGCTCTGCTACCAAACATAATATAGTAAGTTTTGTCAGTGTTAAGCGTAAGTTTATTGGCTGTCATCCAAGTCGATATTTTAATCAGCTCCTCATTCACAATGGTGTTGAGGGTGGCAAGATTAGGGTGAGAGATGACATAAGTCGTGTCATCAGCAAAGAGAATGGGTTTCAGGTGTTGGGATATGTTTGGAAGGTCATTGATGTATATGAGGAAGAGCAGGGGACCAAGGACACTTCCCTGTGGAACTCCAGTATCAAGTGGCCGTGTTGCTGATGCTGTGTCTTTAATGGTGACGTACTGATATCTATTAGTAATGTAAGATTTGAAATTTAAACAAGCGCATGGCCTCTTATACCGTAGTGGTCAAGTTTGTGGAGTAGGATTTCGTGGTTTACTGTGTCAAAAGCTTTTCGTAGGTCAATAAAAATTCCTAGTGGATATTCCTTATTTTCCAATGCTGTGTAAAGCAGATCTAGCATTTTTATGATTGCATCATTAGTGCTTTTATTTTTCCTGAATCCAAACTGGCAGGGGTTGAGTATGTTTTGAGCCATTATAAATGAATACAGTCTCCTGTGCACGAGTTTCTCAAAGATTTTGGATAGCAATGGTAAGTTAGATATTGGCCTATAGTTGTTTAAGTCTGTAGGGTTACCACCTTTATGTATTGGTGTAACCCTTGCCATCTTGAGTAGTTTCGGGAAGGTGCTAGTCTCTATTGACTTGTTAAAAAGTAATGAAATAGCATGCGAAAGGACATGGGCCGCTCGCTTGTACAGTAATGGTGGGACATGAGACAGATTCCCCGAGTTATTTTTAAGTGACTTTATGATCTCAATGACTTCCATGGGCTCAGTTGGTGCAAGATAGAAGGAATTAGGGAAATTTCCATCTAGGTAGTCCCCGGCATGGGCATTGGTATGTGGGATTTTACTGGCGAGATTAGATCCTATGTTTGAGAAGAAGTCGTTTATCTTGTTAGCTGTGTCAGTGGGATGTAGTGGTGTTTCATTAGGTTTAGTTAGGACAATATTCTTGGTTTTTCTCAGTTTGTGGGTCCCTAGAATCTGAGAGAGTGTTTTCCAGGTCTTTTTTATATCTCCTCTAGTGTCTGTGAATCTACTGGAGTAGTATAGTTGTTTGGCTTCTTTTATTACTTTGGTGAGAGCTGATGAATAGTGTTTAAGAGTGTCTTTGTGTATTAAGCCCTGTCTATATTGCTTTTCATATTGGTGTTTCTTGTCAATGGATTTCAGAATGGTGCTGGTTAGCCATGGGCAACCAAGCCGTTTGTTTGTGATCTGTTTTGTTTTTATAGGACAATGTTTGTTGTATAGTCTAAGTAATTTGTTAAGAAAGATGTCTGTCCAGTCATCAATACTTGGTATCTGCTGGCATGGGAAATCTGGAAAAACAGATGGGACGTGCAACTATGACCACCCTAGAAAATGCCATGCCCATATGACAACAGGAAAATGCAAACTCCCTTCCTGTAAGCTTTTTCACCCTGAACTGTGTACCTCTTCAGTACAGGAAAGACTGTGCTATAACTTAAATTGCCAGGCATACCATCTAAAGGGGACAAAAAGATACAAAACATCCAGGCCATGGGAAAACCTGGGTAGCCACAGCCACTCAAGAGGGAGAGGTTTTTTTAGTGCCAGGAAGGAAAAAAAACTGGCAGGAAATGGCAGAAATCGTACACCAAATCCAGTCATTCCTGGAGTGGCACCACAGTCGATGGCCTCCACTCCAAACCAACAGATACAGATACTAATGCCGGAAAAAAAAATCCCCCCCCAGTACCAACAATACCACCAGTCCGATAACATTCTTCTTTGCAAATATACAGGGTCTAAAGCCAGCAACAAACAACAAAATACCTTTCATCCGTGGACTGCTTGCAGAGGCAAAGGCAATCTTCGCGGCTTTCACTGAGACCCACATAAAGGATCACTTGGACAACGAAATATGGATCTCAGGTTACAACCTATACAGATGTGACAGAGTGAACAGGCAAAAGGGGGGGGTTGGCCTGTACATTGCAGAGTCACTTGTTTGCACAGAACTGCTTAATGCCTCAAATGATGTAGTGGAAGTTTTAGCAGTAAAGGTCGAGAACCAAACCTAGTCATTGTGGTAGTCTACAAGCCTCCCGATGCAACATCCCAGCAATTCCAGGAACAGCTGTTAAAAATTGACCACTGTCCGGTAAATTTTAAAGCTTCTGCAACCAACATTTTGCTCCGGGGGGATTTAATTTTTTAAGGCACCAAAAAAAATGGGGGAAATTAAAGCAAAAATTTAAGTGTTTCGTAATAACACCAGGAGGCAGCTTGAGGGAAAACCACACTAAAACCCCGAGCTTTTAAATCTCGCACAAAATTAAATTTTAAAACCCAGAAAATTTAATAGAGCCTACTAAACTGGAGAATACACTAGACCCATCTTCACCCAAAAAATTAAAGATCTGATAAGAAAAGTCACCATATCCCAAAAAAAAATATACTCAGTCACAACATAATTGAGGTTGATAAATTTGACACATAGCAAAATTTGGGGGATCTTTTTTTGAGGAAAAGGGTTTTGCCACACAGGGCTTCAACAGTCCATAATAGGGAAAAATTGAAGAAAGGGGGAGAATGGGTAATCAGTCCCCCAACCTTGGGGTCGATTGTTCAGTCCATCAATCTTGAGTAGAATTTCGGGAATGAGCGGGGAAAGCAGCCCTTTTAAACCGTACGGCAGGGGAGGTGTAGGGAGTCATAGGTTTGTGTCACAATTCTTTGCCCTTGGGCCCAAATTTTTGGGGACAACCTACTTCCCCCATTGAACAAAAAGTTTTACTACCTTTTGACTGCTACCCTCACCTCTTGCCGTAAAGGTTTTTTAAACGCTTCTCCCCCTCATCTGCCTTTTTTATTTAAGATTTTTTTAAAGGGGCTGAACCCCTCTACTCAAGGTTTTTTTGGGGGTGATTACCTCATTCTCCTTTCCCGTTCTTCAAGGTTTTTTTCCTATTATGGATGATTTTTAAACCACCCGTGTGGCGAAACGTTTCCTCAATTTTAAAAATCCCAAGTTGCACATGTGTCTAAATTTTTTCAACATGGGCGGTTCTTGAACCATTTTCTACAAAACCCGTCAACACTGCACTTCCCTTTTGGGGGTTTAATAAATTAGGAATTTTTTCGTTTTCCTTTTTTCTTGGGCAAAACCTACTTCCCAAAATTGAACAAATGGACACTACCATGGGCTGCTACACCTCTCCTGCCGTACGGTTTTTTAAGCTGCCCCTTTTCCGTCATCTCCGTATTCTACTTTAAGATTTATGGACTGAACACATCGACTCAAGGTTTTAGGGGCTGAAATTTCCTCTTCTCCTCCCGTTCTTCAAGGTTTTCCCCTATGGTTTTTTGGACGAGAAAACCACTGTGTGGCGAAACGTTTTTTTCAATAAAAATACCCAAGAGTTGCAAAAATGTTTTCTAAATTTTTTCAAAATGTCGGTTCTCGAACCATTCAACCCACAAACCCCGTCAAAAAACTTTCAACTTCTTGGGATCTTATACTTAGGATTCTTCGCTTTCCTAATTTTTTTGGGCACAACCCACTTCCCCATTGAAAAAATGTGACACTACCTATACTGGGTACCCTCTCCTGCCGTACGGTTTTTTAAACTGCTTCTCCGTCATCTGCCGGGATTCTACTCAAGATTGGGTGGAAATGAACAATCTACTCAAGGGTTTTGGGGGCTGATTACCCATTCCCCCTCCTTTCTTCAAGTTTTCCCATGTATGGACTGATGAAGCCACTGTTTTGGGAAAAAAAAAAGTTTCCTCCAAAAAAGAAAACCCAAGAGTTTTCACATGTGTCAATTTATCCAAAAGTCGGGTTTTCTGAACCTTCATTTTACAAACCTGCAGACAAATGCACTTCTTTGGGAAACTTAATACTTAGGGAAATTTTTCCCCTTGCCTTTAATTCCCTTTGGGACAACCTACTTCCAATTGAACAAATTTTGACAATACCCTTTACTGCTACAAACCCCTCCTGCCGTACGGTTTATAAGCTGCTTCTCCCCTCTTTTTGCCGTATTTTTTACTTTAAGATTGTTGGGGCCCGAAACATCGATCAAGGTTGAGGGAAATGATTTCCTCATTCTCCTCCTGTTTTTTCAAGTTTCTCCTATGTATGGACTGATTTAAAACCACTGTGTGGGGAAACGTTTCCCCAATTTAAAAATACCCCAAAAGTTGCACATGTGTCTAATTTATCAACATGTCGGGTTTTCTGAAACCCTTCATCTTAAAAAACCCGTCAAACACTGGGAACTTTTTTGGGATCTTTTAAATTTTTTTTGGAAATTTTTTCGCTTCCTAAAATTTTTGGGCCCCCAAAACCCAAATTCCCCATTTTAAAAAAAGGGGCACTACCTATGACTTTCTACACCTCTCCTCCCTACGGGTTTTTTAAGTGCTTTTCCGCTCATCTGGCCTTTTTTACTCAGGGTTGATGGGGCTGAACACATCGACTCAAGGGGTTTAGGGACTGATTTTCCCATTCTCCCCGTTCTTTCCAAATTTCCCCCTTTTGTATGGGCTGTTTTAAACCACGGTGGCCCAAAAAGTTTTCCCCAAAAAAGATACCCAAGAGTTTTCACAAATGTTAATTTATTTTAAAATGTCCCGGTTTTTCCCGAAACCCCTTCATCCTTTTTAATTGAAGGGGTTAAAACATTTATGCGTGGAGCCACAGACCCAAAATAATGGACAAGTTTTCCCGGGGGGCATTCAAACCCAAAATTTAGCTTCAATAACAAAAACATAAAGTGGGCCAAGTAAAAACCAAAATCCCACCATAAAGCGGGAAAATTTACCCAAACAAAAACAGGGCCCCCAAATTTTTGCCTAGGGAAAAGATTAACTCGGTGGGGGGAATCGATGTATGCACAACTTATTCCTCTAAGGGAAAAAGGAAGGGGTAGATGTAAAATAGAAAGAGACAAGGCCCCTCCCATTTAAAGGCCCACGAAAAAAAAAAAAAAAACATCGGCTAAAAAAGGTAAATATATCTGGGAAAAGCGTAGGGTTGCAGCTGGGGGGGGCTGCTGTTGTTGTAAAAGATGTTGGGTCTCTTAAAGGAAAAATTTGGGGCAGCATCAATAATTGGGCCCCCTACCCTTCAGAAGAAATGTTTGCCATCTCCTTGCACTGAAATGATCCCCATTATCAAAGTTGACAGTTTAAAATTTTAATGATTTCTGCATCCCTAAATGCTCTCAAAATCATTTAAACATAAATTGTGGCATTTCTTGGGGTCAGAAGCCAGACACAGGGGTGGTAGGATTGTGGAAGTGGGGTCAGAGTGCACATGCTTGGGGGATTCCATCTTTAATTGGTCTTCAGATGCATTTTATAGAACTGTAAATTGGCTAAACTGTATGCTTTTTTAAAAAAAGGGAAATAGATTTCAACTTGGCTTGTCAGGTAGTAGGGTTTTTGAACAATAATACGAAAAGAAAATTCAGCTGAATTTTTTTTGGGCTTAAAGGCCCCAGGGAGATTGCACCAGTGAGTCCATCTAAAACATCATTTTATCATGCAGGAGGAGCCCCCAAGTTATGGTGCATCCAACAAAATAAGCAGACTCTTGGATGTCACTACCGCCCGGCTCCGGCTGGGTTACAAGTATTTTTGGCAGGTTAAATCACCACCACCAGATGTAGACCAAACGAAAATGTAAAACTTTGCCAGATGGATTATTGTCACACCCTGCGTCATTATGTACTGGAGTGCGATAAATTAATGAATTTAGAAACAACTCACTCAGAAGTGTTCAAGAAATGGCTAAGTATTTTATCCACAGTGGTATATTACAGACCATTCTGGAGAAATACCCTGATTTTGCTAGCTGTAAATAAAGCTTACCACATGTGTGCATGTGTGTGTGTGTGTGTGTGTGTGTGTGTGTGTGTGTGTGTGTGTGTGTGTGTGTGAGTATGAGTGTGTGTGTGTATGATGTGAGTGTGTGTATGAGTGTGTGTGAGTATGAGTGTGTGTGCGTTTTGTGTATGAGTTTGTGTGTGTGTGTGTGTGTGTGTGTTTATGTGTGTGTGTGTAGGGAATTTGTATGTGTGTGTGTGTGTGTGTGTGTGTGTGTGAGAGGAGAGAGAGACTCAGCAATCAACATTTGCACCAATAACCCCACTACAGTTGTGACCGGGTGGGGAAAGTGTGAATTGCTCTTTTACTCTAAAATTTGTTCATGATTGCAGCCATGTATAAACGTAAGTAACCATTCTTACAGTATTCATTACCTTTGTAACTTGTGAGTTCATTACCTTTGTAACTTGTGAGTTCATTACCTTGTACCTAGTTCAGCCATCAAAACTTGGAGCCGGTCCCTGGACCCATTGTGTACCTCTGTAATCTGTAAATACCTTTGTAACTTGTAAGATTGTGACTAGACCTACCTGGAGTTCATTACCTTTGTAAATTGTGAGTTCATTACCTTTGTAAATTGTGAGTTCATTGCCTCTGTAGCTTGCTCAGCTATCAAAACTTTGAGGCCCAGTCCCTGGACCCATTATGTACCTCTGTAATCTTTTGCTACCCGCCCACAGGAGGGGTTTATGGGGTGCATAATAAACATATTAAATAACTAGACAGGTCAGGGGAAATACCCAAGCATCGAACTTAAGCTAAAGAATCCTTTAGGAGTCAGGAATCGCGGGAGAACTAAAAGCCATAAATGAAATCGAAAGAAACCCAAAAAGTATTTTTTTTCCTATGCCAAATCAAATCGAGAAAAAAACGTCCGGTTTGGGGCCCCCTACTTAAACAAGATGGGTCCTACACAGATGACAGCAAGGAAATGAGTGAGCTACTCAAGTCCCAATATGACTCTTTTTTAGCAAGCCGCTAACCAGACTGAGAGTCGAAGATCAAAATGAATTTTTTAAGAGAGAGCCACAGAATTTGGTTAACACAAGCCTATCTGATGTTATCCTGACGCCAAATGACTTCGAACAGGCGATACATGACATGCCCATGCACTCTGCCCCAGGGCCAGACTCATGGAACTCCGTGTTCATCAAGAACTGCAAGAAGCCCCTATCACGAGCCTTTTCCATCCTATGGAGAGGAGCATGGACACGGGGGTCGTCCCACAGTTACTAAAAACAACAGACATAGCCCCACTCCACAAAGGGGGCAGTAAAGCAACAGCAAAGAACTACAGACCGATAGCACTAACATCCCATATCATAAAAATCTTTGAAAGGGTCCTAAGAAGCAAGATCACCACCCATCTAGAAACCCATCAGTTACAGAACCCAGGGCAACATGGGTTTAGAACAGGTCGCTCCTGTCTTTCTCAACTATTGGATCACTACGACAAGGTCCTAGATGCACTAGAAGACAAAAAGAATGCAGATGTAATATATACAGACTTTGCAAAAGCCTTCGACAAGTGTGACCATGGCGTAATAGCGCACAAAATGCGTGCTAAAGGAATAACAGGAAAAGTCGGTCGATGGATCTATAATTTCCTCACTAACAGAACACAGAGAGCAGTAGTCAACAGAGTAAAGTCCGAGACAGGCACGGTGAAAAGCTCTGTTCCACAAGGCACAGTACTCGCTCCCATCTTGTTCCTCATCCTCATATCTGACATAGACAAGGATGTCAGCCACAGCACCGTGTCTTCCTTTGCAGATGACACCCGAATCTGCATGACAGTGTCTTCCATTGCAGACACTGCAAGGCTCCAGGCGGACATCAACCAAATCTTTCAGTGGGCTGCAGAAAACAATATGAAGTTCAACGATGAGAAATTTCAATTACTCAGATTTGGTAAACACGAGGAAATTAAATCTTCATCAGAGTACAAAACAAATTCTGGCCACAAAATAGAGCGAAACACCAACGTCAAAGACCTGGGAGTGATCATGTCGGAGGATTTCACACCTTCAAGGACCATAAAAATTGTATCAATCGCATCTGCTAGAAAAATGACAGGATGGATAATGAGAACCTTCAAAATTAGGGAGGCCAAGACCATGATGACACTCTTCAGGTCACTTGTTCTATCTAGGCTGGAACATTGCTGCACACTAACAGCACCTTTCAAGGCAGGTGAAATTGCTGACCTAGAAAATGTACAGAGAACTTCACGGCACACATAACGGAGATAAAACACCTCAATTACTGGGAGCGCTTGAGGTTCCTGAACCTGTATTCCCTGGAACGCAGGCGGGAGAGATACATGATTATATACACCTGGAAAATCCTAGAGGGACTAGTACCGAACTTGCACACAAAAATCACTCACTACGAAAGCAAAAGACTTGGCAGACGATGCAACATCCCCCCAATGAAAAGCAGGGGTGTCACTAGCACGTTAAGAGACCATACAATAAGTGTCAGGGGCCCGAGACTGTTCAACTGCCTCCCAGCGTACATAAGGGGAATTACCAACAGACCCCTGGTAGTCTTCAGCTGGCACTGGACAAGCACCTAAAGTCGGTTCCTGATCAGCCGGGCTGTGGCTCGTATGTTGGTTTGCGTGCAGCCAGCAGTAACAACCTGGTTGATCAGGCTCTGATCCACCAGGAGGCCTGGTCACAGACCGGGCCGCGGGGACGTTGACTCCCGGAACTCTCTCCAGGTAAACTCCAGGTAAACTCCAGCTACGCAATCTAACACATTCAGCAGCTGGGAGGATTGGTAAAGCATACGGTGAATGTAGAACCCCAGACCTGCTCAGAACGTTCCAAGCTGCACTAACAAATGCAAGGAATAGAAAGGAAGAACTTAGACAACATTAATGGGAACAATTTGTTAGTGGATTAAATAGGTCCACCCCTTTAAGTTTGGCATGGAAAGGTATAAATAAAATAACCAGGAAAAAGACTGGCAATGTTGCTCATCCCTTTCCTCTTGAAAAAGCAAATGACCTCATAAATGACTGGTTCAAAACATCCAGGCATGAAAACCTTCCATCTCATATTAAAAAAAAATTAGAGAGTACCTCTGAAGAAATATTGAAACCGATTAATTTTATGAGCCAAAATATTGATGAGAGTGATTGCCTCTTCACCGAGTATGAATTAGATAATGCATTAACTAAAGGTCGATCAACTGCTCCTGGAGAGGATGGTGTAACCTATGATATTCTCAGAACTCGAAGGCAAGTGCCTGATAACCCTTTGTTGGCACTGTATAATCTCGGTTACATTGAGGGCGTTCTTCCTATTTCCTGGTCCAATAGTCTCATTGTGACTATCCCTAAGCCCCAACAGACTGATACATTTAGACCGATCTCCTTAACTAGTTGTCTTTGTAAAATCTTTGAAAGAATGATACTTAACAGACTGGAGTTTACCTGGACTGTACTACAGAATCAGACACCAACTTTCCCCCTACCTCTAGGGGTTCATAAAAAGGAAAAAAATGGGGGCAAAAACTGTATTTCCACCTTTCCATGCACACCCCTTTCTACTATGTTTTACCACTTTCCTTGATTTTAAAATCTGCATTTGGTATTGGAACGAACTTTTAAAATTTTTAACATGAACTAGCCAAAATAAAATATTGGGGTAGCTTACCCCGGGGATAATGGGATCCTGTCAAATATCCTCTGCCCCTTTTTTAAAGGTTTTTAAAAGTGAGTCAAAAGAAATGTTTTTGGGGTGCACGCAGGAGAATTTCTTTCCCCCATGTTTTTTAAATATTTGTTTTAAGGCTCTCCTAAATGCTCTCCCTGCCTCACCTAAACATATAGCTATAAGCAGGGCTGATGACATCATGAAAAACATACAACAGGCATAAGAAGATGAGCACCTTCTTAATAAAAGTTAAAGGGAAATTTTTTAATCGACTACCCTCATAATATTTTCCCTCTAAAACAAAGATATTAACAAGAAAAACGCACCCCCACACTTTTTTTTGCGGGGGGTGAAATCATTAGTTTACTTTTAAAACCTACAGAATTTTGGTTTGTGATGTCCCCCTTTAACAAATCCACTATACCACAACTAAAAAGAAATGAAAAAAGCTAGGTAAATGTCTCAAAGCTGTTTGCTGGCTAAAACCCCCAAAACATGGTGCTAATGTGAGAATCGTGAGAATGATGTACAAGCCTATTTTTAGGCCCTTAATTGATTATGCTGCCCCATGGGGTATTATTTGGGGGGGAAATTTTCCTCCCCGGCCCCTTGGAGTTAATGCAGAATGAAGTTTCTGGGAAAATTATTTTTGGGTGTCCCAAAATCTCCCAAAGGGTTTTTAAATATGGGGAAAGGAGTTTGGGTATTTTTTTGTTTTCATTCATAGGATTGTTAAAAATTAAAACACTGAAATCGGTATTACATGTTGAGAAATGAACCAATTCTGTCACAATGAATTTAAACCAAAGGGTTTTGAGGAAAATTTAACACACAGATCAAAAATGGATTGTAAAAAACGTGAAAATGTATTGGGTTTTTATAACCTGCATGAACTGTACCCATGTAAAAAAACAACGCATTTCCCGCTCCGGGAAGATGCGTTCTTTTAAAAATATCAAAATACCGGGGCCCAAGGAGCAAAAGATCGCCCCCTGCAACCACAAATGGGTGATTTCCCTGCAAATCCCTCCGAAGAAGCTCATTGTTATTTAATCCCTTCCTTAAATCACTTGTTAAAGCAACTGCCAAAAAAAAATTTCTCACCTAGCTGGTAAAAATAAGCTACCACAAGTTATTTTCACTGATGGTCTAAACAGGAGTTTCGGGCGGGGCTGCATCGTTTTTGTTGCCACCTCCCTAGTTAAGAACGATAATAAATTTTTTTAGTTAGGCATAAAATTAAAAAACGGGCGTCTACACTGCAAATTGAATTGTTTGCAACCCTAATGGCGCTAAAGTTAACCTTGACACTGAGCTTGACTCTATCATCATTACTGTTTCTATGTCATCATTGATGGCTCTTGACTATATAAAAGACTCCAATAAAAAAAAGCCCCATAGGAAAAAACCAATTTCAGATACTCGAAAATCAGGGGCAAAGTAATTTAAAGTTCCTTTCTTTTGGGGGCCCATCACAAAATTGGATTACTCCTTCATCAAAAAAGTTGATTTGTGAACCAAGAAGAGTACCCAAAAAGAGAATTAAATATAACTTTGGTTTTAACTGTGGGCCCGAATTAGGAATAATATTAAAAAAAAAATAAATAATAAAAAAGATTGTTATAGGAAGCAGTTAGAACCCGATAGATCTATAAACCCCCTATGGGTTAAAATGAGCTTAGTTTAAATTTTGTTTATGGAGCAACGTGCAATGTAGACGACTGAAAGATGTTGGAGTGGCCAGGCTTAACTTGGGTTTCAAGTGCTTCTGGCATTTGGGGGACAAAACAGAGAGATCAAACTAAATGGGGAAATTAAGTGGTCAGTTTTTATGGTCACTGTCTTTAACACCCATGTGCCCTTTAAATTGGGCCCCCTTTTTTGAGGAATATAAGAAGACAGTATAATAACCTATTGACATGTCAAAATATTTTTTTAATGAAAATAAGATACCAGATATACTAAGGGAAATTTCCTAAAAATTTTCTTGTTTAAAAGATTAGTGAAAATAAAGTATGTAGATATTTAAAACCATTTGTATTCCCGTTAACCCCTTTTTGGGCCCCGTTTTCCTTTGGGCCCTTTTTTTGTATCCCTATGCTCCGCGCTACCGTCCAGAGATGGAAAATTTACCTGGATTTTTCCCGGAGAGAGTTTCCCGGGGGTCAACGCCCCCCCGGGGGGGCCCCCCCTGTGGGCCCGGCCTCCCGGTGGATTTAGAGCCTGGGTTTAAAAAAGGCGTTTTCTGCTGGCCCGCACGCAAACCAAAATACGAAACCCCAGCCCGGGTGAAACCGGAACTGACTTTAAAATGGCCGTTTCCCGTGCCAGCTTGAAGACTGCCAGGGGTTTTGTTGGGGAATCCCCCCCCAAAGTGTTCTGGGAGGCAGTTTTAAACAGTCTCGGGCCCCCGGCACTTATTGTATGGTCTCTTAACGTGCTAGTGACCCCCCCGGGTTTTTTTAAAATTTGGGGGGGGTGCAAAACGTCTGCCAAAATCTTTTTCCTTTCGTAGTGAGTGATTTTTGTTGCAAGTTTTGGGAATATTTCCCTCTTTGGTTTTCCCCGGTGTATATAAACATGTATCTCTCCCCCCCTGCGTTCCAGGGAATAAGGTTTAGGAACCTCAAGCGCTCCCCCAAAAATTGAGGGGGTTTTTTCTCCCTTATGCGTGCCGTGAAAGTTTCTCTGTACATTTTTTAGGGGCGGCAATTTCACCTTTCCTTGAAAAAAAAAAAAAAAGGTTTCCCGTTAGTGTGCACCCAAAATTCCAGCCTAGATGAACAAGTTGGGGCCCCGAAGAGGGGTCATCCCTGGGTTGGCCCCCCCCTAGTTTTTTAAGGTTCCCCATTATCCCCTCCTGTCATTTTTTTTTTTAGCAGAAAGCGATTGAAACAAAGTTATGGCCTTAAAAAGGGGAGATCCTCCGGGCATGAACACTTCCCCCGGTCTTTTACGTTGGTGTTTCGTCCCCATTTTGTGGCCAGAATTTTTTTTGTACCTGATGAAGTTTTAATTTCCTCATGTTTACCATTTCGGGTAATTGAAATTCTCAACGTTAACTTCATATTTTTTTTTCTGCAGCCCACTGAAAGATTGGTTGATGTCCGCCTGGAGCTTTGCAGTGCTGCAAGGGAAGACACTGTCATGCAGTTTCCCCGGGGTGTCATCTGAAAAGGAAAGACACAGTGTTTGGGGGCTGACATTTTCTATGCGGATATGAGGATGAGGAACAAGAGGGAGCGAGTACGTGCCTTGTGGAACAGGTTTTCACCGTAGCTGCCTCGGACTTTATCTGTTGACGATCTCTCTTTTTTTCTGTTAGTGAGGAAATTATAGATCCATCGACCGATTTTTTCCTTTTTTTCCTTTAGCACGCTTTTTGGGCGCTATTCGCCATGGTCCCCTTTGTCGGGGGTTTTTGCAAAGTCGTATATATACATCTCCATTCTTTTGTTTTGTAGACATTTAGGCCCTTGTCGTAGTGTCCAATAGTTGAGACAGACAGGAGCGACCTGTTTAAACCCATTTTCCCCTGGGTTGTGTAACGAGGGGTTTCTAGAGGGGTGGTGATCTTGCTTCTTAGGCCCTTTAAAAGATTTTTATGATATGGGAGTTAGTGCACGGCTGTTGTCTTTGCGTTGCTTTACTCCCCCTTTGTGGAGTGGGGCTATGTCTGTTGTTTTTTAAACTGTGGGACGCCCCCCGTGTCCATGCTCCCTCTCCATAGGATGGAAAAAAGGCTCGTGATGGGGGCTTCTTGCATTTCTTGATGAACACAGAGTTCCATGAGTCTGGCCCTGGGGGAGAGTACATGGGCATTCTTTTATGCCTGTTCGAAGTCATTTGGCGTCGGGATAAACGGATAGGCTTTGTTAATCAAATTTTGTGGCTCCTCAAAAAAAATTCATTTGACTTCGACTCTCTTCTGGTTAGCGGCTTGCTAAATATGAGTCATATTGGGATTTGATACTCACTCATTTCCTTCTGTTTTGTGTAGACCCATCTTGTTTAAGTAGGGGGCCCAATACTGGACGTTTTTTCTCGATTTTGTTTTGGCATAGGAAAGAAATATTTTGGGGTTTCTTTCGATTTCATTTGGCTTTTAGTTCTTCCCCGTTTCCTGACTCCAAAAGGATCTTTTGCTTAAGTTCGATGCTTGCTATTTCTCTGACCAGTGTCTCCCTACGCTTTTCAATATATTGACCCTTTTTTGCCGCTCTGTTATTCTTTCCTCCCCTGTAAAGGGAAGGCCTTTCTTTCTTTTTTTACATCTACTCCTCCTTTTCTTAGGGGAAAATAACCCCCTTGTGCATACATGAGTCCCACCGAGTTTAATTGTTTAGGATAAGTTGGGTCTGTTTGCTTAGTAATCTTCCCCCTTATATCGGTTAGGACTTGGGTTTTCTGGTCCCACTTTATGTTTTTGTTATTAAGTTAAATTTTGGGGAAGCTTCCTGGACTAATCTCATTAGTCGGCTGGGGGGTCGGCATCATGCTGACCCCAATTATTTTTTGATCTGAGTATATTGTTTTTTGATATGGTGACATTTTTTATCAGATCATCATTGTTAGTGAAGATGAGGTCTAGTGTATTCTCCCGTCTAGTAGGCTTTTATTTTGCTGGTTTAAAAATTTAATTTTGTGCAGAGATTTAAAAGCTCGCATGAGTGGAGTTTTCATCAGAGTGCCTCCGGTGTTATTACTGCAAATATTATTTTTTTAATTCCTTCATTTTAGGTGCCGTAAGTTGAAATCCCCCCAGCAAGATTTGGGTGCGGAGCTGGGAAAGGGTTTTCCAGACATGGTAATTTTTAACAGCTGTTCCCGGGAAATTTCTGGGGTGTTGCATCCGGAGGGTTTTAGACACCACAAAGACTGGTTTTGGTTTCGACCTTTACTGCTAAAACTTCCCCTAATCTTTGAGGCTTTTCGTTCTGTGCAAACAAGGACCCGAATGTAAGGCCCAACCCCCCCCCCCTTTTGCCTGTTTACTCTGTCACATCTGTTTTAGGTTTACCTGGGGTCCATATTTTGTTGTCCAAATGATCCTTTATTGGGTCTCAGTGAAAGCCGCGAAATTGCCTTTTTCCCTGCAAGCATCCACGGATGAAAGGTATTTTGTTTTTTTGTTGCTGGCTTTAGACCCTGTAATTTGCAAAGAAAAAGTTATCGGAGGGGGTATTTTTGGTACTGGGGAGGGTTTTTTTTCCGGCATTAGTATCGTATCGTATGGGCACAATAAACAGCCCCTTCGGGAGCAAAATTTAAAAACTAAAAAACATTTAAAGATTTGGTTTTTCCCCCGGGATTTGCAGTGTTTTCAATGGGAAACACTGTCTGCAGATTCGGGGTCACTGCAAGGAATACACGGTGCTGTGGCTGCACCTTTCTTGTCAGTATGAGGATGAGAAACAGATGGGAGGGAATTGTGCCTTACGGTGCAGAGCTTTTCACCGTAGCCCCCTCAGACTTTTCTCTTTGCTATATCTTTTTGTTCTGTTTGGAGGGAAAAATTTTAGTCCCCTCTACCAACTTTTCCTGTTTTTCATTTGAGCTTTTGTGCTCATTATGCATGGTCACACTTTTCGAAGGCTTTTGCGAAGAGGGGGTTTATACATAGTCTCTAAGGCCCTGACATGAGGTGAGCGGGGCTTTAAACATAGTCTCTAAGGCCATGGCAAAAAAGAGTGGCAGAGCT